>JAAXCT010000048.1:0-600000 GCA_012490785.1 Eragrostis nindensis | reverse complement strand
AAAGTAGTAAGACTGACTCACAAACATATCACCCAAGAGGTGACTTATACACAAAATGGGTGTTAAAATTGTAAAAACGGCCCTCCAACAGATGACCTAGAAGCAACAACAATTTTTGGGTTGGAAGAGGCCACCACCCACAGATCGGGCAAGGCACGCGCGCGACCTTCCGCTCCCGGCCCGCGCCCTCCTCTTCTTCCTCGTCAGGGCAAGCAGAGAGAGCGGTGGCTGCGGCGGCGGGCGTTGGCGGCGACAGCGGCAGCGACGGCGAACGGCGAGAACCGAAGGTATGTGCCGTCTGACTCCCCCTTTCTTGTTCTGCCGTCCGCCTCCCCCTTTCCTGTTCTGCAGAGGAACTTGTAGATCTAGAGCAGGAATTTGTGACTGATTGAAAGGATGGGGATTGAGTACAGAGGTAGAACGAGTTCAATGTCGTGTGATTGAGTGAGAGGTAGGGTAAAGATGAACGTGTGATTGATAGCAGGAAGTAGTATTGAGCAGCAGTGGCGCATTGTGAATTTGCTGCTATTTTGCTTTGAAGTAATACTGCATTAAGGATTTATGGTTTGAAATTTATTTGTTGTGTACAGGATGGATCCGATAGAACATGGTCAAACTGGAGAGGGAGAAGCTCCACAACATTTGTTTTCTGGTGCTTCCATTGAAGAGATAGATAATAGTACTGCGTATCAGGTTCGATTGACATTTTCTTTACAAGGTACATTCACTAATATTGCAGTGGGTTTGATTACTATTGTTCTTACCTCTGCAGTACGGCATGCACGGAGGCAGTGCCTCGGCTGGGTCTGAAGATTACCATTTGACGGCTCAGGAATCACTGTTTCCATCATCAAAATCAGGGAAGAAAAAAGCTGGGGAGAAAAGAGTTGCTCACAGAGGTAGTGCATTCACAAAGGAAGAGGATGGCGTCCTTTGCTCGGCCTTCCTCAATGTTAGCAAGGATCCTATTACAGGAGTTAATCAAAATTTGGATGGTTACTACAAGAGAATGCATGATTATTATCAGGCCAACAAACCAAAAGGCTCAGTCCGTAGCCAGATTTCTATACAGAAAAGGTGGGCCCTTATCCAGAAGGGTGTTACTAAATTTAGTTCATTCAAATCTGCTGTGGATAGAAAAAACGAAAGCGGGAAGAATGAATATGACAGGGTAAATTCTTTGCTGGTTTCGATGCTACTTTCTTTCTTCGTTTTTATAAATTGTTGGAGTATATATTTGCTGACTTGTACTGATTTTAAATCTCAGGTCGAGGATGCAGTGAAGATGTACGAGGAAATTGAGCCGTTTCATTTTATGCATTGTTGGAAGTTGTTGCGAGATGAGGCTAAATGGAACGATAAATTATTGGAAGTAAGAAGCACGTCGGTCGCTGCTAAAGGAGATACTGCTGCAGCCTCTAATCCAGAACATGGCAATGACAGTGCACCACTGGAAAGGCCTGAAGGTCGTGACAGTGCTAAAAAACGGCGGGCTAGGGAAGAGACTGGATCATCTAGCGCTGCGGTAGAAGTGCTGCAGCAAATAAATGATAGAAATAAAAATGCAGAAGCGAAGCAGGATCAGCAGATGCAAGATATCCTGAACATGAAGGGGGATAAAATTCAGCTTTCTCAGCAGATGTTTGACTTGCAGAAGCAGGACATGGAATCTAGGAGCCAGTTAAAGGAAGAGCAACTCAGTATTAACAAGGAGCAGCTCAGTATTAACAAGGAGCAGCTCAGCCTCATTAAGCAAGACATAGAAGTGAGGGCAAAGCAAAGTGAGGCTCAGTTGCTCACCGCAGAAGTGGGCATCATGGGAGCAGATTTAGAGAAGCTTTCTCCTGCAGTCAGGTCGTACTACAGCCTCATGCAGCACCAAATCTTGGTGCGTAGGGGTGTCATCACCCCAGAGAACAATGATGAAGCATAAAGTATTGTATGTGTTTGTTAATCCAGTTGGATGTGTTCTCTAAAAACTATTGTATCTGGTGTCCTGTTGATATTTGACAATATGTCCGTAGTGTTTTATTTTTTTAATCAAGTTGTATGTGTTTGTTAATCCAGTTGGATGTGTTCTCTAAGAACTATTGTATCTGGTGTCTCATTGGATGTGTTTTCTAAGAACTATTGTATCTGGTGTCCTGTTGACAATATCATATATTACATATATTTCTTGCCAATATAGTTCTGGGACGAAAGATGAAAGGCATGCTCTGTTTTGGATAATCAAGATAGGCTGTACATCTGCAAGCACGCTCAGAGTTTCAGACTTGAAAATCAAATTTTGAGGCTATTACAATATATTACATATATTTCTGCCAAGATGAGGTCATCATATTTACATATGTCTTGCCAAAATGAGGTCATCATATCCTAACATTACCAGTACAGCTACCAGTTTAGCTGTAACAACAAAATAAAGCCATCATATCCTAACATGATCATGGATTCATGGCTACGGAGCAAACGGTCCAGACTTTGACCCATACAATTCCCACATGTGGTCAATAAGATCCATTTTGAGCTGTTGAGCAGTGGATTTGTCGCGAATCAAAGAGTATGCCTCCCTGAACTCCTCAATTCCAGGAACTGTCCTTAGTGGAGTTATTGGCGGATTAGCTGCACCTGGCCACTCTGACACATGCACATTTGGAAGATCAACTCCACGTTCGTTCTCCAGCACCATGTTGTGTAGGATGACACACGCCCGCATAATGGTATTGATATCGCACTGGTTCCATAGACGAGCAGCTTGATGCAAAATCTTCCACTTGGCTTGAAGAACTGCAAAGCATCTTTCTACATCCTTGCGGCAAGCTTCCTGTTGTCTTGCAAACACGGTCTGTTTGTTACTCACTGGTCCACTTACACTCTTGACAATAGTGGCCCAATCAGGATTAATCCCGTCACCAAGGTAGTACCCAAAAGTATAGGGGTTGCCATTGACAGTAAAGTCCACTGCGGGTGTATTTCCATTTGCCAAATCATCAAAAACAGGAGAGCGGTGCAACACATTGATATCATTGTGAGACCCGGGAAGACCAAAGAATGCATGCCAAATTCGCAAATCCTTTGTTGCAACTGCCTCTAGGATGATTGTAGGCTTGCCCTTATGCCCCTTATACATCCCAGCCAAACTAGTAGGGCAGTTTGCCCATTGCCAGTGCATGCAGTCAATACTTCCAATCATGCCAGGGAACCCACGTGCCTCATTCACTGATAAAATGTGTTGTAACTCAGATTCTGAAGGAGGCCTAAGAAACTCATCTCCAACAACTTCGATGATTGTGGTAGCAAACTCCTTGACTGTCTGTAGGACCGTGCTTTCTCCCATACGCAGTCCTTCATCAAGAGAATCTGCAGCTCCTCCATAAGCTAACATTCTCAAAGCCACGGTACATTTTTGTCTAGTGGAGAATCCCAACACACCGGCACAATTCCTTCGTTGTTTGAAGAAGTCATTCGCAGCCGAGACTTTATCCTCGATCTCCAGCACAAGGGATCTTTGCATACGGAACCTAATCAACAATCGCATAAGAAGCACTTTCAGAAAATATTTATCTAAATATAGTTTACCATAGACTATATTAATTATAGTATTGAACTTGCATTAACATTGTACCTTCTGCGGAAATCTTCAGGGTTGAACAATGGCCTCTCAACAAAGTAGTCATTATTTAGTCGAAGGTCGCCACTGATGCGGTCACGTTTTTTCGTCCTATGGCCTACAACAGAACCTCCCCAGCGCCCTTTTTGCCTCACCGTTGCAACAACAAGAGCACATGCTTCAATCTCTTCGTAATTGTGCATCGATGCTGCAGCAGATCCACACCAAGTGCTTCTATAGTAGTTAAACGCCATTGCCTAGATAATATTAAAAAATGGAAGAGCTGCTGGTGTCAATACAGTTCAGGCCGAACAATTCAGACTGAAGACCAGCATGATCGAATTGACTACCTACATCAGTTAGCCCAAAACGTGGAGGAGAGTTGCCGTTTCACCTGCTCCAAGCTGCTCTGCATCACCCCCACCAACTGCGCTCCGCGACACAAATCCAAGCTTTGGTCAGATTCCACCCCCAAATGAAATCGAATCCCTAATCATTCGATTATCATGCTGCCAAACTAGCTCCGTCCAGAGATATGAGAGGAGGAACGGACCTCACCGTCGAGCAGGCGGAGGAGTCGCACCGTTGAGCAGGCGGAGGAGTCGCACCGTCGAGCAGGCGCACCGTCCGCAGCAGCGTCGTCTGCAGCAGCAAAAGGCGGGACCTCAACTTCGACCAGCAGAGCCGTCCGCAGCAGCGGGAAACTGCCGGGCGCTGCTTCTTTTCCCGCCTGTGAAAACGATTGCCCAGGACCCAGTTATCGCCTTCCTTTGGAGATAGATAATTTTGGGTTTCGTAACTTACAGCCCACCAACACCCATTTGGCCTTTTGGGTCTCCATTTTAGGTAAGCATTGTTGGAGTCAGTCTAAGATCCATTGAGACATACAGCTCCAGACACTTTCCTCGTTCGGGTCGATCGCTTATCTGATCCTCGTCTTTTTTGGAGGAAGGGTCATTCACCCCGATCCAGTGATGCTATGTATGATCGGGCTTTCTTCAACCTCGCAAGTTCGTTCAGGTCTTAAGGCGACCTCTAGCTAGGTGGACCGCTGAGTGTCAATCTACCTGCATCAAGAGGTCCTTTCCTATCTGCGACGCGGTTGCTTGACGGCTCCTTGTCGTCAGCACCGCCTTGTCCCGTCCGTGGATGGAGGTGCCTTCTTGAACAATTCTGCAGTTGAAGTTGTCCATGATGGTTCTCGCTTTCGTGATTCGATTCGGAAGATGAGGTGGTGCTGGACCTGGCTTCGTCCTCGTTGCGGTTGCCTATTTGCCGGGAGGAGCGAAAAGGCCTCTAGCCTAGTAGTTAGAGCACCTGAGTAGCATCTAGCAGACCTGGGTTCAACTCCCGATGGAAGCGAATAACCAGGCTGAAATAAAGAAAAAAAGGTTAAAAAAATAGGTTGGGGTTTCCCCTACCGACTTCGGTCAAAAAATATTTGCCAGGAGGACTTCAATGTAATTTTGAATTTATTCTATGTCCTCTTTGGCTTTAAAAAGGATGTATGTAGATTACATCTTTTTTAAGGGTCTATTTGGAAAACTTTTGATGTACCTGCTGGTGTAATGGAGATCTTACTAGCCCTTAGGGCGTGTTGCCTTAAAAAAAAAGTAGTAAGAACTTTATTAGTACTCTAGCTCCACGTGAGTGGTAAAATTTCTATAATTCAATGCGAGCTGGGTCGGTTTTATCAAAATGGGCATGCAGCAACAAAATTAACAGCTTAACCCTATACTTTAGAAGATGCAGATTTGGGAAAGCTTTGGGGGCATCCATCATACTCACGTGCGGCCTACCTCCTCCTCCCACCCCCCCCCCCCCCCCCCCGGGCCACCCACAGCCCGCCACCTCACCGGGCCGCCCAGTCGACCACCGGCCGTACCGCCAACACCAGCCTACTTAGACGCCCTGCCCTGCCCTGCCTCAGCCCGCCGCCGGCGACCACCACCACAGCCAGCGGCGCCCCCGCCACCTCGCCGTGCTGCCCCGCGACCACCCGCCGCCTTCCAACCTTCGGCCGCCACTACATTCTCCAATTCGACGCCCCCGCCCCTGCCTCGTCCACATAGCGTCGCCCACCGCTGGACCTTCCTGCATCCATTTTTCTAGGTCCCATGGGAGGAGATGGAGATTGGGGGGGGGGGGGGGGGTACAAACACGCTTGCAATAATGGATTCTCCGATCCGCTCGTGATGTCTGCTCCGTCACTCGCCGTCGTTTGTGTGAGGTTGAAGACGATCATTCGCGGCTCGCTGTCAGGGAGAGGGAGGAGGGGTGCGCGAGCGTTGGTTTTTGGCGGCGTATGTGAGTGTGATGAATCCCCAAGCTTTGGTGCCTTTGTCCTTTTTTTTTTTTTTTGGTGCCTTTGTCCTAGAAAATGCAGCATTCTTCTTTTCGTAACTTCTCTGCATAGTCTATTCTTTGCTTTGTAAAACGCCGGAATTGCCTGTGTCTTTCGAAAAGCAATTAAGCTGAGCTATGTATTTCCTCATCTAGTCTAGCTCCCTGCCCGTCACGTACTCTCTGTCTACGTTTTACCTTCGATTCTTACCGTGCGATTTTAATCAGCTGCGTGTTCATCATCCGGTTAAACTTCTTCGAAGTGAAAATTTTTTATTGTACGGGCGCTCAATCTTGGCGTTGTTTCATTGGCTCTACCAATGCAATGACTCTTTCAGCAACCGGCGCAAATGCGGTGGGTGACCATCGTGGAGATTGGAAGCGGCAGCAACAGTTGGATGGTGAGGGCGCGACTTTACCCTATTCCTTCATCTTCCCCGTCCATCACGTCTCCTTGCCGTCTCGCGATACATCTCAGGTCTCCTTCCAGCTTCGCGATGACCTGGTCGTCCAGGTGAACCTACTTATCTCAATTCAGCAAATTCTCTTGTGATCTTCACCTACTTCTAGCCCCAGTGGTGTGGTAGAGCCGTAGAGACTAATCTAAATAGACAGGATGTCTTTCTGACAGGCATTGCATTCCACATCCCCAACTGTAAACAGTAATCCAAAGATAACAAAACAAGTGTGAGATGCAAAGGGCACAAGCAACATCCCTGAACATGGATAGTTCCCGTGCAACCATAGCATTCCAAGTTGAAACTTCTAATCCAAGCATATCCTAACCCATACATGACAAGTTACATGCATTACTTAGAATATTTTGCTACCAATCTCCACAAATTTTTAGATCCATCAGAACATGTATTACTGTGTATTAGTTCTAATCCAAGCATTGATCTGGCCAATGAACATGCTCAGATTTCAAATAGCTACTACCGACTACGTACTCATAGCGACTTGGTCCACACAAGCTATCTTCCTTGCATGTCCAGGTTTCCCTTACTCAGGCTCCAATCTGACTCGCTGTTTACCACCTGTTTTAAGCCAAATTCCTCATAAGTCCATATATCCAAGACAAGATAGAATCAACTGGATCAGACAAACAAAGAGTTCATAATCATAAAGGTAACTACTAACTACTTCTTTCATTTCATACTGCCCATAAATAGAACAAGAGTCACACTAAAATTTATGAAATCCATTAAACTTGCAGAAATATTGCCATACAGATTACCTACACCAGCATAGTCCGCCCATGTACAGCCACACAGCACACAAAGAACCATGATTTAAGTAAAATTGCTTTTTTTCTCTCACCTTCCAAACTGCATTTTGACAACTGTTACTGGTTATTGTTTTCTATTACGAAGAATTCATAGAAAGATTCCAATCCTACAACATTTTGATTACTGGTCATTTCCATATATCCATAGTTTTAGAAATAACGATCACCACATTTTAACTCAATCATCATAACCCATTCTGATGGAATGATCAGTTTTTTCACCTCTATTTAGGCACCTCTCTCAGTGAGCCTTCCAAATTTAGATCAATTTACCCCATTCTGAGGAGCATACATCATTCAAAGTTTCCCTCAAGCTTTGACCCAACAAAATTTTTATTCCTAACAGCTTTCATGGATAGTTAGGTGAGGATCTAAAGTAGTTTCAGAAGTTGCAGGAAATTGAAATATAAGAGGACAGTTCCCCACCTAGCAGTAATACCCAGATATAATAATGGGCTTTCCGTTCCCCAATTGGAAGCATGCATGAAAAGCCAAGCATTTCTTTTATAGAATAAATTACTCCTCACCTAAACTCAGAATCAATGCATCAACATGAAAGATGTTGACATCTTTTGAAGGATACTAATATTTCCACAAATGTACCCATGGTCATTCACCTCTAGGATTCTGAATTTTGCAGCCGAATGCCAAGAAGAGCCAAGTTAAATGTTGACAACACAAAACTAATCTCTCTCCACACAATGATCAAGCACATGTAAGTATACGGTGGTTGTTACGCATATGTCAATGCACAAAATACTAAATTTGTCTTAACCAATCAAACTGAGTTAAACATGAAACCACCATCTCATTCTATCAAGCTGAGCGAACAAATACCAGAGAATAGCAGGTAATTAACTTACCAAAACGATCGGGTCACTGACTCCCCGCAGGCACATGAGGAGTTCTAGGTCCTAGAGGGCCATCAGCCACCTGATCATCGTCTTCGGGTAGCAGTGGGTGCTTCAGCTCCCAGGTATTGACAACCTGAGGGTACGTGTCGATCGCCAACTGCCTCATATCTCTCAATCCCTCAATGTATCTCGAGTGCTTCAAGCTGATGAGCTTGCGCTGACTCTCGACTTTGATGGTCCGCACCTCGGCTGAAGCCCGCTGAAGCTCCCCCGCGAGTCGGCTAACCTCGTCCTCGTGCTCGGCTTTCACCGCCTCAAGCTTCTTCACGTGTGCTTCTTTCGCCATCCGAAGCTCCTCGCTGAGGCCGACACTGGCCGAATGCTGCGCATTCGCTTTCTCAACGCCATCCGAAGTTCTTTGCTGAGCCGGGCGACATCAGCAGAATGCTGCTCATTCGCTTTCTCGAGCTGCTTCATGTGTGCTTGTTTTGCCATCCGAAGTTCTTTGCTGAGCCGGACGACATCAGCCGAATGCTGCTCATTCACTTTCTCGAGCTGCATCATGTGTGCTTGTTTCGCCGTCCGAAGCTCCTTGCACAACCGGACGACATCGGCTGAATGTGCAGCGTTTGCTTTCTCAAGCTGCTTCATGTGTGCTTCTGTTGCCGCACGGTTTTCTCTCGCGACCTGCAGCTCCAGCTTGAGTTGGACAACCTCGTCCTTGCTCGCCTGGAGCTCCCGTTCCTGTCCGGCAAGCTTCAGCTCCTGCTTGAGCCGGGCAATCTCATCCTTGCTCTCCAGGAACTCCTGCTCTTTTCCAGCAAGCTCCGCCATGGCTTTCTTGGCCTGCTCGAACACCCCTGCCAAGGCTGCCATGCTATCCACGAAACCCTGCGTGGCGGCGGAGCGCTCACCGCCAGAGACGTTGGGTAGTTCCGCTCCGGCATGAGCAGAACCCAGTGGTGTTGACGTCTCGACACCGCTCTGGCTCTGCTGCGGCGGAGGCGTGGAAGATTCCGGCGACTTGCGCTTCCTCGACTGCTTGATTGTTCCGGCAATGGCGGTGGCTTCCCCTTTCACTGGCGCGAGATGATGCTGCGGGGTGAGAAAGACATGGCGGCCGACGGGCAGCGTGTGTTTGGAGATGAACGACACCACATCAATGCTGTCATTCCCCACGGCAGCGGCCCTGTCCAGCAGCTTTTGTTTGGCCGTCTTCTCAGAAGTCGTTAACGTCGGCTTGCGGATGGCCACTCTGCTTGGTTCAACCCACTTCACTGGGCATGGCCACCGCAACGTCGCCGGCGACCGGAGGAAGAAGAACCTGGACTTCCAACCCGGCCGGTACACGGGTGTCCCGCTACGGAACAGCGGGGGCTGGCTGTTGTTGAAGTAAGGCCTGAAGTGGTATAACTCACCGTTGTGGGTCAATACCATTAAGCTCTGGAAGACCGGAAGCAATGGCTCGACGCCGGCATCCGCACAGATCAGCACGAAGGCGGCCATGTAGCTCCACGCGTTGGGCGCGAGCTGGCCCGGCGCAATGCCGTAGTGCCTCAGAACCTCGGCGTAGAACTCGTGAAGCGGCAGCCGCAGGCCGGCGTCGAACGCGTCGGCGTAGACGCTGATGGCGTTGTCTTCCGCCGTGCAGGCCGGCTTCTGCCCCGCGCTGCACGGAGTGTACACGTCGGGGACGTTGTGCTCTTCGCACAGGGCCTGAAGCTTCTTCGCCCTGGACGGCGTCGACGTGATCTCCTCCGCCTCGGGCCAGGAGAGGGCGGCGGCGCCACCGGCATTGCCATCGGCAGAGGACGCCGAGGTCTCGGAGTCGCCGTCCGTTGCCATGTCGAGTTCCTCGACGGAGGGCGACGACGCGGCTGCCATTGCCCGGTGCCAAAGAGGCGGGCGAACAGGGGTTGCTCTGTACAGGCTACAGAGCTGTGTGCGTGTTCCTCTTGGCTCGAACTGGAGATTCAGGGGCCGAGGCCAAGAAAAGAAATTGAGCTTCAAGAACAGGGCCCCAACTCGAACCGTAGCAGCACCCCCCACTATTCTCCTCCGAGCCCCTTCTCCAGTGTACCCGCAGAGAGGTCCGCACACGGTTGTTGGTCCCCGCGCCCGATCGGATCCGGCCGCGGCCGCTTCGCTTCGCCGCGTGCCCCACGGCGTGGGGGCACCCCCAATGTGTGCTCGCCCTCCGCCCAGCTGTCAAGCCCCACACGACACCGCACCGCCTCGAGCCTCCGCGCCACTCATCGAGAGATCAGTCGCCCGGCCCGGCCACCCCCGCATCAGATCCGCCGGATCCGGCGGCCCCAAGCGCGGCCAGGCGAGGCCGGCACTGCGCGGACGGCGAGCAGGGCAATGTGGGGCGCAGCGGGCGCGGGCGGCCAAGATGCGAGCCGCGTGAGGCGCAGGCGGCAGGTCTGCTCGTCTCGGTTAGGGGGCGACGAGCGAGGGGGAGTGGTGGTGACTGTCGCCCGTGCTGGTGAAGAGGAAACACAATAGGGGATAAAAACAGGGGAAAAGGAAGGAGAAAGAGAGAACGACGAATGAGCCCCACATGAAAAAAACAAAACAGGGGAGATCCGTGATCTGCTAGGCTCCAAAGTTGTATCTGGACTGTGTTGAGGGTTCCGTCTTATACTTCCTACGACTTAATTAGCGGATCATCAATGGAGTGCATGTCCACAGCGATCGATGGTTTGCTGCCGACCACAATCTCTGACTTAAGAGGCGGGGTGAATCGAGGACAAGAACCAATTCGTTCATGAATGCACATCCCAGCCAAAGGAATCATGGCCGAGAAGATTAACCATTCACATAATTAAATGCATGCGTGCATGCAAACCAAATGCATTCTCAGGTCAGTTCAAAAAAAAAATGCATTCTCAGGTTAAGAAGCAAGCTAGCTGTAGATAATCACTGTATGAATAACTAGATTTTGCTGCTGATTCTGTTGTATAAATACGTGTATTGGTTGATGTTGTATAGCAAGGTACAGAAATAAACGGCAAGGATTGGGACGTGGACTTTCCTTACCCAGAAAAAAAGAGTTCATCCGTAGAGTGAGATGATAAGAACGACTAACGTGACGCTGAAGATAGTTTGGTAACAGATCAAATTTCGATTGATTCAAGACAGACCTATAAACGCTTATGGGGGCCGTGAAATACATGCCAGCCGTAGACCAGAGTCCACGGGTGGCTAATCTATGCCTGTACATCAGAGCTCGGAGACACCGCACGTATCTGTTACAACAGATCAGGTCTACTAATCAAGCACCACACACTCAATTGCCGATTGGAGTGGAAAAGTAAGGTAATGATCCGACTATAATACTCAGCACACATAGCCTTGATCTAATTAAGATCTATTTTTTTGGCAGCTACAAATATAGGCAATATGCATATCACAAACTGGAAAATCGATAGGATATACAATTCGACATCACAATTGTTTTACAGTTGACTGAATAACTGAGTTGCATGTCACAATTGTTTGAGAGATTGCTTGAGTCATTGAGCTGAATTTGGAAGTTCATCAAAGTCGATCTCTCATGTATATTTTAAAGTTTTTCCTCAACCTACGATGCTAGGTGCTTGACGTTGGCAGCATTCTTAGGTGCTCTGATAGCATAAAAGTTACCATTTTTTAGACAATTTTGAAATTGCTAGAATAATCAAAGAGTACTTTAAATTAATCCTATTTTTCAATTCAAGTAGTACGACATATTGTGAGTTATACTGTTCTCATAATTTTATTCTAGATGTTTACGTAAACATTGATTTTATTCTGAACATGCCCTTCAGCCAAATGCAGTACGACAATGCCTATTTTGCATAAAGAATAAAAAACATGGGAAAAACAAGAAATATACATAATAAAACTTAATGTCAATATGTAAGAAAATGATTGGTGCTAAAGTGGTACACATTTTTCTTTATTCTCTAAAGTATAAATCACACTCCTATTCTTTCCAAGTAAATTTCAAACGTTATGTATTTTTTCTAATAACTTACTAGCCGTACAGGCGCACGGGTTGATAGGCTAGTTATACAAATTTATATCACTCACGTGGAGCTAGAGTACTAAGGTAAGCTCTGGTGTCTTTGTCCTTGAAACTGCAGCATTCTTCGATTCTCTTTGTAAATTCCTCTGCATAGTCCTATTCTTCGCTTTGTAAAACGCCAGAATTTCCTGGTCTTTTGTGAAACAATCAAACTGTGCTAATATGCTATATATTCTTGACCAAAAGAATGTGCTCCGGCGCTCTGTTTACTGAATTACCTGTTCAGTAATCATTTGCTTGGGAGATAGAGCAACTGAGGAACATGCATCTGAATGTTCTATCCAGATATATTTCGGACAACACTCCATTGCTTAAAATGATGTCATTCAGCATCAGATGTCCTTCAAAATTTCGTGTTATTCAGCATCAAAACTCATGCAAAGATAGAGCAACTGAGCAACATGCAACTGAATGTTCTATCCAGATATATTTCGGACAACACTCCATTGCTTAAAATGATGTCATTCAGCATCATATGTCCTTAAAAATTTCGTGTTATTTAGCATCAGAACTCATGCAAAAGATTATTTACTGTGGTCTATGCTGATGTCTTCACAAGATTTTGACTTGCTGACTTTTTTTGTAAGAGTTTGAAAACTGCTGATAGTAAGGATTAAATGTGTCATTTTTTGGTTTAGAGTTTAGACTAGCATGTAGTCATGTAAGTATTCTGTATAAGTTTCAGCTCCTCGGCCCAGAAAAAGAAAAGAAATCGTGGACAGTTCACCCTGACTTGTCTACAAGGCTAGCAAACTGGCATCTTCATTCTTTACCAACCGCATCCGCATGCATTCTTCAGTTGGGAAATGGAGAAGCAGGGCCGTCTCCAAATTTTTGAGGCCCCGGTGCAGAATGTGAAACGGGGCCCTAGAATATAAAATGTTATATGCTCAAAATACATTTGTAGCTAACTATATATAACTTCATTACATGCTATTTTCACAATATTCGGGACTGTTCTGCGAAAAGAGTAAAAATAGTGCTAAAAGAGTTTGATTTTCAGAATTAAATTGAGGTTCTTTCACAACAAATTTGTCAAAACCAGAATCATACTTCCTATTCCTATCCCCATTTGAAATTTGAGTTGCAGTTTCTAGTCTTTCTTTCTTCTTACGCTTTTCAAAACTAGAATCACACTTCCTATTCCTAGAATACATGATAATTTGTGATGTTGTGATGGTTGATACCTGTTTGATAAACCAAAGTATGAAACAATTTTTTTAAAAATGAACTGCACCCTTAGGTCTTAGGCGCTCAGCAACATAACACATAGCTAGCATTAGCAAGATTAAGAAAAGAATACAACATGGAGAGCCGCCGATGTTGGATTAAAAAACGAAAAGAACATGGCTACTTGCTTGCTTGCCTTGCTAATTTCTTCAGGGCCTCATGTGCGAGCCGCAAGTCGAGGCCACACGTTGCTCTGCTGTGCCTGTTGGGAACGAGCGCCGAGAATTGGGAAGGAGCACGATTAGGAACGAGCGATCCTGCTAAGAAGACCAACAGCGCAGGGTGGCTTCGGCAGGAAGCCAAACACTAAATCACACCTGACGAACCACGGCAATCAATCTGCGAGTGTGAACTGCATTTCGCTTCCTCAAACGAGGCTGCGCTGGTCTTTTTCTTGATTATTGAATTGTTATTGGCCTTTTTTCTAGCAGGCTCATATCTAGATGAATCGCAAAATGGAGGCCCCATATTTTTGGAGGCCTTGGCCAATCGGCCTCCTTGTCCCTGCTAAGGGACGGGCCTGGGAGAAGGGAGCCTGAAAACTACTGGAAACGCCCAAGCCTTCTCTGGTTCAGTTGTATCCTCTGCCCTTGGAGACTGCAGTGCTTCACCTGTTTAGAAACGTTGAATTCACGATGGTTAGAAGCAACAATGCCGAAAAGACAGAGCTGCATCTGGTGAGGCTTTACAACTACATACGTGCAATGAAGCTAGTGTGGACAGCAACTCTCTGCACCGTGCCATCAGAACAAGTTCTTGAATGACAACTCTGGAGAGCTGGGACACCAAGACATTTGCTCGTGCTAACTGAAGAGCATGGCAAACGGTTTCACACGAGTCAACTTATTGAGATCTCATTGTTATATATCATTCAGATGTCAAGAAAATCCTATGTATCAGATATAA
The DNA here is from genome assembly GCA_012490785.1 of Eragrostis nindensis. Classification (NCBI taxonomy): domain Eukaryota; kingdom Viridiplantae; phylum Streptophyta; class Magnoliopsida; order Poales; family Poaceae; genus Eragrostis; species Eragrostis nindensis. Next base: position 585,697 of record JAAXCT010000048.1, on the reverse strand, counting down.
TTAAGGACCTTTGATAGTTGAACACTTGTCGAGTTTCCTATTCTCTGTATGACATCGATTGCAGAGCAAACAGCATTTTTCAAAGCTTGAATATCTGCCTGCGAAATAGTAGAAAGTTGTAATGAGCTTCGACTGGGAAGTAATCAGGAGGAACAATTTAGGTAGTTTTGTTATATTGCAAACCATCGCTCCACCAGAGACTGGAAGGCGCAGAACTGTAGCATTCAGAGCTAGTGCTGTTCCTGACAAAGAATTTGCATAAACTCTCTCCAATGAAAACCATTCCTCCAGGTATATCATCTGCATATTGTAATATTACATTTTGTCAGAAACATCAAAATATGGAGATTCAGGGGGCCTTTGGAACGCGGGATTTTTTCCTGTTCCTGCGTCTTTCCTGTGAACAGTCAACTGATTCCTATGAAATTCCTGTACAATTCCTGTGAAAATCCTACGTTCCAAAGGGGGCCTCAGTGTTTTAAGTTATTGAGTTGTACTGCATGAGTAACTAATATCAAAATACGCCAGTAATTAGTTACTCATGCAGGCCAGACAAGCAACAGGGATGTACTAGATTCAGTGTTTTAAGCTAGCATTAAAACTAATCAGAGCATCTATTCTGGGCCAAATCATGACTATTAAATTCTGCAAGCAGTACATCTCAATAAATAAGTCCAGGCCACGACATTAGTAATGATCTTATAAGCAGATATCTTTTTCCACTTTCCACCTAGGGCGAATAAAGATGCACTGGATGATCATTTGGACAGTGAGGAAATTTGTATCCAAGTGGCCTGGTGTCCTACTGACAGTCCTATAACTTCTTGAAATCCTATAGTATCATGGCTAATCAAAGACTTGACCTGAGAATGGTGGAAACAGAATTCTCTTACCTGTCCCCTAAGAGTTGCCATGAGTTTGCAGTTGTTTTGAAGCAACTGCAGCTGCAACTTTGTAACGGCAACTGATTTGCGCACTCGCAGGATAGCGATCCATGCACCAATCAAAGTTTTCTGCGATGAAAAGAAAAAGAGGTATCAGCAGTGTTTCTGAAGAGCAGCAGCAACATCATTCCAGAGAAGTCGGTGAAACAGCATGCAGTTGCCTTGCTCTGAGTGCTCAATACACCACAGTCATACCTCGAGTTTAATTTTGTCCAAGAACAGAGACGAGTCACTCACCTCTGCAGCTTTCCTCTGTGATGAGCGCGCAGCAGCAGCCTTCGCATTGGTGTGCCACCACTGCAAGTGCCTGGTGTAAAGAAGTTTCAGCTGGTGTTCCTCCTCGGCCTTGTTCTGTGTCACCTTCATGTCGTCACTATCCAAACTGCAAGCCTTGCCCTGCAGCAGCTTCCCGGCAAGGCGGGGCAGGTCCATGGGACGCCGCGGCCGCGACGTGCTCTCCGTCGTCCTGAACGCGCTTTTGCTCGGCGACTGCTGCTTCTTAAGAGGCAGCCTGCTGAAGGGCGAGGACGGCAGCAAGCCGTTGAACAGCGACCGCTTCTTCACCGGCGACGGCGAGGCGACGCCGGCCGAGGCTGGGTAGGCGGCGAACCGGTCGGAGCGGGTCCCCATGGCCGACGAGCGCAGGACGCTCCTCGGAGACGGGCGTGGTCCGGACGCCGGCGGCTTGTCGGCGCCCAAGCTGCCGTCTCCCGACCCGCCGGAGGACGCGCTGTCAGTGTCGGAGGACAGAAGCGCCCGCAGGCACTCGTTCGCGCCGCCGTCCACCGACGCGTGCCGCAGCGTCTCGTCGAACGCCCTCGGCCGCGCGCCGGCGGTCTGCTTGTAGTTCGAAGCAGAGTGCTCCGCGCTCGCGGCGTCGTGGCCGGACGGCGCCGACGCTGGCCACCGGTACGTGTTCTGGCCTCCTTCGAACGCCGCAGCCGCCGCGGCCGGCGACACGGACCTCGCCCGGCTGGTGTCCAGGCAGTACGCCGGGCTCTGGAACGCGACCGAGAACGTTCGAGCCGGAGACGAAGAGCGGCGGGAGGCGGCGGCGGTAGCCACGGACGCCTTTGTGGGAGAGGTGGCCGGCTTGGAGGTGGAAGTGGACTTTGAGATGGGGGAGAGGTAGCGAGAAGCGACGGTCTTGGCCTTGGGCCTCGGCGCGCCGGCGCCGGCATTGGCATTGGAGTTGGAGAGCGCGGCGGAGCGGGGCCGGTGGCTTGTCGGTTGTTTCAGCGGAGGGGCGCCGGCGGTGTCCACCATTGCTGAGGACATGCTTTTGGCAACCGGCACCAGCGAGGCGGCGACGATTTGATGACTGATGAATGGAATGCTCTGGCGTCGTCTGGAAGTGAACCAATAGAAACTACCCTGCGCCAACGGGAGCCTGTCGATCTTTGCTTCCTTCTCCTATTTATCACGTGCTGCGCTTTCAATATCCGTACCTCTTAATGTTTCACTGCTCCAGTGTGTGTACACAATACATATATATGCTACTTTTTCTTTCCAATACCTTTTTTCGAAAACAAAATGGCTTATCTTTTTTCTTATCTTGGATTTTCACCCATTGTATTGCCAACAATCCTGCTGCACTGGTACGAAGCCGCGGATGCACCTATACGACACGCCATTTGCCATGCCATTTGGTAGTGTCATGATTACTAATTTTTTTAAAAAACAAAATAATATGAAGTACATCTATTTTAAAACTTGTGAAAGGTCTAAATTTTGTTTACAAAAGAAGGAAATCATGATAAGAAAATTTTCTCGGTGACAAGGAGAGTTGCAGGACACTGAGGTTAAACAAACAAACAAACAGGTTTTCATGGTCAATGTATGTGTGGTACCGTATATAGCAGTCTTGCTAACGAGCAACTAATTGCTTGTTAGGTGCCCCTTAATTAGCCAATTGACATCCCAATCGCACAAAGATTAGCAAAAAGCTATAGAGCATGGTGATAGTTCGTGCCTTTCCCGTGAACAACGGACGGCTCCTATAGTACGGTCCACACAATCGTGTACGGTGTACCTCTACAAAGCCTCATACAAAATTACTGGATGGCATAAATGTTACCGGTCAAGCGTACAGCGTATCTATCTATCTAGTACTTATAGAACTAATGCTTGATCAATACACGTGAGTATCGTTTATTTGGAAAACCAATCATTGCTACTGTACTTTATTGCACTATTTCGTCCTAAGACAATGCATTGCTGCTTCTTTTTTCAGGTTTACATGAATTCGACCTTCGACGCGGAAGGAATTTTATTGCGAAAGTACAGAGAGCAATTTCTGCTCCAATGCTGCAGTGAATATCTGATATTGTAATGTTGTAGGATCGGCTGTGAGCCTGTGACTTGTAAAGACGGCTCATGTTCTAAATGCCTTGTATGTAATCAATTGTATTTGGCCCAGTTTCAGTACTGCTAATAGTAAAGATGGAGGTTTTTGTTAGCAGAGGCCACCTTGATTCTACTTGGTTATCATTTCATTTCTTATTTTTCTATGGCATGCTCTTTGACATTATCCGTAACCTGCGACATGCTCTTGGACATGCATGTAATGTGCCCTGTCGATTGGATTTTTTTTTTTGATTCATACAGTTTGGTCTGTAGATGGTTGATGTGATTTCGTTGTCATAAACAATAGAGCAATTAATCCACAGTCGATCTGACTAGCAAATTAGGTACTGAGATGTTCCTGGTATTAAGATAAATAGTCTGATGTGCCGTTTATGAGCTGTAGCAATCTTGTTTGTGGTAGGAGAAAAAAAAGATCCATTGTCATGACTTGCTCATCCAAAGCATTGTTTATGAATTCTTCGTGTTGGGGTAATGTCAAATCTGTTGGCAAGATTTTGTTAGCCCGTTGCAACGCACGGGCATCCAACTAGTCTTGGAGAAATGTTGACGGGCTTGTTAAATCAGTATGTAACGAACGGCCATTATTGTATTCAGGTCACCTTATGTGTGGGCCGTTTAGCCCAGTACTACGAGACCATTTGCAGCGGAAACAAAGGCCACTTTGATGTCCCGGCCCATATAGGTTGTGTGGTCAAGCCAGGCACCAACCAAACTACCGCAAGGGCGGCCGCCGGCCGTTCCTCCCTTCTCTCCGGCGAGCGCTCCACGCTCGCCACCGACGGGGATGCCTGCGGACAGGATGGATATTCGGTTCTCGTTGACAACAATGTCGCCGCTGCTATCTCCTTGTAGTGCTTTGACACAATGTCGCCGCTGCTATCTTCTGGTTGACAACAGTGAAGATTGGCTGAATTCTGCGCCAGCTGGTGCTATAAATCCAGGTAACGTGCAAAACGATTCGCACTTGTGGCTACATGCATGTGGGAATCGTTTTCACGGGCCATACCGGACAATTCCAGGGCCTGTGCGAGCGTTGAACCTGCTGTCTCTCGTTCACACTGCTCGTTCTGCTAGCTCTTCCCATCTTTCTTATCCAAATTTGTGACCGCTCAATGGCCTTTTTCCTTTGTCTTACTTCCGTCTCGTCCGCAGCATATTTCCTTCTTCTTCCCCTTCTGCTCCTTCCAATCGAATGCACGGCAAGCCAACATACAGAGCACGCCTTGGTACACGAAACAAGAAGCTAGCGACGACCACAAGCAGGCCCGTCCCTTAGCAGGGACAAGGAGGCCGATTGGCCAGGGCCTCCAAAAATATGGGGCCTCCATTTTGCGATTCATCTAGATATGAGCCTGCTAGAAAAAAGGCCAATAACAATTCAATAATCAAGAAAAAGACCAGCGCAGCCTCGTTTGAGGAAGCGAAATGCAGTTCACACTCGCAGATTGATTGCCGTGGTTCGTCAGGTGTGATTTAGTGTTTGGCTTCCTGCCGAAGCCACCCTGCGCTGTTGGTCTTCTTAGCAGGATCGCTCGTTCCTAATCGTGCTCCTTCCCAATTCTCGGCGCTCGTTCCCAACAGGCACAGCAGAGCAACGTGTGGCCTCGACTTGCGGCTCGCACATGAGGCCCTGAAGAAATTAGCAAGGCAAGCAAGCAAGTAGCCATGTTCTTTTCGTTTTTTAATCCAACATCGGCGGCTCTCCATGTTGTATTCTTTTCTTAATCTTGCTAATGCTAGCTATGTGTTATGTTGCTGAGCGCCTAAGACCTAAGGGTGCAGTTCATTTTTAAAAAATTTGTTTCATACTTTGGTTTATCAAACAGGTATCAACCATCACAACATCACAAATTATCATGTATTCTAGGAATAGGAAGTGTGATTCTAGTTTTGAAAAGCGTAAGAAGAAAGAAAGACTAGAAACTGCAACTCAAATTTCAAATGGGGATAGGAATAGGAAGTATGATTCTGGTTTTGACAAATTTGTTGTGAAAGAACCTCGATTTAATTCTGAAAATCAAACTCTTTTAGCACTATTTTTACTCTTTTCGCAGAACACTCCCGAATATTGTGAAAATAGCATGTAATGAAGTTATATATAGTTAGCTACAAATGTATTTTGAGCATATAACATTTTATATTCTAGGGGCCCGTTTCACATTCTGCACCGGGGCCTCAAAAATTTGGAGACGGCCCTGCCACAAGACGCGTCGGAGAGAGCAAATTGCAGTTTCCAGGAGCCGATCCGGTCTTCGATCCCAGCCGCCGGACACTGGTTGGTTCCTTTCTTCTGCTGGTTGGTCTTCGATTTCTCACCAGAATTTCATTTCTACTGACGACTCTGCTTGTGACAATTCATTCAGATTTGAAACTGTTGCTCTGGGGCGTCCGGTTCCCCAGCAGGATTACGCCAGGAGGTCGACCGCTTGCTGATCATGCTCAAGCTAGCGCCCTGAGCGCATGCACTGGCCTCCACCGTGGCAGGATTTCAACTTTCCTCATTTCATCCAAGGGATGACTAACCATTCGGTATGCCCCCATATCTCTGACCAGATATACTTGCTTGTGTTGTGTCTCTCACTATAGATAAAAGTAAGTCTTGGAGACGAAACTGCCGATGCTGCGTCGGAAATATTTAGGATACAAAGGGTAGGATTTGTCCCGCAGGGAATTGCTGTAGACTTTGTTCCGACTTTGATTGTGCGACTTTGTTCCGACTTTGATTAATCAACGGCAATCCGGTGCTTTATGTTTCAAGTGCATGTTTCTTGTTTGCACGATGACAGTAGTCGGGATGGAGTCGGACGTATGGGTCGGTCTACTCTATAGTCTATAGCAGCGTTCTTTTCCCGCATCATTCCATTTGTCCTCACACCTAATTTTGTGAGGCAGCTGCCATATATGCCGTCTTTATCAAAATTTAATTCCCTTTTCTTTCTTCAGAAAAAGAATGTGGACGGAGCCTTCTGCCACAACCTTATTTTTTGGTGGGGACCACAGCCTTGTTATGTACAACTAGCCTAGGCCACCATTATATTGTTTTGGATTTGTATGGACATTAGGATTGACGACTGGTCCTAATGCTTAAGACAAATATATCTTAATTACAACTAAAACACTTCGGTCCAATCAATTTTGGGGTAGAGTTCACTGCAGGTTGCTCATCTTTGCTTTTGCTGCCCTTTGCTTCATGTTGAAGCCACAGATCCATCTTAATCTCAGGGACTTCAATTGCACATCCGAGACCTGGTCACAATGCGCCAAGGGCTCTTGGAACAGCCCTATGGGAACTGTGATCCGGATTGAGGTAATGGTAGTACTGGCTGCTCTCAACCTATTATTCATGGCCACCTTTGGGTCCCAGCGTCGCCGAAGCAGAAACTTCTTCATCAAAAAAGGTGTCTTGGGTGCATACGCCTTGTCCTCCTCCCTGGGATCATACACACTTGGTTTAATGCAGTCTTCAACAGTGAAGAGCAACATGTTTCTCATGTGGGCCGTATCCCTATCTATCCTATTCGTTTGTTTCGACTATATCCCAGCTTGTAGTCTTGACGACAACTACCAGCACATGACACTGTACTATAAGTTAGCCCTTGACAGTGTACTTCTTTCTATGATTCTTTCGTCTGTTCCTGATTCCCCATTCACAGTTATTTACCTGTATACGATAATTATTCACAAATTAAAGCATAGATTGTTAGTGTTTAAACTGGCAACCAAATCATGGAACTTGAATAAAGTGGTAGCTGATTACATGTATGAGGAACATATGAAGAGCGGGTCAACGTACGATCCCGTCAGATTGAAAGGTTATCATTACCTAGTTGACTGGCCCCTCCACAAGTCCATATTAGAAGCTCAAACATCATCTTCAACACAGTTATCTGCGGAACCTGCTCAAGTCATTGACATAGAGATGATTTGGTTGTTCAATGGTGGGTCAATAAGCTCAAAGCTAAAGGATGCATGTCTTTCCTTCTCTCTTTTCCATCTGTTGAGAAGGCGCTTCTTTGGCTTAGCGAGCGGTGAATCTTTACAACAAAAGACACATGATTTTGTTTTTAAGGGGCTGCTTGCAAAAAGTGAGGATGGAACCATTGACTCAACAGGGTTTTCAGGGTGATAGACCTTGAGTTAGCTTTTATGTATGATTTCTTCTTCACGAATTATGCTCTCCTTTATTATGGATCCAAAGCGTCAACGTTCTTGTCCCTGATTGCAGCCATCTTAGTACTTGCCACAGCTTATACAGTACCCCAACCCAAATTCTATCATCCAGATGGGGATGTCGTCACGAGCAGCATAATAACTAGTGCTACAAGTGTTATCACAATACTTATACTAGTTTCCATTGGCCTACTTGAGTTACTACAACTTTTGCTTTATTGGACGACCATCTGGGGCAGAGTAACCTTTGTTTGTCAGTATATCCGAGGACAAGCAGTGAATCCAAGGGCATGCTGCTGCATGAAGTTTAAAGAGATTCTCACAAAGATTGGTGTGTACGCATCAAACAAACACTATTACGGAGACAAGCTTGGGCAGTACTCGTTAGTTGAGTCAGTGAGGTACAAAGAACCGAGTCCATCTGTAGCTGATGTTGATAACAGACAACGATTTGACATCTGCTGTAAATTCCTAGACTCGTCTCCCTTTCATCATAACATGCACAAGTATGCACAGAGGGTGCGCAAGCGACGGTCTGGGAAACCTATTAAGGTGCCCACAGAGGTAAAACAGGCACTTTTGCAGTCTCTTGAGCGTACTGATGGTATACTAACTAACGGAGAATCATCATTGGTGTCTAATGGAGCACACCGCCTCGTATGGGCTTGCACGAGTGATGTGCACTCAGTCTTGGGCGCAAGATGCTCCCTGGAAAAGGAGAACCAGGCACACATTATTTTAACTTGGCACATCGCAACATGTTATTGTGAGATGGCAACATTAAAATGTTTGTCCCTTAAAGTGGGGGGACAACTCAAGTTCAACTTCGACGTCGCCACGAAACTGTCCAAGTACTGTGCATACCTGGTGGTCTCCGCACCAAAGTTGCTTCCTGGGCACCACTACGATACAAGTTGTATGTTTGATGCTGTTGCAGCGGAAGCAGCAAAGCTTTTGCCTGGAGACAAGTACGAGGCCATGACAAGTTTGCCTGAATCAGCAGAGATGACCATCTTCACGATGGCCGTGAAACTGGGGAAGCAACTGCAAGAGATGGAAGAGGGAACTTGCTGGAAACTGCTGGCGGATTTCTGGGCAGAGATGCTGCTGTACCTCGCTCCATCAGATAACATGAAGGAACACATCGAATGCCTGGCAAAAGGAGGGGAGTTTATCACACATTTGTGGGCGTTGCTCTCGCATGCTGGCATTCTGGACAGGGGGCAAAGGAATGTTGTTGACATAGAAACTGCAAGGGCTGACCAGTCTTGTCCTGGAGAAGAATCACATGGCGATGCTTTGAGGTTTCGTCGTGCAAGCTCACAGCCCTTGACATGTGCGGAGAAAAGCGCTGCCATTGCCACTTGTGCCCTGAATCAACCAGCAATGAGTAGAAACCACGTGGAATGTAAGTATCTCTGTTTTTCCCTCCTTTGGAACAGGTGAAATTTTCTGAAATGTAGCATGTTCATTCTCTGCATATATATATTATTTTACAGTGTTGGAAATATCTGTGAAAGGTGGAAGAGGACGAACAGCTACAAGTGGAAACGAAGAGGTCCAAGGCGTGTCAACTTGAACATTCTATAACATAAGAAGTTCTGTCTGGATTCCCAGGGTAGGTATTAATGATGTGAAATAATTTTTCATAAGTTCTATTTTCTGAAGCCACATATATAAGAACTAAACTCTTCCACTTTTCAACCTGCAGAATGTGGCAATTCGGAATATCTTTGTCCTACAAGGGCGACAGCCTTTAGTTTTTAAATTCGTCTACATGATCTCATTTGTTATTGTGCTTGAAAGGCTGCCTGGGTGCTCGATTACCCATATTAATTAAGGCCTTTAGTTACTTGTTTCCTACCATGTACTGGCATCGACTTTACATGTATCGGCATCGACTTTACATCTTCTATTTCTGTAGTAGTGTTGCTTCTTTTGATGTATTGGCATCGACTTTTCATCTTCTATTTCTCTACAAATAAATGATATAAGTGCATGTCTGACTACCGTATTTTACCTGAATTCGAAGCTTAGCGATCATTTGCTGGGAATTCAAATGCCATAAGAATCTTGGGAGGAATAAATGGTTTGTAATGGAAATTGTTCAAGCCAACGTATTCAGCAAGTTCCAGCATACAGGAACTCATATAAAAACCACCTCCCCTTGTTTTTAATATTGTGACTACAAAGTTAATTATCATATAAAATTACGTGGCAACAACTTTAGAGCAATTGTTAGAAAATTTCAGGCAGCAGAAAATCCTCTCACAGGACAAGTTACTATGCCATGAAAAAAGAGATGGGCGCCAGTAGCAGCAACAGCAGGAATCACTGATACCTTACTCTAAATTGTTAGCTCCATGTTCTTTTTTTCCCCAAGAACAGAGATGCTGAGTCAGTCACTCGTCTCTGCATCCATTGTCTGCGATGAAAGCGCGGCTCGAGCCTGCCCATTCACGAGGCGCCAATGCAAATGCCGGGTGCAGACTGCAGAGTAGTCTCAGCTTCCGGCTGGTGCTCTGCTCACCCTCTGCCCCGGCCCTACCTAAAGCTCCCCCTCAAGATAAAGATCTTTTCATGGTATCTTGGAAAATGTGTTATTCTCACCAAATATAACTTTTTAAACGCAAGTGGAAAGGAAGCGCAAAATGTAGTTTTTTTAATCAAAATGAAACTACACACCACTTTTTTTTTAAGTGTCATGTCGCTAGATTCACTTGGCAAATTTTTAACACGGGCCTCTCAAAGCCTAATAGTGTAAGGCATATTCTAAATGGATGGCTTGGGTCAAGGAAAGTGAAAGAAAAGCGCTTAATTATTGCAGGAGTGGCTGCCATGTTTTGGTCGATATGGTTATACCGTAATGATATTGTATTTAACAAAAAATCAATGATTTCTTTGTTACACATGGTCTTCAGAGGTACATACTGGTATCATTTTGGAGACTTTTGCAAAAAGAATCCTACAGGGAGGAGATGGTCAAAGTATGGCACATATTGGAAGTGGTGGCCATGGAAGTATTCGCCAAGAACAAGTGGCCGCAACATCGTAGAATTTGTGTGACATCCCGGATGGAGAGTACTTTCAATTCTGAATTTTTGTTATAATGATGATGATTGTGTAGGCTGTATGCAAACATGCAAAAGGCCGGAATGTTTTTCCATTATCTTAAAAAAAAAACCACTACAGCTGGCAGGGGTGGATCCAGCGGGGTGCAGGGGGGCTGGAGCCCCCCTACCCTCTGGACCTCCATGGAGAAGAAGAGGGGAGAGAGGGAGAGAAGAAGAGAAAAATGAAGAGGAGGGGGGGGGGGGGGGGGGGGTGTTGGAGGAAGAAGAAGGGTGCTGAGCCCCTCCTTAGGAGTTGTCCTAGGCCTGCCACTGACAGCCGGAGGAAGCCTTGTAGAGTGAGATGCTTCTGTCATTCCGTGGCATGAACTGGAACTTGACCATTGCGACCAACTTGCTCGTCGACGGCTGCTTACTAAGAGACGGCCTGCTAGCGAGCGGCCTCTTGTTCACCAGAGACCGCGAGGAGATGGCAGGCAGAGGATCTCGACGAGGCTTTGTAAGAGAACAGCAGGTCGGAGCAGGTCCCCTCTTGCTCATGACGCTCCACGGAAAAGTGTTGGTGCCATCGTCTCACGACCCGCCGGACAATGCGCTATCCGTGTCCACAGGTACTCTTTCCAGCAGTGAACCGACGACCGACAATGGCGTCCTGTCGAACGGCTTCGACCGCCCGGCGGCCATGATTTAATTAATGGATGCAACCGGCGTTTCGACGGCTCGTCCCGGCCCTGATATGCAGCCGTACGTGCCACTGGATAAGCGCCGCCGCAACCACTACATTAAAAAAAAACTCGACCTGCCAGGAGAAGCCCTCCGACGGCATCTTGCTAAAAAGAAGATCTTCTCATGGAGGCTGAGAAAATCTCCGAACCCCTCCTCCGACCATACAAAGGGATTCAGTTGGCCGTGTGAGCTGTAGCGTGAGTCTTTACGTAATGCTTTAACCGGGGAAGGCGATGGGATGAGTGCGGGATCTGGGGATCGAACCCCAGACCGGTGGGCTGCGAACCCGGCGCCTCCACCACCAGGCCACACGCCTGTCCGCCAACCACTACATTCCATGGATGACTGCCTACCTTTTTCCTGCAATATGTGTCTGGGCGACGGCCGTCGTTCGTAGATATATCGCAGCTTCCTTCGTGGCAGCTCGATTCCTGGATCGGATGATATATTTTCCATTGCTTTAGCTGCAAATGAAGCAAATCAAAGTAGTTGGTAACATTTCTTTCGTCCGTCTTGTTTTCGGTGAATCGATATGTTTATTACAGAGTTCCTTTCTCTAACACATGAAGTGGTTGAGGACACATGTAGCAGTAGATGCATGGTAATTCCTCGAGGGATGTTTTTCCTGGAGCTAGTAGCGGCTTTCTTATTGTCTGCTGACTCTTCAAGTGCAGTTGGTACCTATCTCAAGGTTTCAATCTAGAACATCCTTATCTACTCGTAAGATGCCAAGATAAGCAGCATAAAGTCTCGCCGGCCGGGTCACTATCGTCTTGGCATATCCTTGGGTTGACTTGACCTGGATATAATAGCAGCAGCAGGTCGGAATTGTGCGTGCAGTAGGATCTAGGATTAACCGCGTCCTGTTCAAAGCAAGAGTACACTCTGAACCATTTGTATCATCGTGAGTTAGTGCTCTTAGGAGAGGGAGCAAGAGACCTCAATTCGTCGCAAGGAGGTGGCTAAATGCACGGTATGCAATTCGTCCCTACGAAAATCAACATTTCTTTCGTAATCAATTTCTTGGTGTGCGTGCTCGGCCATCCGATTCTATATATTCCTTTAATGGAAACACTCTGTTTTTTGAATTATCACCTGCACAGCACGGAAACAAAATAAACATGCTACGCACGATAAAAAAGTATAACATGCACTTCACTGATCTCAGTGGATAACTTGGAAGGACGTCATGGTTTCGCATTCCATAGTTATAGTCCACAAAATGCGAATCTTTACGCAAAGATGGGGGATTTTACTTAGGGATGAAAACGGATAGGATCGGAGCGGATAATGCCTTCCTTATATCCTAATCCACTTTTTTTATCAGATTCGGAGCGGAGCGGATAATATGCGGATACAGATTTTTACGGATGTCGGAAATGGGACGGATTCGGACGAAAGCGAGATTTTAAACATCGGATATAATACATCTACGAGTTGGTCAAGGGATAAATCATGGATCGTTAGCCTACATATCCTGCATAGATGATAAGCTACATCCTATCTATTAGGCAAAAATCACCAAACGCTAGCATCTAAGGAAGATGATTGTTAGCGGAACCGCAAAAGTAGATGACCAACTCACATTGTTCAGCCGTGTGCCGTACTTACAAATAAAATTTATTGATGTATAGAAAGGCTTGTAGGGTTATAAAATTACATGGATGGGCTAATATTATCGGATAATTCTATTTTAAACTTTGGATAATCCGCTTTAATATCTCGGATAATTCATATCCGTCGGATTTTTCTAATCCTATATCCTAATCCGCATCCACACGTCATCGGATTCGGATCGGATCGGATCCGCTAGGGTATCAAAAATGCTTCCCCGTATCGTTAAAAATCGGATTCGGATGGGATCGGATAATTATCTACATCACTTTCACCCTTAATTTTACTTGAGGAGTAGCGGGATGTTATCATCTGGATGACTATTGAGTAGATGTCTTTGAAAGCCTAAATAACTTGCTCAATATTTACTTTACGGACATGACTGGGCAGCGATGCACTTCCTGTACGCGGGCAATTAGGCTGCCCGCACTGGCTCACGGTACCGTTTCCTGCAGGAGGCAAATAGAGGAAATGGAGCTGCACCGGTCTCCTCTATAGCCAACGCTAAAGTAGAGGGAGCTCGTCGTTCCTCTATTTCTAGAGGAATCCCGGACCTCCGCCAAAGCGTCCCGGCCCCAGCGCCCGGACCCACCTCGCCTCACCTCGCCGCGTCGAGGCAAAGAAGATGCAGACCTTGGCGGCTCTGGTTCTCGCCCTTGACCACTTGGACACCGCGGACTCCTGCTTCTCGATGTCGAAGAAGGACACGGAGCTGCGCTTGAGCAACGCGAAGTCCAGCAGCTTCCACCAGCTCTGCTCGATGAGCACGGCGCAGTCGGCGAGCCGGCGCCGCGTGCGGAAGCTCTTGTACACGTTCTGCACCGTCACCGCCGCCGACTCGTGCTTGGGGCTCTCCGGCGCCGGCGCGCTCGCCGCCGCCGCGTCGGCGAACCGCGTCCGCAGGAGCTCCCTCGGCATGGGCACGGGCGCGGCCGCGGCGGCCCCGGCGCGCGGCGACGAGCAGGGCGACGACGTGATGGAGATCTTGGTCTCGACCTGCAGGAGCGACGAGCAGTTGGGGCTCTGCTGCTCCCGCTTGAAGCTCAGCGAGCCCTCGATCCGGAGCTTGCCGGAGCCCAGCGACGCCTTCAGCACCGTCGGCTCCCCCGCGCCCGGCGCCGGCGCCGGAACGCCGCCAGCTTCCTCCATTGCGACGTCGTCCTCCACGGGACACGAGAAGAGCGCGCCCATATCACGCACGATGCAGAGAGCAATTGAGAGGCCTGGAAATTGTGCGGTGTTCTAGCTCGGTTGAGGCGGCCCTCAATTGAGAGCTCGAGAGGAGATCCAGGGGGCCCTGCCGGCACTGGAGGCGGCGATGCGCCCGATCCGCGCGCCGCAGCGGCTCAGGGCGGGGTTGGAGGGCGGCGGGGCCGCGGGCGCCGGCGGGACGGCGCGGCGGGCGTGGACGGGGGTGGGCGGAGGAGGACGGGCGGGGCAGCAGAGAGGAGAGGAGAGGAGAGGAGAGAGGAGAGAGGAGAGAGGAGAGTTAAAAAGAATGGGTGGCTGACGCGTGGGTCCCACAGGAGGTAGTTGGGATAGAGGAAGAATATAGAGGAACCACGGGTGCGGGAGAAATTGGTATAGAGGAAAGAATCTTGATGACTAGGACGGAATATTCCTTTTAGAGGAAGGAAATAGAGGAATATGAGTGCGGATAGCCTTAACCCCTCTGTCCCTGTGGTGGTCAACACGCTTCGTCTCATGCGCGCATCGTCAAGAGCGGTTTTGTCGTATTTCGCAAATATTCTTCGATCACAGGTCAAGAAAGGGTAAAGGGCCATGCCGGCCGGAGAATCCTAGCGTTGGACCCGCTGTCTCTCGTTCACACTGCTGGATCTGCCGCCCTTCCCATCTTGGGCCTGTTCGGCTGGTGCAAAAATCCACTGTTCATTCTCTGTTCTACTGTAGCTACGTGAGAGAAAAACAGAGCCACAGCTGGCTGTTTCAACCAGCCGAACAGGCCCCTTATTCAAATTAAAATGACCGTTTCAAGAGCTTTTTTCTTGAGCATCTTTACGTACGGTCTGAAATACTTGCTAGTATTTTACAAACAATACTACTGTCTCCGTCTCAAAATAATTGACGCTTTTCACTTTCAGACATCATGTTTGACTATCCGTTTTATTCAAAAATTTTATATAAATACTAAAACAAATATGTCACAGTGAAAGTATAGTAAATGAGGAAACAAGTTATAGAAAAATAAATCTTATTTGCGTAAATTTTTCTAATAAGACGAAAGATCAAATATGATGTCTGATAATCAAAAACGTCAATTATTTGGGACGGAAGGAGTAGCTAGTAGTATGATTATCTTCACCAGCTAGTATTTTTTTTATGAAAAAAGGGCAAAATGGGGGGAGGGAGAATGACAACCCAGTCATTAGGTTTTTTTATAAGATCATCCGTGACTTGCTATGTTATACTATATCAAACTCATTTTGTTGCACCATAGAGAGACCAGCTTTGTGGCAACAGACGCCGTAGTGGATACGTAGATGAGTACAGGGCCGCCAAATGGATTCCCCTACATAGATGCAGGTCACCAAATGGGCCGACCCTATTAAACAATGACAAATTTGTTTGAAACACACTGAGAAAGTGTGAAATTACACTCATCACACACTGTTAAAGTCGATTTCGTCCGCGACACGCTACGAATCTCAGACAATTGTCTGTGACACACTTAGACTGTTTAACAATAAATATCAATTATTTTTATCTCAATACTTAAAATACATTAGAAATTGAAACTTGACACAAATTTAATTTTTAATGTTAGAGAATGCAATAATGTATATTTGTGCCAAGTTTCAAGGTTTAATGTATTCTAAGTATTGAGATAAAAAATTTGAAATTAACTGTTAAACGGTCAAAATGTGTCACAGACAATTGTCAGAGAGCCGTAGTGTGTCTCGGATGAAATCGATTCTGACAGTCTGTCGTGAGTAATTCCACATTTTCTTAGTGTGCTCCAAAAAAATTTGCTAAATAAATAATTAATTAAAATTAGCTCGATTCTATAGTACAACTCAGCACTCACAACGCATATGAACATACATACGCAAACCCTGCCTTTATGAGCATCTTCGAAGACTGAGCCGGCAAATTCTTGAAATTGAGAAAGTCACCACTAGCGCCTCGCTATCGACGGCCACGTCGCAAAAGCACAACATCGTTAAATATTAAAACATTCGTTTCCACGGAGAGTGTTACTTGAAGTGCTACTGAGACTCTTGTAACCACAAGGCGACAGGTCCTTTTCGCTAGTATAAAAATACCCTATTAGCTAGTATCTGTAAAACTCCTCTTCTTTGCCTTCCGTCTCGTCAGTAGCATATTTCCTTCTTCCCCTTCTGCTCCTTCCACTCGAAAGCACAGCAAGCCAAAATACCGAACATGCTTAGTACACGAACAATAGCAGCTCCTTTCTAGCAGCTCCTTTCCTAGCTAGTACTCCAGTTTCCATCTGAGTCCGTATACGTGGACACGCACAGCACGAACACCCTACGCGACGACCACAAGCACGCGTCGCGTCGGACAGAAAGCTGCAGTTTGCAGGAGCCGATTCCTGCCACACGGCCCACACCAGTCCTCCATCCTGACCACCAGACACTGGTTTGTTCCTTCCTTCCGCCGTTTGGTCCCGATTTCTCACGAGGATTTCATTACCACTGACGATTCTGCTTTTGGTAGAGTTCGTTCCGATTTGAAACTGCTCTGGGGCGTCCGGTTCCAAGCGTCGACTATTGGGTCGTCATCCTCAAGCTATCGTCCTGAGCGCATGCTACTCTGACGGACTTGTCTCCACCGTGGCAGGACTTTCGAGTTTCCTCATTTCATCCAAGGGATGACTAACCATTTGGTATGCACATATCTATGACCAGTACATATCTATGACCACTTAAACGTTCTTGGCTCTCTCACTGAGAGTATTTTTCCCGCATCATTCTATCCGTTCTAATATCTACTCCCTCCACCCCTATTTAATTGCCGTTTTAGCTCTTGACACGGACATTAAGAAAAGTTGGTAGAGATGGGTGCGCAGGAAACGAGGAGGAAAGAGATATAGATAGAGGTGTATTGGGAATAGAGAAATGTGCATTGAGAAGTGAGAATTAATGACAGTTATTTTGGGAAAACTGGAGGAAGCTAAAGTGACAATTAAACTGGGATGGATGGAGTAATTTTTTTCACAAATATTTAGGGCACATGGTTTTTGTCCCGCATCATTCTATTCAATCCCATATTTAGTTTTGTGAGGCAGCTACCATGCAGTCTATATCAATATTTTATTCCGTTTTCTAAAGAAAACGAATGTGAATGGATCCTTCTGCTCCAATTTGGAGGGGACAGAACCACAAACCTTTATTTTTCTTTTTTGTAGGGTAGTGCCTTTGTATATACAACTATGCTAATATATCGGTGCCCATCGTTATATTGTTTTGGATTTGTATGAAGATAAGATTGACGACTGGACCTAACTCTAAGCCAAATATATCACACAACAAAGCACTTGAGCCCAATCAATTTGGGTTACTGCAGGTTGCTGATCTTTCCTTTTGCTGAACTTTGCTTCATGTTGCATCCACAGAACCATCTTAATCTCTTGGACTTGAATTGTGCGTCCAAGACCTGGTTAAAATGTGTCAAGGGCATTTGGATCAGCTCTACGGGAACAGTGATCCAGATTGAGCTAATGGTGGTACTGACTGCTGTGAACATATTATTCATGGCCACCTTTGGGTCCCAGCGTCGCCAAAGCAGAAACTTCTTCATCCAAAAAGGTGTCTTGGCTGCATACGCCTTGTCCTCCTCCCTGGTATCATACACACTTGGTTTAATGCAGTCTTCAAGATTGAAGAGCAACATGTTCCCCATTTGGGCCATATCCCTATGTATCCTATTCGCTTGTATCGACTCTATCACAGCTTATAGTCTCGACGACAACTACCAATACACGAGACTGAACTATCAGTTAGCCCTTGACAGTGTATACCTTTTGATGATAGTCCAATCAGTTCCTGATAACCCAGTCACAGTTATGTACCTGTATGCAATAGTTGCTAACAAATTTACGCAGAGATTATTAGTGTTTAAACTGGTAACCAAATCATGGAACTTGAATAAAATCGTAGCTGATTACATGTATGAGGAACATATGAAGAGTGGGTCATCGTACGATCCCGTCAGATTGAAAGGTTATCATTACCTAGTTGACTGGCCCATCCACAAGTACACATTAGAAGCTCGAACATCATATTCAGCAAAGTTATCTGCGGAACCTGCTCAAGTCATTGACATAGAGAGGATTTGATTGTGGAATGGTGGGTTACTAAGACCAGAGCTGAAGGATGCATGTCTTTCCTTCTCTCTTTTCCATCTGTTGAGAAGGCGCTTCTATGGGTTTGCGTGTGGTGAATCTTCACAACTGAAGACACATGATTTTGTTTTTAAGGGGCTCCTTGCGGAAACCGAGGATGGAACCATTGACTACAACAGGGTCTTCAGGGTGATAGACGTTGAGTTGGCTTTATGTATGATTTCTTCTTCACGAAGTATGCTCTCCTTTATTATGGATCCAAACCATCAACCAGCCCGTTCGGCAGCCTACATTTGCAGCCCGCTGCAACTGCAGCTGTTAAGCCGTAGCAGAACCAGCAGCCCAGCCGTTCGGCAGGCTGGAAGAAGCCCGCGGGCTGCGTGGTGCGCGCGAGTGGTTTCCCGCGGCCTGCTGCGCGCGAGTCTTATCCACTTCGCTAGGGTTCTCGCATTCCCCACGCGACGCCGCCACGGTCCGCTCCTCCTCTCCGCCTCGCCCGCCCCCGCCGCTCTCCGCATCTCCCGACCCCGCCGCTCTCCGCATCGCCCGGCCCCGCTGCCCATCTTCCACCGGATCGTGCCACCGTCGGCTGCCTCCGTGGACCGGGCGGCCGATTCGGTGGGTACCGTCGCCGCCGCCGCCGCCCCCTCGTCGAATCACCTGAGCCGCCGTCCCCTCGTCGAATCAACGTCGCCGCCGTCCACTCGTCTAGGAGCTTTCGCCTCGGCCCTTCGTCGAGTAACCGTCGCCGTGGCCCCGTGACGAGTGACCGTGTCCGGCGCGGATCTGCTTCTCGGCACCGGAGGCCGAGTTAGTGCCAACCGCCGGCCCCGGCAACGTCGCGTCGTCGAGGGAAGGTCCCCGTCGCCCCGTGCCGACTCAGCTTCGCCGCCGCCCCCTCGTGGACTACCCGTCGCCGTGTCCACGTCACGACTCACCGTCGCCGGCCCGGATCTTGTTCGTCGTGCAAGTCACCTTCGTCACCTTCACCGACTCGGAGCAGCTTCGCGTGGTCCAGTGGTAAGGGATCCATGTCTTCGTTGCATAACTGCGTATGCTAAGTGCATATCTCTATCTTAAAGTGTTGCATGATCCTTATCCGACACTGCTACGGGATCCGTAAATGTTTATGTGCACCTTTGTACCTAGGGATTGAAGCATCGTGTGTGCGTGTTCCCATTTGCTACGCTGGCACGCTCGTCAACGGGATCCTCCTCTCCGCCTCAAGCCAGGCATCAGTACTACCTGCGGTCAAAACGCACCCGGCACAGAATCAAGGCAAGTTACCTTTCATCTTTCCTTATACGTGATCTACGTTCATGTGATATGTATAGTGTATCGAGTTACCGGATGCCATGCCAAATTGGGCAGTGCGTACAGATGGACCGGCCTCGCGCGGATTGGAACTCTGAGACAACAAAAAAACTGCTACAACTTTGCTTGAGGGAGAAGTTGGCATGCAATTTCAACGCAGTTGGCCCAACGAAAATTGGCTGGAGACATATTAACGAGGGCCTGGATCAAGCCTTTCCAGGGAGATATGATGCGAAGCAATCGCAAAACAAGCTTGGCCTCCTGAAAAGGACCTACATGAATTGGCTTGATCTTAACAAACAAACTGGTCTTGGCCGTGACCCTACGACAGGCGGCGTGTCAGCTGATAATTCCTTCTGGCCTGAAACTGCTGATGGGGTAACTGCTTGAACCATACCAATCCTTTGTTTATGTCACGTAGTATGCCGACATGAACCGTAACATGTCCTTTCATGCGTACGCAGGATGTTCAGACTACCCCTCAACATGCACGTGGCAGACCTCCCCTGTTCGTCGACTTGCTGGCCGAAATATTCGGGAGGACACCCCACGACAGGGGCACTTTGCTTTGTGCTGGGGGTCTTAGCCAGGGTTCACCGTCAACTCCTGCACCAGCTCACAGTCCTGAACCAGTCGAACATGACATCCAGGGGGCCTCTGAACACAGACCCTCCTCAAAGAGAACATCCTGCGGAGTTAGTGTCAACAGCCCATCAAAGAAGAAGAGCCGCAGCTCTATGGAAGAAGCAGTGGTGGTTATGGCTGAGACATTTGTTGAGCGCCACCAACTTGGCAAGAAGAAAGACGAAGAAGCCATGAAGAAGTTGTCCCGCTACTTGATCGTTGATGGCATTGCACAGGGAACTGAACTATACTTGCAAGCATTATATCTTTGCAAGGATCCAATCAATCGTGCGCAGTTCATGGAGCAGAGTACCCACGAGGCCAGAGTTGCTTGGATCAATTTCAACTGGAAGCTTATCTAGTTTGCCTTGTTTTTTTCTTCAATTTTCCAAATCATATGGAATGAACTCGGTGTGCTGAACTTTGTCTCATGTGCCATTTTAATTTGTAATGTGTCTTGTGGACACCTAAGTGATCACTGAACTATTTGTAATGTGTGATGGATTTGAGTAATATTTTTTTCCGGTCTGTGATGCATTTCTTTGTGTATAAACAATGCAAGCACCTTTCATTTATTCATCATGTTATATGTCGGTGCAGGCAGAGGAACCGTGGACAGAGGACAGGACACATAACCGGCTGGTTCAGCACTTCACAGAAGGTAACATGACTTACTTTATGCCCAGTCCAGCTCCAGTATAATGCTGTTCAATGTAGTAGTATGACATCGCTACCTGCTCTATGCATAGCTGTTGTCTTCCAGATGTATTGAAATTTGTTGGTCAGTATAATGCTGTATGGGGAAACAAGGAGCAAAGAAATGTCACTTCGTTCAGTTGAATATATTTAGTGGGTTTTGTTAGTTGTATGGACTATGGATGGTAGCGAGTGTAGTCTTGCCCTCCTGAAGCTTTTTTTCTTTTTGGGGTTATGTGTTGCAGCATCAAAAATCGTTAGTGCTGGTTTTTCCCCCCTCAGGCACAAACAATAAAGCAAAACGGCATTTTTTTTCATCTGACTTGATCTTGAGATTTTGCTTTCTGTAACTTATGTATTGTCAGTTCGTTTTGTATCAATGATGTTTGTTACCACATGATCTGTCTATTGGGTCTTTGAAATAGCATTTATTTCTGCTATTGTTTGTATTTAGTATTTTACCTGCTAGCCCTAGGGATATCTGGTTTACCGGCTGCTATACACTATTGGTATAAAGCACCCGTCTTACGTAATTGATCGCTAATCACTGGCTGGTAAGACTCAAGTAGTTGTGGTGACCTTGGTAGATGGACAGTGTTCTTTTTTTTTTTTGGTTCTTTCGGACGAGCTCTTTTAAGTACTACAAAGAATATAATTTCATATTGAAATAACCAACGTTTGCCTAATTTTTTGTACCATTGGTCGTATCTACTTTTTGGTGATTGGAATGGAATGCAGCTGGAACAACCTATGGCTCAAAACGAAGTCATTTGATCTTCACATTCTTGATGTTATTGTTATGAACTGATTTTGGTTTCCATAAGCTTGAGGGAGAGCTTATGGTCAGTTGCTCTGTATGTCATGTTTGAAGTGCGAAATTCTAAGCTGCATTCGGTCATTCCTGTGTGGCTGACCTGTCTCGGCATCTTAATTTATTTTGTGCATGTCTATTTCTAATTGGGTTTGTCATCACTGAACATTCATGTAGCCTGCATAATGTGTACGTGGGTTTGAGCTTTCTGGTGTGTCATTTCATTTCTTTATTTGTTAATTCCCATTTGCCATGTTTAATGATGTGACCTGTGAGAACTATTATTATTTCATGAATTGAAGGATGTCAAGTCAGGAGGAACCAAACGACAGCGACGCTTCAAGTGACGCTAGCTCCGTCATCTACAACTGGGCAGCCATGGTAGCCGCTGCGGCTGCAGTGGTGGTCACAGGCAACAGCGAGGAGTCCGAGGAGGAAGCTCCCCCATTGCCGTTTCAGCATCTCACCGGCCGTCAGTGGGTTCAACTGACCTTGCAAGACCGTCAGGCATGCTTTCGCAAATTTCGTATGTTTCTTGAAGCCTTTTATCATCTGCATGACTTGCTAGTTCGGGACCATGGCCTCCAATCTACACAAGAGGTTGAGTCCATTGAGGCTTTAGCGATGTTTGTCTGGGCTTGTGCCACCCGTCAGTCTACTAGGGAGATCATGGACACATTTCATCGTTCATTGGACACAATTCATAGGAAGATAGCTCATGTGGCAGATGTCATGTACCATTTTTCCCATACAGTAATTCGTCCCAAAGACCCAACCTACTCCACCATTAGTCCTAGGCTGCAGAAATATTCACCATACTTTGATGGCTGCATTGGTGCTTTAGATGGAACTCACATTCCGGTTAAAGCAAAAAAGGAGTCACGAGATGACATGATCAATAGGAAAGGATGGACAAGCTTCAATGTATTAGGAGTTGTGGACCACGAAATGCGCTTCACATTTGTTGGAGCCGGGAGGTCAGGGGCATGCCATGACATGGCAGTTCTAAAGGATTGTATGGAGTACCCATATTTCCAACATCCACCACCAGGTTGTTCTTGTAATTCATAGATTTCATACAACTTTGTATCTCCGTATCATACTAATGGTGGGCGGTTTACATTGTTGTCAGGAATGTTCTATGCCGTGGATTCTGGTTACAAATTGCAAAATGGTTATTTGGCGCCATATCGGAATGAAAGGTACCATCTGCAAAGCTTCGCCAACCTCCCTCCTCAAAGTTTAGAAGAAAAGTTTAACCATCACCATTCAAGCATTCGCAATGTGGTTGAAAGGGCTTTTGGGGTCCTAAAGAGCCGGTGGCACATATTGGAAGGAATTCCATTTTACCGCTATGACACGCAAGTGAAGATCGTCATTGCATGCTTTGCTCTACACAACTATTTGTTAGATTTCAATGCACAACATGAACCGCAGGTCGTTGGCAATCCTGTCAATATGGAGTGGATGGGGTTATTTGCTGGTGCTAGTATTGAGAGTGTACGCCCCTGGATAGCTGTCGGAGTCTCGGGAATTAATTGAGGTATGACACCTTCGTGACCATAGCAACTAGTATTAGGTTAATTGTATTTCTACTGCCATATGTTTCTATTGTAACGTACTGCTATTAGTGTGGACAAGTGCTGATGTCACCAACTGTTGTATGTATTTTGTAACGGACTTCCATATGTTGTATTCTACGTGTATTTGTAGTTGCTGCTGGACTGTTTGTAATCCGTCATATTTGAGGGGTAATGGAGTTCATTTGCATGTTGATTAATCTGCTGTGGTGGCGCTTTAAATTTGCCTGAAGGCAGCTGCTGGGTTCAATTGAAAATTTGCGCCAAAGTTCAAACTTGAGCCATTTGAACTGCTATGGAGTTTATTTGAATGTTGAGGATATGCTGTGTTGCCTCCAAATTTAAATGTGTTGCTGCTGCTGTGTTGTGTGATGGATAAGTTGCCGCCAAAATTTAAATGGCTAGCCAGCTGCAGCCGTGGGAGCTGTTGGTCACTGCTGCTGCATGCTGGTACTGTTACTGCTGGACAGTTTAAGCTGCAGCCGGCTGCAGTGTAGGGCTGCCGAACGGGCTGAACATTCTTTTCCCTGGTTGTAGCCAGCTTAGTACTTGCCACAGCTTATACGGTGCCCAAACCCAAATTCTATAATCCATATATAGATGTCATCGTGAACAGCTCGACAACTCGACCTACAATTGTTGTTACAGTAGGGATACTAGCTTCCATTGGCCTGCTTGAGTTGCTACAACTTTTGGTTTACTGGACGACCATCTGGGGCAGAGTAACCTTTGTTTGTCAATATATCCGAGAACAAGCAGTGAATTCAAGGGGAAGCTGCTTCATGAGGTTTAAAGAGATTCTCACCATGATTGGTGTGTCTGCATCAAACAAACACTACTACCGAGATGAGCTTGGGCAATACTCGTTAGTCGAATCAGCGAGGTACCATGAGCCGAGTCCATCCGTAGTAGATGTTGATATCAGACAAAAATGTGACATCTGTTGTGAATTCCTAGACTCGTCTCCCTTTCATCATAACATGCACAAGTTTGCAGAGGGGTTCCGTAATCGACGATCTGGGAAACCCGTCAAAGTGCCCACAGAGGTAAAACAGGCACTTGTGCAGTCTCTTGAGCGTACTGATGATATACTAACTAACGGAGAATCATCATTGGTGTCTAACGGAGCACACCACCTCATCTGGGCTTGCAGGCATGATGTGCACTCAGTCTTGGGAAAAAGATGCTCCCTGGAAAAGGAAAATCAGACACACGTTATTTTGACTTGGCACATTGCAACATGTTACTGCGAGATGGGAACGTTGAAACATATGTCCCCTAGAGTGGGGGGACAACTCAAATTCAACTTCGACGTCGCCACGAAACTGTCCAAGTACTGTGCATACCTGGTGGTCTCAGCACCAAAGTTGCTTCCTGGGCACCACTACGATACAAGTTGTACGTTTGATGCTGTTGCAGCGGAAGCAGCAAAGCTTTTGCCAGGAGATAAGTACGAGGCCATGACAAGTTTGCCTGAATCAGCAGAGATGACCATCTTCCCTATGGCCATCAAACTGGGGAAGCAACTGCAAGAGATGGAAGAGGGAACTTGCTGGAAACTGCTGGCATATTTCTGGGCAGAGATGCTGCTGTACCTCGCTTCATCAGATAACGTGAGGGAACACATCGAATGCCTGGCAAAAGGAGGGGAGTTTATCACACATTTGTGGGCCTTGCCCTCACATGCTGGCATTCTGGACCGGGGGCAAAGGAATGTGGTTGACATAGAAACTGCAAGGGCTGACCAGTCTTGTCCTGGAGAAGAATCACATGGCGATGCTTTGAGATTTCGTCGTGCAAGCTCACACCCCTTGACATGTGCGGAGAAAAGGGCTGCCATTGCCACCTGTGCCCCGAATCAACCAGCAATGAGTAGAAACCATGTGGAATGTAAGTATCTCTGTTTTTCCCTCCTTCGGAACAGGTGAAATTTTTTGAAATGTAGCATGTTTATTCTCTGCATATATATATTTTACAACATTGGAAATATCTGTGGAAGGTGTAAGAACAGCCACAAGTGGACAAGGCAGTGGAAATGAAGAGGTCCAAGGCGTGGCAACTGAACAGTCTAAAACTAGAGAAGTTCTGCCTGGATTCCAAGGATAGGTACCAATGATTTGAAATAATTGTTCCATAAGTTCTGTTTTATTAAGTCACAGATATAAGAACTAATCTCTTCTACTTTTGAACCTGCAGAATGTGGAAATTCGGAATATCTTTGTCCAACAAGGGCAACAGCCTTTAGTTTGTAAATTCGTCTACATGATCTCATCTCATTTGTTACTGCAAGTTTGTGCTTGAAAGACCACCTGGGTGCTCGACTGGTCATATTAAGACCTTTGGTTACTTGTTTCGTACCATGTACTCAGATTGTTCCTTGTTCTGTAATAGTGTTGCTTCTTTCCATTTATTGCCATCTACTTTACATCTTCTGTTTCTCTACAAAATAAATTACATGATATAAATGCATGTCTGAGTACATACTTTATCTGAATTTGAAGCTTAGCGATCATTTGCTGGGAAATCAACTGCCATAAGAATCTTGGGGAAGTAAATGGTTGGTAAGGGAAATTGTTCAAGCCAACTTATTCAGCAAGTTCCAGCTATTACTTTGTAATATGAACCATCACGTCACTTCAAGCCCCGACATGTGGAGGAAACTTACATCTTCCTTTAAGAGCATTCCAGCAGCAGTCAACTTAAAAAAAAAAGTCTCTATGATATGTTTCAGGTGGCGGCCATCTAAAAATATTACTCAATTTTGAAGATTAACAACTCCGTTACATATGCCCAAGTTCACAGCTAGTAGCTAATTCCCATAGAAGCTAAACAAGAAAAAGACTAGTAGACAAAAGCCAAAAGAAGTCAGGACCTGCCTGAATATAAGTATGTGTACCTCAACAAAGCAGCGCAGACACCAATCTTTCCTACAGCTCTCAATCCTACCCTATTCTAAACAGGTCTTGTTTCTGCGCTGTTCTTTCCTAGACCGCTCCTCCTCTCACATTGTTTCTTGGTCTCCCGCCCTTCTTTTACACTTGCAAAACAATGTAATCCCCGCTAACAGCTCCACCAATCTAATTAGCCAGGACGTCTTTCTGACAGGCATTGCATTCTACATCCCAACTGTAAACCATAATCTAAAGATAACAAACCAAGTATATGAGATGCAAAGGCACAAGCAACATCCCTGAGCATGCATAGTTCCCGTGCCACCATAGCATTCCAAGCTGAAACTTCTAATCCAAGCATATCCTAACCCATAGTGACCAGTTACATAAATTACTTAGGATAATTTTTCTACCAGTCTCCACAAATTAGTAGATCCAACAAAACAAATACAAAGTAATAAAAGTCTTACTGCAAACATGTACTAAAACATTGATCTGGCCAATGAACATGCTCACATTTCGAATAGCTACTACCAACAACGTACTCATAGCGACCAGGTCCACACAAGCCAGATTACTTGCATATCCAGGGTTCCCTTACCCAGGCTCCAATCTGACTCGCCTGCTGTTTACCACCTGTTTTAAGCCAAATTCCTCATAAGTCCATATACCCGAGACAAGATAGAATCAACTGGCAGATAAACAAACAGTTTCTTCATAAAGTTAACTATTCTTTATTTCATACTGCCCATAAAATAGAACACAATGAAATCTCCTGAAGAACCACAAAAGAGTAACACTAAATTTTTTTTGCGAAGGTTTGACCCAACAAAATTATTCCTAACAGCTTTCATGGCTAGTTAGATGAAGATCTAAAGTACTTCCACAAATTGCAGTAAACTGAATTCTAAGAGGACAGTTCCCCACCTTGCAGTAACTCCCATAGAGGCTAAACAAGATAAAGACTAGTAGACAAAAGCCAAAAGAAGTCAGGACCTGCCCGAATATCAAGTATGCGTACCTGAATAAAGCAGCGCAGACACCAAAATCTAATAATGGGTTTTCCATTCCCCAATTAGAAGCATGAAAAGGCAAGAATTTCTTTTATAGAATAAATTACTCCTCTCCCAAACTCAGAATCAATGCGTCCACATGAAAAATGTTGGCATCTTTTGAAGTATACTAATATTTCCACAACTGTACCGATGGTCATTCACGTCCAGGATTCTGAATTTTACCAGCCAAATGCCAAAAGAGCCAGGTTGACACTTGACAACAACACAAAACTAATGTCTCTCCACACAATGATCAAGCACATGTAAGTGTACGGTGCTTGGCACGCATATGTCAATGCACAAAATACTAAATTTGTCTTAACCATTCAAATTGAGTTAAACATGAAACCACCATCTCATTCTATCAAGCAGAGCGAACAAACACCAGAGAATAGGTAGCTTACCAAAACAATCTTTGCATCGGCTCACTTGATCTCTGCAGGCACCTTGGGAGCACTAGTTAGCTGATCACCGTCTAGCAGCGGGTGTTTCAGATCCGAGGAATTGCCGACCTCAGGGTACACGTCCATGGCCAGTTGCCTCATGTCCATCAGTCCCTTGACATATCTTGTGTGCTCCATGCTGATGAGCTTGTGCTGACAGTCAATCTTGACGGCACGCAGCTCGTCTTTCGCCTGCTGAAGCTCCTTGGAAAGTCTGCCAAGCTCAACTGAATGCGCCGTGTTTGCCTTCACGAGTGCTTCCTTTGCCAGCCGAAGCTCTTCACGGAGTTGGGCGGGACCGTCTCTTGCCACCTGAAGCTCCAGCTTCAGTTGGGTGATCTCCTCCTTGCTCTCCTGGAGCTTCTTCTCCTTTCCGGCAAGCTCATCCACGGCCATCTTCACCTGCTTGAACATCCCTGCCATGCTATCCACCAAATCTTGCGTGGCGGCGGAGTGTTCACTGCCGGAGACGTTGGGTAGTCCCGCTCCCGCATGAGCAGAACCCAGTGGCGTTGACGTCTCAACACTGCTCTGGCTCTGCTGTGGCAGAGGCGTGGAAGATTCCGGCGACTTGCGCTTCTTTGACTGCTCCATTGTTCCGGTAATGACGGTGGCTTCCTCTTTCACTGCCGAGAGATGATGCTGCGGGGTGAGAATGACATGGTGGCCGACAGGCAGAGTGCGCTCGGAGACGAACCGCATCACATCAATCCCCTCTTTCCCCAGGGAAGCGACCTTGTCGAGCAGCTTTTGCATGGCAGTTTTCTCAGGAGTCGTTAACGTCGGCTTGCAGATGGCCGCTTTGCTCGGCTTACCCCACTTCACTGGGCATGGCCACGGCGTGGTCGCCTGGATGAAGAAGAACCTGGACTTCCAACCGTGCCGGGACAGGGGCATCCCGCTACGAAAGAGCGGGGGATGGTTGTTCTGAAAGTGAGGCCTGAAGTGATGCAACTCGCCCTTGTGGGTCAATATCGTGAAGCTCCGGAAGACCTGAAGCATTGGCTCGACGCCGGCATCCGCGCAGATCAGCACGAAGGCGGCCATGTAGCTCCACGCGTTGGGTGCGAGCTGGCTCGGTGCAAAGCCGTAGTGCCTCAGAACCTCGGCATAGAAATCGTGAAGCGGTAGCCGCATGCCGGCGTCAAACGCGTCGGCGTAGATGCTAATGGCTTTATCTTCCACCGTGCAGGCCGGCTTCTCCCCCGCGCTGTACGGAGTATACACGTCTGGAACGTTGTACCTTAGGCATAGGGCCTTAAGCTCCGCCTGGGTCAACGTCGACGTGATCTTCTCCGCCACACGCCAGGAGAGCGCGTCGCCACCGGCAAACGTCGAGGACTCGTATCGCTCTCTGTTGCCATGTCGAGTTCCTCGACGGAGGACGACGACGAGGCTGCCATTGCCCGGTGTCGAGCAGGCGCACAGAGGGTGCTCGGTACAGAGGTAAACTCTTACTCGAACTGGAGACAGGAGATCCTGGGGGCCGAGGACAAGAAAATGAGCTTCAAGAACAGGGCCCCAACTCGAACAGTAGCAGCCCCCAGAATCGAAAAGTCTGACCCACGCGCGAGCGCGCGTTCGCGTCCGCGCGTGTCGCTCTCGCGTGGGAGCCGCGTGGGGTCCAGCGGGTGAGGCGTGGAGATAATCGCGCTTGCGCTCACGCAGGGGCCGCGTGGGGGCCACTAGCACATGGGGCAGTGAGGATTTGCCGCGAGCCGGAGCTGCGTGTTGTGCTGTGTGCATGCAGGAGCAGGTGGCGGGCCCATGCAATGGTTACATTTTGTTGAAAGTTTTAAAAGTTTAGACGAAAGTTTTGAAAATAAAAGTTTTGAGCGAAAGTTTGAAATCCAAAGTTTAAACGAAAGTTTAAAAATGAAAGTTTTGAATGAAATTTTAAAAATAAAAGTTTTCAATGAAAGTTTAGTTTTTGTAAGTTTGAGAGAAATGTTTGAACAGATGTTTGTTCCTAATAAGTTCTAATAGAAGTTTCTTTGTAACTTTTTAGAGGAGGAAAGACATAGGAGAAAGAAATGACTGCACCGTGTGAGACCCGCCAGCTGCATGCAAAAAGGGAAGTGCGTGGGCCCTACAGCCACATGGGGTGCTGGTCCCTATGCATGCATGCGCGAGCAGGAGAGGCAAAGGCTGCCGGTGAGCTTAAAGGCCCGTAGAAGCCAAAAAGAAAACGTCGCAGGTCCGGCGAAAGACCATCCGACAGCCGGTCGGGATGATGCGCGCGATGCCCTTCTAACACGCGCGCGCGAAATAGACCTGCCCCCCAGAATACTCCTCCGAGCCCCTTCTCCCGTGAACCCGTAGAGAGGCCCGTACACGGTTGTTGGTCCCCGTGCCCGATCGGATCCGGCCGCAGCCGCTTCGCTTCGCCTGTGCGTTGGAGCACCCCCAATGTGCGCTCGCGCTCCGCCCAGCCGTCAAGCCCCACACGACACCGCGCCGCCTCGAGCCTCCGCGCCGCTCATCGAGAGATCAGTCGCCGGGTCCGGCCACCCCCGCCTCAGATCAGCCGGATCCGGCGGCCCCAAGCGCGGCCAGGCGAGGCCGGCACAGCGCGGACGGCGAGCAGGGCAATGTGGGGCGCGGCGGGCGCGGGCGGCCAAGATGCGAGCCGCGCGGGGCGCAGGCGGCAGGTGTGCTTGTCTCGGGCAGGGGGGGCGACGAGCGAGAGGGAGTGGTGGTGTCGCCCGTGCTGGTGAAGAGGGAACACGGTAGGGGATAAAAACAGGAGGAAAAGAAAAAAGAATACGAGACAATGACGAATGAGTCCCACATTACAAATAAAAAGAATACGAGAGAACCACGAATGAGTCTGCTGGGGAGGATGGGAAAGAGAGGCCTTTTTCTTGTTCGAGCTCTACCTGCTTGCCAGTGTATAGTTAATGGTTCTAGTTCTTTCTCTTTTCTTTTTTTTTTTTTTTTTGAGTTTGTATGGTTCTAGTTCTACTGGTAGCAGGAGCATAAGTCAATAAAATAGTAAAAGATTTTTTTAGTACTCTAGCTCCACGTGACTGGTAAAAAATTTATAATTCGATGCGAGCTTTTTTTTTTTTTGAGATTATAATTCGATGCGAACTGGGTCGGTTTTATAGGTTTATGAACACCGAAATAACCGTCAACCCAGCCTGCCTGGCCGCTCATACAAAAAAGGCCCAATAGCCCAGATCGTCAGCCCATCTGGCTCATATATAAAAGCCCAATTCTTAATTGGCAACCCATGCGTATCTCCATTCCCTTGGCGGCATCACAGGGGCGGGGGTCGACACGCACAAAAATAAAGATGAAAACGATCGAGAAATATCCTATATCAGTTTTGCTCGTATAGTTTTCTTCCGAAATCGGAGTCGGAAACGGTAATGTTGGAAATGGTAACGGCATCGGAGATAACGGTAACATCGAAAACGATATCATTTGAACGGACAAATGTTGATATCGATCGGATAACGATAGTTCACATCGGAAACATCGATACATGATAACTTATAGTAATTATATGTATTAAAATCTTAGTATCACTTGTATCCATATAAATAATAACAATATGTCACCGTCAATAAATTAAGATTATGCAAGGAAAATAAGATAGGAGAGGAAACGCAGATGGCTGTTGTGAGCGAGATGCAGAATGGAGAGGAAACGCTGATCGATGGTAGGAACAGGGGCTGAACGAACGTTAAAATGGAATAGTTTTATATCGATGGAAACATCAGCCATGGAATCCATGTTTCTAATCGACTCAAATCACGCCGGCACTTGCATCATGGAATGTTTACTAGTACAAAAAAGGCATTTAGTGGCGGGTTTTTTTGGGCTAGTAGTGGCGGGCAAAGCGTGCGCCACTACGCATCCGCCACTGCTAGCCTCAAAGAGCGGTGGCAGACAAACCGTCCGCCACTGTTATAGACGATCAGTGGCTGACGCTGACGTCACTTCGTCCGCCACCGCCACCGTCACAGCAGTGGCGGACGGTGTGACGTCAGCGCGTGCACCACTGTAGACGAGACGATCAGTGGCGGGCACAGTCACGTCATGCCCGCCCGCCACTACAGACGTGTTTTCAAAATAAAAATAAAATGCCCTCCGCTGCCTTTGCGCTCCACTATCCTTGCGTTTCACAAGCAGCAGAGAGTAGAAGAGACAACAGGCTCAAACATCTACAGGTATGTTAGAATCAAAGATATAGGCTCAAACATCTGCAGATACATTTCGAATCAAAGTTACAGTCTCAAACACTTTGCTGCCTTTTGTGTTGCTACACCGTATCAAGCATCAAACTGAATTACAGGCACTGAACATTTTGAGTTACAGGCACTGAACCAATGCAACGAAGAAACAGGGAGCGAAATTCGCATCGTCTTGCGCGCGAACATTTGCAGGTCGGTGGTGAGGTCGTTCACACGCTTCACGTCCCCCACCTAATGAATCAATCGATCCATACTTTCTAATCAGAGAAGGCCCAAAACCAAACGAAACGAAACGATGGGGCATGCATAGCAGGAAGGAAGGAATGGATCGAGAAAGGAACTATGGACCTCGACGCTGTACTTGGTGGCGACGCCGGCGAGGGTGTCGAACCTGCAGCGCTGTCGCGTCGCGTTGGCCTCGCCGCTCCCGCCCGCCGTCGCTGCCGCGCGCAGCCTCGCCATCGTTGCCACACCGAGGACACCGCCAAGCCACAGATCCCGCCGCTCCGCCACACCCCGCCGTAGATCCTACCGCGCCGCGACTCCCCGCCACACATCGTGCCGCTCTGGGGTTGAGGAGGCGTCGGGGAAGGAGAGGGAGGCCGCCGCGCCGGGGTCGAGGAGGCGTCGGGGAAGGGGAGGGAGGCTGCCGCGCCGGGGTCGAGGACGCTTCGGAGGAGAGGAAGGAGGACGCCCTGCCGCGGATCCTTGCCCGCGCAGAAGTCGGGGACGCGTGGGGGAAGAAGAGGGAGGCCGCCCCGCCGCGGACCCTCTCGCCTTTGCCGCCGGGGTCATCGTGCGCGTAGCCGCTAAATCTTTGCCGCTGCGCCGAGGGAGCCGCTGCGCCCTGCTCCGTCGTGGCTGCCGCTCCCTGATTCGCCGTGGAGGGGGCTTCTCCACGCTCGTTGTGTGAGGAGGATCGTGGGAGAAGAAAAGGGAGGTGGCGGGGGAGGAGAGAAGAGATGGGAGGCGGCGGCTGTTGTGTGAGGAGAGTGGACACTACGGGAAAACCCCCCTTTGCCGTGTGCCCAGGGCACACGGCAAAGGGCTAAAAGCACACGGCAAAGACTTTGCCGTGTGCAACACTCGGCATAAGGCACTCGGCAAACACGGCAAACAGTACTTTGCCGAGTGCCTTTTATCGGACACACGGCAAAGAGTTTGCCTAGTGCCCCACGCGGCACACGGCAAAAAAAAGTCGATGACGGCCGTTAGCGTGGAAGTATTCTTTGCCGAGTGCCGTGGGCCCAGGCACTCGGCAAAGTTTAATTGTTTGCCGAGTGCCTTCGCTCCCGGCACTCGGCAAACATTGGTCACTTTGCCGAGTGTCAGCGCATACGCACGGCAAAGAATTGCATGTTTGCTGAGTGTTTTGGCCACGGCACTCGGCAAAGTATTTTTACACACGGCAAAAAATGGTTCCAGATTGCAATAAAAATTCTAAATCGACTACAACCTGGACCACAATCACCAAAAAACATCATATATCACATATATCAGCTCAAACATCATCACATATCACATATTTGCGCCCACATCATCACAAACTCAACATATCACATAAAAAGCTCCACCATCATCACAAACACATCACATAGAGGTCCACGATCATCACAAACACATAGTCCACCAACCGTCATCACAAAGTCTCACACGATCACGACACATAGTTATAGAAGTTGAAATACAATTACAAGTTTATTGACGAGGCGGCCACGGCGACCAAGCATTGTGCGGAGAGGGATTGTTGGATCCCGCCGATTGATTCTGCACGAGCAAAGTAATAGAAGTATTTAAGTTGTAGGTTAGAAGCATATAAGCTAAAATGTGTAGGTTAGAAGCATATAAGCTAAAATGTAATAGAAGTGACAAGGTTACAAGCTAGCATAGCTAACCCTTCAATTACTTCACTATATCATACTTGAAGGTAAGAAATTAAAGTACAAAAGATTTGAAGTGACTCACCGGAGTGCCTGCAGAAGGAGTGCCAGGAGAAGTACCACCGAAGGTAGGAGGAACGCCGAAGGGAGGAGAAACGCCGAAGGGAGGAGGACCGCCGAAGGGAGGAGGTAGTGGTACAAGAGGGAGTTGCCCTGGCTGTGGCACCGTACCATGAGTCTGCATGTAAGCGAACAACTGCGCCATCCGCTGGTCATTCCTCTGCCGCTCTGCCTCCAGCTTCGCGTCCATCTCGGCCTGCATCCTCTGCCGCTCTTGCTCCAACTTCGCATCCATCTGGGCCTACAATATTTCATCGATCCTAATATTACAATGCAAAGCAATACCATGTACAAATCAATGAACAACGAATTAAATTAAGATTACCTGGATTTGCTCAATCTGGATCTGTGTAGCGCTAGGCCGTGGGCGTATGGGCGGAGCTGTGCCCGTGCTCCTTGCTCGGATCTCGGAGAGGGTGGGAGTAGAGGCCGTGTCGATTGTGCTGTCGCCAATCCAGTACCGGCCATGCTTCTTACCTCCACCCACCCTCATCACGACCTCTCCATCAATGGGCTCGGTGCTCGGATCCCACTCTGGTCCATGGACCTCCCTTGCCGTTGAGGTGTACTCGCTGAGGCGGCTGTGGACGGTAGCGTTGCTGTACGCCTCGGGCGGGTCCTCCGGGTTGTAGTCGATGTCGGCCGTCGCCTTGCCCTTATGGGACAGAGCAAAGGCCTTCAACTGCCCGCAAGGCTGGCCACCATGTGCCGCCGACTGCAAGAAAAATAGAAAGATGATTAGAAGTTATGGAGAATATTAAGTGTTTAAATAAAGAAGTTGAGTTCACGTACCCATCTAGCCGCGTACTGGGAAAGGGTAAGGTTGCCTTGATGGTGTGGTGCCCCAGGCATCATCAAGCGCCGCTCCCGGCAAGCGTTGTGTGTCTCATGCCACTGAGGCTCGCACCATTTGTTGACAATATAGGACCAGGCCGTGAAATGGGAGGCGCACCACCACGGAGGCACCTGCACGTCATCAAGTATAGAAATATGAGAACATCAAATTATGCGTACTTAATCTCATAAGAGTTCGGTATTCATGTTTACCAGGATGTATTGCTCTCGGGTAAGCTCAATGGTTCGTGCCTCCTTTTTTTCCACCTTCATCTTAAGGACAGTAGCGTAGTAGGTTATGACGGCCTGGACGCGCGACTCGTAATGCATGTCTCTGACGAGTTTACGACATGCATTGTTCGTCACACGAACCGCCAACACCTCCTTCCCAGGCTCGCATCTGAAGAAATCCTGCATCAAGACGCAATGTACACTGTCATTATTTGAATAATATCCAATGAATGCGACGTATTGACCAATGCAGTGCAACGAAGACTTACCCACAGCTCTTCCATCACCCTCTCCGCCTTGTGCTGAAAAACCCTGTTGTCACGATCTGGGAGATCGGCGGCGTTTTTGTAGTGGTCCCACGTCAAGGCCGGCACCTGCTGGCCGGCGTAGACCACCATGCCAGGAAAGTGTAGCCTACACAAAAGACCCAGGATGCCATTGGGAAGGCGCTTGTGATCACCTGCCTCGATCACGTCCCAACCCCTACCCAAACGAATGAGACAAAATAATAGATGTTATTGTGATTTTGAACATATGAAATGAGAAGTTAGCGATAAAAATTAGAAAATTACGTACCTAGGCGGTTCGGGTCGAATCATCGGCCGTCTCTGAGGAGGAATCGGCCGAGTCGGGAGCTGTGAGGGACCTCGCAACCACACACTCTGCAAGTCCTCGGAAGCGGAACCGGACCCCTCTGCCTCCCCCTCCTCGTCCTCGTCCTCCTCCTCCTCAGAGCCGTGAGCAGAAGGTAACTCCTCCTCCTCCTCCTCTCCGTGGTGCTCCTCCACCTCCACGGACTCCTCCTGGTGCTGCCCCTCCTCCTCGTGCGCGGAAGGAGTAGGCGACGGGTCCTTCCTGCCTACTCGACCCCTGCCTCCAGCTCCTCCACCTCTGCCTCGCCCCTTCCCTCACCCCTTCCCTCGTCCCTTCCCGGACCCCTCAGCTTCATCGGACCCCTTCCCCTTCCCAGTCGCTCTCTTGTAAAGCGATGACACCGACCTCAACACACCACCTCTGCCCACCATCTTCGATCAATCACCTGCAATTGAAAAGATGAAATTCATCAGTATTTTCCAAATAGATGCAAAACAAATAAAACATATATAATTAGAAAGTAACATATATATATATATTATTGAAAATATGAAAATAATTTAAAAAGACCATACATGTATCAGAAATAATCATCATAATCGGGATTAGCTTCATCATACGCCTCATCATCACTATCAGGCATGTCGATATCATTTTGCACATTCGCCGGAAGAGGAATGTCGCCTTCGTCCTCAATGTTTGAATGTAACCGCTCAAGTAATTTCAAATCGTTCACATTATGAACCTCATCTCCGGCATCGTCGTCACTAACCGTTTCATTCTCTACTTCCATTCCGATCTCTTCGGTTAAGTCTATCTGAAAACCCTCTTCTTGCCCATGTTCTTGAAAGAACTCTCCGTCGTCTGGGTTTGGCACTATATTGTAATCTTCATTGTTTGGGACAGGTAGTTTGCCGTGTGGCGCTACCTTGTACACAACATCCCAACCCTTGATACGGTCGTCGGTTTGGCACGGGTATGAGCTATAATAAACTTGTGTGGCCTGTTGCGCCACAATGTATACATCGTCTCCTGGGTACACTGATGACTGTCGAATTTCGACTAGGCCAATATTAGGGGTCCGTCTCACTGCATGAGGATCAAACCAATGGCATTTGAATATGACAGGAGTAAGAGGTTTGGACCCATGAAACTTGAGTTCGTATATTTCTTCAACTCTTCCGTAATACTCGACCCCATCGTCCCCCGGCGTAAAAACTCCGGTATTGGTGGTTCTTCGATTGGGCCGACTCTGCTCGTAGCTTGTTGTGTGAAAGCGGTACCCATTAACGTCATAGCTTCGAAATGACCTAACCCTATAGGCACAGCCATCAGCAACCTGTCTTAGATCGGCACTCATAGACGCATCAGTTTGGCTCTGCAAGTTCAAGCAGGATCGTTAGTTATATTATTCGCACGTACGAGCAACTTGTAAGCGATACGAAAAAAAATGCTAAATACCTTTTGTTTGAACCAAGAAATAAAATCAGGCATTTCATTTCCCGCACCCTTGAAATAAGGATATCAACTTCCTGTGCGGTTGGTTCTCTTGATCCACGCCAGAATTCATGAATAAACTCCCTGTACCAACAAGGAACAAGTTGGTTGGACGCGGAATATTGAATACTAGGAAAAAAATTGGACAGTAACTTACTGCATGTACGGCAACACTTCGGAAAGGTTGGTCAACACATATAGCATGATACTGCGCCACTCTTCATGTTTCAAGGTCTTGTTGGTCCCTTCACTTGCAGTTCCGTGTTGCCCTAGGAAAAGGCTGAGCTTTGATTCGTTTTCGCCGGCATTGTAACGAGGAGCTGGATAATGCACGCTCGGAAGGTTGTCTGAGTAGTATTTTGATGTGAAGTTTGACACCTCCTCCAGAACGTAAGCCTCTGCAATGGAAGCTTCAATTTTGCATTTATTCTTGCATTTCGTTCGAAGAACCTTTTGACACCTCTCAATTGAATAGCACCAACGGTTCTGCGCAGGCCCCCCCCATTCGTGCCTCATACGGGAGGTGCAAAATCATATGAAACATCGGAGTGAACATGCCGGGTGGAAATATCTTCTCCAACTTACAGAGCAACACAGGCGCCATTTTTTCCATGTCTGCAATCACGGTCTTAGATACCTCCTTGGCACAAAGCTGGCGGAAGAAATAGCTCAACTCTGCCAGCACTAGCCACACATGATCAGGGAGATAGCCTCGAACCATCACCGGAAGAAGCCGCTCAAGCCACATGTGATAGTCATGACTCTTTGCCCCGTTGATTCGCATAGTTGTTAAGTTCACCCCTCTACTCAGATTCGCTGCAAACCCATCAGGAAACATTAACGTTTTGAACCATTCTAGTACTTCCCTCCTTTGAGGCCTCGTAAGGACGAAATCGGCCTGAGGCTTCCTCCATGACTTGCCGGATTTAGGAGGCGCCATGTCTAGCTTAGGTCTATCGCATAATGCTGCTTGATCGACTCTTGCCTTCACGTTGTCCCTTGTTTTATCAGGAATGTCCATGATTGTTCCGAAAAGTGGAACGCCAATGCCATGTTCAGTGTGCATTAGGTCAATGTTATGTGGAAGAAGAAGGTCTTCCATATATGAAAGCCTCCACAAGCCGCAGATCTGAGTGAAGGCATGTAGCTCACCATATCCCACAAAACCACCTTCTTGTTCATCAACCACGAGAGCATCTAACTGAGCACGCACCTCGGCACCTGTCATGAACTGCCGTGCCTGGTGGTGCACGGCGACACCTTTCGTGAAATTCTTTTTGTCTCTTCTGAATGGATGGTCAGGAGGGAGGAATTGTCGGTGTTGGTCGAACGAAGAAAACTTGCCACCCTTCTTCAACCAAATGAACCTCACAATTGTCTTGCATACTGGGCATGGGAACTTGGAGTGAACACCATGGCCGCAGAATGTCCCATACGCCGGCAGGTCATGCAAAGAGTAGTGATAATTAACATACATTCTGAAGTTTTCCTTTTTAGATGAATCGTATGTCCATACCCCTTCCTCCCAAGCACGGACCAAATCATCGATCAGCGGCTCCATGTACACAGACATATTATTCCCCGGGTTTTCAGGAATTATCAGCGACAAGAATATGTTCTGTCGTTGAAAGAGGACGCCGGGGGGGAGATTCAGGGGTATAACGAAAACAGGCCAACAACTGTACGGAGCAGCTCCCATTCCATAAGGATTGAACCCATCTGTTGCCAAGGCCACACGTACATTACGAGCCTCCAGAGCTTTTATGTCGTGAATCTCATCAAAATGTTTCCAGGCTTCACCATCAGATGGATGTACAAACTTATCGGGATTGTATCGGACTCCATCTTTGTGCCATGTCATCTGTTTCACGGATTCCTCGGTCATGTAAAGGCGTTGGATCCTCGGTATGAACGGAAGGTACCGTAGGATTTTCGCGGGGACCGCGAGCTGCCTCTTTTGGCCATCAGCAGTGTCTACCTCCATGAACCTAGAGGATCCACACTTTGGACAGTATTTTGCTTCCGCGTGTTCTTTCCTAAATAAGATGCATCCCTTCGGACACGCATGTATCTGCTCATATGGCATCTTAAGTGCACGAAGAAGTTTCTGTGCCTCATACATGTTCTTGGGTAGAATGTGACCTTCCGGAAGCAAGGTGCCAATAACTGTCAACATAACATCGAAGGCGTTTCGACTCAAGCTGAACTGAGACTTTACGGCCATTAGGCGTGCAATGGCATCCAGCTGAGAAACCTTGGAATGCATGTGAAGAGGTCGCTGTGAAGAAGACAACATGTCGTAATACGCCTTTGCGGTCTCCTCTGGCTCCTCCTCTCTACGTTCTTCATCCACATTGAAATGTGCTTCATGGTAGTCATGTAACATGTCTTCTACCCCACCATCAGCATCATAATCATCGACGCGTTGTCTCACGACGTCGTCTCTCACACGTTCGGCTTCACCATGGTACAACCACCGAGTATAGCCTGGCGTAAATCCATTCAGACATAGATGTTTAGCCATGACATCCTTCGTTTTTCGCCGCGTGTTGTTACAACGGCTGCAGGGACCCCAAGTGGCACTCGCTCATTTAGCCTTGGCAAATGCTAGTTCCATGAAAGCTTCTGACTTCTCAATCCATTCGTCGGTAAACTCAGTCCGACTTAAGCGGCCCGTGTACATCCACTCACGGTCTTCCATCCTTTAACAGATATATCAACGAGTAATATAAAGTTAATTCATTTGCATCGATCTACACGATGTTCCAACTGTCTAATAGGTGAAGATAGGTCCTAATCCCACCCGAGGATGCGTAGATGCGGTTCGTTTCCAAAGTCTACTCCTGTTCGAGACAGAATTTCGACAGCACCTCCCCGCTGTTCTCCAAATACACGTCCCGTCAGGGAGATTGTGTATCCGGAGAACAACAGGGAGATGATGCCGAAACTCTGTCTCGAACCGGAGTGGACCACGGAAACTAACCCCATCTACTTATCCTCGGGCTGTCCAAAAAACGTGGACAATTCGAAACAGATACAGTCTTAGATATGCAAAAATCTGCATATCTCCAGCTGTATCTCTTTCGAACAGGAGACGTCAAACTAGGTTACGCGTGACCTACATACATGAATGGAAAAAGGAGTTGGTTATGCCTCACCTTGCTATGCTGCAAAATGACCGGTGGAGGACGGTGTGCACAAACCTCTCCTGCAAAGAACGGAACATACAAGAGTCAATTTCACAGTTGAGAAATCGGAACATTCAATTCATTAATAACATCCATTAATCATCCTCGTGTTTCTTATGTGTTGACTTCAGTTTTTTCTTTTGGAAACTGTTTAAGCTACTAGCTGAAAGCACAACTATGTTTGCAACTACAAAACATATAAATGTGAGTGCGTAGATTATATCATTAGACTCATGAATCAGGTATACTTCACTCAAGCATCGAATGATTTGGCACACACATGTACCGATAGAGAAAACTCTAGCAGCAGCAGAGCTTCAAAAACCACGATGCCCATTGCCTAGCGCAAAGTTACATTGAATTTGATTTGGCCCTAGTTATTGTGTTTTTAAGTGCTAGTTTCAGAACAAACAAGCAGTCTGGCCAACTTAGCATTTTTAGTTAAATGTTTACTGTCCCCATTGACTTGGCACTGTTTTGCAAATTTTGCAAGTTTAGATTTGTATGGCACCTTTTTAATGAAAAACTCTTGACCAGAGCTACATATACACTGGCCAGTGTCCAGCACTTGTTACTGCACCATATAAAAAGAAAAGAGATGATGTGAATCTTCGAGATCCCCCCACCACCTCAAACTTGATTCACCTTGTAGTGTAATCGGTTGTATTGTGAAGTAAAGGGTGTCTTTGCTCAGCTAAGCTAATTTTCCTAGGAAGAATTTAACAGTTACTAGCGAAAACCAACTTCTGTGTACCAAATAGCCTTTAAACCCTGCAGGGAAGGATAATTGCTTGGTTTGGCAAAAGATCCAGATAGCTATCCAGACCCCTAATCAGTCCCACAAATTAGTTTGAAGCTGCATATTTTTATATTACAGGCCAAAGCCACCAATCAAATATATATCAAAATGTTGCTTTTGTGGAAGATATATGGGGAATGTTTTACATGCCAGAGGTCAAAGGTTATGCTTTACATGCTTCTAATAGTTTCAGTCAAGTGCATTTTCAGTTCAAATTTCTATAACAAGCAGGGAGACAGTTTCAGTTCAAAGCTAAAAGAAACTAGCAAGCCGTGGCAATAGCAAGCAGGCAGGCAGCAGCAAAAGTCTCTGAAACTTCTCAATGCAGAACACCGAGTCGTAAATCGAGTTGCTTCACGGGCAGGCAAAACCAACTCGAATTGCTGCGCCCTGCGCGGGCGACCATCGCGAGCCGGCTCCAAGCTGCGGCCTCTCTTGCGACCAGGGCCTCGAGTAAGCAGCAACGCAAGCAAGGATACAAGCAGCAGCGCAAGCAAGCGGACCGCGCGGTTAGCAAGCAGCGGGCGCGCGCAGAGGCCGGCAGGCGAACGCGCCCCGAGCAGGCGAACGCGCCCTGCTGACCATGCAGGCGAACGCGCCCCGCGAGCCGGCAGGCGGACGCGCAGCGCGAGAGACGGCGCAATCTCGAGGGACGCCGGCGCGACCTCGAGAAAAAATCCGACCAAATCTCTCACAAATCGACGAATGGCTCACCGAAAGACTGGATTGGAACTGGGCGTCGTCGCAATCTCCTCCGGTCTCTCCTCAGATCTAGGCGACGGGGTCCGGGCGGCGGGCGGAGGAGGCAGGGGCGTCGGGGCGGCGCTCGGGGCCCGGGGGCCGGAGGCGGCGCTCGAGGCCCGGGCCGGGGGCGGGGTTCGGGGCGCGGCGGCGGCGGGGGAGGGCGCGGCGGTGGAGGGCGGTGCTGTGGAGGGCGACGGCGCGCGGCGCAGTGGAGGGCGGCGCGGTGGGCGGGACCGGTGGGCGGGCGCGGTGGGCGGGCGAGGCGCGGTGGGAGGGCGGCGGCGCGGTGGGAGGGCGGCGGCGGCGGCGCAGTGGGTGGGCAATGCAGAAGAAGAAGAATGGGGAGAGGAGAAGAAAAGAGGACGCACGCGCTAAGTGTAGAATCAAATCTTTGCCGAGTGCCCGCGATCCGGCGCACGGCAAACACAAACTTTGCCGTGTGCCAGCCACGTGGCACACGGCAAAGATTTGATTTTCTTTTTTTTGATAACACATAGTTTTCGGTTTTAGATATTTATTTGGTGGACAATATGATTTCAAACAAAAAATTTATCAACATGAAAGTTTCATAAATTTTCGAGATCTACAACTTTTATTTTCACAATTTTGCCATCCGAGATTGTGAGATTGTTTAAAAAATTTAAATTTCAAAAATTGAGAAATTCAAACGTACTTTACGTCAAATTTCAAAAATCGACAATTTGATTTCAAATAAAAAAGTTGTCAACATGATAGTTTCATAACTTCTCGATATCTAAGACTTCTATTTTTAGTATTTCTCCATCCGAAATTGTTTCCAAAATTAAAATTTTCAAATTTGAGAAATTCAAATAATTTTGCCGCTGACATTTTGAATGCAAATAAAAAAGTGTTCAACAGAAAAGATGTGTAACTTATGCAGATCTACAACTTTTATTTTGGTCTTTTTTTAAAAAAATAATTATAGACGCGTTGTCTACATATTCCAAATATCCTTCTTCGTGTTTCAGAAAACTATCCGGGAGCTCTAGGATTTTTGAACAAATTTACTAGCGCTTTGTCGAATGGAAAAATACCAAAATAAGAAGTGTAGATGTTGTCAAAATATACAACTTTGCAGTTCAAAACTTTTTTATTTGAATTAATTTAGAGGCCCAAAAAATTCATTGAAATAATATTTGCCGAGTGTAATAGGGAAAACACTCGGCAAAGAGGCCATTTTGCCGTGTGCTGGCATAGGGCACACGGCAAAGAGGGTCCTTTGCCGAGTGCCGCAATAGCGCACTCGGCAAAAAATAAAAATTTTGCCGTGTGTTCCTTTTTGCCGAGTACCCGGGCCCACCTCGTTCAACGGCCGTCAAAAAAA
Organism: Eragrostis nindensis; assembly: GCA_012490785.1. Classification (NCBI taxonomy): domain Eukaryota; kingdom Viridiplantae; phylum Streptophyta; class Magnoliopsida; order Poales; family Poaceae; genus Eragrostis; species Eragrostis nindensis. The sequence continues at coordinate 542,631 of JAAXCT010000048.1, read as the reverse complement.
TTCTAACGGACATCAAAGTTTGCCGAGTGTTGTTTTTTGCCGTGTGCTAGTCGGCATGTTTGCCGTGTGTTCACCTCGTGGCACACAGCAAAGTGTGATATTTGCCGTGTGCCGGCCACGTGGCACTCGGCAAACCACTGTATGCCGGGTGCCTGTTGTTTGCCGTGTGCGGCACTCGGCAAATAGCCTTTTTGCCGTGTGCCCAAGAGAATGCGCTCGGCAACTCTATGGCACAAGGCAAACGGGGGGTTTCCCGTAGTGGGAGAAGAATAAGGAAAACCTTAAGAGTCGTGTTTATATAGCAACTCGGCTGGCTGGACTGATATTGGCCGAATTGGGCTCGATTTGGGCCAAAGGGTATGCAGTGGCGGGCAGCTGACATTGGCCGAATTGGGCTCGATTTGGGCCAAAGGGTATGCAGTGGCGGGCAGCTGACGTCAGTGCCCGCCACTAGTGTTTTCTTTTGGAACGACGGACGGCGATGACGTCACTTTGTCCGCACTCGTGTTTTTTTTCCAGTGACAGACTGCGATGACGTCACTTTGTGCGCCACTAATGTTTCTTTTCCAGTGACGGACGGCGATGACGTCACTTTGTCCGCCACTAATACGTGCTTCAAATCCTATAGCTGCGCTGATGTCATCGTGTCCGTCACTGCTAGCTGCTACAGTACCTCGGGTCGAGCTAGCAGTGACGGATGGAAGAGTGTCCGCCATTGCTATAAAAAATCATGTGTCATATTACGCCCTTTTTGTACTACTGGTTTCTAATCAACATTAACTCACGCCAGGATTCATGATTGTTATCGGAACAAATATGGAAATTCCGAATATGATTTCCGATTAAACATGGTAATCCGGCAAAACGGTCGAAAAATGCTCAAACTATTTTCGAACCATATTTTGAATACCTCATCCGAATTCCGTCCAATTTCCATAAATTTCCGAACAAAACGAAAATGATGGGGAAACAATAAAAACGGCGTTGGTTGTTTCGGAAAATTACCGTCCAGTTTTCATCCCTACACAAAAGCGTCAATAAGGTGGGCGGCACTGCACGTAAAAGCAACCTCAACACGCGCGAGCTGCGCTGCATTGGTACGACGGGAAAATTGTTCAACTATTTTTATAAGAAATGATGTGTAAACGTTTTATACGATGGATACTATAATGTTGAATGCAAACAAAAATATAAATCGAAAAACGTAACCAATGTATTTGAGTCGTTGCATTTTTTACCTGCAAGCTAAGGAGGCGGCGTCTACGGCGGCAGCTCCACGAAGGTGGGGTCTTTCCTCCTTCTCCCCTTGTTCCAGGGCTTTGCAGGTTGAACTAGGTGAATGCCCGTGCGTTGCTACGGGAGCTTAAGATTTCAAAATGCAAGAGATAGTATGTCTAACATTGTCCATAATCATATCAACCGGTTAGGTAAATAGATAATGACACGTAATTGTATCAATAACCGTATGGTAGTGACCATGGGGTAACAAAATTTACAAATGCATATTAGTTTTTACTCAAGCACATGGTTCCTTCCATTAGGGACTTACTCATGTTCAAAACATGGACCTGAAGACATGGGGCGTGTTCGGCTGCATGTTTTCGCCTGCGGCTGCTGCTGCTCCATAGGTATGCACAGTAGCTCCATAGGTGTGCACAGTACTGCAGCAGTTGCAGCCGCTGTCGGTTTTCCAACAGCCGAACACGCTGATGATGTTACCAAAAATTCCAGGGTCAAATGGATAATCAGAACATCACCTTCTAAATTTGAAAATATAACACCCTTTTACTTTCTTATATTAAGTGGAAATATTGTCAAAAGTGAAGAATCAGAGTGAAAAAATCATCTCCATGAATAAGCAGTCCTACGCAGCTTTTTCAATCTAAATTCATTCTCATGGGTGGTCTAAAAATTCATTTTCATATAATACAATCATATCAAAGGACAAGGAAAAGCCACCACGGTTTGTGCCGGCAGAAATTGCATCTATATGTTGACCCAAAGGGGGATCTAATATGCAATAATTAGGACAGAAGTTATCAATCCAACAGGATGCTTCTATAAGGAATTGCATTTTGACTGTAAAGAGAATAGAAAGCCAAAGAATAATGGTTGCTACGATAGACGTCAAACCTTTCATATCAGATCAAATGAAAGCTACATATTCATATGGATCATGCAAGTTTACTGTCAGTGCCAACGCTACGGTGACATTCATCATGCAAATCAAGCAACCAAAAATTAATATATACTTTAACAGTTATAAACATTCATTCAGATTATTAGACCGTTCCTTGTGAGCAAAGCCATGAGCATCTCATTTCAAATATCATGTATTTCGTCATGAAACAAGAATCATGTTTTAATCATGTCTATTAGAAAAAATGCAACTCTGTTCATGTTGCCTGCATCAGCGTGCTTAGCGTCTCGTTGTCTTCATGTCTGCTTGAGATGCTGCAGCGTCTGATCACCCTTTAGATAGCAAGAAATTGGAGGTTTTAATCAGTGGTTTGAGATGCCAACAACGATAAACAATGCTATCAGCATCGTAGAAGATGAGAGAGTTTTCTTGCCTAAAACAATTTCATGGAAGTTGAAGTAATAAATAAATAAAATGTAGAATGAATTCCTAAAAGTGGTAAAAGAATAGCATAATTGGAAATATGTGATAAAAACATTCCTAAGGAAAACATTACCCTCTATAGTCTATAACATAGTATAATGCCCGCCTGTGTGTACATTACAGTAACATTTGATTGTACAAAAATTGTAACTCCCCCAGCTGGCCAGCATTTTTGCGATAGTGATCTTGTTGAAGCTCAGGTCCAGCACTGCATGCTTCAGCAGCCATTGCTGAGAATCCACATCGCTGAATAAATTTTTGGCTAAATTCCGTTAAACACAAAATCATTCACAAACTCGCAATACTGCAAATTGATACAACACAAACTTATTTTTATCAATTTTCACTACAAGTGTTACGCAACAGAGGCCTGAAACCTGAAAAATTGAAATTTGGATGGCAGAAACAGTACAAAATATGCTTACCATGCCCGACACGCAAAATGTGATGGTAGCTTTTTGCCTACTTGTTCCTCGACAGATGGAGGCCAGCCAGGCTCTTCAGCAGCGATTCCTGGGAGATCTGTACTGCAGGATTGAATGTCAATTTAGCACTTAATCAGCAATAGGGTTCTGTCTATCCACATAGTGTGTGCCAAATCTAATGATTTCCACCTAGCAGATTTATTGGTATATAATGTAGACCAAAGTACAGTGATTTCCTCCGTGACTTAACACATGTATATTAGACCCTTGTGGCCCTGCTCCTACCCTCTCTCGTGCATGACCAAATTAAACATGTGTATTAAGGGGAAAAATTCAGATGGTTATTTTCAGATGATAATAAAAATAAAATAAAAACTGCAGCATTTTTCAATTGCCAAGAGCACCACATAATCTCTGCATTTTTCAAAATCAACTGAAACAAAAAAAAAGGTGGGTAGAGACCAAAGAAAGACATGAAAATAAAAATAAAAAATCAACTACAGAGTGCCCATAAATGTTTGTTCGAAATTGTTGCCGACTGATATTCAACTAATCAACTACAACACTGCTAGGAAATCCTTTTATTCCAGAGTTCACTCCCTGGCCTCCTTGGATAACACTTTAAAAGAACAATCCCTGCTGCTTGAAGGAAATTATCTAAGGGTATGGCTAAAGCATATGTCTGCAGTGTCAACTTTTATAATGGCCTACTTGCGCAACATTTTAAAATAGTAGCAAGCATTTCCAGGTCATGAAAATTTTCTTCAACGAAAGCAGCATAGTGAGTTAGTCGAGTTCTTTTATTGAACAATCTTGAAACTTTGTTCCATATATCAATTTATATACTGGAAACTGATAAAGATAATATGAGCTTGAACACAAAAATATGTTCTAGTAGACTTACAAAATGAAATAACTAAAGGAGGATGCATATGGCTTTCTGTTGGGGACAGCAGCCTTAGATCATCAATAAGAAGAACAATCAGAAAGTTGCTTCCATTTTTGGGAAAGAAACAAAGAACAAATTTATCACTAAACTGGGAAGGGCACCCTCAGTGCATCAATCAAAATAACAAATTCATGAAAAAATTGGTCCTACCATCCTCTGAGCTAAATGGTACAGCACCACTTTATTTGTGGTAATGCTCATTTTACCCTCTGGCCGACATGCAGAATGCTTTAAACTACAATCTCTACTATTTAAAGGAAATGGTCAAAGGACACGCCTAAAGCACATGACTGCAGGTCTGCAGCGTCAAGTTCCTTTATTCAGTTTTATTAAACCGCCTTGTTGTAAAAGGAACAGACAACAAAGGAATTCATTGCACTCTCTATATTGAGCGAACAATGCAGTGCTTCAGGTATCCTTTTAGCTGAACCCTTTAGCTTCGTCAACCCTGATTCCTAGCTATATGGTAGTGGAACTGGACCAAGAAAAAAAGGAACCATCGAGCGGATAGAAATCAGGCTAGTCGGGCATTACAGAAAGAAGACCAGACAAAAATCATGCTATTTGGGCATTGAAAACATGAGTTCTTGTCCCACTCCACAACTATTCAAGGGTCAAGCATCATCTGTTGGTCAGATCGAAACAAAAGTAAAAGGGAGTGGATCACCGAACCTTCAATTCTGGGGTGGAAGATTCAATTCGTACATGACAGGGTTGCTGCTGGTGCTGGTAGTTGGGAGCGTAAGCGCCGTCAGTGAACAGGGAGCAATCCCCATCACTGCTCCTCAAATTCGAGATACAGCTCATCAGTATCAACTCATTTGTCGCCAAATTGAGATGCTGAATCGATGCGACACAGGAAGAAACAAAGAAACAGAGGGGAAATCAAGAGCCTTACTGTGGTGGCGGTTGGATCCCGTTGAGCCCCGACCCACCTCAAGTCGGCTGTCAAGCTCCTCCCGCAGCGGCCGAAGTTGATCTCCGCCCCGCATTGGATCCGCCAGTGTTGCCGCGGAGCGGGGGCGTTGCGCTGGGCAGTTGGGCGAGCTGCGCAGAATGGGGGAGGCTGGGCAGGGAGTTGGCGGCGTGGTGGGGGAGCAGGGAGCGCGGATTTCGAATAGCAGGAGCGCGCGTGTGGTGTGGGTGGAGCGTGATTTTGGTGCTGTTCGGATCCCCCTCTAAAGTGCCCTCTAAATTTATACCCCTCTAAAGTAAAAGAATCTTACTATTTAGGGGTACTAAATAAAATTTAATTGCAAAACCTTTCTGCAGATGGGCGTTACTTTTTGCGACGAATCTAATGAGCCTAATTAATCAATGTTTGACACAGTGATGCTACAGTAACCATCGTCTAATCACGGCTTAATTACCCTCATTACGTTCGTCTCGCGAAATAGATGGGGGTCCTGGACTTAGTTTTGTAATTTGACTTTGTTTAGTACACATAAATCGTGCCAGCATTTTGATGTGACCCCTCTAAAGTTTTTATAGGGGTATCCGAACGGGGCCTTTGGATCGCAGGCGAGCGCGCGCGTCGCAGGGGGCGGAATACGGAATTTGCGGGAGCAGAATAAGGATGGGCGGACCATCTCCTTCCAATTCATGAGTTGTAAAGATAGAGATTTATATTTTTTGTCCTACAACTATTGACATGACGAGGATTTTTTGTGTTTTGTAAATAAATATGGTTCACCTCTTTATCGTATGCGCATTTGCAAAAAAGATTTCGAAAAGGGAATTCTATTGATATTAAAGCATATTAGATTCCCCGATTACAAGAACACCTGAAACAACTCCAACTCCACTGATGGGAGACAAGAAACCTTGAAAGAGTCATAATTTCACTATATAAGATCACTATTTTAGATGGATATGCCACAGAAGAGAACTCCGATCTGAACAAACATGACCACTGCCATCCGCCACCGCCATCCTCATCTCTGACGGGGAAAACTGAAATCCATCTCTTTCAGAAAAGGATAGACTGCTAACCTTTCACAATGTAAATAGATGAATTTGTCGCCGTCGAGCCCGTCGTTGAACTCATCATCGCCTTTTTCATCAGACTCGCCGTGCGAAAACACAAATCTAAAAACATCCAGAAGGATGTCACTGGAAACCAAAATCTCACTAGCCCACAGCTATGTCGAAAAGAACCACAGCAAAACAGAGAGACCGGAGTACCTTATTCTCCATCAATGATGTCGCTTTCGCCTCGCCACCACCGTTGAGACATCTCATCCCCCGTTGCTCCATGCCGATGAATTTGCCGACGTCGCACACCGCCGCCGTCTCTCTGGACCAGACCATTGGAGGAACCCTAACCCTAACAACCATCACGGCCGCTGCCAAAAGCAACTACTCGAGATGGTTGTTAGGACGCCTTGATGCCGGGCCTCCCTCCTCCGTCGAGGGCAAAGCCGCCGGAGGCGAGAGGGCTGGCCAAAAAGCCTTCGGGGAGGAGTCGCCCCGCCGCCCCTTTTTTCTTTCTTGCATTTGCAATTCCACTTGTTAAAGATCAGGAACTAACTACAGGAAATTAGTATTGTTTGTCGCTTTAATTTTGTACTCCTTCTGTCCCAAAAAGCTTGATGCTTTTGACTTTTAGATATCATGTTTGACCGTTCGTCTTATTCAAACTGTTCATGCAAATATTATTTATCGTTTTATAATGTATCATTGAAGATAATTAAATCATGACATATTTGTTTTGATATTTTGCGTAAATTTTTGAACAAGACGAAAGTTGAAATGTAGTGTCTAAAATTTAAAAGCGTCAATCTTTCTGGGACAGAGGTTGTATTTGGTTTTGTCCCGGTAGAGCATGCAGGTAGGTGTCTATCTTAGTAAAAATACATGATAGAGTCCGTTCCTGATTCTTTTGTTTTCGGGTCATTGTACGCTGTTATAGTTCGCCTGCTTCAGCAGCATTGAAATGGGCATGCAGCCACAAAAATCACAGCTTAACCCTTTACTTTTGAAAATGCATATTTGGGAAAGCTCTGGTGTCTTTGTCCTAGAAAGGGCAGCATTCTTCTCATTGTAAATTACTGTGCATAGTCCTATTCTTCGCTTTTTAAACGCCAGAATTGCCCGGGTCTTTCAAAAAACAATTAAGCTGTGCTATGTATTCTTGACCAAAAGCTCAGGCGCTCTGTTTACTGAATTGCCTGTTCAGTAGTCATTTGCTTGGGAGATGAAGCAACATGCATCTGAATGTTCTGTCCAGATATATTTCGGACAACAATCCATTGCTTAAAATGATGTCATTCAGCATCAGATGTCCTCAAAAATATCCAGCATCAGAACTACTGCAAAAGATTCTTCACTGTGGTCTATGCTGACGTCTTCACAAGATTTTGACTTGCTGAATTTTTTGTAAGAGTTTGAAAACTGCTGATAGTACGTAAGGTTTAAATGTGTCATTTTTGGTTTAGAGTTTAGACTCTCCTGTAGTCATGTAAGTATTCTGTATAAGTTTCAGCTCCTCGGCCCAGAAAAAAGAAAAGAAATCGTAGACAGTTCACCCAGACTACCAATACGGCAATACGTGATTCATCTTGTATTCCTAACTTGTCTACAAAGCTAGCAAACTGGCATCTTCACCAACAGCATCCACATGCATTCTTCAGTTGGGAAATGGTGAAGGGGAAGACTACTGAAAACGCCCAAGCCTTCTCTGGTTCTGTTGTATCCTCTGCCCTTGAAGACTGCAGTGCTTCACCTGTTTAGAAACGTTGAATTCACGACGGTTACAAGCTACAATGCCGAAAAAACAGAGCTGCATCTGATGAGGCTTAACTACTACTTACGTGCAATGAAGCTACTGTGGACAGCAACTCTCTGCACCGTGCGATCAGAACAAGTTCTTGAATGACAACTCTGGAGAGCTGGGACACCAAGACATTTGCCCGTGCTAACTGAAGAGCATGGCAGACGGTTTCAGACGAGTAAACTTATTCAGATGGATTATTATATCATTCAGATGTCAAGAAAATCCTATTTATTAGAGATAAGGCACCTTTGATAGTTGAATACTTGTCGAGTTTCCTATTCTCTGTATGACATCGATTGCAGAGCCAACAGCATTTTTCAAAGCTTGAATATCTGCCTGTGAAATACAAAGTTGTAATGAGCTTCGACTGGGAAGTAACCAGGAGGAACAATTTAGGTAGTTTTGTTATGTTTCAAACCATCGCTCCATCAATGACTGGAAGGCGCAGAACTGTAGCATTCAGAGCTAATGCTGTTCCTGACAAAGACTTTGCATAAACTCTCTCCAATGAAAACCATTCCTCCAGGTATATCATCTGCATATTGTAATATTACAATTTTTGTCAGACATGTGTACATCAAAAATTAATTGAGGATCGTACGCCACTAACTAGTTACTCATGCAGGCCAGAGAGGAAAAGACAAGCAACATCAATGTACTAGATTCAGTGTTTTAAGCTAGCATCATAAGTTCATAACTAATCAGAGCATCTATTCTGGGCCAAATCATGACTATTAAATTCTGCAAGCAGTACATCTCAATAAATAAGTCCAGGCCACGACATTAGTAATGATCTTATAAGCAGATATCTTTTTCCACTTTCCACCTAGGCCGAATAAAGATGCACTGGATGATCATTTGGACAGTGAGGAAATTTGTATCCAAGTGGCCTGGTGTCCTACTGACAGTCCTATAACTTCTTGAAATCCTATAGTATCATGGCTAATCAAAGACTTGACCTGAGAATGGTGGAAACAGAATTCTCTTACCTGTCCCCTAAGAGTTGCCATGAGTTTGCAGTTGTTTTGAAGCAACTGCAGCCGCAACTTTGTAACGGCAACTGATTTGCGCACTCGCAGGATTGCGATCCATGCACCAATCAAAGTTTTCTGCCATGATAAGAAAAAAGAGGTATCAGCAGTGTTTCTGAAGAGCAGCAGCAACATCATTCCAGAGGAAGTCGGTGAAACAGCATGCAGTTGCCTTGCTCTGAATGCTCAATACACCACATTCATATCTCGAGTTCAATTGTCCAAGAACAGAGACGAGTCACTCACCTCTGCAGCTTTCCTCTGTGTTGAGCGCGCAGCAGCAGCCTTCGCATTGGCGTGCCGCCACTGCAAGTGCCGGGTGTAAAGAAGTTTCAGCTGGTGTTCCTCCTCGGCCTTGTTCTGTGTCACCTTCATGTCGTCATTATCCAAACTGCAAGCCTTGCCCTGCAGCAGCTTCCCGGCAAGGCGGGGCAGGTCCATGGGACGCCGCGGCCGCGACGGGCTCTCCGTCGTCCTGAACGCGCTTTTGCTCGGCGACTGCTGCTTCTTAAGAGGCAGCCTGCTGAAGGGTGAGGACGACAGCAAGCCGTTGAACAGCGACCGCTTCTTCACCGGCGACGGCGAGGCGACGCCGGCGGAGGCTGGGTAGGCGGCGAACCGGTCGGAGCGTGTCCCCGTGGCCGACGAGCGCAGGACGCTCCTCGGAGACGGGCGTGGTCCGGGCGCCGGCGGCATGTCGGCGCCCAAGCCGTCTCCCCCTGACCCACCGGAGGAGGCGCTGTCAGTGTCGGAGGACAGAAGCGCCCGCAGGCACTCGTTCGCGCCGCCGTCCACAGACGCGCGCCGCGGCGTCTCGTCGAACGCCCTCGGCCGCGCGCCGGTGGTCCGCTTGTAGTTAGAAGCAGAGTGCTCCGCGCTCGCGGCGTCGTGGCCGGACGGCGCCGACGCTGGCCACCGGTACGTGTTCTGGCCTCCTTCCGACACGTTGCTTCTGGCGGATGTATCCGCAGTACTTGACCACCTCTTCTCCGGCGAGAACGCCGCTGCCGGCGACACGGACCTCGCCCGGTTGGTGTCCAGGCAGTACGCCGGGCTCTGGAACGCGACCGAGAACGTTCGAGCCGGAGACGCCGAGCGGCGGGAGGCGGCGGCGGTAGCCACGGACGCCTTTGCGGGAGAGGTGGCCGGCTTGGAGGTGGAAGTGGATTTTGAGATGGGGGAGAGGTAGCGAGAAGCGACGGTCTTGACCTTGGGCTTTGGCGCGCCGGCGCCGGCGCCGGCGCCGGCATTGGCGTTGGAGTTGGAGAGCGCGGCGGAGCGGGGGCGGCGGCTGGTCGGTTGTTTCAGCGGAGGGGCGGCGGCGGTGTCCACCATTGCTGAGGACATGCTTTTGTCAACTTGCACCGGCGAGCCGGCGACGATGTGATGACTGATGAATGGTATGCTCGCGCGTCGTCAGGAAGTGAACCAATAGAAACTACACTGCGCCAACGCCTGTCGATCTTAGCTTCCTTTTCCTATTTATCACGGGCTGCGCTTTCAATATCCGTACCTCTTAATCTTTCGCTGCTCCAGTGTGTGTACACAATACATATGCTATTACTTTTTCTTTTCAATACCTTTTTTTGAAAATAAATGGTTTATCTTTTTCTTATCTTGGATTTTCACCCCTTGTATTGCCAACAATCTTGCTGCACTGGTACGAAGCCGCGGATGCACGTGTATGACACGCCATTGGTAGTGTCATGATTACCATTTTTGTAAAAAAAAAATGTACTACATCTATTTTAAAACTTGAGAAAGGTCTAAATTTTGTTTACAAAAAAAAAAAATCATGATAAGAAAATTTTCGCGGTGACAAGGAGAGTTGCAGGTTGACACTGAGGACAAACAAACAAACAACATGTTTTCATGGTCAATGTATGTGTGGTACTGCTTAATTAGGCAATTGACATCCCAATCGCACAAAGATTAGCATTAGCATAAAGCTATAGAGCATGGTAGGTAGTTCGTGCCTTTCCCGTGAACAACGGACGGCTCCTATAGTACGTACGGTCCACAATCGTGTACGGTGTACCTCTACAAGTCCCATGCAAAATTACTGGATGGCATAAATGTTACCGGTCAAGCGTACAGCGTATCTATCTATCTAGTATGATCTATCCACTCCGTAGGTACGTGCGTACCCGTGGATACCGGCCATACCCTACGACACGTACGTACGCTGTCTCAAGGACCCCATACATGCCATGAAGGCATGAACAAGGTACGGAATGTACTACGAGTATGTGGATGTGTTGTACTGATTTGATAAAGTAGCTCATTTTTAAATAATCCTTGAAGGCAAGGCCGTCCCGATTTCATTGTGCACGGCCTCTGGACGGTGATGCACGACACGATGTGCATGCATTTGTTATGCGTGACGTACCCATCAATTTTTTCCTGTATATAGCTGTCGTAGAAAAACTGTTTGAGATGAACCTCACTTATTCCTTTGATATTTATAATCCCTGAGAAATGGTAAAATCCAACGAAGTGTAGGTTGCATGCATTTGTTATTTGCCGTACTTTCGAAACGATAAATCCGTGGAAGAGATATATAAGATTTTCCTGTAGCAAACCTCATATATTCCACAGATCTTTAACCCATATTAAAAATGGAAACTAGCAAAAAAATTAAAAACGAAAATCTGACGAAGAGTGTGCTATGTATGTATTCGAGCAGATGATTCAGAATTCATCATTCCAATGCCGCAACACACGCAACGGTCGGGCTTGGAGCGGGAACGAGCCGTGGCTGGCATCTTCCGAAAAGGAACAGCCCAACAACACAATCGCCCAGCCCGTTCCGTCGTCTACAATCCACTAAAAGGCCCATTGTGTCCGCGCACTCGATTTCGGATCATCCATCGGGCAGGGCTGGGCCAGAACTGGGCTCCGCTTTCTCCTCTATCTCGGATCATACGAGTTGGGCCCCCTCTTTAATTTGACGAAATTATATCGGGCCCAGACAGGATGTGAAATTTCGAGATCTCTACACCAAGCAAGTGATTACCACTGGCTTGAGCACGGATCACTCGTGCTCACGTCTCGATCCTAATCTAATCACGCCTTTGCATCAATCGCATGCAATCGAAATCATCCAGTGAATCTAGGCACCAATTTGGAGTTGTGACTGCCATGGTGCCGACGGCACACGGCGTCTATGGTTTGTCCTCTCAGCGATTATGTGGTCTGATGATCTTTGTTCTTTTCATCGGCATTTTCAGTCAGAACGCTGAAGTTGCAGAAGCTGTTTTGCCTCTGCAGTTCGTCAACGCTAGGAGTACCTTTTTTCGGCAGATGCACTGTCCCGTAATACGGGTCATGTCACAGAACAGCAATATTCACACCACTCCGTTCAGCTAAAAAACGCCGACAAAATCTGCTCAGCTAAGCTCCGTGATGTAACCGATGTAACAGGTCGTTTGCTATGTACTGTTTATTCCTGCGGATAGCTTGGCTCGGTCAGAAAAAACTTGGTTAGCAGATTGTTCACGTAAATGTACTAGTCAATTCGATCAGATATCATCGCAAGACAACAAACAGGTAGGCGATGTACTGGGCACCGTTCTGTCGCTGTCGCGCATCCTTGTTGAACTTTGCACGGTCGGCAGGCAAAATCGGCTCGATCCGCAGCGTCGAGCACCAACAAATGCTCCCTCTCCTTTCAACGGTGGCGTCAGAAAACCTGCTCCGGTTTTTGACCGTCCTTAGTAGACGCGGATGACACGAGCATCTGTATTGACGGTCGTATTCCTGAATGAAGATGTATGAGCAGAGAGCTGTATTAATTATATTTTTTTCAGAATAGGTTCGGCGTGATAACATCAGAAATCGCCTCCCAATCCGTGTTTGTCAGAATAACACGGGTTTGAACTTGTGATGTGACACTGAAGCATTTTCTTTTTCCCTGCTGACGGCCAGCACGATCTAGAGTTCTCCATGGACACGAAAAATGAAATCCCAGCCGGCCGCCCTGTCAACAGCTTGAGGTTTTTAGCAGCAACACACAAGCACGTCGTTCTCTGAATTTTGAGCTCAGTCAAAGGGCCCGATGACTCAGTTCATTTCTAGACTAAATCTCTGTAACTCATCGTTTATTCTTACACAGAAATGAAGCCGGTCCACAAGAACATGCAGAAACCTGGAGGAATGACACCAAGGAGCTGATGGGATCACATCTCGATTTGACGAACAAGTGAACAGCAAAAGACACAAAACAAAATTGCTGCACATACTTGTAACAACTAACAAGCATGGACCAAAATCACAGCAGCCGGTATGTACACTACACAGCTCTGAAACCGATGATACACACGCATATCCCCTTGAACACCCTTTCAGAATCGGAACCCCGAATCATCAGTTCTTTGACTCGAACTGTTCCGTGCGAGATCCCCTGTTCCGAACAGGCTAGCTTCCTGCACTAATACCAGCGCTTGGTTGATTGATTGATTGATCCTCTGTTCTACTAGTCAAGAACGCAGAGAAAAGATGGTTTGAACTCTGAACCCGCAAAGATCTGAAGATTCTGAACTCTGAAATCCGCGGAGCAGCTGTCCCCTGCGCTGGCTCCGGCTCAGAATGCGCAGCAGTGGGCGACCAGCCGGCTCCACGGCGCGGGCTTCCTCCCCTTCCTCGCACTCCTCTTCGCCGCCGCGCCCTTCCCTGGGGCGGTGCTGTCGTCGGCCATGGCGCTCCGGCACGAGGTGCTGCCGCCGTTGTTGCTGAGCATCTCCCACATGACGTGCACGTCGTGGTACTCGCAGGTGCGCACCTCCTTCCGCAGCCGGCCCAGCCCTGCAGCCAGCACGCCGAAATCCACGTCGTCATCAGCATCGTGGTGGTCGTCGTCTGGGCTCACCGGCACGTAGGTGGACAGCTTACCGGTGGTCCGCCGGCGGCGGAGGCGCGCGCTGAGGCCGCGCCAGACGCGCTTCACCGGCACCGCCGCGCGGCCCAGGCACGACGACATCCTCTGCTCTGGTGGTGGATAGTGTACTGGAGCTTTCTGCTTCTCTCTTTTTCTAGATCGGATCGACCTCGCCGGAGATAAGCTCTGCCTTGACTGCCTGCCTCTCTCCTCGGCTTTGTTCTGCTTGACGCGCGCCTGAGCTGACTACGAGGAGAGAGAGGGGACGCGGTTTTTGTGTTTGCTCTTCCTGTCTACCGAACCTGGCACCATTGAAATTCGTTTATTTATAGGCGACCAAACGGGAATGGCTTGAGGAGAGAGGGGAAAGATGCGCCGTGACTCAGAGAGGGAAGCCGACGGCGGCCGTTGCCCGCCCGTGCTGCCTGCCGATGTGGACGCGGCGAGAGCCGACGAGCGCGCACGTGGATGGTCACGGCGTCACGACGTCGCGCTCGCCTTCCTCGCGCCTTCGGTTCCCGCCGCCCGCCGTCACTTCCACCGTCACCGCCCACAAGCGGACAACACTGGCAGGAGCCTCTTCCCGCGTTTGATTTTCGACGGTTCAAGTAATCTGGACCCCCAGTCTACAACACAACGCGAGCGCTCCTCCCTTCCCGAAAGCTCTCTTCCCCCCAACAGTGTCCCTGCTCGCTTCTCTCCGGAAGGCCTAATCCAGCCCCTCCCCCGCCTTCTCAGACGTGCTGCCGGCGTTATGATGGGCGAGGGTCCCTCTCTGTACAGGTGTAGTGTAGGATCTACTAGTAGTCTAGTTTTTGGCTTAGAGATTTCCATGCTGGGTTCGCCCTTCGTCGCCGTCCCTTGTGGCGATTTGTACTTCTCCGGCACTGGTATGGTCTTCTCTTCAATGGTTTCCCTTGTGGTTATAGGCGTGATGCCTTTTGCTTCAGCCGCCGGTTTCCCCCCGGGTGTGTGTGATCCTCCCCACTTCTTTGTGCTCGTTTTCCTGGCATTTGTAGTTGCAGCTCCCCTCATGAGCAAATCCCAAACAAATGGAGTTCAAGACTCTTTTCTGGCCGGCTATTCATGCGACGACTTGTACTCGTCGATGGAGATCATTCCCGGCCATGATTTCTTCAACCTCCAGGATGGAGGCCCCAAGATCTGGCGGCGATGTCAACTAATCAGTTGTTCCCGCGGCCAAATTCACGAGTTAGCGCCCTCCTCTCCCACTCGGCGGTTGTTGATTGGCGAGCAATCTGGTTTCGCCTCCTTCCGACGAGCTCCGGCGCTGGTCAAGAAGATTTGGTCTTCTTCCTCGATGGGTTACAGGAACTCACAAGGACTTTTCTATAATTTTCTTTTTTATGTGGGTCTTTCTGTAAAAGTTGTAGCTATGTACTTTATTTCCAGGAATTAATGGGCAACCGAGACCCTTCTGGGTCGTTCTACCTTCAAAAAAAAAAAGTAATCTGCGTGCCTTTTAATTTTGAAAAAAATCTTATCTCTATTATATTAAAACGCGTGTGTTCTCTTGCAAAATGTCAAACCACGTCATCCTATGAGCTCGAACCGTCCGATTTCTCTTGAAAAGAAACTGAATCGTCGAATCCCTCTTGTCGTATTTTCATCCAGCCCCTCGACGAAGCGTTGAATCGTAGCTAACAATAAGGCCCTTCCGACCTCTTTCAATTTCCCACCAGAAGCTTTGACGCCCGCCTGCCCTCTCGCTCCACGCCACCATCGAGCTGGGCAGTGGGTGACGCGCCGCCGGACACCGCCGTGCTCCACCTCCAGGGTGCCTCTGCTCCGGCCGCCATCTTCTCCGGCCCTGCCGAGCGGAAGCCGTCGAGGGCCGCACGCGCGGAGCCGAGAGATAGAGAGACACGAGAGAGCGAATCATGCCGGATTTGGAGCCGCACGCGCCGCCATTGAGCTGGGTGACGCCGTCGCGGATCTGAGCGTCGAGCTCGCGCACCTGTCCCCGCACGCCATGCCATGCTGCGGCCCCCGCTCTTGTGGATGTGGTGGCCCCAGCCCCAGCTGCCGTCGCCCCCATCCCGTTCACGCTGGCAAGCAGCGCGCGCCCAGGCCTAACGCTGCTGCTGCTTGCTTTTCTCGGCGAGCCCCTGCTTGCTTGCATGCTGGAGACGAGTGAAGGAAGATGAAAGATTCTTGCGCTTACTGCCGCAGTGCTTGCTGCTACTGCGTGCTTGTGCTTCCAATTGGACTGCCTCACATCTGGAATCCAAGTGACCTCCCGACTGGTAAGCATATCAGTCAGGTACAAGTTTGTTTATTTACTCCATGCCTTTGAACTGTTCGAGGAAATGCCAATGTAACTCCATAGTAATTTTTGTTAACATATCCTTTTCTGCATATATATCCGGCTTCAATTCAAATGTAACCTACTGCTAAGATTCTCCACAGGACAATAGTACAGTGGCTAGCACATAACAAGCTAATTCCATTATTAAGTTGAAATAATACAAAAATCTAAACAAATGTTAAGTACAATGGCTAGCACAAAACAAGCTAATTTCATTGTTAAGTTGCTATTTCAAACTTGCAAACTTATGTTGATCTAAACAAATGGCAAACCTCTAGGATCAACCTTTTATCAATTGTCCGATAGATAATTCACATTTTACAATTCGAAAATACTCTCACTTAATCTTTTATAAATTAAGTCATTAGACCTTTTGCACATATGAATATTAGATTTACTCTTCTGATTCTTATATCAGGGGCATGAACTTTCAATAATTTGTTACAAATTGGTTTACAGTTTCCTTCTTTAAGTTGTCCTTCCCTTTTCAAAATATTAAACCTGATGTGTTCACGAGCTTTAGAAATTCAAAAGCTTATCAGTATGAGTGTTTCAAACTTTACATACAACATGTGGAATGTGCCAGCCATAACATTTAAACATATTTAATTATGAATTAACCTTCATTTTCAGCTTGCTTATTTCTTTCTGCATAACCTTGATTTATAAAACTATCAGGCAGCATTTGGTTCCTTATGTATGGCCAAATTTCAAAACCAATATTTCACCTACTATCAGTTGTGTTTTGTTTGCTTTCTTCTCACATTCAGCCTTGTCACCATGTACCATACTATTGAAAACAACTGTTGCAAATCCACAATAGAATTATTAGTTTCTATTGTTTTTATATTTGGATTCTGTTGTCAGGAATTCATAATTCACCTCAATCCGTTGTTAAATTTGTTGTCTTTCGAGTTCAGTGGATGTACTTGAAGTGGATTAGCAAGCTTCTTGGTGATCTAAGAAAGAAATGCTCAATGTCTTGGTAGAAAAAAGCAAAGAAAAGTGAGTTCGGAGCTGAGGAACTCAACTGCACCAACAGCAATGACATCTGCAAGCACGCAGACTATGAATGCAACATCGACAAGCTTGGGAATCCAAACGTATTCGACAAAATGCCAAGTATATATGAGATTGAACTAGCTCGAGGAGTTACTGATGGCCTACAAGTAGCAAAGCTATTTTGGTTCTGACCTACACCAAAGGTATGTCTGTTCCCAATCAATTTTTTTGTGTATCTGTTGTGTTTCATAAAATGCCTAACAAGGATAGTATAGTAAAAAAGAGGAATACCTTCTCAAAACGTGCATGTGTTCATCCAAATGAAAAGTAGCAACTGGATTGAGACATATCCTTTTTTTCATCTTCCCTCAAACCCCATAGAGAAAAGGTTGGTATAGACATGTCCCTAAATGTGAATGCACTGTGTGTTGTCATAGTTAAAAGGTGAAGTTGATTTTATCACTGCTTTGATCCTGACAGGAAAAGTTTGAAGTCATAGATGAAACATGGAGTTTGGAGCAATAATTATTCAATAGTAATGATTGAATAAATTTTCTCTCAAACTTGGAATCACCTCTCTTTGCCAATAAAAAAGAACGTCTCGAAAGAAAAATTGATTACACCTCTTCGTTTCGTGATATTTAGTTTTCACGTGAGAAGAATGTGTGAAAGTTGCCCTCCAATTAGCAATCAACACACAAGATACCTTTTCTGCAATACTACCAGTGCTGCAAGCAAGATTTTCAATCTGCTAGCTTCTTATATATATACTTCTTGAATCTTGACTGCATAACCAGGACACCATAAGCTGTTTTCAAGGAGATATTTGACAGTACTTTTGCCTTTTTCACCATAAGCCAGCTAATAAGCCAGACAAGAAGCCTTTGACAAACACAACCCCTACGCACGTAAATCCAAACAACGGTGTACTGCAGCATTATATTAGCGAGAAACGCACAACGCAAACTGTAGGCATCAGCTGCAGTTACCATGTTCTGCTAAGCGAAGCGATCGAAGCCGAAACACACAAACAAGGCCATTCCTGATTTGTTTTGCCTTTGGGTGCGGTTACAATGGCACGGTCAAGCACTTCGTTATCAGCGACAATTAAATTGTGTTAGTGACGATAAGATGGGCCATGCATGTCGTGGGCAGCCATCCGCCACATCTTTCCGTCTCCGGGAGTACTTATCCAAAACCTCAATAATTATGCACGTAATAGAATGAAAGTGATAACATCATTAGCCGCTTAGTAGGCCAGCACATAAACGCCGATCCCAGCAAATCTCATACTAGATGTAATTAATTAGCAGCAGTAAACAGCTACTATAGTACAGTCTACTCCTGCTGGTCGGAATCGAAGAATTAGGCAGCAAAGAAGGAAATAAGCTCCCGCACCGTCTCGATTCCTCGCCACGCGGCGCGAGGAGCCCCACTCACTCATCCGTCCTTCGAAGCATCGACGAGGATGCGTGCAAGCAGGCAGTAAAAAGCAAGAGTAAAAAGAAAATTCGAGTACCAGTCTCGGCACGAGCGCGCCATTTTGTTGTTCTTGGCGAGGAGTAAAATCGAGGCAGCTTAGTATCAGAGAGAGAGAGAGAGACCCGGCCGGCGACTTGCTAGTACCGGGCGAGCGCGCGGCGGAGCACCTGGGCGAGGAGGCCGGGCGCGCTGAGGTGCGGGAGGTGCCCCTCGGTCTGGAGGAACTCGACGGTGGTGCGGCCGCCGAGGTGTGCCTTGAGGTAGTTGGCGACGGAGGCCGGGACGGAGACGTCGCGCGTGGTCTGCACCACCACGCAGGGGGAGCGCACCATGCCCAGCACGCCGCGGAGGTCCGTGTTGAAGACGGTCTGGCACACGTGCAGCGAGATGTCCGGGCGCATGTTGAAGAGCGTGCGGCTGAACTCCTGCACCGCCGCGGGGACGTCGGCGCCCACGGCCAGCGGCGCGTACCCCGTCGCCCACGCCGAGTAGTTGGCCTTCATCGCGTCGAACACCTGCAGGATCTCCGGCAGCTCGAACCCGCCGTGGTAGTCCTTCTCGTGGTCGTTCAGGAACCTTGAACGAATTGAATTGAATTGAGCACGAAGATCGAATTCGAATTTCTTCGCTCTTCCGAGGGAATTGATTGAACAGAACGAAAAGCTTCGATTTTTTGGTGTACCTGGGCGAGGCGCCGATGAGGACGAGCTTGGCGAAGAGCTCGGGGCGGCGGATGGATGCGAGGATGCCGATCATGGCGGAGACGGAGTGGCCGACGAAGGCGCAGCGCGGGATGCGGAGCGCGTCGAGGATGGCGAGCAGGTCGTCCACGTACGAGTCCAGCGTGTTGTACCGCCGGAAGTCGAAGTGCTCCGGGTTCACGCTGCCGGCGCACACCAGGTCGTAGAGCACCACGCGGTGGTCGCGGCTCAGGTACGGCAGCACCCGGCTCCACGCCGACTGGTCCGTCCCGAACCCGTGCGACAGCACCACCACGCGCTCGCCGGCGCCCACCACCCGCACGTTCAGGATCTGCAGCAGCTTCGCGCCGCTCGGCGCGCCGCCGCCGCCGCCGCCGACCATGTTCCTGTCGGAGCTGCTGCTGGCCTCCGAGCCGCTGCTGGTGGGGCTTGGCGGGGGCTGGGGCGTGGACCGAAGCATCAAGGCCGAGATGAGATGGGGGGGAATTGGGAGAAGCAGAGGACTGGGCGTGCGGGTTTTATATAGCGACGAAAGCAGAGGCCATGGGGATGCAGGACAAGCTTTTCTTTCTTCTTGCTCTGATCTCCCCTTCCCTCTCTCTCTCTCTCTCTCTGCTTTATTCTTCTCCTCTCTCCCTGCTTCTTCCACAAGTCCACCTTCCACAGGTCCAACGCCACAAGTCCAACGAGGTGTTTGTATACTAGGCTCGTGGCGGATGTCGTGGCGGATGTTGATGACGAGAAAGAAGGTTTTGTTCGTGTCGTGTCAGGGAGTGGAGCTTTTGTCTGGATGCCCAATTATCCAGGCTACAGCAGGTACAGTAGTACAAAAACGAGAGGCGCCAATAATCCTATGTGTTCACATCTCATATCAGACCTGGTTTTGTGTTGCTTTGGGTTTTCTTTCAGTCCCTGACAAACATCATGTTGCTGCTGGACAATCGTATTTTACCTGCTTCGAAAACTGGTTCAGAGAGCGTATACGTGTAAACGTCTCGAAAATCTTCGGAACAGGAGGGCTCTGCCGTAGCGTAGAGTGTCGAGATCAGGCATCTTCGGCCCGGCGAAGTACGCGTTTCCGACTTCCGTTGTTTCTAGCGAGCAAGTTGCTGTGGTGCCAGTCAAGTCGCCCAAATGGAAAGATCACGATTTACCTAATCAAACCAACCGGCTCGATCGAACACAGCTCTGCCTTTTATTGGCCGGCGCACGAAAGCTCGGCGGCGGGATGCGTGAATCCCATGGCGCCGCGGCCCATTGGACGAGAGCTCCGCCAATCGGGTTCGTCCCTTTGTTGGCTCGTCGACGACGACGACCGGCAGGTGCAGAGCCTCCGAATAACCTCATCGATATTCCTGGCCTATCTCCATCGACGGAACCCTGCTTTCTTTCTCCAAAACTTGCACTGTATTCTCCAACGAATGCAGATATGTTTGCTGAACAAGAGATGGACGATCCAGTGTACGTACGAACGTTGAGAAAAAGGCCCTGTGCCCTGACGCTAATGGATAAGAGCTCGACGCCGAGGTTGTCATCGTCGCGCGCCACGTGAAGCCAAGCCCCACGTCGCCGTCGACGACGGGGGCTTACGAGCCATAGCTAATGAGCGCCTCCACCCAGCGATCGATCCAGAATTTTTTTTGACGTTTCTGCGGTCCACGCGAGCCTCTCGCTCGGTTCTGATCAGGGCATGGATGGCAGGTAGCTTCAGCCTCACTAGCAGCAAATAAAGTCTAATTACAAAATTTTTTTGATAGCTGCGTGCTAATTTACGACACTACAGGATGTACTAGATTTAAAGGCCTTTTGTCCAAGGCATTTTTGTTGAAACGCCTTCTAAAATACATTTTACAAGGCGAATTTCAGTATTGCCTTTTTTACTTTATTGTTAGAAGGCATTTTTGTGAGATCGCCTCAAAAGTTTAGCAATTAGCAGGCGTTTTGCAAAATTGCCGTCAGGAATGAAGGCGTTATTTCAGAAAATGCCTTCAAATCACATGCAAATTTCCAGAAAACCCCTCCTGAAAGTTAACATAGATAATTGACCCCTCCCACCATTTATCCTTCTCCCTGAAGCAATACCTGTTCGTGAGAGGAAAAACAGAGAGCTCCGTCCCCGTTGGGCTCGCCGACGCACGCGCCGCCGCCGTTGTCCTTCGCCCCGAGCGCCGTCGCCGACGAGCTCCCCTACCAGGTGCGCCTCACCGCTCCTCCCTCTCGTGAGCTGTCTCCGCCCTCAGGATCCTTCACTGCGCCATCCCGTGCTGCAGGTTTCCTCAACAATTTGGGCCGAGCTCGTCCGTCGACGCCGCCTATCAGCTCCACCGCGCCAAGCACCTGTGCATCGTGTTCATGGGCCTTCGTCGTTGACCAGCGAGCTGCCACCGGTGCTGTGGATCCTCTACCTCAATATCCAGTACTCACCACAATTGAAACCCTGGTTTTGGTAGACCCTAAACGGTAGACGGGCGGTGACCCTCCGTTTAGCGTTTAGCCTGTTTAGACGGCGTTTAAACGAGTCTAGACGGATTAAACGGTTAGGTTACTGTAGTATAGTTTTTACCAATTTTACATGTATCCATGGCAGTTTTACATGTATGAATGGCAAATTAAAAACCAACCATGCCTAAATTTCAGAGGACCTGGCCTAAACTGAACAGAGCAGAACATAGCATACAAGCAAAATAGACTAATTAAGGGAGCACGACACAGATTTGAGCTGGGCATCACACTGAACATAGCATACAGAGTCAACGAAGAAGATGGGGCACAGCAATACCTGCAGGAGAAGAAGACGGGCGCTGAAGCAGGGGCGTCAACTTGAGCTGGGCGCGCACAGACCTCGACGGCGCGCGTGGGACTTGACCAGGGCGGCGGCGCGCGGGACTGGACCAGGGCGGCGGCGCGCGCGACTGCTCGCCGCGGCGTTCGCGAGTGCTGGGCGCGGCGCGCGCGACAGCTGGGCGGCGGCGCGCGCGAGTGCGGGACGCGGCGCGTGCGACTGCAGGCGATTGAGCGGCGGCTAACTGCGAATCGGAAAAGAAGCCGCCAAAAGAAATCGATTTGGCGCCGCGGACTCCCGCCCAGAAGTCCCGCTTCCCTTTTCCCTTCCCGCCGCGGACTCCCGCCTGCTCGATTTGGCGCCGCCATCGCGAAGACGGCGCGTGAAACGGACGAGACGCCGCCCAGAACCGTTTCTCCGCCGTCCCGTTTCGCCCGTTTCGCCCGTCTCAAACCGTATTTGACCGTCTAAACGGGTCCACCGTCTAATTACATGACTACCCCCTAAACTACACGGTAAGGCACCGTTTAGCGTCTAAACGCGTTTAGACGGCCGTCTAAAACCGTTTAGGAAAACGTGGATTGAAACCCTAGCAGTCAGTTCCTTCCTCTCCCCATTTTCTATTGAGTTATTACTGCCTATTTGATTGAGGTGTACGTGCTTACAATTCGTACTTGCTGGCTCGATTTGAACTCATCTGATTCCTATAGTGATTTGTGCCTATCACTTTCATTGAGTTTGTGCAGCCAACTGGATACTGATTTGTTTGATTAGTCAACTTGAGATTTCTAGGATAAATTTCATAGGCGTACATTTGTCTTTGCAGCAGTAGTCAACCTATTTTTCCTCTAGTCAGACTTACAACTACCATGGACAAAGGATGGATGAGAGCACCTAGGTACATCCTGTTAGATATTGTATTTTTATTTTAAGCTTAGTGAACAATCAAGTTAATAATTCTTCGTTCTACTTAGGTTCTCAAGTGAGTATGATAAAGGCCTCACTAAATTCATAGAGTTTGCCTTTGCCACATCTGCGAAGCAGAATAGGATACTTTGCCCTTGCAAGAAATGTGGAAATAATTACTGGTTAGACGCCGAAGACATTCGTGACCACTTAATTGGTGATGGATTTATGGATGGATATACTTCATGGATTCATCATGGCGAGGGGATGTGGTCTTCTCCGCAGGGCATTGCCTCAAGCTCAGAGTATGAAGAAGGAACTGTTGTAGGTGATGATATAGATCAGATGCTAATGGAGGGGTTTGGAATGTATGACACTGGAGGTTTAGAGGTAAATGAGGAGTCTGATGATGAATTGGATGCTGATGCTGAAGCGTACTACAAATTAGTTAATGACGGTAGCCAAGAGCTATATCCGGGCTGTCAGAAATTCTCAAAGCTACAATTTCTTGTTAGGCTCCTTAACATAAAGAATCTATGGAGGGTTAGCAATGGTTGCTTTGATGAGCTTCTATCTTTGATTAAGGATGCACTTCCAAATGGAGAGGCGTTGCCAAAGAACTTCCATGAGGCCAAGAAATTTGTGAAGGCAATTGGTGTTGGTTATGAGTGCATTGATGCATGCAAAAATGACTGCATACTGTTCAGGAAAGAGTATGCCAATGCCACATCCTGTCCAGTGTGTAAATCTAGTAGGTGGAAGTACGTGAAGAAAGGACTAGATGGAAAACGTGTCCACAAAGTACCTGCAAAGGTTGTTCGACATTTTTCATTGAAGAAGAGGCTCCAAAGATTGTTTATGTCTTCAAAGACAGCACAGGACATGACATGGCATAGTAAAGGTCGTACTAAAGATGGTCAAGGAGAAGCTGTCGCTAACAATTAAGGTGTGTAGGCACATTCGTTAACTGCTTTAGATGGCTTAAATATTAGTGTTAATAAAAACAATGCAACTGGATGCAGGGTTTCTTTGAGATCAATGATTCGTACAAGCTTTGGGTGTTGAGGTCTGCTAGTAAAAAATGGAAAGATTTCAAGGCTGTATTGAAGAAGAAGTACTACAATCCGACATTATCAAAGAAACAAAATATTGTTAATGGTTGTGCTTCTAGAATCCCGGATCCTCAATGGGTGTGGCTAGTGAATCACTGGAAGTCAAGTAATGCACAGGTAGGTTGGGCACAAAATTTGGGTGACATACTCTACTTTATGTGTATAGAAGTTACCTAGCCATGCTGACTTTGGGTTACATGCATAGCTGAAACTAGCAGGAGCCCCGGGCGTTGCCCCGGGCTGCGAAAACTCAAAAGTTGAAACAGCTCTACCAAATCAAAAAGGGCAGAATAAGCTCAAATTTCTGCAACATCATTTCTTAAATGAAAATCAAACAGGACAGTTCAATAAACAATGAGGAATATTTCTATTCCTGTTGGGTACTATTGAATTTACACCACCAAGCTGTGTCAGTTTCATTCTTCTTGGTATTCATGCTGTCAGTCTCGAAAGGTATACCAAGATAAAGTGGTCAGCAACCGGACGACATGCTCAACATGGCTCCCAAAAATTCATGCAATCCTCATCGTCCAAAAGAATGGAAAACCTGGAAAGCAGAAGAGTTGAAGAAAGTTTCAAATTGCAAAGTTTATGTTCAGAATTTTTAAGCTGCAGAGTTGCACATATTACTGCAATCGTAGATTTTTATATAGCAGATAATGTAATGTATGCATGTAATCATGTGAAGACATTGACAAAAATATGAAATGATCTTGGCAGTATAGCTTCTTATACCGTAAACAGGGGAATATAAGGGACTCAGCAGTGGCAGATCAGCTTTTACAGCCTGGATGGCGAGAGTTGCTACAGCAGCAAACAAACGTTGGAACTGTCCAAAGAAACAGCGGCTATATATGCAAACAAAATAAAGACCACGGCTGTAACACATGGCAACACGGCCACCAGAATGGCGTCCTAGTTGGGTGAGATTGCCGAATAGCCATGGTCGTGAGATTGAGGTTGAATAACATGAATATGCCAATGCTCACCATTTAGAATTGGGAGAAGTTGTGATTTGAACAGAGATTATATAACATGAATATATAACTGTTTATTACCATATTGTGCCAAAGAAAATGGGTATCTAGCATGCAAGAATGGAAGAAGCTGTGATTTGATCAGAGTCAATACTGAATCCATTCACTATATGTGAAGCTAAATGGATATGAGTACAGAGAGTTAAAAGAAAAATTGCTCACAAATCATTTTATCGTGGAGAACATAAATAGCACTATTGTATCTGCCATAACAATCCCAGTCTAGCAGTAACAACTACTGAAGCTGATAGTATGGAACCGGCAACTCTTTTCATTTAGGGAAACTCATTTTTAAAGAAAGTTGAGGTGCAGGAACATTAACTGGAAACAAATATCAATTGACCTCACGTAAAAGAGCATTGCAAGGAAGCTGCAACCACTTTTTGCCTATATATGCTGCCAATTTACGGCCAGGTAAGGTAAAAGCAGAGCATTAGCTCAATAAATTTTGTTGGGAACATTATCTGACATGAAAATCAGTCAACAAATTCAAGGCACTGATGCCTCATCGAAAATACAATAAGCTAATCTCCATTTGTATGAGGTCAATGGACAGATTCGGACCAATCAATGAACATCTTCACCAGGAACAGAGGTACCACCTCTCAAATTAACAGAAATATATGTATGGTACAGGAAATAACTGTGACTGCAAGGTTCAGAAATAATGAATATTCAATTGATAGAGCTACAGATAGTTGGACAAAGGATAGAACCTGAATTCTTCTTGATATTTCAATACAATCTTGCTAGGACATGAAACCTGAGTACTCTGCAAAATAGCAACAACCGTCCAAACATATAATATCATATAAGAAAATAAGCACAAAGCTGAAATAATTATACGAAGCATATATGTCAGTGAGACCTGATTAGATTATAAGATTCATTCTGCAACTTCTTTTGTGTAATTTTCGCTGGAAAAGTAAAGAATAAGATACCAACAAATTGCAAGCCATGTAAAATGCTGCATTTGTAAAGCGAGGAAATGATTGTGCAGGTTAGCATAACATAAATGCAAGTATTCAATCTTACATATTATGAAGACACATGGCAATCGAGGGCATAGTAATATAATTGAGTGAAATGTTGAGAATAAGAGTGCCTAATTTGTATCATGTATTATTGCACCTTGTAACAAAATAAAGAAGATGAGGGGTACCTTAGCCGCTGCAGATTCTAGAGGTTGGTCTAGAGATGTGAGGAGTGGATAACTGGGTATCACAGGTTGGGTTTGTACCGCACATACTCCACCTCTGCTATAACCTGCAAAAGATCGGCTCACCAAATGGCAATATAATCATCAAGAATACTAATCCTAGCGTTATAAGCGTGCCCAAAATTCCAAATCGACGGCGCGCTGGAGTTCAAAAGTTAACTCACCTCGTGCTGTGAAGCCAGGATCCGAGCGTTGCTTCTCAGAAATTGGCGAGGTGCGCAGCGCAAGGCGGGGTGGGAAACTTGGAATGATGCTGCCGAGAGCAACGCCGACAGAGAGCAACAACGGTTGGGACTGGGATGACGTGGGTTTGGGGACCGGCATTGGGACGGGGCGGGGACGATGGACTGCTGGGAACGACGGCGCCCGTGTGGAGGATGGAGATGCCGGAGGCGGCGGCGCAGGGGAGGCGGAGGGAGCAGAGTGGGGTTGGAAGTCTGTGGGGGCTGGATCGGGAGAACAGGGGAAGGTGTTGCTGGATGCTTCGAGAGGCTCTCGATTCTGGCTGCTATTGACGGGTACGGGAGGGGAAGCCATCACTGGAAGCCAAATCAAAGAATCAACGTTGGAACAGTGCTACAGTAACTGACGCGGGACCCATCTACAAAAACATAGAGGAAGGTAGATTACAGTAAGCCGAAGGCTCAAGTATTATGGACAAATCAGCGTAATCATGAAAACAATAGGCATGACATACAAACTGTGTATGCCGATTTAATGCTGCACCATTTAAACACGGTGAGTTCTACTATCAGATCAACCTTTTTTTACACCTTCATAAATCATTTATTTCTCTTGATTGGCCTGCCATACAGGCTGCCATATTTATAGGTGATTGTTTCTGCATTTATGTGTATGCATTTTGGTATAACACCTCTATTTGGCCATTTGCAAGGCCCTTAAAAGTGCAGGACATACTCATTTTAGTGGGAAAACATGATATCAACTGAATCTAAAGATTCATTAAGCTCCATCAATACTTTTTTGCATTAGACTATATATGCTAATGAATCTAGAAGCTGCAAGCTGTGGGAAGCATGTGGAGGAACATAAACTGAGCATTTTTTTTATTTTTCATTTAAAATGTTAATAGGTGCATATTAGGATATATGTATGAAATGAGAAATTCAATATGTGCTACTTTGCAAATTTCGGGAAAGCACAAAACAGTATTGAACAGACAATCAGCAGATCTATTGAGGTATAGCTGCATTTTGTGATGCTATTCATTTGCTTTGAGTTACATTCACTGCACAAACAATTGGGCACTATATACTGATGCTAGAAAGCCAATTGTGCTTATTCGTACTATTGTTTTGAACTGAACAATCCTTGCATCATTCAATGTCACCACATTTTAAAAAAAGTTTATGTGAAGTTTAAATACAGGGACTACAGCAAATGAGCAATATATTTAACATTATTGTGAAAATTTCTTAAAATGATAATGAAAATCGCTATTATCTCATGATAATGTCTGACATATTATGTATATATATGCAATGAGAAATCACCAATGGAACTGAGAAGTGAGATGTTGATGAAACAAAATGAGTACAATAAAAGAGATGGAAACCTATCTAACCTTTCTAAGAAAAAAACCTCATCTAATTATATCTTCAGTTAATAACAACTTCATGGCAGCTCATTGAATTAGTGAATGTTTGATAGTAGCAGATCATTGTCTAGGAGAGGAACAATGCACAATATTACACTGAAAACGTATACCATGTAGAACAAAATCATTGGAAAACATATAATTGCTGATCCATAATTGTGCAGTCATTCAGTACATTTTGCATTTGTTTCTCCTTACTCATCGTTTGGCTTTCACTGAAGTGAAGGGCAGTACGAAAATAGGTCATTTAAAATACAAAATTACAGTTTACTGCAAGAATATTAAACTATCTGAAACTCTTGTATGTCGACGCACCTGGTGACATCCTGTTGAAGTGGTCATCAAGCAAGTGCTTTTATCTTGTAACCAACCATTCTTGGACATACTTTTGCCATAACCCAAGTAGGCCATTGATTGCTGCCTCTGCACAACAAAACGAAACATTGTTCACCGATATCTTAATACACACAAATTATTTGGACCAGAGAAATAAAAGTTCATACTATGCATACAATGCATAATAACAGTGTCACTCAAATTTCGATGAGCACTATTTATTTCATACTGTCGATTTTCAAGATTGATGGTCATGGTAGCCTCCAGCGAATGCATAATAACAGTGTCACTCAAATTTCTTTTGTCAAATTAGAATAAGGAAACCATATAAGAAGATAAAGTCATCACAAAAAAAAAGAAGATAAAGTGTGTTGAGATCTTACTGGAGCTGTACGGCAGAAGGCATGACTATGGAAACCATATGTAGCTTCTAGCAGCCGAAGGCAGTAAATCCAGATAAACAGGACATCTGAAGAGGAGTGAAATAAATCAACCAACTTAATTACAGATCTAAAGAAAAGCAGCTGATTAGGACCGACCATTAGGTAATCTGAGAGAAGCAGGGCAGAAGCGACCTGAGACCACAGGGGAGGACGTCGGGTCCTAACCGCTGGCTTGTATCAAGCACTCCCAGCGACGACGTCGGCAAGATGTCTTCTTCTACCAAAGCTCGACGGCCACTTGTGCGCCGGCTGTGTCGAAGGCAGAGAGAGGTGGATGTGTAGTGCAGCTGTGCAGGGTAGGGTGAGGCGGAATGATGGCAGGAAGCGCAGGACAGGTCGATGGAAGGAACAGTCAGCAAATCGATTCCGCTCAGAAGCCGGCAATGGAAGGTGAAGGTACTGGGTGGGGATGGGGAGAGGACAGAGGAGGGAGCTGGCGATGAAGCGCACGAGCCACGCCATGGCTGGCGGCGAGCTTGGTGGAGGCGGCGGAGCAGGAGCGAAGAGGGACGGCGGCGCGGCTCGGCGGCGCGGAGCATACGGGAAAAGAAGAACCGGGAGGAGAGGCAAGGCGCTGGATGCCTCTAGAAGCCGCTCGGGCACATGCGGAGGAAGGACCGAAGGAAGCACCGGGAGCGTAGTCCAAAAATCGGTTTCGGAACAGTGTAACAGTAACTTTATGCGGGGCCCATCTCTAGGATTATAGAGAAAGATAGATCTGAGAAGAATAAAGCCATTAGGGAACAACAACTCAATGCAAGCCACACCACTGGATCAAGAAGTTATGCAGTTGTTCTCGATCAAATGGCCTTAGCTGACTGCACCTCCATCCTTGTTATCTATTTTTTTATTCTTTGCACATGTTAAGTCATCACTAAATTTACTTGCAGGAACTGAAAGAAGGTAGAGATATTGGGCGCTCTGAGCTATATGTAGTTACACATACCAAGAAGAACGGGCAACCAGTTGATGATTTCAGTGGTGAAAAAATTGTATGTTCTTTAATCTTCTCAAGTGTATATTTTTGTATTTGTGATTTCAATCGTCATGCACTACTGTGTTTATTTGTTTACTCCAGATAAGCGAATCTGATTGCCATTAAAAAAGCAAATCTGATCAATCTTATCTTTTAGGAGGAAATTAAAAAAAGGTTTGAAGAAGATCCTTCTTTGATATCCGAGGAAGCCAATCATGATAAAGACCTATACTCAACATTATTTCCAAAAGAAAGGAGTGGAAGAAGGAATGGCCTAGGATTGTTAGTAGGTGGTGTGGCCTCTGCACGTGTATATGAAGCATTGGCGGAGGTGCAGGAAGTAAGACACGAGAACAAAAAGCTTTGGAGTGTGGTGGAGAAGTGAAGCGCCCCGGTTATCCCAGGAGCTAAAACACTTTATTATACCAGTCCCTGGATCAGTCGCTGGTACAATCAAGTCTTACAACAGGTGATATTACAAGTCGCGACCTGGCTAGGGTCGATCGATAAGCAACAAGAATATCAAAAGATAACAAACAACAAGTACAAACCAGACCCCGATGATAACATCTAGGTCTTCAACCATAGCGGAAGCAACTAAGCGGTAGACTAATGCCACAGGCAACTCGGGTGCGGACGAGACCAAGCTTAATCGTCTTCCTCACCGTCGGCGTCGACGAAGTCTGGATCTTCCTCTGTAATCAGCAAGCAAGAATGAGTACAAAAGTACTCAGCAAGTCGCAACCCTTACCCTACCATCAATGGATAAATATATGCATTTGGCGGTAGCAAGGTAAAGGCCATCAGGTTTAACATTGCAATAAAGCAAATTTTACACATGCAAGGGTTCAGTTTATAAAGCATTTTAGCAAAAGCATCAAATTAAGATATTAAGGGTTGGTCTAAGTTTTACGTTGCCGGACACCCCGTCCACGACAACCTTCGGCGGAAGGCCGGACCTATTCTCAAAACAACTCACGCATCAAGGAGATAAGCACCCATCCCATGCTAGTTCTTGGACCGAACCAAAGCCATGTCCGTGACCGTGGACTCGGCTATTCGAATAGATTTTAACACTCTGCAGAGGTTGTACGCTGTACCCACAATCTGAGTGCATCACAAACCACTGCGCGGGTGGTGTGAAGACTCACAAAGCCATTACCCATCACAGCATCGTCCCGACTAATCGCCATGGGAGTTATCCAGGGGTCTAGCCTCTGATCTAGGCCTTCGACCGGGTCGCACACGTCTGCATCACGTCCACCTGCTCCATAGGCTCCCATTGCATCTCCAGCCTCCAGGCGATTAACAGACTAGCTGGCAGGGTTTAGACTAAGCCGTGCCGCATACACGGTAGTGTGGTCGCACTGAATAAACGGCTAGGTAGGATGTCACAAGCAACTCGGTCCTTATACGAGCCAAGGCAATCATCTCCACATACATGAACCCACCACAGAGGCGGCATTCATCTCCCATATCACTTGTCATAAGCACACCACAGAGGCGACACTTAATCTTCCATAAACATCATCAGGATCACCTCAGCTCTAACCCCAGTTCATTCATTCATCTTTCTTAAGTTATCACCCAACCTTACTACTACCACACAACACCAATCACGGTTTTCACATTTGCAAAATCTAGATATAAGTAGAGCACTTAGTGATACACAGTCCTAAGCATTTCTATAACAAGGCAATCATCCATGCGTAAATAATATTCATACATGGATATCCTAAGTTTCATAGGGAATAAATTAGGACAGGTAATATAAGGCTCAGTGGTCTTGGTCATACTACACAAAGGTTTTGCAAACATCAGGGCAATCATTTCATGCAATAAAACGGCTGCTACGGGTTGTGTTTATAAAACATAGGAGCAGTATGATCAAAGGGAAAACGGATTATGACTTGCCTTCGTTGACGTCCTCGGGGAGTTCCTGATCGAAGTCTTCAGCTCCTGGTTCCTGCTCCTCCTCCTCCTCGTACTCGTACTCTCCGTTAGCTACGCGACCGGCAAACAAGCAAACAAACACAAATAAATACAAAAGAAATAGAGGATGAGCTCTATAAAAGATGAAAGTAGTAGAAATGGATAGAGCTCGATTTTAGATGAATTTAGGAGGAAGAATCAGGTCAATCGGAGGTCGGACGATGGAGATATTGATTTTCTAGTGGAGGCTATTAGCTTATTCCGAAAAAGAATAAACCGGTATTTAGAATGTGTGGCTCACGGGCTTGATTTTAGGAGGAGCTGGACAGCCTGCTGGCGGTTTGGGCTGCAAGGCAATGGGCTGGCTAGAGCATGTGGGCCGTGGCTTCTTGGCCCATCACGGTGAGCTTTCTTCCTAACAGAGAAACGAATCAGGATCGATACAGAGCTAGTGCTCCTGTTCGCCATGGATGGACGCCGGGAGCTCAAAATCGACACGGGGAGAGGGCAGGAAGGCGGCCGGGAAGTGGGGGAATCGAAGGAGGAGGCTATGGCGCATCCATTTGAGGCATCAATTTGAGGATTGGTTGTGGGGAGAGGCTGCTGCGACGGGGGGTTGTGGCGGCGGCCATGGTTGCTCCGGGAGAGCTCGATTGAGCGAGGGAGACGGCGATTGAGCGGGCTGGGGAGGGAGAGTGGAGCATGGAGGCGCTCACCTGCGGCGCAATCGACTCCGGGATGATCTAGGACGGGAGATCGACGGCGCGGTCGCCGGGATTGGAGAAGAAGATGAACTGCGCCTCGACGGAGATGGGGAAGGAGATGGTGGCTCGGTGGTGCTGCTGGGTGGCGGAGGAGCTCGGCAAGGGGGCTATTTATAGCCGGGGACGAGCTCGAGGAGAGGGAAGGGGAAGCCTCACGAGGACGCCGCGGCGGCGACAGTGAAGCGGCTGTGCTTCGGTCGCCGGTGCTGTGCGACGCGACCGCAGCGGCAGGGGCTGCGTGGGGCGGTGCGTCGGCTAGTTGGCGGCGTGGCTCGGTGACGGGATCGCTCGGGCAGGCGTGCAGCTTTGGGTGAGGAGACGCAAGCGGCAGAGAGCGGAGAAGGACTTGGGCGGTGCGTCGCTTGCGGCGTGCGCGAGCAGAGCGATGGGATTGATGCGGCAGCTGGAGTGGAGCGACGCGCGACGCAGGCAAGTGGGCACGGCCGGGCGTTGGCGTGCGGCTTTGGTCTGAGGAGACGCGAGCGCTCAGCGAGAAAAGCGGCCAGTCAGTGTGTCGACTAGCTGCTGGACGGTACAGAGCGATGGGATAGGTCGTGCAGGTGGAGGTTGGGCCGGAAAAGAAAGGAGGGAGACGGGAAGTTGGGCTGGAAACGGCCCGGAACGGAAAAGAGAGAGGAAAGGTTTTGAAAAGTTTTGAAAACTTCCGATTACAGTTTCGATTTGTATTTAAATTTTTGGGATGAATTTTCAGGGCGTTACAAACCTACCCCCCTTAAAAGAATCTCGTCCTCGAGATTCAAGCTGATCCTCAAAGAGGTGGGGATACTCCTTCCTCAAAGCATCTTCTCGCTCCCAAGTAGCTTCTGCCTCTGTGTGCCGACTCCACTGAACACGATACAGACGAACTGTTGATCCTCTGGTCTGTCGGGTGGTTACGTCCAAAATCTTAATCGGCACTTCCCGATATCGGAGGTCATCTTGTAAATCCAAGGTCTCCACAGAGACATGCTCTTCTGGTATTCTCAGACACTTCTTGAGCTGGGACACATGAAAAACATTATGCACATCTGCCAACTCTGGTGGTAGCTCAATCCTGTATGCCACTGTACCGATCTTCTTCAACACACGGTAAGGTCCGATGTAGCGTGGTGCTAACTTGCCACGGACTTGGAAACGACGTGTACCTCTAATTGGGGAAACTTTAAGGTACACATAGTCTCCAACTTGGAAACTTAAATCCCTTCTTCTCTTGTCTGAATAACTCTTCTGACGAGACTGTGCTTCCTTCAGCTTTTCTCTGATTTCTGCAACTTTTTCTTCTGCTTCCTTAACGATGGAGGGTCCTGTAAGGGAACGCTCTCCAACTTCTGACCACATCAGAGGTGTTCTGCACTTTCTGCCATACAACACTTCAAAAGGCGACATCTTGAGGCTAGCTTGATAACTGTTGTTGTATGAAAACTCAGCATAAGCTAGACTCTTCTCCCAGTCTTTGCCATAGGTCAATGCACAAGCTCTCAACATATCTTCAAGGATTTGGTTGATCCTTTCTGTCTGACCATCTGTCTGAGGGTGATAAGCAGTGCTGAAATCCAACTTAGTTCCCAAGGCAGAGTGTAAGCTTTTCCAAAACCTAGAGGTAAATTGGGTACCTCTATCAGAGACAATTCTGCTCGGTACTCCATGTAGCTTCACTATGTTGTCGATGTACAACTGGGCTAACTTGTCTCCTCCATAGTTGGTTCGTACAGGAATAAAGTGAGCGACCTTGGTGAGTCGGTCCACTATTACCCATACAGAGTTATATCCCTTCTTTGTTTTAGGAAAACCAACTATAAAATCCATGCCTACTTCATCCCATTTCCACACAGGGATTGGTAAGGGCTGGAGTAATCCTGCAGGCTTCTGGTGTTCTGCCTTGACTCTCTGACAGACATCACATTCTGCAACAAACTTGGCTATATCTGCCTTCATTCCATTCCACCAGTATTTTTCCTTTAAATCAAGATACATCTTGGTAGATCCTGGATGGATGGAATAAGCTGAGTTGTGGGCTTCATCCATGATTATCTCTCGGAACTTTCCTTCTTGTGGTACACAGATTCTATCTTTATACCACAGAGTTCTTTTATCATCTACTCTGAAGTTTGGAGCTTTGTTTTCTCCAGTGTGGCTACGGATCTTCATTAACTCTTGATCCTTGAGCTGGGCTTGTCTGATCTGTTCATCCAGTGTTGGTTGCACACTTAGACTATTCACACAAGCTCGAGGCACTATCTCTAGATTAAGCTTCTTTATCTCGGTCGACAAGTGATCATTGTGGTTCATGAGATAGTTGCAGTAGGCTTTTCTGCTTAAAGCATCTGCCACAACATTTGCTTTTCCGGGATGGTAGTGGATCTCCAAATCATAGTCCTTGATTAACTCTAACCATCTTCGTTGCCTCAGATTCAAATCTGGCTGAGTAAGGATGTACTTCAAACTCTTATGATCCGTGTAGATCTCACACTTATTTCCAATTAAGTAGTGCCTCCAAATCTTGAGGGCATGCACTACTGCTGCTAACTCCAGATCATGAGTGGGATAATTCTGCTCATGAGTCTTCAATTGTCTTGATGCATAGGCAACAACTCTACCATCTTGCATTAGGACACATCCTAAGCCTTGTCTTGAAGCATCACAGTAGACGACAAAATCTCTGTGAATGTCAGGCAGGACTAACACTGGTGCTGTTGTCAGTCTTCTCTTCAACTCTTGAAAGCTTCTTTCACAAGACTGGGTCCATTCAAACTTCTTGTCTTTCCTGAGAAGTTCTGTCATGGGTCTTGCTATCTTAGAAAATCCTTCAATGAATCGGCGGTAATAACCCGCTAATCCAAGGAAGCTTCTGATCTCTGACACATTTGTCGGCTGAGGCCAATGGGTAACTGCTTCAACCTTCTCAGGGTCTACAGCAACTCCTTCTGCTGTCAGAATGTGGCCAAGGAAGGCAACTTTCTCAAGCCAAAATTCACATTTACTGAACTTGGCGTACAACTTGTGGGCTCTGAGCTTTTCCAAAATTACTCTCAGATGCTGCTCGTGCTCTTCTGCACTCTTTGAATAGATCAGTATGTCGTCAATGAAGACAACGACAAACTTTATCTAATTCTTCCATAAACACCTTGTTCATGAGATTCATGAAGTATGCAGGTGCATTGGTTAGTCCAAAAGACATAACTGTGAACTCATACTGGCCATATCTGGACACAAAAGCTGTCTTTGGGATATCTGCTTCTCTGATCTTCAACTGATAATATCCAGATCTCAAGTCAATC
Source organism: Eragrostis nindensis (assembly GCA_012490785.1). NCBI lineage: Eukaryota > Viridiplantae > Streptophyta > Magnoliopsida > Poales > Poaceae > Eragrostis > Eragrostis nindensis. The sequence goes on along the minus strand of JAAXCT010000048.1, from coordinate 507,035 downwards.
TTGGAGAAGTACTTAGCTCCTTTTAACTGATCAAACAGGTCATTAATCCTGGGCAGAGGGTACTTGTTCTTGATGGTTACTTCATTCAAGGATCTGTAGTCTACACACATCCTCATACTTCCATCCTTCTTCTTGACAAACAAAACTGGTGCTCCCCAAGGGGAAGAGCATAAGATGAGAGAAGAACCTAAGATCTTCTTCATGTTATCATTTAATTCTCTTTGTTATTATGTTTTTCTTTTTATAAAAGGGGAGCAGGGCACAAAGGCCTTGCTGGCACACACAACAAGCAATTCACACAAACAAGCAGCACTCATAGATTCACTAAAACAACAGGGGGGTACAACACTAGCGAAGGACCACTAGCGATTACACTACGACTACAAGGGACAAACTAAACTTCGAGGGGTACAGACTTCCACAGACACTTCCTTGAACTCGGACCGGTAGCTTCATCCCATGATGATTGGATCTTCATCTTGGTAGACACTCAGGGGTCCTGGGCATCCATGAGGTTGGAGGCATCTTCCAGGCCTCTAACTGGGGAATCTTCATCCGAAGCAATGGGGAGGCGATCTTCATTCTCCTTTGGAAAAGGCTGGGGCAAAGGGAGGGGTTCTTCTTCTTCTTCGACTTCTTCTTCTTTACCGTCTGCTTGAGAGGGCGGTGGTGCAGGAAGATCTTCTGCGTACTTCCTCTTGATGTTGCTTCCCGCAGAGCAGATAGGAGTCCCATCCAAAACAGGACGTTCTCCTACTCCGGGGATATGCAGAGTCCTGCAGTGGGCACGCCCAGTGAGATAGGCAGTGCCGACGAGCTTGTTGTAGCGGTCTTCTGCTGCCTTCAAGGCTTCTGCGGCAGCAACAGCACGGCTTTCTGCTTCTGCTTCACGAGCTTTGGCTTCAGCGAGCTGAACACGTAAGGTCCTAACTCGTGTCTCAGCTTCTTCAGCTCGAGTGATGCACCTTCGCAGCCTGGCTGCGGTTCCGTCATACAGCTCATCCAAGGCGAGCAGATAACGGGTCATGGCAACCACTGTGGGGTCTCTTTCAGCCATTCTGAGGCCTTCTATTGTCCTCATCCTTGCAAGCCAAGTGGGGCGGTTTCTCTCCATAGGAGGGAAAAACCTCATTGGCGAGCGACCGATAGGCCTCTCATACATCTGGCACAAGTACCGAAGGGCCTTGCGTGCCACAGCTTGGTAGGTGTCTGGAAATCGCGACCCAGTGGTAGTCACGTTCCAGGGCTTCATCTCGGGGTGGTCATCACTGGCTCCAATGTGAATGGTGACTTCACAGCGCTCAGTGCCAAACTCTTCGTACTCTCTTCCGACATACTCGGCAGGCTCCATAATGCCAAGTCTGACCATGGCATCACGTAGCACCTTTGGAAAGCCAGGGGTCTCCAAGCAGTAGTCGGTCACCCATCCATCTTCTTCCATCTGTAGAGGAGGGATTAAATAAGAGTTTTGCAAAAGAGAAGGAAAGAGCTAAGGAGTTTTCCAAAATAGTTTTTGCAAATAATTTTAGCGTCCAAGCCTAGGGTCACGTCCTACAGCCAAGCACGGCTCTGATACCACCTGAAGCGCCCCGGTTATCCCAGGAGCTAAAACACTTTATTATACCAGTCCCTGGATCAGTCGCTGGTACAATCAAGTCTTACAACAGGTGATATTACAAGTCGCGACCTGGCTAGGGTCGATCGATAAGCAACAAGAATATCAAAAGATAACAAACAACAAGTACAAACCAGACCCCGATGATAACATCTAGGTCTTCAACCATAGCGGAAGCAACTAAGCGGTAGACTAATGCCACAGGCAACTCGGGTGCGGACGAGACCAAGCTTAATCGTCTTCCTCACCGTCGGCGTCGACGAAGTCTGGATCTTCCTCTGTAATCAGCAAGCAAGAATGAGTACAAAAGTACTCAGCAAGTCGCAACCCTTACCCTACCATCAATGGATAAATATATGCATTTGGCGGTAGCAAGGTAAAGGCCATCAGGTTTAACATTGCAATAAAGCAAATTTTACACATGCAAGGGTTCAGTTTATAAAGCATTTTAGCAAAAGCATCAAATTAAGATATTAAGGGTTGGTCTAAGTTTTACGTTGCCGGACACCCCGTCCACGACAACCTTCGGCGGAAGGCCGGACCTATTCTCAAAACAACTCACGCATCAAGGAGATAAGCACCCATCCCATGCTAGTTCTTGGACCGAACCAAAGCCATGTCCGTGACCGTGGACTCGGCTATTCGAATAGATTTTAACACTCTGCAGAGGTTGTACGCTGTACCCACAATCTGAGTGCATCACAAACCACTGCGCGGGTGGTGTGAAGACTCACAAAGCCATTACCCATCACAGCATCGTCCCGACTAATCGCCATGGGAGTTATCCAGGGGTCTAGCCTCTGATCTAGGCCTTCGACCGGGTCGCACACGTCTGCATCACGTCCACCTGCTCCATGGGCTCCCATTGCATCTCCAGCCTCCAGGCGATTAACAGACTAGCTGGCGGGGTTTAGACTAAGCCGTGCCGCATACACGGTAGTGTGGTCGCACTGAATAAACGGCTAGGTAGGATGTCACAAGCAACTCGGTCCTTATACGAGCCAAGGCAATCATCTCCACATACATGAACCCACCACAGAGGCGGCATTCATCTCCCATATCACTTGTCATAAGCACACCACAGAGGCGACACTTAATCTTCCATAAACATCATCAGGATCACCTCAGCTCTAACCCCAGTTCATTCATTCATCTTTCTTAAGTTATCACCCAACCTTACTACTACCACACAACACCAATCACGGTTTTCACATTTGCAAAATCTAGATATAAGTAGAGCACTTAGTGATACACAGTCCTAAGCATTTCTATAACAAGGCAATCATCCATGCGTAAATAATATTCATACATGGATATCCTAAGTTTCATAGGGAATAGGACAGGTAATATAAGGCTCAGTGGTCTTGGTCATACTACACAAAGGTTTTGCAAACATCAGGGCAATCATTTCATGCAATAAAACGGCTGCTACGGGTTGTGTTTATAAAACATAGGAGCAGTATGATCAAAGGGAAAACGGATTGTGACTTGCCTTCGTTGACGTCCTCGGGGAGTTCCTGCTCGAAGTCTTCGGCTCCTGGTTCCTGCTCCTCCTCCTCCTCGTACTCGTACTCTCCGTTAGCTACGCGACCGGCAAACAAGCAAACAAACACAAATAAATACAAAAGAAATAGAGGATGAGCTCTATAAAAGATGAAAGTAGTAGAAATGGATAGAGCTCGATTTTAGATGAATTTAGGAGGAAGAATCAGGTCAATCGGAGGTCGGACGATGGAGATATTGATTTTCTAGTGGAGGCTATTAGCTTATTCCGAAAAAGAATAAACCGGTATTTAGAATGTGTGGCTCACGGGCTTGATTTTAGGAGGAGCTGGACAGCCTGCTGGCGGTTTGGGCTGCAAGGCAATGGGCTGGCTAGAGCATGTGGGCCGTGGCTTCTTGGCCCATCACGGTGAGCTTTCTTCCTAACAGAGAAACGAATCAGGATCGATACAGAGCTAGTGCTCCTGTTCGCCATGGATGGACGCCGGGAGCTCAAAATCGACACGGGGAGAGGGCAGGAAGGCGGCCGGGAAGTGGGGGAATCGAAGGAGGAGGCTATGGCGCATCCATTTGAGGCATCAATTTGAGGATTGGTTGTGGGGAGAGGCTGCTGCGACGGGGGGTTGTGGCGGCGGCCATGGTTGCTCCGGGAGAGCTCGATTGAGCGAGGGAGACGGCGATTGAGCGGGCTGGGGAGGGGGAGTGGAGCATGGGGGCGCTCACCTGCGGCTCAATCGACTCCGGGACGAACTAGGACGGGAGATCGACGGCGCGGTCGCCGGGATTGGAGAAGAAGATGAACTGCGCCTCGACGGAGATGGGGAAGGAGATGGTGGCTCGGTGGTGCTGCTGGGTGGCGGAGGAGCTCGGCAAGGGGGCTATTTATAGCCGGGGACGAGCTCGAGGAGAGGGAAGGGGAAGCCTCACGAGGACGCCGCGGCGGCGACAGTGAAGCGGCTGTGCTTCGGTCGCCGGTGCTGTGCGACGCGACCGCAGCGGCAGGGGCTGCGTGGGGCGGTGCGTCGGCTAGTTGGCGGCGTGGCTCGGTGACGGGATCGCTCGGGCAGGCGTGCAGCTTTGGGTGAGGAGACGCAAGCGGCAGAGAGCGGAGAAGGACTTGGGCGGTGCGTCGCTTGCGGCGTGCGCGAGCAGAGCGATGGGATTGATGCGGCAGCTGGAGTGGAGCGACGCGCGACGCAGGCAAGTGGGCACGGCCGGGCGTTGGCGTGCGGCTTTGGTCTGAGGAGACGCGAGCGCTCAGCGAGAAAAGCGGCCAGTCAGTGTGTCGTCTAGCTGCTGGACGGTACAGAGTGATGGGATAGGTCGTGCAGGTGGAGGTTGGGCCGGAAAAGAAAGGAGGGAGACGGGAAGTTGGGCTGGAAACGGCCCGGAACGGAAAAGAGAGAGGAAAGGTTTTGAAAAGTTTTGAAAACTTCCGATTACAGTTTCGATTTGTATTTAAATTTTTAGGGTGAATTTTCAGGGCGTTACAAGAAGCTGATGTCAAACCAAACTAAGTTGCAGCAGCAATACGATGAACTCAAAAGTCAAGTTTCAGGTCCACGAAGGTGCCCATCTGTTGAAAGTAGTCCCAGAATTGATGTGTCACCTGAAGACCATTAGAAAGTTACTAATAAAGAAAACAGAGAAGTTTCGGTTTCAAGTCAAAAACCAGAGGTACATCATATAAGTCCACATGCAATATATTTACTAATTGAATATAGTTCCTAATTAATTTTTTCTAGAATCTGCAGGAACCAAAGAGTGTTGCATTGCCAACTTTGCAAAGCTCAAAGAGTAGGATGTCACAGCAGCAAAACGAAAAGGATAAAGAAATAGCACAAACACTTCCAGAGAAAGACAAGAAGCAAAGAAAGTTTCAGACGCCACTTGATATGGCAACCAAGGTGATTTTCCTTATTGATATGTTTTAATGTCCTAGCATATTATAGAGACTTAGGATTTCAACATCTTTGTAGGATATGAAGGAATATATAAAATGTGGCATGGAAGTTGGCCTGACGTCTCCAAATAGCAAAATGGTGGTGGCTTTGGGCACCGTTCAAACAACTGATAGGAAAGCTAAAGCTGGTGATGGTAAGCCATTAGCAGAATGTGTTGAGGTACTGGTTAGCATTGTGTTTAACCAAACAACACTTCTGCCCCGAGCACATGGAAAGATTTGTAAGCTGGGAAGTGCTACTGCACGTTGCATTCCGTGGCCAAGACAGAATGTATGAGCTCTAAAATTAGTTTGTTCATTTTTATTAGTTCCTTTGCACAAAACTCACAAGTTTTATTGTTCCAAATAAAATTGCAGATTGTATGCTCAGATGGTAGCCCGCTGCGTTCCAAGGTACCTTGTTATATTGATTAACAACAACAATTCAACCTTTATGTGGAATCTGAAATTTGTCCTCAATAGGTGGTTAGCGCTATTGACCGCATCTCGTTGAAGGCAAAAGACAATGTTGGATCTGGACTAAATACTTCAAAACTGAAAGCAGATGTTAACAAGTGCCATGATGCTAGTGGCACTTCACAAAGTGCTATGGTAGAAAACATAGTGAAGAAAACACCGAAAGAAAATTCTAAGGAAAGTGTTAATAACCACTCAAGACTGAAGGCCAGGCAAGCATGTAGCAAGCTCAAAGGCAGATCGTCATCCCAATTCAATGAAGGCGAGAAAGGCAGCTATCATATATCGACCTCTCGATTTTAGCACCTTTATAAGTAAGTTTCTCATTCAACATGCCTGCAAACTACTGTTGTGTTTCAGTATACTCCTGCCTGTAAATAAGATTTAGGAACTGAATTACTTTAATCTTATTGGTGAGCTCGTCCAAATTTTCCTTTTGTAAAATGATTGGTGAGCTGGTAGCCTACCTACAATTTTGGTAACTTGGTACTTAAATTTGTGCTTGTTGGATTCCAGGCATTCAACTATCAGGCATGCACCATCGTCAGTCAAGTTTTGCGGCAAAGACAGGCGGCAACATTGCTTAACTACAACATTTCAGTCTCTTGTGTAGTAGAATTACTGTGGGTCTGGGATTGGTGGATACAGTAATGGAAGTGGTACATTAATCTGCACTGAAGTTTAGTGTTTTAGTTACAAATATAGAACTTGAACTATGTACATCTGAAATATTATTCATGGATGCCTCTTGCATAATTCCTTGGTTTACACCAAATCGTATGTTGTGATTGAGATATTGTTATCTAGCTCTGTCTGAATGGTATAGGTCTTTCTGAAAATGCCTTTGTATACATTTGAGGGTGTACTCAAAATGCCTCCACTTTGTTTCGAAGGCAGCATTCAAAATGTCTCAAAAACATTCCAAGGTAAAAATCTGAAAACGCCTTCCAGGCTTATATTTCAAGGCGCTTTGAAAAATTGCCTCCAAAGACATTTTACGTCCAGACTATAGCCGACCAATTTAAAAACGCCTTCAAATGTATCTGGTGGCGTTTTTGGCGTTTTAGAAGGCACTTTGAAACGCCTTCTATTAGCAGTTCTCCTGTAGCGAGATGTATCTAATGAGCCTAATTAAGTTATGTTTCGCTACAGCGATGTTACAGTAACCATCGTTTAATCATGGCTTAATTACTTTCGTTAGATTCGTCTCGCGAATTAGCACAGGAGTTCTGCAATTAGTTTTGTAATTAGATAGTATTTAATACTTTTAAATAACAAGATTCTCTAGTCTAAATTTAGTCAAAAAAACGAACACCCTCGAGACTAATCGCCGAAAGAGCTACTCCATGGGAGTAGCTACCACCTTCCAAGATGCGACGCGCAGACGCTTCTGCCACGCTACCGACCATACTCGGCTGCTGACACCATGGGATCCCAAATTCCCAATCGATCATTCATATCATCCAAATTGTTTTGGATCACACACGTTGCCTTTCGTTTGAAGCTTAATTCTGTCGTATTCCTAGCTATTTAATCGCCGTGAAACTGGCGAAACAGTATTGTAGCAAAGCATCATTTCACTGTATAATAATCCTCCTGTTCCAAAGCGGCATCTCATGTTTAGTACCTCTCCGTACCGTAAATGGCAATACCGTATACGTGCGTATCTGTAAAAGAGCGTATACGTCGCCACCGGAATTTTAACTCTTTACAAAGATTAGACATGAGAAGATATATATGCCGGTTCGCAGGTGTAAATCTTTTGGCGGATTTACATCTCCGGCCACACGACGCGCCGACAGAATCAGGAGATATAAAGCAAGATACCGCCGCAGGGCTACGTATAATTGCGTGATCATGCTCCACATGACACACATGATATATACTCACGGGCCTACAGCCTCCCAGCATTTTATCTACATCTACTGAAAGCTATCCAAAGACTGGATACATTGGACAGCATGAAACGATGTATATCAGCATCACCTTGCACTGATGTAACCACCATTCGCTCAGAGATACGAATATATACACAGCAAATCCTTGGCTGTGCAAGGTGCTGTGCGTACTGCGTAGTATATGGTTTGGGCAACAGCCATCTTAGCTGCATCGCGTCACTAATTGACGTCACAGTGCTTGTGTCATGAACAGTTCATTTGCAGCTCCAGAGAGCTGAAATTTTGTAAGCATCGCTGAGAGTCTGAATTTGTGCCATGCAAACATATTTATCCTCCTAAACGGCCAGTAAAGAAGGGTGGCCGCAGTGACAGGAGAGAGGACTAGTTTCCGGCCACTCCATGGGTTTCAAATGGAAGAATTTAGAGGTCAAAAAAAAAACAATGGAAGAATTTAGTACAACAGATTCTCTCCAAATGAATTCCACTAGTGACTACCAGTAAATTTACAAAGAAACGACCTTTCTAAATTTACAAAGTAACGACCTTTCTCTTGCACCATCAAAGAGTGGAAGAGAAATAGTTTACTCAAATGACGGGGAAATGTTGCGACCGTACCACCTTGCGTTATCTTGCCATAAAGAAAATTCCGACGAAAGCAACTGCATCACTACATGCCAATTGGATTCATTTAAAAACATACTCCCTCCGTCCCTAAATATAGGGCGTTGTTGACTTTCAGACATCACGTTGACTATTTGTCTTATTCGAAATATTTATGAAAATAATATTTATTTTGTTATGATTTGTTTCATCAATAGATATACTTTAAATATAACATAATTATGATTTGTTTCATCAATAGATATACTTTAAATATAACATAATTATTTTTATATTTTCATAAATATTTCGAATAAGACGAATGGTCAAACGTGATGTCTGAAAGTCAACAACGCCCTATATTTAGGGACGGAGGGAGTAGGAGTGTACTCGTCTCCTGAACCTGCAAAAAAACATTTCTGCTAGGCTATGAGCCAGTGACGTCAAATATATTCCATGAACGGACAGTAGGTAGATTATTGTATTCTGTTTGATAAGATAAAAATCTGAATAGTAAACTTACAAGAAATTCTTTTGAATGCCCAAAATAGCATCCGTCTCATTAAAGACAACAGCTACTGGAAGGTACACAAACGAAGAAGTAAACTCAAAGTAAGCGTGCCAACTACTCATCGGAGTCACCTCTGATTTGATTCTTTCTTAGCTGATGTTACGAGCTACTGTTTCAGGGACCCAATTTGCTCGAGCAGGTCCTTCTAAACTAAAAGCCGTCGAGCACTACAACTCACAACTTCAACTTTGCAGAACTTATATTGTTATTATCGGCAGCGTATACACTTTTATTAAAAAAGATTGATGCTCCTTTATTTATGAGTTTTCACTTGACCGAAGTTAAGGATCAAAAACGGCGCTTTTCTCTCCCATGCTTATGGTGTTCAGGTAAGTCGCAGAAAAGGTATACCACTCAAGCACACCAAATACGACCAGACGACGCACCCAGACTACACCGGTACGCTGTTGAGAGGAGAACTCCAAATTGAGATTTGAGAATGCTAAGCCCGCTTTGCTGCCGTGGTTGGTGAGGTGTCATCACTAGGTGCATCCTTATCCCCGAACCCTCATAATAAACAAGGATATTTCTCCCTCTTTTCCCACTTCAATGAGTTCAATCTCGTGATCTTCTATGTCCACGTTAGCAGATGCGGTTGGTTGCAGTTTAGGTATAGCTCTGAGTCTAGCTCTGACTCAGAGACTGGCCCAAATAGATTGCAGTCCACAACACGAGTGGCGAATAACATCACCATTCAGCCATTACCAGTGTACACGTCCTTAAGACGAAATCAATTTGACAGTGTCACCGTCACCATATCGTCCGAAAATACGGGTACCGCTGGGCTGCAATGGGATCGTCCTCCGCCGTGCAAAGTGGCAAAGCTAATCGGTGTAGGCCGGGGACCTCTGCAGCGAGCCCCGACTGCAGTATCCATGAATTGGACCCTTGCGATCAGGTAAAGCCCTGTTCGTTTACTTCCCTCTAAATTTTAGACCTGTCACATCAAAAAGAATCTTTATATTTAAAAATATTCTGATTAGTTAATAACAAAACTTTTTAACAGATAGATGCTAATCTGTGAGGCGAATCTAATGAGCCTAATTAATCTATGTTTTGCTACAGTGATGCTACAGTAACTATCTTCTAATCGTCTCTTAATTACCCTCGATAGATTCGTCTCATGAATTAGACGGGGGTTCTGAAATTTGTTTTATAATTTGACTTTATTAATACTTCTAAATGATAAGATTCCTTTTGATGTGACCCCTCTAAAATTTAGACTCTTAGAAACAAACACAGCCTAAGTCATACAGTACGATGGGAACTGCTCGTGCAAGGACAACGAAAATTGATGGGATGTGGATGTCCTCGGTGGCCAATAAGAGCAAGGCCAATGCGAGACAAGCCACAGCCAGTTTTGCGACAAGTAACAGCCCAAAGCTGCAACGCATTGTCTCTTTGGGGGTGTTCGGAGGCTCTAAAAATTAGTAGAGAGAGAAAAAATTCTTACCATTTAGGAGTACTAAACAAAGTCTAATTACAAAACTAACTGCAGAACCCTATGCTAATTCGCGAGACGAATCTAATGAGAGTAATTAAGCCGTAATTAGAAGATGGTTACTGTAGCATCACTGTTCCAAAACATAGATTAATTAGGCTCATTAGATTCGTCTCGCGATTTAGCGGGGGGTCGTGACATAGGTTTTGTAATTAGACTTTATTTAGTACTCCTAAATAGCAAAAAAACTTTCTCTCTCATCTAAAAATTTGAGCCTCCGAACAGGCACTTTGTGGACGTCAACACAGGCATGGGGTCCGCAGGCCAGTGAGGGAAGGGAGACACCAGACGGCCCACTGCAGTCTTGGAGCCCGGGTGAGCTTGTTGCTCGCAGACGCGCCGGTCAGGAGAATCTTTCTGACATTTCTCTGACCAATGTGGCGTGGCGACGGATAGGCGCCCGCGTTGGGCTTGCTCTAAATTGGACGGGAGGATGGTTGGCGATTGCAGATCGGAGCAATTGCACAGTGCCATTTGTGCGACTACCAGTTCACCACATAGCCGCTTCCCTCGCCGGTGGCGGTGGCCACCTAGAATTCTGCTCATGGATGACATAAGTCTCCATTTTCTACTCCTACGTGTGTTTTTTCTGCTCTTGTTGTTTGTTGTCTAGGAAAATTGATGGGACTGTATACTATGAGATTCTTTTAGCGCGCATGTTTTCTAGTTACTATTATTTTTCGAGAACTTATATGAGCACAAAGCCCATGTAAATGGAAAAATATTAAAAGTTATCATCAAAAAATAATTAGTTGTAAATGCATTAACCGTGCTACGTCGGAGACTTGGGTGGATTGGTCTCTTTACCTCTCCTCTCCTCTAGTTTCCAAATCTTCTTTTAATTTGTGATTAATTTTATCTTTTTCCATGTGATGAATAATTATTACTTTGTGTTTAATTCCCTTGTGTTTGAAGACACTGGTGTTTACTTTAACTCTGAATGTCAAGGCGAACAGGTGAATGTTTGTTTCTTCTATTTCAGCCTGTCAATTATTGGCACCAAAGGGGTGCAGGCACATCATCTGTTCATAAAAAAAATCATTTGGTAATTTATTTTGTGCCGCCTCTTTGAAACATGAAAAGGACGTATAAAGAAAAAAAAGAAAAGGAAAAGGACGTATAAAAGGAGGTCGGTAGAGAGTGTGTTCATTCATGGGTTTGACAGGTTTGATAAACCGGTAAGTTAGGGAAGACTTGCACACTACTATTTACTGTTTTTCTCGAATCGGTCATAAACAGTCCTAATAGAGACCATCAACAACTTGAGTAATCCGCAACCAAATTCAGAGGGAAACCGACATACATTGGTCTTCATTATTTGCCACTTGATACTTCACTACCATCAAGCTGCTTGTGTAAAGAACTTTGTATGCGTTCCCGACTCCAAACAACCATAGTAGCATTTTCAAAACTTTCTCGAATATCAAATGTATGTTTACCGCAATCCTTTTTTCTAAGCGATTTACACAATCGGGTTACTACTTTAGATACACATATTGTTCCCCTTTTCTAAACCAATCTCTAAGTAAACTGGTAAGAAGTCCCTTTGTCTCACAGACATGTGGGTCCAATACAATAAGAAATCATGAAATTAATTCCTATTTTTGAATGAACTAGGCACCATTCTTTAATTTCTGTAGTAATAAAAACTGGTGTTCATGCAGGCACGTAGCTATCTAAAGGCCGTGATACCAGTTGTAATGGTAATTAAATTTAGAGCATTGTCTGATGTGGACTTCTAATTGTACGATGCAGACAATTTTCATCCAAAAAAACTAGTTTTTTTTCCCGATAATCTTCAGTGAAAAAAATAACAACCATCGGCTGCAAAATTTAGAATAGCCTTCATGTCATATCCCAAAATTTCAAATTTTGATTTGTGAATAAAATTCCACTAAATTTTAAAACTTTTTGGAATAGTTTAAAATGTTGTTTTAATATTTGAGAGTTGTCACATTTATTTAGGCAAATAAATTTATTTTCTAAATTAAATAAATTAATATAGGCTAATATATTTGTTTGTTGCATTCATGCTGTATAGAAATGCATGTAGGATTTTATTGAGTGAAAAAGATATTTAAAAATTCGAATAGAAATCGTTTTCTTTTAGTATAGGAAATAGAATAGGAGAAAATGAAACCCAGCCTCTGTGGGCCGATTCTCTTTCTTCTGGCCCAGCTCTTTTTCTTCCTTTTCTCTTCTTTCAGCCGCATGGGCCGAAATCTCTAGGCCCAGCCCTCTTCTTCCCTTTTCCTTTTTCCTTTTCTTTTCTTTCTCCCTCGGGCCGGCCTGTTCTCTTTCCTCCACCCGCGGCCCAGCAGCCGAACCCGGCCCAGCAGCCCACCAACGCGCCTCCTCTGCGAACCCTAACGCGCCGGCCGTGCCGTACGCCGCCGCCGCCGCCCGCTTCTCCTCGGCGTGCGCGCCTGGGCCCACCCTAGGGCTCGAAGCCCTATAAAACGGAACGCCCCGCGTCCCACGCCCCCGTTTGCCGAATCGCGCCGCCGCCTTCCGAGCCCAGAAACCCTAGCGCGCAGCCGCCGCCGCCGTCGCCATTGCTGCCGCCGCCACGAGCTCGATGGGACGCACAACGACGCCGCCCCGAACGACTCCGCCACCTCGAAAAGCTTCGCCGTGACGCGCCTCCCCTCTCACGCCGGTCCGCGTCAAGCTCCGACACCCCGACACTGCTCCTCGTCGACGCCGAAGACCTGCCGCCTTTCCTCTCCGTCGAGTGCCGCCTTCCGGACCACCCCGCGCCCGCGTGTCCGCCTCGGTGAGCTCCCCTCGCCACCCCGGTGCTCTCTAGCAATGCGCGGCGAGATCTCCCGCCCCTTAGCGCCGCGACGCGCAAGCTCCGGCGAGCCGCCGCCGCGACCCGAGCCAGCGCCGCCCGCCTCCGGCCTTGGTCCACCGTGGACCATGGACCGCGGCTCCAATCCGGTCCACGGGCGCCATAGACCCGGTTCACGACTTTCTTTTATTTAAAATACCTTTTCCTTTTATTTAATCAGTTTACTTTCCCAAAAAAGGTAATTTACAGTTAAACCCTCAGGCTTTTATAAAACCATGTTTAGGTACTGTATTTTAACAACCCTAAGTTTTCACAAATTGTATTTTAGTCCTAAAATTACACTTTAGTCCCTGAACTTTTCATATTTACAAATAAGTCCTTAACTGTTTCTGTATTTACAAATAGGTCCTTAAAACTTTCTGTTTTAATGTTTTAGTCCCTAAAACTTCAAACTAGCATAACTTTTTACTACTAACTCCGTTTTTAGCGATTCTTATGCTCACGCGATCGTAGCGACGAGTACTATTTTATAGTACAGTTTTTATAGTCATTTACTACTGTTTGGTGTACTGTTTCTTATTGTTTGTGTTATATGTGCTTTGTATGTTGCCGTTAAATAGAGAACGCGCAGTTTGAGAGCTACCAAGAGCAAGACCGAGACTTTGAAGACTCTGGGCAGCATCACTTCTATTGAGGCAAGTGTCCTTGACCATTTTGAACCTATGTCTTTCTCCCTCTAGTTTAATTTTGCATGCATAGCGTTTAATATGAATCCTATGTGTCTATACCTTGTTCCATACTATTTCCTTGTCGCCTGGTTGTGGTAGATGATAGTATGAGGATGGGTAGGTCTTGCTTAGCCTGCTGAACTGGGTTGGATGTTAACTTGCTAATAATCTTGACTAATGGTTCACTTTCATAATAATCATGGGAATGATGGTTCTTGTTAGAAACATTGGAAATCTAGGGAATCCAAGCAGGAGGATGGTTTGCTGATGGTGCGGGAATGCACGAGTACTCGTTTTGTACTCATGGTTTGTGGTTTGTACCTGCTTGGGATCCTAAGGACCGGTTCGTGGAGCGACAACCCAGGACTACAGTGCCATCATGAGGCTGGTATGGAACGGCTTGGCAAGTACTTGGTTGTTTTCTCAGTCATGTAAGAATCATTGGACGAAGGAGATACGCCCGGAAGCTCTCTTGTGAAGTGATTAGGGGTATGCTCTGGACCTTGGTGTGGAGCTACGCCGGAAGCTTCCGTTTGAAGTGATTAGGGGTATGCTCCTATCCTTGACACAAGAGGGGGCCGGTGGGTAAAGTGACAAGGGGTACGCTTTCGGAAGCTTCAGTTAGAAGTGATTAGGAGTGTTACGCCCGAAAGCTTTACTTTGCGAAACCTTAGTGGATGATTACATGCTGGATGCGACTTTGGGAAAATGCCTCGTAGTGATCTCCTGGCCGCACACCAAAGGTAGTGTGCAAGTGCTTGGCCGGCATGGCAAGATGGAGACTTTAGTCCACCTGGCAACAGGGGATGAAATCACGACTCGTGGGTAAAGTGATGCGACCTCTGCAGAGTGTAAAACTTTCATGAAAGCCGTGCTCACGGTCAAGAGCGACCTGGACCCTCACATGATTAGTGGCTTTGGTCGGTTTGGTTTTGGATGGTCTCCGGGTAGGAGCCATGGATGGTTGGATGGTTCTGGTGGGTAACCAGTTTGATGCTACAAGAGGGTATCTTGTAGTATGGCTTTGGGTGGGTAACCCGTTTTGCTACAAGTGGGTAACTTGTAGTGCCCCCTTTGTTAATAACCTTTTGGGAGGGTTTACACACTTAGTAAATAGGTGCCTTAATTAATTGATATAATTATAGTTGCTTTCTGCTATGAACCATATGTTAGCCTTTCTTTCATATAAGCTATGCATGTCATATTTTTCCCTACACTTGCGGAGTACGATATGTACTCACACTTGCTATCTCCCCCACAAATATGAAATGCTGCTCAGAGAATGAAGATGGACTACTTTGATGACGGCGATGAAGTCTCAGCTTGTGGAGCTCCCGGTCGATTGCCTGTGGTGTTATGGAGTCTTCCGCTAGCGTTTGTATGCTTTTAGTCCTTTGAGACAGTTATTGTAATAATTTATACGCTGTATCTATGACATTGGTTATCTGTTTTACTATACTTTGTCCTATATGTGTGTAACTTGATCCTGGGCACACATATAGATGAGCGTTCGTTTTGTTTTTAAAATCGGGTGTGACACTTCACCACACTGGGTCGTTATCAGAAGATCTTAAGTTGACCCAAAGCGGTACTAGACGTTTGCCCCTTGATTAACTGCCTGGAAAAAAGAAATTCATCACTTTCGCCATCAGTCCAAACCAGCTGAAGCGGTAGTACCTGTAGCAAGTCACTTCCATGAGGCAAGGTGCGGATGGTTAAAATATTCAACTGCGACCGCCAGCCAAGGAGCAGGATTAGCGCGTAATCTGTTAGCTGTGATGATCCATCTAGGACACAGAGCTCCTACACGATGCAGCACGTTTGACACGCTCATTTCTTTTATCCTTCGTGGCATTTTCCCTTTGTTTATTTACTAATATATATAGTACTGAACAGGCAGAGAGAGTACCTTTTTTGGAGGGCGTATTCTGCTCAATAATAAGATCCTAGTGTATCAGTTTGGTCAATGGTGTCTGTCGTCGTGTCGCAGAGGACGGATGGTTGGACCAGACTCTGTGCAGACAAATCTGTCGGGGATTGGTCCATGATCATTGATCGCAATCTGCGTGACCACACACGTATAAATCTCAATGATTAGCAAGGCACACGTGACAAAACAAAAAAAAAAATGGAAACAATTCGTGCGTCACATGCTCGTTTTTTTTTTTGCGAGGGTTTTGCGAGGGTTTTTTTTTTTTTGCGAGGGGCGTCACATGCTCGTTACCTCGATCATCGTCCTGAATTGATCACGCAGCAACAGTAAAATCTATGATATCCTGCACAAGTGATAATTACAGCGTTCTCGAGGCTGCTATAGTTTCTGTGGTACTTACCCTGAGCTGAATTGAGCTGCCAAGATGATTCGGCGTAGCAGTCTGACTTACCCTGAGCTCTCAATCTATCCTCGCAGCTGGTTGAAGATAAGAACAATTTCTCATTCTTGCTCTTTCAGAAAAGTTAAAAAGAGAGGAAGAGTGGGAACAGTCACTCATTCTTATGCTTTTTTTGGCCCGAAAACACACTCATTCTTATTCTCGCATGCGTTTTATTGGCAGCATTCCATTTGGCCATAGCATCTCTCTCCGTCCCGCTCTCAATTGGTCACACTCATGTAGCATTTCCGCTTTTCACAGGATCGAGTCGGAAGTGCTGATGAACAGACACAACAGTACATCATATAAATAAGCACAAAGTTTGCATCTTTAAGTTATTACAGGCCTCAAATGATTTAAAACACGTGAGTAGCACATCGGAAGTCTGAAGATACAAGAAACAACTCTTACTCTCGACGATACAAAAGCCGCACATCGAAGCCCTGCGATGTGGACCTGCTGAGAAATTCCACCAAGCAACAACGAAAGCAAAAACGATACCTGCACAAAAACATAAAGAGCCAAACCCTAAGCAACTTCAGCAAGACTTACCCGTCAACGTGGCTAACTACAGCCGACTCCTATCATGCAAAGGCTACAAAGGGTAGGCTGACCCACTTGCATAAAAACGCACTAATACTTGGTCCTTACTTTCAATTTTAAGACAATTAATTACTTAACCAATAATGCAGTACACTTATCTCTACAACAGATATAAACATACATCAGATCAACAGTGCAGTAGTAAGTACAGTAATAATACATAAGTATAGCAGTAATAAACATCATCATCATCATCATCATCATCAATAATCACATTACGACCGTGACGCAGCGAGCCCCGACTGCAGTATCCATGTCTTTGGACCCTTGCGATCAGTTAAGTATACTCCAGTACGATGTGAACTGCTCGTGCAAGGACAACGAAAAATGATGGGATGTGGATGTCCTCGGCGGCCAATAAAATTGGACGGGAGGATGGTTGGCGGATTGCAGTTCGGAGCAATTGCACAGTGCCATTTGTGCGACTACCAGTTCACCACATAGCCGCTTCCCTCGCCGGTGGCGGTGGCCACCTAGAATTCTGCTCATGGAGGACACAAGTCTCCATTTTCTACTCCTGCGTGTGTGTTTTCTGCTCTTTTTGTTTGTTGTCTAAGGAAAATTGATGGGACTGTATACTATGAGATTCTTTTAGCGCGCATGTTTTCTAGTTATTATTATTTTTCGAAAACATATATGAGCACAAAGCCCATGTAAAATGGAAAAATATTAAAAGTTATCATCAAAAAATAATTAGTTGTAAATGCATTAACCGCGCTATGTCGGAGACTTGGGTGGATTGGTCTCTTCACCTCTCCTCTCCTCTAGTTTCCAAATCTTCTTCTTTTAATTTGTGATTAATTTTATCTTTTTCCATGTGATGAATAATTATTACTTTGTGTTTTATTCCCTTGTGTTTGAAGACACTGGTGTTTAGTTTAACTCTGAATGTCAAGGCCAACAGGTGAATGTTTGTTTCTTCTATTTCAGCCTGTCAATTATTTGCACCAAAGGGGTGGCAGGCACATCATCTGTTCATAAAAAAAAATCATTTGGTAATTTATTTTGTGCCGCCTCTTTGAAACATGAAAAGGACGTATAAAGAGAAAAAAGAAAAGAAAAGGACGTATAAAAGGAGGTCGGTAGAGAGTGTGTTCATTCATGGGTTTGACAGGTTTGATAAACCGGTAAGCTAGGGAAGACTTGCACACTACTATTTACTGTTTTTCTCGAATCGGTCATAAACAGCCCTAATAGAGACCATCAACAACCTGAGTAATCCGCAACAAAATTCAGAGGGAAACCGACATACATTGGTCTTCATTATTTGCCACTTGATACTTCACTACCATCAAGCTGCTTGTGTAAAGAACTTTGTATGCGTTCCCGACTCCAAACAACCATAGTAGCATTTTCAAAACTTTCTCGAATATCAAATGTATGTTTACCGCAATCCTTTTTTCTGAGCGATTTACACAATCGGGTTACTACTTTAGATACACATATTGTTCCCCTTTTCTAGACCAATCTCTAAGTAAACTGGTAAGAAGTCCCTTTGTCTCACAGACATGTGGGTCCAATACAATAAGAAATCATGAAATTAATTCCTATTTTTGAATGAACTAGGCACCATTCTTTAATTTCTGTAGTAATAAAAACTGGTGTTCATGCATGCACGTAGCTATCTAAAGGCCGTGATACCAGCTGTAATGGTAATTAAATTTAGAGCATTGTCTGATGTGGACTTCTAATTGGCCCAAAGGCCGTGATACTAGTTTTCATCCAAAAAACTAGTTTTTTTTTCCCGATAATCTTCAGTGAAAAAAATAACAACCATCGGCTGCAAATTTAGAATAGCCTTTACCACACTGGGTCGTTATCAGAAGATCTTAAGTTGACCCAAAGCGGTACTAGACGTTTACCCCTTGATTAACTTCCTGGAAAAAAGAAATTCGTCACTTTCGCCATCAGTCCAAACCATCTGAAGCGGTAGTACCTGTAGCAAGTCACTTCTATGAGGCAAGGTGCGGATGGTTAAAATATTCAGCTGCGACCGCCAGCCAAGGAGCAGGATTAGCGCGTAATCTGTTAGCTGTGATGATCCATCTAGGACACAGAGCTCCTACACGATGCAGCACGTTTGACACGCTCATTTCTTTTATCCTTCGTGGCATTTTCCCTTTGTTTATTTACTAATATATATAGTACTGAACAGGCAGAGAGAGTACCGTTTTTGGAGGGCGTATTAAACTTGTATTCTGCTCAATAATAAGATCCTAGTGTATCAGTTTGGTTGATGGTGTCTGTCGTCGTGTCGCAAAGGACGGATGGTTGGACCAGACTCTGTGCAGACAAATCTGTCGGGGATTGCTCCATGATCATTGATCGCAATCTACGTGACCACACACGTATAAATCTCAATGATTAGCAAGGCACACGTGAGAAAACAAATAAAAAAATCGAAACAATTCGTGCGTCACATGCTCGTTACCTCGATCATCGTCCTGAATTGATCACGCAGCAACAGTAAAATCTATGATATCCTGCACAAGTGATAATTACAGCGTTCTCGAGGCTGCTATAGTTTCTGTGGTACTTACCTTGAGCTGAATTGAGCTGCCAAGATGATTCGGCGTAGCAATCTGACTTACCCTGAGGTCTCAATCTATCCTCGCAGCTGGTTGAAGATAAGAACAATTTCTCATTCTTGCTCTTTCAGAAAAGTTAAAAAAGAGAGGAAGAGTGAGAACAGTCACTCATTCTTATTCTTTTTTTGGCCCGAAAACTCACTCATTCTTATTCTCGCATGCGTTTTGTTGGCAGCATTCCATTTGGCCATAGCATCTCTCTCCGTCCCGCTCTCAATTGGTCACACTCGCAATGTGAACATGCTGCCAGCCTTTTTCTTTCCTTTTCTCCTAAGATAAGAAATTACTCCCTCTGTCCCAAAATAGATGTCGCTGTTGATTTTTTTGACTGCTCGTCTTATTCAAATTTTTTGCACAAATTTTATTTATTTTTTACAATTTGTTTTATCATTGAATATATTTTAATCATGACATATTTGTTTTTATATTTAAATAATTTTTTTGAATAAGACAAAGAGTCAAAAATGATGTCCAGTGACAACTATTTTGGGACGGAGGGAGTACTGATTTGGCTGTTGCTGATCTGATAGCTGCTAGTACGATATGAGGTATGCACTGGTTCATTGGCACACGTCGCTAACTTAAGTTGTTTCCTTCTCATATTACTTCTACTATTTGTGCATATTAAATTGTCACATCATTCTCCACTGACTGACCCGTCATCTTGTTTATTGAAATTAGGTGCTCAAATCAGCTACATGTTCCGCAGTCACACCCCACTGAACGGTGCAGAGGGAGAAGCAAGCTGTTCAAGGTGATCTCTATTTCTTTATATTTGTTCTTTCCCAGTTTGCCCAATCATGTTTAAATATGCAGTTAACTTTTGCTCAGGATCCAATGGTCACTGAAAACACTTGGCTGCCATTTTGTCACCCTTTAAAATAAGCAGCAGATCGGCTCACTCACACCCCACTCTCAACTTTCAACTTTATATGGAACGAGTACTTGAATTCTAGGCCACTAATTGAGCCCCTTGATCAGGCTCCATGACAAGATACGTTAGGTCAGTGAGATCAGTGTTGCAGGAGGCAAGTTTAGCGGTTGACACGTGTTAACCGGGATTAGGTTTATAGTTGATGATGACTCTTGGTCTCGACTCGAGCATATGAGAAGTTACTGGAGGGCTTTTCACTTTTCAGATTGCCGAAAGGACGGTAATGAGATCACCAGCAGCTGACGACGTTAGTGGCATTCTTTGCGGCCTCGAAAGAGAAAAAGTGGCTAGCATTATTCGATCTAGGTTTTTGCTTTACCGACTAAGACTGGCATTCATTTGCTCATGCATGCAAGTATTTTCAAAATTATTCTAGCATCTTGTAAGTGCTTGTCTAATGTGCACTTCTTTCTAAAAAACAAAAAAAACTTTTCAAAATTAAAACTATGTGCTACTACATAGTTGTGCATCCAACAATCTGCTTCTCTTTGACCATTAATAATATGGTAGGGGAAGCAGTCTTTGATTTTGTTTGTGGCTCTTTTTGCATGTCTGGATTCAGTATGAACGTCACTATCCCAGTACCAGAACAAAATAAATGAACTTGACCTGCAATACGGATCATCTAGCTGAGCCTGACTGTATTTCTATTTGTTTCTGGTGTCCTTCTCACAAATCCAGACTCACTGCTGTGCACGACAACTACCTCACCCTGAAAATCTGTAGACCATACCGCGTTCTGCTTATAGAAAATTTTTTCGTCATCTAATTAAAAACACATGCATATATCACTATCACAGCCCTGTTTCCAGCTAATGTATGTACTCCTATGTAGGTAGGGCAAGCAACAATTGCATTTTTCACTAATTACGGTTTCTCTTTGTGAGAGTAGAAGTACAACCATCATTACAGTTGGAATTTCAAATAGTTTTTTTCCTTTTTTTCCTCATGTTACGTACGGATGTGACAATGAAGAAATCAGCATGGCGATATATATACATATGAAAGACGAGGTCAAGGACAATGGCATTCTGGATCAATTGAACAGGGACCTCTTGTGGCGTGACAATAAAGAAATCAGCATGACAATGAAGAAATCACTAATCCCGCGCTATGCAGAGTTTATGCGGCCGAAGAAGGCCTGCTAGTGTATTTGGCCCGAGCGTGCCTTCCGGCCTGCCTTCGTTTACATTATTTCATCACGAGCAAGCTGGAAGAGTTTGGGCTCCATTTCGATTTTTCCTTGATGCACGGGCTGCAAGAGTACGGGCTTCATTTCTATATCTCGCGGCCCACTAGCACAGCATGCTACAAAGCGTGGATCCTATACGTAGGTCGCCCGACGGGTTTCATTCGATCGGACAGCTTTGAGATTCGTGCGAGAACGCATCCGACGATCGAGCTCCTTTCTTCCACCTCCGGCCTCCCCGACGGCGACGGTGACGGCGACGAGCCCGGCGCAGCCGGGTTAGCGCGGCGGAGGGCGGCGGCCGCGGATCTGGCGGCAGGAGCCGCTGGAGACGATGGAGGAGGGCGGGGTGGGGGCGTCTCGCCGGAGAATCCCTTAGTGCGCGGGATTTGTACCCCCAAAATCTCCTCCTCCTCCCTCCGGGCATAGATGGGCGGCCAGCAGGCCGGACCGGCGGTGGGCGGCGCGATGCGGGCAGGCGGCGAGGCGGCGGGGACGCCGCCGGCCACGGTGATGGCTGCCGGCGGTGGGCGGGGTAAGGGCGGGGGCGTCACTTCCCGCCGGTTTAGCGCGGCGGCGGTCGAGGGCGGCGGCGGAGGCGGCGGGGACGCTGCCGGAGCCGGGCGGGAGGCGGAGGCGGCGGGGGCGAGCACGACGACAACAGCGGCGGCGGGAGCGAGCACGACGGCGCGGGGAAGAAGAAAAAGAACGCGCCATGGGCCGTTCTTGCGCGGGCCGTGGGCCGTTCTATCGAAAGGATTTCGTCGGACGACCTACGCATAGAGTGTCCCGCTACAAAGCATTGAGACGCTACTTCCCCTCAAAGAGTTGCTCCAAAAAAAAAAACCTACTTCCCCTAAAAAAAAAAAGGCATTGAGACACTACTATACTACAGTGCCAGCAGCCAGCTCGTTCGTCTGTGACAACATTTTGAGTGCTGCCACAACATTTTGGCAATCGGACTCAACAATGGTCTTCTGACGGCACCATTCCGACGCTAACTAGACACCTTCAAGGCAAGCTCTCGCCTCCATCTCTTCGACCGATTCAGCATCGAAGACTGCTCTCCAAGCAGATAGCACCACCTGACCAGCCTCATTCCTGATGACGACGCCGATGCCCGCCGCGCGAACCCGGGTTGAAAGCAGCATCCACGTTCGCTTTGCACCATCCCAGCGGTGGAGGCGACCACCTCAGGATCTCAGCGCTTGCCTTCTTCATCTCTCTTACCTGGTGCTTGCGCTCTGCATCAGATAGAATATCAGCTTCCCCTTTACATCGACGCAATCTCCTGGTTGTCGGACAGCCAACAGTAAGCTTTCATATGACCGTAAGAACTGAACCGACGAGTTAATTGGCAGCCACTTCCCCTTGTGCACCAGTTCATTGCGCACAAACCAAGCTCTCCACATCATCAAAGCCATACGTGCACATACCTCAGGTTCCGAAGACACAAACAACAGCAGCAGCCAGGCCGGACCTGTATAGCATAGGGCTTCATCGGGAGCAGAGACCATACTTCACGCAGAGCATCGCGAAGTCCTTTAGCATGTGGGCATCTGATAACAGCATGAAAACCTGATTCAGGTTCCAACCCACAAATAGCACAGACACTAGTAGCTCCAAAGTCCTCTTCCATTTATTTAACTTCGTGGCTAATCCCTCCTTGATCAGACGCCAGACAAAAATTCTAACTTTCTGGGGTACTTGCAACTGCCAGACTCGTTTCCACAGGGGCCGGTCTCCCATTGGCCTAGAAGTTGTACTAGGAAGCATGTTTTCCTGATTTCTCTCCTGTAGGGCAAATCGGTAAGCACTCCTGACTGTAAAAATACCCGATTTTTCATAGTGCCATGCAAGCACATCTTGGTGATCTGTGGCCGGGATCTTGATACCCTTGATAATTGCCGCATCGTGAGGATAAAAGACCCGGTCGATCATTCTCCAGTTCCAAGACCTGGCCTCTTCGTCTATAAGCTGCGCCACCTGTCTTACTCGACATGGCCTGCGGGTGCCAGTAATTCCCAGACACGACTGGCGCGGCAACCAGTTGTGTCTCCTTATATATGTTGATACTTTGGCCGTTGCCGACACGCCATATGAGACCTTTTTTCAGAAGCTACAACCCATACTCAATCGCACGCCAGGACGGTGAAGCATTTGCCAGAAAGACTGTATCCAAGATATCTCCATTCGGGTAATACTTCGCTTTCAGCACTCGCGCACATAGGCTGTCAGGAGAGTCCACTAATCTCCAAGCTTGCCTAGCAAGGAGAGCTTGGTTAAACAACTTCAGATCTCTGAACCCCATTCCACCATAGCCTTTCGCACTAACAAAATTGCTCCATGCCAGCCAATGAGTCTTCCTTCTACCATTCTTGGATCCCCACCAGAAATTTCTTATGGTTTGTTCTAATTCATCGCATACACCATCTTGCAGCTTGAACACACTCATGATATAAGTAGGGATAGCTTGCGCCACCGACTTGATCAACACCTCCTTGGCCCCCATCGACATGTCACGCTCCATGTACAGCTGCATGCGCTTCCCCAGCCTTTCACGAATTGGTTGGAAGCGCTCAGCTTTCATCCGTCCATTTGGCGTTGGGAGGCCCAGATATTTAGGTTCGAAAGCCGTCTGGTTCGTCCCTAAGACCCCAGAAACACTTGCAATGATCGCCGGGTTGCACGTCTCTGTGAATAGGAGGGAACACTTTGACTGATTCACTAGCTGTTCCGTATACCGGAAGAAATTCTCCAGCACCTGTTTCACATGTTCTGCCTCGGCCACATTTGCTTTCATGAAAAGTAAACTGTCATCTGCTAATAAAAGATGGGATATTCCAGGCGCCCTTCTTGTCACCTTAACCGGAGAAATTGCATGTGCCGCCACTGCTTTGTGCAACAATAAAGAGAGAGCATCAGCCACCAACAGAAATAGATAGGGTGAAAGAGGATCACCTTGACGCAAGCCACGTGTAGGTTGGAAGGTGTCCAGACGAACACCATTGAAGCAAACAGCATATCGGACAGTGGAAACACACTCCATCACCCACTAGACCCATGTGCTATGAAAGCCCAACTGCTCCAACACTCTTTTTAGAAAGGACCAATCCACACGATCATACGCCTTCGATAAATCCAATTTGTAAGCACAAAAATTATCATCGATATTCTTGTTCTGCTGAATGGTATGAAATGCACTCAAAAGCCAATAAAGCATTGTCAGTAATTAATCTTCTCGGCACGAACGCACTCTGATTTGGGGAAACAATATCATGCAAAAGGGGCCTTAAGCGGTTCACTATGCACTTTGAGACAATCTTATAAATAACATTGCAGAGGCTAATTGGGCGAAAATTCCTTAAGTTCAACAGGATGTTGTACCTTTGGAATGAGCACAATAGAGGTATCATTAACCCCCTCTGGCATATGGCTTGATCTTCACCACATGAATAATGTCTTCCTTCAGCTCGCCCCAATTTCGTTGAAAGAAACGCACCGGAAAACCATCAGGTCCTGGTGCCTTTAGCGGCCCAATTTGGAACAGCGCATCACTGATTTCCTCATCCGAGAACTCCCTACAAAGCACCTCATTCATCAGTTGCGTTACAAGAGAAGGAAAGAGATCACCCACACTGGCCGGGTCTACATTTGGATCAGCAGTGTACAGAAGCTTATAAAACTCTGATGACATGGCCTCCATCTCCTCAGCATCCTCAGTTAAAATCCCATCCATCTTCTTCAACTTAGTAATTCTATTTTACGAGCTCGCCACACAGATTTACGATGAAAATACTTAGTATTTCTATCCCCTTCTTTCAACCACATAATCCGCGAACGCTGGAGCCACATCATCTCCTCACGGTATAGCAATTCATCAAGCTTTCGTGATGTATCCAGGACTGCACGTTTGGTAGCTTCATCTTGATGCTTCTGTTGCAAGTCCCCTAGCTGGGCCCTTAGAGCTTCTAACTCCTTCCTAACCGACCCAAATTTGGCTTGGCTCCAAATTCTTAGACTCTTCATCACATCTTGCAAAGCGTCCGCGATCTGACCAAGGTTACCCTTTTGTGTACACGCCCGCCAAGCAGAGACCATCGCGTTCCCACATGATTTCCTACCTGAAACACTTGCTCTTCCTTCCACCGTCCACCACAGGCAGCATTCGCAACAACAGTGGACAATGGTCCGAGCGTGTGGACACCAGGTGTTCGATAGAGGCATCTGGGAATAAGTCCGACCCAGGCCAAGGTTGCCACGTCCCTGTCAAGCCTGACTTTAACATTTCTCTCACCCTCCTGTTTATTGTCATATGTCCACGGTAGCCCTTTAAAACCCAGGTCCATCAGGCCACAGTGATCGAGCACATCCTGGAACGCCACCCATCTGAGCTTCGCCACATTTAGTCCGTGAGAGATGTTCGAACTGCCAGGTCACCTCATTAAAGTCGCCAATGGCCAGCCAAGGCTCACGGACCAGACTGGATATGACACAGTTTTGCCCACATTCTGTGACGGTCACCCACCCTAGGCTCGCCATGCACAAAGGTAACACACCACACCAGAGAACTAGGGTCCTCCTGGACTAACACATCAATGTGCCTATGCGAATAGGACTGCACTTTAACATCCACCGTCTCATCCCAATATAAAACCAGTCCACCACCTTTATTTTCAGATTCAACAGTGAAGCATTTTCTAAAGCCAAGTATCCATCGAAAATTCTCCATGTGAGTGCTGCATTGCCAGGTCTCCGAGAGGAAGACCAGTTTTCGGGAATGTGCCGCCACTAGGGCGCACAAATCTTGAACTATCCGGGAGTTCCCCATCCCCCGGCAGTTCCATGCTAAAGTACTCATTGCTCCTAGTGGGGCTCGCCCTGAGCTCCCACCAGGTTTTCGTGCTCTGAACTCGTGCCCGTATCCTTCTTGCTCCTCTTCGTAGCATTCTCCTTCACCAGTTCATCACTCGACCGTTCCATCTGAACAGAGGCTTGAGGCATCTCCACATCCTTAGCATTACTCATTAGTAGCTTCGGCGCCCTGGCGTCTTGGACCCGACCAAAATCGCCAAGTCCCACAGAAGACGTTTCGCTCAGCTCATAGTCCACGCTCCCATCCAGTCCCGAGACACGATACTTCCCCAATAACAGGTTCAGATCACCCTGCAGTGTTTGTTGGTTAGATAGAACATTCAGCTGCATCACTCCATGCTGTAAAGCTTCTTGAGTCTCAGAAGGGACCGTATTAGTTTCCCCCACCGGATCCTGGTGTGGCAACACCTTATTAGCATCCAGAGGTGCAGACATAGGCGGCACACTTTCTGCATCAGCGTGAGTACTGCTATCGGGTGCCCTAGAACTGCCGGACTCTGAAAGAACCCGATCCCTCTGTGAGCCACTATAATTCAGAGCTCGCTTCACGGACGTCGATGCCGCCGGTATCTTAATCTCTCTCGTTTGTGCGCGCTTCAATGGAGACGAAAACAGTTCCTTGCCAAACAGAACTCCCTCCGGTACCAATCCTTCATCCGGGCATTCCCGGCGCGCATGCCCGGTCCTCCCACAAATAAAGCAGAAATAAGGAACATTTTCATACTTCAGCTTGAAAGTGAAAATACCCCTGTCCTTCACCCTGACTACCAGCTTCGGCTTCAATGGCTTTCCTAGTGGGAAAACCACTCTTACTCTAGTCCCGAACAGCGCCTCCCATAGTAACCACATCTCCCAGCTGCCTCCCACAATTACGAGCAAAACCTGTAGTCATATAATCCTCGGGAACATTATAGATACGTATCCACAGGTTCACTTTTTCAATGCTGACCTCCGATGGCGGGGTGAAGCCATCATAAGGAACCACACTAAAAGCATATCCCTTGTGCCGCCATGGACCACCATTCACCACAAAATCGTACACACTCTTCTTATGAAATTCTATCATGAAGCGTTGATCATCCAGCGCTCTCTCGTTTACCGGTTCACGCAGGCCCCAATAATCAGCCATCTCAATGAAAAGAGCACGAACATAGAAATTCTGCCCAGAATAAAACCGCCCAATTGCTAGCCAGCGAGGTGCACTACTCCCACCTTCAGTCTCAGGGTCAAACTCAAAATCACAGATATCATCCTTCTCCATCTCCGTAGGCCCCGCACCCACCTTGTGCAGCACCATATGTAGCTTGGTCGCGTCCTCCTTCTGCTTCCCCATGCCAGGATCAGTCTGAGCGGAAGGTCGAGAACATGCCGGCGTAGTGCCTGCAGCCACCCCCGTCACCGGTCCGAAGCCTGCCGAAAGTCTGACGATCTTGTTCATCTCAGTCCAGTCACCACCACCGCCTCCATCACCATCGACTCCGCCTGACGCCATCAAAGTTACCGCAAACTGAGAACCCTAGACGTCTACCTCACCAACCAATGGCGTCGGCTGGGAAGAATCCTCAGCGGAAACCCCTGAATCACCCCAACCGTGGCTAGATCAGAAAACAAAAACTAGGGCAACAGCAGTCCACAGCAACTTAAGGCGAAAAAACAAGCAATATCGATCTAAAAACCAAGACTCGCGAGTAAACTCCGAGGAGATGTATCGGCAAGATGAGTCAACGGTGAGACTCTTGACGTCCTACGAGAGCGTGAGCCCCCGCAGACGTAACCGATCCGGAGACCGGCCTAAATCAGAATCGTATTGGATCAAGAGAACTTTGATCGGAGGGGATGGCCAATCGCCATCGCTGCCGCCACAGCGCCTAGGTTTTCTTCCTTTCCAGGTTTGAGACGCTGTATCTCACAGTGTTCGTTCGACTGTGTGTGGCCAAGCCATGTGCTCCCCGGTCCACAACAACCGTATAAATTATACGGCCACGGTGTAAGAGAGATAAATTGTTGTATAATGTGTGGGATTGTATTGTAATGAGCCTCTCGGCCGGTATATATGAGAGTACATGACTTGGAGGGCAAGGCACCTCCGGGGATACATATGGCAGTCCTAGATACATAATCTAACCTACCAAATATACTCTAACATCCCCCCGCAGTCACAGCGTCGTGTTGCGGATGCTGTGACTGGAGAGAAAGCCGACAAGTACCTCATGCGGATGATAGCCCTTTAGCACCGAAGTAGCTGAGGTCGAGGTGGACGTGGTCGTAGCCGTAGAGAAGGGCATTGGTCCGAAGCATCAACATAGGCGGACAAGTACACATAGTCAGCAGTGTATAGCCGTAGATCTCACTGGACGATGCGGCGCGACGGCGAAGGCGCTGGCGCTCGGACGTATCAACGAGCGCACTTACATCAACCTGTCAGCAACATCTGCAGCGGCGGTGTCCTGGAGGTGGCGGCGGATGGCGCGACTCGGACTGTGAACCAGCGTGACGAGGAGGACCGACAGCATGGATGGCGCCACCGCCTAGAAAGGCGGCGCACCGGCGAAGATGGCTCGACCACGAGCGTCGGCGTTACGGCTTGAGAGAGCGCGCAACAGCAGCCTCGTTCTCGGAAGAGTCGACGTTCGAGCGTCGACGGACCGTAGGGCGACGCAATCCCGACCATGGATCGGGCAAAAGAAAAAAATACTTGCAGCAGTTGAGGTATTACCGAGTGCACCAAGCCTATCCCTTCTCTTATCCTTTTCCTGCCGTGGTTAACCGAGGCAATAAAAAAAAAGCGATGGAGAGAGCTTGGCTTGAAGCAGCTGATCTGATTGCCTTCACGTGCGCGGCCAACCCGATGGCAGTCTTGCCTGATGGCGTGACCCGCTCAAAGGAGCCCCAAGGCGCAGCCTGAGCGCTCGGTCCGGCGCTCGGCCTGGAGTCTTCCCGAGCGAAGAGGATCATCCGGATCTGCGCGTGGTGGTGGAGCCGTGGAGGCGCAGCATGACGACGCGACGACATGCCCCGCCGGCCTGAAAGCAGTGGCAGCCCGTCAACTCGACCCGAAGGCAACATGGCGGCGCGTGCAGAGCTGCACGAACGTAGAGATTCAATCTGCTGCTTGACGCCTAAACGACGACGGCGACCGGATCAGTAAGATCCGGTGCTAACCAAGGGCGCTGCCCCCGGCGGAGAAGGATCTCCCCGGGGGCACGCGGCACGGAAGCGGTGGTGGGTTAGGATTACGTCACAGGATCGTAACTCTTTCTGAAACCTTGTAAGAGAATAGAATTGGTGGAATTGTTGATTGTATTGCTGAGCCTCATGGGCAGATTATATAGGAGTATATTGCTTGGAGGGCAAGGAGCCTCCGGTAGAGATAAGGCAAACCGAGATTACATGATCCTAACTTACCATATCTAGAGATATGCCAATATACTCTAACATCCCCCCGCAGTCGCAACAGGAGCAACGCAGACATTGTGACTGGAGAGCTCAAGCAAGATGGTAGCCCTTTGTGCCGATGTCGAGGTAGCCGAGACGAAGACAGGTAGCCGTGATGATTATGCCGTTCTTGAAGAAGCCGTAGTTGACGGAGCTGTCGAGGTAGCCCATGGAGATGAACCACATACAATATGCCGCTGGCGCGATGAGAGGCGCCATGCAGTGTGGCGCATAGGAGAAGGCGCCGTAGACGAAGATGGAGACGCGTCGAGGACGATGCCGAAGGTGACGTCGTCAATCCACCAAGGCCGAGGCGGGTACCGGGTTTGCCAGATCCGGTAGCGCGTCGGGGAGAAGGCACGCACGGTGTTGCCAATACTGGGCGCACGAGGTTGAGGGCCAACCATGTCATAGCATCTAGAGGAGAGATCAGCAGAGGAGGTCTCAACGACGGTCGCGGTGCGCAGAACGGCGAGGGAGGAGATGCCGATGCAGCCCGCGGTGGTCGGAGTAGACGAAGTAGACAGGGAGGCGACGATGCTGGCGACGAGGTTGAGCTGGACGAAGCGTAGAGGTGGGGCGGCCGAGCGCTAGCCCAAAGGCTAGTGTGCTTGGCATAGTGGTCGCGACGGCGGTGGTTGAAGAAGGCGGCGAAGAACTCGAACAGCTTGATGAAGACCTTGTGCAAGGAGTGCACAACGATGTAGTCGACGGCGATGAAAATGCAGCGGTGAAGATCACGGGCGGCGATGCTGTGGCGCAATAAAGCGACACAGCCACAGCCTTCGTAGTCGGCGGTGAAGAACGTGCTCTCAGGACACCCGTCCCAAAAGCAGACGTGCCACGGCGATGCACGGATCGGGTGATCAGTCCGAGGGTGCAGCCATGGCGGTGGAGAAGTCGGGGACGGCCGATGCGAAGACGATGTGGCGGAGGATCCTGACGGCGCCGCGGGAGGGGCGCCCTGCGCGCACCGCATGCCAGGGCGAGCCACGAGGCAACAAAGAGGAGTGGCCGGCGACGATGTCGATGTAGAGGCACGTAGAGTCGACGGGCGGTGGGCGACGCAATCTCGATCAGTGATCGAGTAAAAAATCAGAGAAATTAGAAAAACCAAATAATAACAGCAACTTTGTGTGTAGGCCTTTGGGTGCGCGTAGCAGATCCCCCCTCATCCTCTTATCCTCAACTCCACGCGTGTGAGGCAAGAGAAAAGAACAGAGGGAGAGAGGAGCGACATGCGCCCAGAGTAGATAGAATCGGGGAGGCGGCAGTGGCAGGAAGACCTCCGGGGCATGCCATCGCAAGGTACAGCACGGGAGCAAGGCCCGGGGTAGCGGAGACGGCCTCAGGGGCGAGCAACCGCGCGGCAACGCCGGCGAGAGGGAGTTGGACCCGAGGGCGGCGTGGACGACCTCAGGGGCTAGTCGTCACGGGAGGACGCCGGCCCTTGCTGCAGGCCTGGCGAGGGTGCTGGAGAGGCGACGAGGGCCGGAGGAGGAGTGGAGCTCGTGGTCGGCAACACCCAGGTGAGCCATCATCATTCGTTGCTGCTTGACGACCTACGACGAGTGCGGTGGAGCGACGCGATTGCCCGTCGCCGGACTGTGTTGGGAGCGGCCCCCGGCAGAGATCGACATGGGTGATCTCCCTGGGGGCGCGCTAGCAGGCCGTCGAGGGGTCGCGCTGGCGGCACGCCGTGGAGAACAGGGGCGGCGGCGGCGCGAGAGGAGGAGCGCCGGCGGCGCTAGGGTTGAGAGCGCAGCGGAAAAAAAATTTGGATCGTGTTTTAGCTCTATACCATGTAGGAGAATATATTGTTGTATAATGTGTGGGATTGTATTGTAATGAGCCTCTCGGCCGGTATATATGAGACTACATGACTTGAAGGACAAGGCACCTCCGGGGATACATATGGCAGTCCTAGATACATAATCTAACCTACCAAATATACTCTAACACACGACCTACCCTTGCCGAGCACTTCCTGCTTGCTTCAGTGTGGATGGATATCCTTAACCCTGCCTGTTTCTGGCCAAGCCGTGTGCTCTTTTTATATCCTTTGCGCTGTTCTCGTGCTCCCCTACGTACGGACGAGACAAGAATGGCAACAATGGGCACCTTGATGTCCCCGATTATTGTAACTTCCGACGACGATGAGCCGGTGGCGCCAGTCTGAGCGCTGTCCGCCGTCGCTGCTTAGCACAAGCAAGTACCCCTGTGAAGAGATCTGGCGGCGACGAAGGAATCCCATGGCCGAAGTGGCTCTGCGATTGCTACGTCGTGGGCGTGCACCATGCTCCTGGTAAGTCTACATCCGTTCATCCTCCATGCATGATCTCCTTCCTGTTCATACCCG
Source organism: Eragrostis nindensis (assembly GCA_012490785.1). Classification (NCBI taxonomy): domain Eukaryota; kingdom Viridiplantae; phylum Streptophyta; class Magnoliopsida; order Poales; family Poaceae; genus Eragrostis; species Eragrostis nindensis. Next base: position 475,051 of record JAAXCT010000048.1, on the reverse strand, counting down.
CATGTGTTTCTTGCTTGATCTTTGCTGGTGGCCTGAAGATATGCATTTGTTGCGTTAGGGTTCACGACTCCACGACTCGTGTGGATATAAAGGTCTGGTAGCGGCCGGCGGCTAAACTTATTTTATTCATCCGACTAATTGTTCTTTCGTTTCTGTGGATGTAGAACTACACCTGTTCCATTCAAAGCGAAAGGTGACGTGCTCGACTACTGCTCCTCCGGAGCGTTGCAACACACCGTCGCCGCGAAAGCCACGCTCGACGACAAGACAACCCTGCAGGTGAGTTATGCTTGATCAATGAGCTTTGCCTGTCGATGCATTCGTCCGCTCCTCCGCTCTTGATTTTATTTGATTCAGATATGTGTACATACGTACGGTGGCCTCAGCATTGTGAGTTGCATATGCATATTACAGGGAAAGTACCATTGGCTCATGGGACATTCCGGGAGGGTGCTGGAGATAAGAGCTGGAGGAGAGAACATCAAAAAGATCGATGTTCAAGGTAAAAGAAAAAGAATCCAAAAACTTGCTTCTGTTTCCCAAGTTGCATTATTTAATTATTAGCTACCAGCTGTGTATGTGTCACTGCTATAAAATATATCTACGGTAACACACACATGTAACACAAGTTAGAATATGTTACAAACATATTTTATAGTTGTGTTACTTGAGTGTGCTTGTACAGATGCTTGTTTTGTAGAAACGCGTTACAAAGAACTATTCTTGTAACGCAAAATTAGTGTTACGAGCGTATGCCCATCTGATCTCTCGGTGCTACGTGCTGATGTCGCCGCGCACGGAGGTGCCCGAGTGCTACAACGCCATGAGCATCTACACCGATGCATTCGTCGTAGGCACTGAACGAATTCTATGCCGCCGTGCTGCTGCAGCTTTGTCTCGCACTGATCGGCTTTGTGCTTTTCTGCACGGATGCCGGCTGTTGGTGGTCCTTATGCCTAGAAGAGATAAATCCGCAAGCGTACGGATACCGCTGTAACTTTCACCCAAGAGTATTCCAGAGTATCGAAATCCACAGGGAACGAGAAGTGACCGTCAAGCAAACTCGAATTGTTTTTGTGGTTTTAGATTAGGTTCGTAGAGAAGGATACAATAAGATGAGAAGGACTCTCGGCCTAGGCTTCATGCAACCTATAGAAACTCGTTTACTCTACTTAGCGTCATACAAGTATTATCGTTGCTTCAGGCGGCGCCGCACGCATCTCAAAAGGACATACGGTCAGCTAACCGAGCGCCTACTAATTAATCCAAACGTGGCCGACTTCAAAGGATGGATAGGACTGTCACTACATGCGTCTACGGTCCTCCGTGGGATTAACCGCATTTCAAGTTAACTCTAAGTCATAACACCATGTCATCACTTAAAGATAAATACTCGACCCTTGTACAATTTCATGAAGTCGAGCAACACAATCATTACTTAGCACGACAACCAAGTAAAAGTGACTTGAAACCCACAACGAGTCATACGAGTAGAGACTAAGGTAGAAATAAACTAAGTAAAAGTCTACATGTTACCCGACCAAGAGTCGAGGAAACTACTCCCGGCGGAGCATCCTCCCCGAGGCGCAAGTAGGAAGAAGAGGCGGCATTCCGACACTTCTTCGAAACTCTACTCCTCTCACTCTCCCTCTACTTCAATTAGAAATTCTCTCTTGGTGTGTGTTACAAGTGAAGCGAATAGGGGATATTTATAGGATGAAGGTGACTTGGAGGAGTGGAGAAGCTCCCTAAGAATAAGGAAATATTCCTTAGACTATTCCACATCCTTACGGGATAAGAAAGAGTCTTCCCCACCTCCTAAGCAACCTGAACCGACATTACTTTTGCCTCCCGCGCGTGCTGACTTCAGCGATGACGTTAGCGCCATTTCAGCACGTGACTTGGATTTTCTGGGAGTGACATCTTTCTCATCCGAGCTCCGAATTGGGCGAACCATATGTCCATTTCGATCGTCTCGGCGAGGGCTTTAACATGGTGTGCTCCATTTTATGACTTGACCTCATCTTCTTGTTGGTTTTTTAGTATTTTGTTTTATGGCCCGATGATCTTGTTTGGTACGGTGACGTGGGAAGGTTAGTCACCCACGCCTCGAGCATCATCTCGGGGTTCCTTACTTGGTAGAATTGACTCGTGTGTGAGGGTTACAACACTTCTGATTGAAATCAACCATAATGTTTTGAAACTCTGCAAAACAAAGGCGGAGACACAACTCGTGGAACTAGATTAATAACTAAGATGAATATGCATGTGACTTATGTTTTTACCCTTTTATTTACCGGATTTTGGGCAGATATATTAGCGTTAAGGGACACCAACAAACCCCCTAAGCTTAAACCTTTGCTAATCCCGACCAAAGCTGAACGTTTTTTAATTCTATTTTACGAGAAGGCTTAACTTCAATCCGGTGGATTAGGAGTTGCTGCTATGCCAGTTTTTCCAATTGTCAATATTACAAGACATGCTCAAAACAAGTGTGAATCGACATAACCACATGCTCATCATTCTTACTCCTATCTATGGGGCTTATGACTTTATTTTTCCTTGCCTTGGGTGGTTGAGAGACGGAACGGTATGAAATAGAGTTCATTGACCATCACTTTTCAGAATTTCCTTGAAGTTTTTGAGACTGTCGCAATGAGAAAGAAATGCATCCAAGTTAAATTTGCTTCCTCATATGGTTCTCTCATTCGCTCATGAATGGTTTGTGCATTTCCTCACCATGGCCAAACATCTTCCCTAACTAAAAGCTTATGAGTGGAGCTCGGTAGGGAGGAGGCATACTTAGCATGCATATTTTGTTGAGTCAAAGAGTAGTCCTATTGAAAAGATATGGAAGTCCGCATTCTGGTCATTGGAGTCTAAAATTTTCAGGGGTGAGGGAGATAATGGACTCACGCCAAGGATTGGGGAATTAGCACAAGTGCAATGACATATGGTACTTGCAAGTCCATAATGTCGGAATTTGTGCTAAGAAAAATTTTGCTTTTTGGTTTGCCCGAAATTTTTTTTTAACAAAAACGTTTTGGATTGATCCCTTTTTGAATGGAAGGATCATGGGAGCTAATTTCAACCTCTCTTCTTTTTTTCTTTTTTTTTGCGTGCACAATTTTCTTTCTTTCTTTTTTTTTTTGCACGTCTCTCTTCTTTTTTTTTTCTTTTTTTTTTTGAGGTAGCTCCCATGTCTCTTTTTTTCACATAAATGACCAAGGGACTTAAATAGAAAACTTGGGCATTTTGGAAGCAAAATTTTTGAATAGGTTCAAAGGCTACACAAAGGATAGAGATTTGGCTGAAAATGTGGAGTATCTGGCGAAGTGGATGCGTGAACTCGATGTGAATTTCAGCATAACCAGATATTCCTTGAGTGTAGGAAGCAACGATAAACGCGAAGGAAATGACCAGCTTTGAACGACCATACTCCATAAGGACTGAAACCTTGACATAACTCAATGCATGAATAAGTAGCATATGTGTTGGGTTTGTAAGTTCAGCTCATGCATGGCATAGGAACTTTCAAACCATAGAGGAAACAAGAAACTTGGAGTTTTTATTTGCGATGTACAAACATAAAAACCTCTCCAAGGTTATCCTTACTAAGAAAAAGGCGAATTTAACTCTATTTCACCCATATCATGTCTCACAACATCTTAGGCATGGTTTTTAAAATGTTGCATCCCACAAGGTACAGAGTTCGAAATTTGAGGTCTATGGGAATGCCGATAAATAGTGATACCATGTGAGAGCATGATATTGTAACATTGATCAATTGAAAGTAAACCGAGCAGAGCAACCATTCATCGTTTCTCTTAAGCAAGGGCGAAACAAGCCAAAGCATTTATTTCTTTTTGGTGTTTTTTAAACTTATGAATATTTTTTCTTATTTCTTCAACGAGAGAAGCAACTTCTTCTGGCAATTTATGATATGGTGATATGGACAAAGAACGGTGCTGCTAGCAAGGGTCGAGAAAAATTAAACAATACGACAGAGAAGGAACTTTGGAATAGTCATGTATGACATACCTCTCCCCCCTAAGCTCGAATCCTTGCACTTTGGTGAAGGATAAGAGATTGAATGAGGGTGTCGTCTCATATTTTTGTTTGTTGTCGAGTATTCTTCTTTATCGACCCTTCTGTGGCTGCCTATCGTCTCGATTGAGTTGCGGATGTTGTATAGTTGGACATTTTCTCTCTCACGTCGGGAGCTGAACCACGTGCATTTCCTTGTGATCAACTTCAAATTTTGTTCTCGTTTTCCTGCAACAAGGTTAGCACAAAACAACAATACTCGATTCGCAGTTTCAAGCTAACGTTCCATGTAGACACTATGTCTACATGTTGTGTTAAAAATCTAATGCTACACGTAGCATAGACAAGAAAACCACGAATTAGAATAGATGTCAGCGTCTAGCTACTTTTGATTATGCCATACCATCAAGATTTTTTTTTAGCATGGAAGAGCCTTAGTTTATTCAAAGCAAGGGAATTTTTTTTATATTTCTCTTTTTCAATGATGAATATGGAAAGATGAAAATAACAAAAAAAAAAAGTCCGGGTTTGCTTTTTTTTTTTTGGTCACAAGCTCGACCTTTGGAGCCTTTGAAGATGTAGCTTTCCATCATGATGAAGGCTCCGTTCATCATAACTAAGTTTTTTCGCTAACACTGGCTGCCAAGCTTGTGCCAAAACAATGGGTTTTGCAATATTTGTGATAGACAAAAGCATCCACGACCAAACTTTCAAAGTTTGCACTAGTTAAGCTCAAGATATTGTTGGAGATATCGTGGATGTCGGCACAAAAATTGTTTTTATCATGAGGAATTTCTGGCGGACCGGGCACTGATGGTTCTTTCAAAATAAAACTTCCCCGCCCCTCAGAAAAATCCCTCGTACTTGAATTTGCCTCAACATTATTCAAAGACCAAACATGTTCAATATTTGTTCTTTCTCTAAGACATTTCGGAGGCACGCATCCATCCTCAGAAGTTTCGTCGCCACATTTCTCACTCTTCCCCCCGACATAAATGTCTTTTGGCTTTGGTCGCATGGGAAGAGGGATTCTACATTGGACCCACCTATCAATTAACCCCTTCTCTCTAGGGAGAAAACAAGCATTGCCATCCTCTGGCAATATGATATTGTCGAAAGGATCTAGAATAGAAGGGTGGTCACTAACGTGAAACACATCATGGTCCAAAGGTATGGTCTCGAATTGTTCAGAAGACTTGGAGGTGGGGAATCCTTGATTGGTTTTGTAACTCTCTCCTTGCGGATAGGTTCTAGCAGAGGCTCTGAATCGGTCTCAATGAAGGAATTTTTGGAAAATCGTTTCAGAATTTCCTTTGCTTCCTCGATCGTTTTGAAGAAGAAATTACCCCCAGAAGCTAAATTCAGGAGTTGAGCACTATGGGAGTCCAGTCCTTGAAAGAAATGCTCCATAAGAATAGTCTCATCCAACCGAAGGTTTGGACCGGTGGATAGAAGCAGAAGGAAATGGTCCCAACCTTTCCTAAGGATTCACCCGCATTTTGTTAAAGGAAATCACTTCCCTTCTAAGCGCGACCACTTTGTGAGCCGAGAAAAAGTGAAGACAAAAAGTTTTCTCTAGCTCATCCCATACAAATCGGAAGCATAGATGTCATACCACTTCTTCGCAGCCCCGTCTAGTGAAAAGCGGAAAAGTTTCCACCTAACAACATCCGGTGGAAGACCGTCGATGGACACCGTCGAACAAATGGTTTTGAAATCTCTCAAATGTTTGTATGGGTTTTCGTCTTTCGCTCCAGAGAAAGGGGACTTCTGAACAAATGCTATGAGTGCAGGAGTAATCTCATAGCTGATGGCGAGAATTGGGATGGATGGTTGAGGTGGCTCTAGGAATTCCATCCTGGGCATGGAGTATTGACGGAGTGGAATACAAGACATGAAGGAAACTGAAGAAAACAGAGGGGAAGAAAAGAAAAGACAGAGAGAAAAAAAACACACTCAAGCAAAACGAGTTTAAAAGAAGATCAGCTACCGCTCCCCGGCAACGGCGCCAGAAAGCTTGTTGGTGGTCCTTATGCCTAGCAGAGATAAATCCGCAAGCGTACGGATACCGCTGTAGCTTTCACCCAAGAGTATTCCAGGGTATCGAAATCCACAGGGAACAAGAAGTGATCGTCAAGCAAACTCGAAGTGTTTTTGTGGTTTTTAGATTAGGTTCGTAGAGAAGGATACAAAAAGATGAGTGGGACTCTCGGCCTAGGCTTCATGCAACCTACAGAAACTCGTCTACTCTACTTAGCGTCATACAAGTATTATCGTTGCTTCGGGCGGCGCCGCACGCATATCAGAAGGACATACGGTCAGCTAACCGAGCGCCTACTAATTAATCCGAACGTGGCCGACTTCAAAGGACGGACAGGGCTGTCACCACCTGCCGCCTACGGTCCTCCGTGGGATTAACCGCATTTCAAGTTAACTCTAAGTCATAACACCACGTCATCACTTAAAGATAAATACTCGACCCTTGTACAATATCATGAAGTCGAGCAACACGATCATTACTTAGCACGAGAACCAAGTAAGCGTGACTTGAAACCCACAACGAGTCATACGAGTAGAGACTAAAGTAGAAATAAACTAAGTTAAACTACTCCCGGCGGAGCATCCTCCCCGAGGCGCAAGTAGGAAGAAGAGGCGGCATTCCGACTCTTCCTCGAAACTCTACTCCTCTCACTCTCCCTCTACTTCAATTAGAAATTCTCTCTTGGTGTGTGTTACAAGTGAGGGGAATGGGGGCTATTTATAGGATGGAGGTGACTTTGGGGAGTGGAGAAGCTCTCTAAGATTAAAGGAATATTCCTTAGACTATTCCACGTCCTTACGGGATAAGGAAGAGCCTTCCCCACCTCCTCAAGCAACCAGAACCGGCATTACTTTTGCCTCCCGCATGTGCTGACGTCAGTGATGACGTTAGCGCCGTTTCAGCACGTGACTTGGATTTTCTGGAAGTGATATCTTTCTCATCCGAGCTCCGAATTGTGCGAACCATATGTCCATTTCGATCGTCTCGACGAGGGCTTTAACATGGTGTGCTCCATTTTATGACTTGACCTCATCTTCTTGTTGGTTCTTTAGTATTTTGTTTTATGGCCCGATGATCTTGTTTGGTACGGTGACGTGGGAAGGTTAGTCACCCGCGCCCCGAGCATCATCTCGGGGTTCCTTACTTGGTAGAATTGACTCGTGTGTGAGGGTTACAACACTTCTTATTGAAATCAACCATAATGTTTTGAAACTCTGCAAAACAAAGGCGGAGACACAACTCGTGGAACTAGATTAAGAACTAAGATGAATTTGCATGTGACTTATGTTTTTACCCTTTTATTTACCGGATTTTGGGCAGATATATTGGCGTTAAGGGACGCCAACACCGGCGTTGAGCCGCTGCTCTCGGTCTTCCAGAGCGTGTTCCAATTTATGCGCTGATAAGGGCAACTCTGCAAGGTTGCATCACTTCAGGTTGGGCACCAACAGCCTCTTCGCCGGCAACCTGCCCTATTATGAGGGCTGGAAAGCCAAGTTCTTCTTCCTCCGGTCGCCCATGACACCCTTGCCATGCCAGCTCAAGGGGGGAAAGCCGATCAGGGCGGCCGTCCGCAAGCCAACGTTAATGAATGCCGAGAAGGAGGCCATGCACAAGCTGCTGGACAGAGCCACATCTATCGCCGGGAACATGGGCATTGATGTGGTCCAATTAATTCCTCTCCCTGCGCCCTCTGCCTGTCGGCTGCCACATCCCTCTCACCATGCAGCTACTGGCGGTGAAACAGGACACCAGGAAGTGCAAGGCGACCGAGGCTGCCACACCTCCGACTCCAACTCCGCCGCCAGAATCTTCCACCCCTATGCCACAGCAGAGCCAGAGAGGCGTCGAGACGTCTACACCATTGGGTTCTGCTTATGGGGGACAATCAAACATGTTCGGGGGTGAGCACTCTGCCGCCATGCGGGGTTTAGTGGACACCATGGCAGGGTGTTCGACCTGGCGAAGATGGCCATTGCTGAACTTGACGGGAAGGAAAAAGAGCTCAGAGCGACCACTGTCCAACTCAAGCTGGTGGCGAGAAACGTGCGTGCGGGTGATGTTGCCCGACTCAGCAAGGAGCTTAGGCTGGTGAAAGAATACTCAAAGCAGCTTGACATGGAAAACACGACGCATTCGACAGAGGTTGCCCGACTCACTGAGGAGCTGTAGCAGGCAAAGGGCGTCCAAGTTGAGTACCAACGCGAGATTATTAGCTTGGAAGGCTTGAGATATGCAAAGGGCTTGAGGGACATGAGGAATCTGGCTGTCCACATGTACCCCAACATTGTTGACCCATTGAAGTTGAACCACCTGGTGCTATCCAAGGATTGGGATCAGAGGGCCGGTGGCACCCCTCAAGGACCTGCTCCTCAAGCGTCGGCAAAGCGTCAGTGACCCAAAGATCATTTGGGAAGCTACCTGCTATTCTATGTACTTGTTTACTCCCACTCGATCGAATTAGATGGTTTTGTGTTCATTTCACTTCGATTGGTTATGATATATTGTAAGTAGTTTAATTTGTACTGTGGCATATGCATAAGAAACATTAGATACTTACATGTGATTCATTGCTTGTTGGCTGTACACTAACGGTGTATGCTGGTTGTGTTAAATGCACATGGTACCTGCTCCTCAGGCGCCGGCGAAAAGCACACGTGAAGCTGCTTGAGATGGAGAACGGCATTCGGTGGAGGTTGCCCGACTCATTGAGGAGCTGCAGTAGGCGAAAGCCATGCACGTGGCTGCGATGCAGGCCGTCAAAGTTGAGTACCACCGCGAGATTATTAGCGTGCACGAAGGTTCAAGATATGCAAAGGGCTTAAGGGACATGAACATGAGGAACCTGGCTGTTCACATGTACCCTAACGTTGTCGAACCATTGAAATTGAACCACCCGGTGCTTTCCGGAGATTCAGATCAGAGGGCCGATGGCCCTCAGGACCTTCTCCTCAGGCACGGGCAAAGCATCAGTGACCCGAAGATCATTTTGGTAAGGTACCTGCTATTATATATACTTGTTTACTCCCCTCGATTGAATTATATGGTTTCATGTTCATTTCAATTTGATTGGTTATGGGATATTAATTGCAAGTAGTTTTGTACTGTGGCTTATTGTTGGCGATTTCTAGCACACCATTTTATATGCCAACTGCGCCTTATTTAGAGCATAAATGTCATCATTATAGGCCATTAACCCTTGATAATAGCACTATATTTGTATATATGTCGTTCTGGAGCTTTATTGCAGAAACAGATGAAAAGGACGACATTCTGGACATTCTGGCTGATTTGGACCTGAAGAGAAGAAAAGCAGCAGAAAACGCTCACTGTGCCGGTTGGCACAGCCTTGTGCCGACCGGCACAGGGGACTTCAGGGCTATCGAAGCTGGCCCACCATTCAGTTGATTCTAGAAGGAAGTTATCCGAACCAATCTTGGGAGATATTCGTCACGAAGAGATAAAAGATACTCGAAGATTTGAAAGCAGCAATGCAAGACTTGATCTCGAAGAAAACTGATTGGAAGGCCCACATGGAAGCTACCTAGGACTTTGGAACCGACTTGGAGAGGAGACCGAGCTGGACACGAGGTGTGCCGATCGGCACGGCCTCCGTGCCGGTCGGCACAGGGACTCTTTTTCCGAGATCCCTTTCCTTTCCGAAGTACAGTCATATATAAACCCATAGAAACCCTAGGGTTTAGGGATCGACCGCCAGAGGGACAACACAGCTAGTAAGTTTAGAGCCACCGGGGCTTGCCCCGTTCTTCATGTTCTCTAGTTGTTAGATCAAGAACCGCTGGTGCTAAGAGGTGATCCATTAAGGTAGGCCTACTAGATGATGATGTATCTTGTACTATGTATTATCAAAGTATGATTTAATATGTGGATGAATGGTTTGATTATTGATTGCCTGGATTTTATGGTCTTTACATGCACTTGTTCCTACGCTTAGTGACGACTAAGTAGTAGATGTTATCTTAATTGTGGTGGCAATAAGAGGTGAGAGATTCAATCTCTCACATTCTCCGTTGTGGTTAAGGTGATATCGGGATCTTGTAATGCGCCATAATTGCATATTGTCTCTGTACCTCAACGCGCTGGAATATGCGAGATCCTTGAGATGATGTGTAGAGTGGGAAGAGGCCGCCAATTAAGGAGATTGGTTGTGACAGGACTCGACCGACAACCTGCCGATCTTCGGTTTCCAATAATCAAGTAAATCAGTTTATGATGCTATTTAATTAAGCTTTTTGGTTACGATCTCAACTAGCAGACTTTGGCTAACTTACCCCGTGATTTAATCAGGTTTCTTAGGCTGTTCAAGCAACACTCGATCAATTTAGCCTCCGTGTCAACCGGCACACTCGCTGTGCCGGCCGGCACAAACCCCCAACTTTCCCAAAGCTCGTGCCCTCGCTCACTAGAAACCTTGGCTAACTCCTTTTACTGATAATTCTGCTTAATTCCCATTGGTCTCTGTGGATTCGATTAAACCTTGGAATACTCTTCTGGGGGGAAAAGTGCTACAACGTACACCGTCCACTTGCGGTATATAAGTAGGTGCGTACAAACGACCAACACTTATGCATAAGAAACATTAGAAACCTACATGTGATTCATTCTTTGTTGGCTGTACACTAACGGAGTATGCTGGTTGTGTTAAATGCACATGGTAATGATCCTGCAAGTTTAGAGGATTTTATGAATTTTATTGTTATTCTTGGTGTTACAGAAAATTTGATGGTCCTTCTATTTTATGGGCCCTATGAAATGGAGAAATAGTTACAGGAGTATTTCTCGCAAACAGAACAGCAGACACCACCTCTAGGGTTCCACGACGCCACCGTTGGTCCCCCACCTCCCTCCCCTCCGGTGACCTTGCTGGTGGTGCGGACTGGGGAGGAGTCGGATCCATCCTCCTTTTAGTTGAGTAGTTTAGTTAGGGTTTAGCCCTCAAACAAAGTTTTCCCCATGCCGATCTTTGTGGTGTCGGGTCACGTGTTGCTCCGTGTGAGATTTGTCATCGAACACGGGTGGAGCTGGTATCCTCATGGCGGCTCTGGAATTGGCGTCGACGTCGTCGATGATTTCTCCGGTGAGGTGACATGGAGGTTAGTTGTATCCCCTTTGGTGGATTTTGTGCCCGAGGCATCGGCAATGCTGATGGCGTGGGCAAATGTGTTCTGTGGATGGTTCCTATCGGATCTTGATTGGGACTATGCCGGAATCCTCTTTACCCTCTTTACCTACCTTTTTTTTGAATGTCACCCGCGCGGGGGGGGGGGGGGGGGGGGGGGGCATCCCCACCTGAATAGTATTCAAAGTGTGGTAGACCGCGGATCAACGGCCTCGTTTTTAGGGAAACAAGGCGAAAACCCTACATCGCTCGGTTAATTTAGGGAAAACCGAGCTAAAACCGTGATAACTACCTACCTAAACTAGGCCTCAATCAACACAAGCCCCAGCACAAGGGCGCAATTGTGGCATGACCACAATTAAGGAAACATCAGACCCCAGCACAAGTGTCAAGTGTGGACAAACCACATATAACAACACAACGCTCTAGCACAAGTGCAAAAATGTGGCATAACCACGAATCACAACACACCAAAGGACATGATAAGGACGCCGTAAGGAGGAAGCTTCCATCAGACCAATGCAACTCCAAGGCAATGCCTCCAGGAAGGTCGCGACATTAGGAAGCCGCCATTGCCTGATCTAGCAGCATGCTAAATCAAGGTTTTCACCTGGAGAATCCAGAGGTCGGCAATGCCAGGCACCGGGACAACGCTTCCAGGGAAGAAATGGCGAACAAAGCGTCATCGTTGCAAAGCTGTCGCCCGGTGCCTGCACGTCGAAGCTTGAGAGCGAACATTGTTGGCGCTGCTGTAGGTGGTGGCGTGGCCACCATTGAGCGCTTCCCATTGTTGGTGCTTCATAGTCCTCCCAAAATTGCACAGCAGAACGAGGATCACGAGGAGCAGATCGACGGCGTGATCTGGCAAACCAAAGAGCGCAACCACGCCAAGCCGCTTGAACCCTCTGTGGCTCGCGCTAGCAGCAGGACGCAGGGCGTTCTCAAAGGCCAAGTGTGTCCCTAGCACACCTCATTGCTGGAGCCCTTTGTAGCTCGCGCGGGCAGCAAGGTGGACCATGGCTTCAATCAACGAACGCCTCGGATGATTGGTACAGGCCCCCACCGCTGACCTCCAGACGCGCACGGCCACCGCGCCCTGTCGACGTGAATGGCCGCCGCACATGGCCACAGTCTCGCAGCTGCCCAGCACGCATCTGGCCGCCACGCCGACGATGCGTGACGCGCAGCCGCCGTGCCACTCTTGAACGCGCACGGTTGTAGCGTCGCCGCCGTCCAGCACGCGCGCGACCGCCGCCGGATCCGACCGCGAGACCGCAGATACGGCCGCGACGACGCTGGATCCGACCGCGAAGACCGCGGATCCGGCCGCCAAGCCAACGCCATGACCTCCAAAAGCTCGGCGAGAGTGCTCCGTGGGGGAGAAGAACTCCAGCTGGCCGCCGCCGCCGTTGACCTTGCACGCGGACGCATTGACGGCGTGCGGCTCCGGTGGCGGCGCGGCTGGAAGTCGAGGGGCGAGGTGGTGACGGCGCTGGGCTTCTGCCCGGGGGTCGACACCGCTGAGCCACCAAAAGGAACTCAACGGGGAATGAGCCCCGCTGCCGCCGCCGGGCTTGCCGCGCGGGTTGTTCCGGCGGCTCGCTCTGGCGGCGGCGCAGCTGGAGAGTGGAGGAGATGGTGGCGGCCGGCTAGGGTTCGGGGTTGCCGCCCGAGTCACCCACTCGGGAGCGACGCGGGGGCCGAGTCCCCTCTTTACCTACTGGTGTGGAGATGGTCGATTCTCTTTCAAATCGAAGTTGTTCTTCGTGGCAAATCCATCTTGGACGGAGTTTCGAGATGGTGGATGTTGCGGCATTTTCAATGTTTGAAGTTTCACGTCGGTGGAGAAGAAGAACCAATCTGTGGATCAATCGTGTTACAATGAACGCATTCACAAAGGAAAAAGAAGATGAACATGACCTTGGAGAGTTTGATTGTATTTTATTTTCTTCCATGGTGTATTTTGTAATTTGGGGATCGATGTACTGTGGCTTTCATTTAATATAATCATCCCTTTCGCAAAAAAATAATTACATCTTCGAGAGAGAGAGAACTATATGTGGAATTTGATTTGTCGGAAATATATGACAGAGAAATGAACGTAATATTCCAATTAACTGTATTCCAATTAACTGTTTGAGAACTAATACAATCTCTTTTCTAATTGCTCCTGCTCAATGCAATTTCTGGATAGTTCCGTGCAGGCCGGGCGAGCAGAAAAACGTTTCGGGTGCTAAGACTGACTGCAACAGCTCACTGTAAACAACCCTGGACCGTAAATTTAGAGGATCGAAGCGCCTGCACCTGCTGCAACAACAACCGGTAAATGGCCCGGTATCTTCCAGGTCCCGCCTCCCCTTCGCCAAATCTGGTGGGCGGCGTCCCGTCCGCTAAATCCCACTCCCCAGCAAGGCCCTCCTCACGCCACGGCTCCAGGGACTCCTCCTCCCGCTTCTCCACCAGCAAGGCCCCTCCTCCCGCCGCTGCGGCGTCGCCGGCCCCGGGGGCATGGCCAGCGGCGTTGGCGTCGGAGGCTTCCCAGGCCACGCGGCGTTGAGGAGCGCGGGCTGGTCGGGGGATGGCGAGGAAGGCCCCATGGCCCAGGAACTCCTCAGGCGTGGTGGCCATGGCTGGCGAATCTTGCCTTTGGTGCAGCGTGTGGACCAAAATCTCTTGTGCCGCTGCTCACTGAGAGCTCAGGACTTAGGAGTCAGGAGAAAGGCACGGGGTGGTGGTGCGCCTGGTGGTGCGACTTCGGAGTGCTTCACGGGTTGGTATTCTTGTTCTTGCTCCCATTTGCTTCCGCTTCCCAAGTACTTCACCATTCCGGCATCACCTACCCTCCGGAAGAAGTCCACGCAGGCCGCCTCCATGTCCGCCATGGCCTCCTCCGGCACGCCGTGGTTGATCACCTGGAAGAAGCAGGGGCACGTCGAGCCAGAGGAGGGGCGGCGCCGGAGCAGGGGCACGTCGAGCCGGAGCAGGGGCGGCGCCAGAGCAGAGGCACGTCGAGCCGAGCAGGGGCGCGGGGGCGGCGGTGGGCAACCAAATCGGAGCCGGAGCAGGGGCGGCGCGGGGGGATGGAGGAGCCGATACAGTCCTCTGTTGCAACCAAATGGAATTTAGAGGATGGGATCTTTTACAGGAGAGGTGGAATATTCCTTTGGAGGGTGAAAAATAGAGGCTACTACTGCGGTCAGTCTTATAGCAATAGACACTGTTGTGGGGAAAAAACGAGGCGGCAATCCAGACGTCAACTGCAGGCAAACCTCAGTACCCTACGTATTCTAAAAGGACGTATGTTCCATAGGCCGCGAAATTACTGCGTGCTTGTTGAGCAAATGTGAAAGCAGTCTTCTCCCAAACCTCGTCACGTTTCCACCAGGGCGGTCAAGCATGCAACCGCTTCGTTTCGTTGCCTTTAACTCGCCCCAGTTCCAATGCAAATTGATTGCTGTACTATGTATCCCACGAGTGAGTACGCGGTGCCGATCGAGACGACTAGTCGACTACCCATACCTCCCTTTCCCAGTTCCCACAGAGTGCCACCGCCTTCCGAGCACCGTGCCATGGCAGCCTCGTCGTCCTCCTCCGACGTCGAGGTGCTCGAGATGGCAACGGAGGGCGACTCCGCGACCTCGTCGTTCTTCTCGGCGGACGGCGACGCCGCCGCCCTCTCCTCGAGCGGGGCGGAGAAGGTCACGTCGACGCTGACCGGCACACGGAAGGAGCTGCGTGCCCTGTGCAGCAAGTTCGGCGTCCCCGACGCCTACACGCCCTACTACGAGAGGGAGAAGCCGGCGTGCGCGGCGGCTGAGGACAACGCCATCAGCGTGCACGTCGACGCGTTCGACGCCGGCCTGCGTCTCCCGCTCCACTGCTTCTACGGCGAGATCCTGCGGCACTACGGCCTGGCGCCGAGCCAGCTCCTGCCGAACGCGTGGCGCTACATGGCGGCCTTCGTGCTGCTCTGCGCGGACGCCGGCGTCGAGCCGCTGCTCCCGGTATTCGGGAGCTTCTTCACGGTGATCACCCACACGGGCGAGTCCAGCGGGTTCCACCACTTCAGGCCGTACTTCACCGGCAGCCGCCCCCCGCTCTTCAGCCGCGGGATCCCCGCTTACCCGTCGTGTTGGAAATCCAGGTTCTTCTTCCTCCGGTCGCCGGCGACGACGCCCTGGCCGTGGCGCCGTGCCCGCTCCAGTGGGGGAAACCGAGCTCGGCGGCCATCCGCATGCCGAAGTTGTCGACGCCTGCGGAGAAGATGGCTGAGCAGAAGCTGCTGGACAGGGCCACCGCCATCGCTGGCAAAGAGGGCATTGATGTGATGCCGTTCATATCCCTGCGCACTCTGCCCGTCGGCGGCCACGTCCCTCTCGACCCCGCGGCAGGTAGCTTCAGCGAAAGAGGAAGCAACCGCGAATACCAACGCCGTCAATGACGCGGAGCCGTTCATCTCCCGGTGCACTCTCGCGCCGCAGCTCTCGGCAGTGAAACAGGAAGCGGCCGCCATCGCCGCCGGAACAAACGAGCAGTCGAGGAAGCGCAAGTCGTCGCCGGAATGTTCCACCCCTCCGCCGCAGCAGAGCCAGATGGGTTCTGGTCGTGCCGGACCATCCAATTCCTTCTCCGTCGGCGATCGTTCCGCCCCCCACTTGGGGTTTGGTGGAACTAGGAAAACAATTTCGGAAGACAAAAAATTTCGAAGGTCACCGATAAACATGAAATTTCGGGAATTTCGGAAATTTCAGATTCAAATTCAAACAAATTTAATTTTTTGTAAAAAATTTGTCAGAAATTCACTAAAAACTATCACAAATCATCATCATAATTGTATATAAAATGAATGAACAAGAGAAAATATTTCAGAACTTTATAGAACGTTAGGCATGTTCATGGTGCCAAACACAAAATTAACGTTATGAATGCAGTGTCCCAACTATTTTTCTGCCCAGCTTTGCATATTGGTACCAATATTAGGTAGTGCTGGCCTGCTCGGCGGGAAATTCGGGCCGATGGCGGGCTGCTGCGTGCACTACCAAATTTGGCCAAAAAATTTTGGCCGAAACGTATTTTTTTCGGTACTCACCGATAGACACGAAATTTCGGAAATTTCGGTGAAATTTCACCGAAATTGTTTTCCTAGCTTGGGCGTCAGGTTCTCGGCGACGTCGGCCGGCGTCATGTCCACCTCCCGCAGTAGGTGACGGACGTCGCCGAACAGGTGGTGCGAGTCGACGTCAAGGTAAGTCTTGGCCAGGAACTTGAAGGCCTCGAAGCCGCAGTACGACATCTCGATGTGCTTGTCCATGCGGCCGCGACGGATGAGCGCCGGGTCGAGCTTGTCGACGTGGTTGGTGGTGAAGACGATGACGCGCTCGTCGCCGCACGCGGACCACAGCCCGTCGATGAAGTTGAGCAGGCCGGACAGGGTGACCTTGTTGCTCGCCGTCTTCTGCTTGTCGCCCTTGTCCATATTGTCGTCGTCGGCGTCCTGATCTGCTGCTTTTTGCTTCTTCTTCTGGTTGCGCGCGCCGGTGAGGTCGAGCGAGCAGTCGATGTCCTCGATGACGACGACGGACTTGCTGGTGGTCTCGATCAGCAGCTTCCGTAGGTCGGTGTTGGAGTGCACGGAGGTGAGCTCGACGTCGTACACGTCGTAGCCGAGGTGGTTGGCCATGGCGGCGATCATGGCGGACTTGCCGGTGCCGGGCGGGCCGTGCAGGAGGTACCCGCGCTTCCACGCCTTGCCGACGCGGGCGTAGTAGTCCTTCCCGTTCCTGAACGCGTCAAGGTCGTCCATGATCTAGGAAAACAATTTCGGAAGACAAAAAATTTCGGAGGTCACCGATAAACATGAAATTTCGGGAATTTCGGAAATTTCAGATTCAAATTCAAACAAATTTAAATTTTTTGTAAAAAATTTGTCAGAAATTCACTAAAAACTATCACAAATCATCATCATAATTATATATAAAATGAATGAACAAGAGAAATATTTCAGAACTTTATAGAACGTTAGGCATGTTCATGGTGCCAAACACAAAATTAACGTTATGAATGCAGTGTCCCAACTATTTTTCTGCCCAGCTTTGCATATTGGTACCAATATTAGGTAGTGCTGGCCTGCTCGGCGGGAAATTCGGGCCGATGGCGGGCTGCTGCGTGCACTACCAAATTTGGCCGAAACGTATTTTTTTCGGTACTCACCGATAGACACGAAATTTCGGAAATTTCGGTGAAATTTCACCGAAATTGTTTTCCTAGTGGTGGATAGCATGGCCGGGGTGTTCGAGCAGGCGAAGATGGCCATTTCCGAGCTTGCCGGAAAGGAGCCGGTCCCGCTTCAGCAGGAGCTCCGCGCGAGCAAGGAGCTTCGGCTGGCAAAGGAAGCACTCGAGACGGCGAACTCTGCGCATTCGGCCGAGGTTGGCCGACTCTCGGAGGAGCTTCAGCGGGCAGCAGCAAAGCACGCGGCCGAGATGCAGGCCGTCAAAGTCGAGTGCCAGCGCGAGCTTATCAGCTTGGACCGTTCGAGATACGCAAAGGGCTAGGGACATAAGGAAACTGGCTCTCGACATGTACCCTGGCATCGTCGATCCGTTAAGTTGAACCACCAGGTGCTAGCTGAGGATGGTGATGATCAGGTGTCCGGCATTGCTCTAGGAGGACCTGCTCCTCAGGCTCCTGCAAGAGATCAGTGACCTAATTAAAGATCATTTTGGTAAGCTACCAGCTGCTATTCTCTGTAGTTGTTCACCCCCTCGATCGGGTTAGATGGTTTCATGTTCACTTGGTTATGATAAATTACAACTAACGTGGTGGCATATATAAGCGTAGCAAACACTAGATACTTACATGTGATTCATTGCTTCTAGAGAGACATTAGTTTTGTGTCGTTGGCAGCCTTTCATCTGTTGTTGGCAAGTTGGCTTCTAAAATTCAGAAAGCAATAGGTGAAGAACCATAACTTGATTTGTTGAAAAACATGTACGTCATCAATATATTCTTGCCTCTCATATATAAAAGGTTTCAACCTTTCCTGTATAGGATCAACATCTTTCTATGGATCCTTGATAACAGAGAAACAATATAGCCACAGAACAGTTGCAAAAATAAGATTGGAAGGTGACAAGCAGTGCAGTTTCCTGACTGGTGAACATAGTATATATGATTGTTCTTTTGTGTTTCCTTTAGCTGTATGTACACTAGCGGAGTATGTTGGTGGAGTCCAATTTATATGGTAATACTCCTGCAAATTAATAGAATTTTATGAATTTTAATGTGAGTCTTGGTGGTGTTACAGGAAATTTAATGGTCCTTCTGTTTTATGGGCCCTATGAAACGGAGAAACAGTTTTACTTTTATGAATAAACTCTTTATTGGTTTGATTCTATCTTGTTTTGGGCATGTGGACTTATTATAGGGAGTTTTTGCTTAAAACAGGTGACAAACAGAAGGCGAGTCAGGTTGGAGCTTTGGGTACCAGGATGTGCAGAAGTAAGATGGCTTGTGTCGACCAACTCGCAATGAGTAATCAGTATTCTGATTCATAGCGTGTTCCCTAGGATGTTTTGAATCTTTTGCTTTTGTATGGTTCGCATCGATCTGAAAACATGTGGAGTTCAGTTGAAAATTATCCTAAATTTACGCAAGTGGTCATGTCTGCGTCAAATTATGCTCGAATTAAAAGTGTCAGCTTGCAATGCTATGCTTCCAAGGATTGCATGTTCCGGGGATGCAGTGCCCTTTGCATCTCATATATGGTTCGTTATATTTGTATTATGGTTTACAGTTGGGAAATAGAATGAAATATATGGAAGAAGATATTATGTCTAGATAATTGGATTAGGTGGAGCGATTACAATGGAGTTTATTGTTATTGCAAGTTGATAAAAGAAGTGTGGGAGGCCAAAACAAATGATGAGAGAGGGAACGGTTGAGGAGAGGATCACCGGAGGCGTGTTTTTCTTTTTAGGATATTGCGGCCAAATGTAGAGTTTTGTAGGGGGCGTAAGGAAGTGAGTTTAGAAAGTTCCTTTGTTTCGTTCACACTTGCTATTCAGATCCAAACTTCTTTTGGTTTGTGTCTAGTCCTTTTCTGTCAATTGTTGTTTAGCCTCTATGGTAGTAGTGAGTTCGAGCATATGTAATAAAATGTTGATCTTCGGAATTGTGTTTATATAACATGCATCAGTTTATTTTCAGGTTTCACTGTGCATTATTTTCTGGAGCATCAACTAGTGCATGAAAAACCTATTTCACTAAATCATGATTTGCGAAATATCTTGCACAAAACATAGGACAACGGAGGCCTTGTTTGATTTGTCTAATGCAGAATTAGCTGTCCAAACCATCTCAAGCGATGTTGAACAATCTTTTCCTCAATTGGTGCCACCCCTAATCTTTTACGTATGTCGTCATTCCGGACTCGATTCTTTCTTGTGTGGCCACATATCCATCTCAACATACGCATCTCCGCTACACTTAGTTGCTGAATGTGCCGTCTTTTAGTTGGCCAACATTCTGCTCCATATAGCATAGCAGGTCGGATCGCTGTCCTGTAGAATTTACCTTTTAGCTTTTGTGGCACCTTAGTGTCAAGAAAGACACCTGAAGCTTGACGCCACTTCAACTATCCAGCTTTAATTCTGTGGCTGACTTCTTCATCGATATCTCTATCCTTATGTAGCATCGATCCAAAGTAACAAAAAGTGTCAACTAGTTGATAAGGAAAAGATCATATCACGATTTAGATGTCTTATCCCAGCCGCGTAATATCGGTTGTTGTGTAATGTTTGCTGACCTGGTAAATAATTTTTGTTCTTGGGTATGTGACGCCGCAAACTTCGTTTTCAACTAGCCATGGATTGTGTACTCCAGCCTAGGGTTGTACCCTGATCAAGTTTCAATGCTCCGGTGACCCAGCTTGGGTGACCATGCCACCATGTTCTTAAATTGTTATTGTTATTGATTTTTTAAGTTACGTTTGATCATTCATCTTATTTAAAAATATTTTAAAATTATCATATATTTTATTTTGAATTGTTTCATCTCTAAAGAAAACTAAAACATAATTTATAAGTTTGCATATTAGAGACGAACAGTCAAACATAACTCAAAAACTCAAAAAGTCAATGGCAACAACAATTTAAGTAAAGAGATCATAATCATTACTTGTTTTCAAAGGAGAATCAGACCTTATTTAACATGGTATGTCGAAATCACTTTCTTAACAGTTATTAATTTGACCTTAAAATATGGTATCTGAGTACGGATTGCTATGTATTCTCGTGAGCACAGACCATATAGCACCATAAACAACCGTAACTTTCCCAATATACCTTTCATGCAAGAAAAACAAAAATGATCATGTATGCTTCATGCAGCAAGTAAAGTAATACTCTGTGATAGGCATATCTATTGCATTTATTGAAATAGATATATATATATATAGACTGCTCATAGGCAATAATAAGTGAGTACAGATATACAGCCTTGTATGAATGGAAAAAACGAAGGTAGAATATGCTGCCATGTGCTTCGAATGATAATTTTAGCAGAACAATTGCAATAATTTTAGCAGAACAATTGCAATATCTAAACAAATGCAGACAGTAGTACAAGTCCCACTATACATCGTCTCCTTGACGAAGAACCTATCAATCTCCAAACTCTTCATTTGGTCGAACTGGATAGGATTTTTTGCAATGTTAATTGCTGCAACATTGTCACATTAATTGTATCACATTGAGTTATACAGATATACCTTTCTATGTGAAAAAGAACTAAAGAAAAGCAGGCACTAGTACAAAAAGAGCCTGCAGTGATGCATAGCGTATTTTAGTGGTGGCGGGCATCCAAAATCCGCCACTATAGACAACAGTAGTGGTGGCACTGTTGACGCCATCGGAGATACTGCTAGTACTGGCGAGCAATGCTGACATCAGCACGGTACGCCAAAGGTATTTGCATTGTTTACCAGTGGCGGGCTTGCTGATGTAGCGGCGCTCATGTCAGTTTTGGCCCAAATCATGTGTTGCTATAAATGAAAACGGCAGAACCCTATGACGCTCGTCTCTCTCACTTATGCCTCCCGCCGCTGCCCCACTTTCCCGATCCCTGTCTCCCCACTCTCTCCTGCAAAGGCGACATATATCCCCGTCTCCCAATACTTTCCCTACCGCCGCCTAAATTATCCCCGCCTCCACATCCTCTTCTCCAGAGGATAAGGATGGCTCGGCGGCCTCCCTCGCGCAATCGGCGTGACATCCTTCCCACGGCCGAGTAGGCGGCGTGGCAGCCTCCCTCCCTCCACGAGCAGGCCGAGCAAGCGGCATGGAAGCCTTGGCAGGAGGGCTTCAACGACATGGAGTCCTCCGTGAGCAGGTGCGTGATCAAGGGCGGGCGCATCGTCGAGGGTGAGACGGCAGCACAACTGCAGATCTGGCGATGATGGGTGTGGATCTGGCGATGACGGGCGCGACTAGGGTTTGCAAGGGCGACGGCAAGGTTCTCGTGGGGTTGTGGCATGCCGGTCCGGGCCTGCCATTGCCCGACTGCCCTATTTATTATATTTGGCGCCTTCCAGTGGAGGGCATCCCGCCAACCCATCACAGATAATTTCTCATTGTCAATGGCGTCACCCGAGTGCGGCCTGTTTGTCACTATTGTACCAACGAGGTAGGGACACGCGCTGTGTGCATCCATGGTTTCAGTGACACAGTAATACACTAGTGCTCCCTCGCCAAAAAAAAAGAAAGTAATACACTAGATCTTTTTTTTTTTTTTGGGGGGGGGGGGGGGGGGGATTATTACGCTAGTGTTAGTCTGTAATGAACTCACGCACTAGTTGGTTTGTCATTATGGTGCCGTGCTATGGCAGGGTATGCTGATTGCAACGAGTGAGGTTTCTTTTCTATCAATAAGAAAACTTTTATTCAAATAAAACATTATCTTTTTTTTTTGCGAAAAGGGGAATTTCATTAATATTGAAGCAAATTACATCCCCAGATTACAAGAGCATCCCAATCAACGCCAACTCCATTGATGGGAGACAAGAAACCTTGAAAGAGCCGAAAATTCCACCATCTAGGATCACCATCCCAGACAGATATGCCACGGAAGAGAACTCCGATCTGAACGAACATGGCCATCTCACCATCCACCACCGCCATCCTCATCTCCGACGGGGGAAAACTGAAACCCAACCCTTTCGCAAAAGAGGGGTAGACCGATATTCCACATGCAAATACGATGAACTTGCCGCCGTCAAGCCCGTAGCCGAGCTCATCGTCGCCTCCTCCACCATATCCGTCATAGGAAAACACAAATCCGAGCGACATCCAGATGGATATCACCGGAAACCGAAGTCTCACTAGCCCACAACCATGGCCAAGAAGAACCATGACAAGACAAAGGAGGAGCCGGAGTACCTTATTCTTCATCGATGATGGCGCCTTCGACTCGCCACCACCGCGGAGACGCCTTGTCCTCCAATGCTCCATGCCGACGAAGTTGATGACGCCGCACAACCGCCGCCACCTTCTTGGACCGAACCACTAGAGGAACCCTAATCCTAACAACCACCGTGGCCGCCGCCAAAAGCAACCACCACGGAACCTAACTCTATCTAAACTTAAGAGAGAACAAAGTGGACGCCGGATGCCGGGCCTCCCTCCTCCGCCGACGGCGAGGCCGCCGGAGGCGAGGGGGCCGGCAAAATTTTCTTCAGGAGCCGCCGCCGCCGCCTGCCTCTGTCGCCCACTTATCTGTTACTTTAAAATCGAAATAAAACATTATCTATGCTCCACTCTGCTTCGTAGGCAAGATTGAGATTGTATTTCAATTGCATGCAAGGAACAAGAAAAATGGTAAAGTATGGTTCATGCAGCAGTAATGACATAGAGTAATACGCTAGCTGTTTCAACATATTGTAATCTACCAATTTTCTTAGCAGGAAGTGTATCTAATGCATTTATTAAAAACAGATATACATGGAGTGCTCACAGGTAGTAGTAATTGATAGTGATACAAATATATAGTATACCTTAATCGAAAAAAAAAAATAGTATACCTTGCATCATTAGATGTGTTGGAAAACAGTGCACCGAAAAGGAGAGTACAAATGAGCTGGCCTGGAATATCTGCACAGATACGCCCGCAGACAGCAGTGCATTGAATGAGTACATTAAAACAGTGCCAGGCTGCAATTAGCTCACGCACTGGCTACGTTCGTCTGTTTCTGGCCATGCCGCGTGCTCCCCGCTCCATGGTAGCACTAGATGTGTTGGAAAGCTTTAATTGTCATATACTCCCTGGAACACGCGCTGACAATCGAGACGAATACCCACACCGGCGAGGAAAAAAATTTCGACGAAATTTCACCGAAATATCCGATATTTCACCTTTTCCGGTGAGGTCCGAAAGAAATTCGAAATGAACAGTACCAATGCAATTTTGTTCTTGACCACCTTCATGAGTCTAAATTGTGTTGTTTATGTATGCAATTGTGATGTTTTATAGATTTGAGGCAATATGTTGTGAAATCATGTCAAAACTTTTTGAAAAATTCAAATTTTGTTCGTCGAAATTTCCGAAATTCCTGAAATTTCATGTTTATCGGTGACCTCCGAAATTTTTTATTTCCGAAATAGTTTTCCTAGCACCGGCCTCTCTAGATTTCGACCAACCCTGACCGCCCTGAATTCCGAGCACCCCTGAGCGCCCTCGATTCCCCAGCTCCAGGCAATGGCAGCCTCCTCGTCCTCCTCCTCCGTCGAGGTACTCGACATGGCTGCAGAGGCGGACACCGCGATCTCCGCGTACTTCGCTGATGGCGGTGCCGGCTTCTCTTGGCCGCTGGCGGAGCAGACCGAGTCGATCCTAACCCTCCCAGGGCAGCTCCATTCCCTATGCAAGGCGTCCAACATTCCCGACGGGTACGAGCCGCACTGCGCGAGGAAGATTCCGGCGTGCGCGGCGTTGCCGGAGAGCTACAACGGCATCAGCGTCTACGCCGACGCGCTCCACGCCGGCATGCGGCTTCCTCTCCACCCGTTCTACTCCACCGTGCTGCTGCAGTTCGGCCTCACGCCGGGCCAACTCGCGCCAAACGCGTGGCGCTACATGGCGGCCTTCGTGCTGCTTTGCGCGGACGCCGGCGTCGAGCCGCTGCTCTCTGTCTTCCAGAGCGTCTTCCATTTATGCACTGAGAAGGGCAACTCCACAGGGTGGCATCACTTCAGGCCCCGCACCGGCAGTGTCTTTCCCCCAGGGTGCCCTGTTATCAGGGCTGGAAGGCCAGGTTCTGCTTCCTCCAGGCGCCGCCCACGACGCACTGGCCATGCCCGCTCAAGTGGGGAAAGCCCATGAGGGCGGCCGTCCGCAAGCCGACGTTGACGACTGCTGATGAGAAGGAAGCCATGCGGAAGCTGCTGGACAAGGCCACCGCGATCGCGGGGAATGCGGGCATCGATGTGGTGCAGTTCCTCTCCCAGCGCCCTCTGCCCGTCGGCAGCTGCCACATCGTCCCTCTCTCCATGCAGCTAGTGACGGTGAAACAGGAGGTGGTGGAGCACACCTGCAGGAAGCGCAAGGCGACAGACTATGCCACCCCTCCGACTCCCAGTCCGCCACCGGAATCTTCCACCCCTACGCCACAGCAGATCCAGATCCAGAGTGGCATCGAGACATCTACGCCGCTGGGTTCTGCTTATGGGGGACAATCACATGTCTCCGGCGGTGAGAGATCTGCAGCCACCATGCGGGGTTTAGTGGACAGCATGGCAGGGGCGCTCGAGCAGGCGAAGATGGCCGCTGCTGAGCTTGACGCAAAGGAACAAGAGCTCAAAGCGACCAAGGACGAGGTTCTCCAACTCAAGCTCGAGCTGCAGGTGGCGAGAGACGTGCGTGCGGGCAATGTCGCCCGACTTAGCAAGGAGCTTCGGCAGACGAAAGCACACGCCAAGAAGATTGAGATGGCGAGCGCGACGCATTCGGCGGAGGTTGCCCGACTCGCCAAGGAGCTTCAGCAGGCGAAAGCCGTGCACGCGGCTGAGATGCAGGCCCTCAAGGTTGAGAATCAACGAGAGATTATCAGCTTGGACCGCTCGAGATACGCAAAGGGCTTGAGGGACATGAGGAACCTGGCTGTCCACATGTACCCTAACGTTGTCGACCCGGTCAAGTTGAACCACCCGGTGCTATCCGAGGATTCGGAACAGAGGGCCGGTTGCCCTCAAGGACATGCTCCTCAAGCGCGGGCAAAGCGTCGGTGACCCCAAGATCTTGGTAAACAGCCTGCAATTTTATGTGTTTAGTCCCCTCGATCGAATTAGACAGCTTCATGTTCATTTCAGTTCAATTGGTTATGAGATATTGCTAGCTAGTAGTTTTTGTACTGTGCATATGCTTAAGAAACATTAGATACTTTACATGTGATTCATTGCTTGTGGAGGGACATTAGTTTTGCATTGTTTGTAGCCTTTATTTTGTCGGCTGTTCTTTGCAAAGTTTGGGTCCCAAAATTCAGAACATCGTAGGTGAAGAATCGTAAGTTGATTTGTTGGAAAACAAGTACGACATTGACATTTTCGTGCCCCGTGTATAAGATTTCAACCTTTTTCTGTGGATAGGATCAAAATCTTTCTGTCATCCTTTATAACAGAGAAACGGTAACTATAGAACTAGATAGAACAGTTGCTAATATAGTGTTGTTAAGGTGAGAAGCAGAGCAGTTTTGTGACTGGTGAAATAGATCACTGTTTCTCATGTGTCCTTTGGCTGTACACTAACGAAGTATGTTGGTGAAATTTTTTGTTTATTGAGGTGAGTATGCTGGTGAAGTTAAATGTACATGGTAAGATTCCTGCAAGTTTAGAGGATTTTATCAATTTTAATGTGAGTCTTGGTGCTACAGGAAATTAGATGGTTATTCTGTTTTAACAGAGAAACAGCTACTTTTATGAATAAACTCTTTGTTAATCTCTTAACCGGTGTATTCTATCTTGTATCTGGTATGTGAACTTATGGCGAGTTTTGCTCGATACAGGTAACAACAAGAAGGCGACTCAGATTGGAGCCTGGGCATGGGACTACCTGGATGAGCAGAAGCAAGATGGCTTGCGTCGACCAACTCACAATGAGTAATCAGTAGTTCAGGATGTTTCAGTCTTTTGCTTCGGTTTGGGTTGCTTGTAATACTTTTGCGACACTGTGTTATTTCTCATGGATCTGAAATCATGTGGCAACTGGTAGAAAATTATGCTAAACGTTTGTAAGTGGTCATGTCTGTGGTAGTGTCAGCTTGGAATGCTATATGCTTGCAAACATTGCATGTTCTGGGGATGCTGGTCCCTTTGCATCTCATATATGGTTCGTTATCTTTGGATTATGGTTTACAGTTTGGGATGTAGAATGCAGTGTATGAGAAAATCTTCTATCTAATTGGATTTGGTGGAGTGATTACTATGGAGTTTATTGCTATTGCAAGTTGATAAAAGACGTGTGGGAGGCCAAGAAAGATGATGAGAGGGAACGGCTCAGGAGAATATCTGTGGAGAAATTTATATATTTAAGAAATTGCGGGTAGTGTGGAGTATGAAAGTGAGATTAGAGAGTTGCTTCGCTTGGTTGACACTTGCTATTCAGGTCCAGCCTTCTTTTGGTTTGTGTCTAGTCCTTCTTTGTCAATTGTTGTTTAGCCTCTAGGGTACTAGTGAGGTTGGAGCATCTGTTATGAAATCGTTGATCTTCGGAGATATCCGCTTGTCAAGGAGAACACCCTATGTACGAACCACTACCTAAGAAAATGACATAGGTGACGGGCAAAGACTGTTATAGGTGACGGGCATTTCAGGCGTCACCCCTAACCCGTCACCGATTACAAGAGAAAAGGTGACGGGCATATGTCCGTCACCTGTAATGAGTCATAGGTGACGGGCATCTCATGTTGCCCGTCACCTATAAGGGTTACGGGTGACGGGCATCTGATGCTGCCCGTCACCCCTGTGAGGTTAGAGGTGACGGCCTCTGATGTTGCCCGTCACCTATATGAGTAAAATAGGTGACGGGCTTTCATGTTGCCCGTCACCTATTGCAATTTAAAAAACAAAAAAAAGAAAAAGAATTATTTACTATAAAAGGCCACTGCGGTGTTGTTCATCCATGTTCGAAACAAGAACATCTGAGAAGTTGTACAATACAAGTATGACTTAAAATATCCAATGAATTATGCTCTTTACAACACTTTGACAATCTGTACCTACATTATCTCTAAACTTGTCACTAGAATATAGTTCACAATTTACAATGGATCATTACAAGCATGGCACATATGGTAAGAATTTCATTAATTCCCACTAAGATTAGACATGGAAAGGACAGACTGAGTTTTACAAATTATGTCCAAATTCTCTCCTAACCTCACGTATTGCAAGAAGCTTCATGAGCATATATGGTTGGAGAAACCAATAAAAGGCGACCATCAGTTCACCATAGACGAAAATATTATAAGCATCCTGAGTACTACTACATGAAAAAGAGATGATATTGAGTCATACAGTTTCTTAAGTGCCTGCAGTATAAAAGTAAAAGAGATGATGTTGTCCGTCACCTATTAGTCAGGCACCTAATAGGTGACGGGCTCTAATGTTGCCCGTCACCTATTACCCTCCCCCACCTGGACAGCCATGCTAGCGGGTGACGGGCATCGAAGTGGCCCGTCACCTTTCCAGTAAAGGTGACGGGTTAAGAAAGCCCGTCACCTATGTGCCCGTCACCTATGGACAGTTCTTACATAGTGGAACGCCGGTGGATGGATTGTTAGTAGAGGCTAGCATCCAAGATCTCAAGTGCTCGTAGACGGGTTGCTCCTGTAAATGCACTGCACGGCAGGCAGGTAACTCATAGACGAATGCATCTGTTTTTGCCTCAAAACAACATGCAATCAATCCATATATTTATGTACGCATACTGAGTCTATATGGTTTTGCATAATATTGGTCTTAATACATGTGTGTGATTTTGTGCACGCAGATGCAAGAATTATAAGGAATCATTCATGCATGACATTTTTGTATACATGCAACTATGTATTGCCACCACGTCCACTAATATATCTTTGGAGATGTGACAGGTTAGATCGTTTAAGCATATCACTTCGACATCACCTGCATTTCATCAGCACGTGATATGGTTGAGGTACACGAGAGAACACACGACGAAGATTAAGATGGCGAACGCGGTGCATTCGGCGGAGGTTCCCCGACTCGCCAAGGAGCTTCAGCAGGCGAAAGCCGAGCACGCGAGATTATTAGCTTGGACCGTTCGAGATACACAAAGGGCTTGAGGGGCGTGATGAACCTGGGTGTCCACATGTACCCTAATGTTGTCGACCCGTTGAAGTTGAACCACCTGATCCTATCTGAGGTTCGGAACAGAGGGCCAGTGGCCCTCAAGGACCTGCTCCTGCGTTGGCAAAGCGTCCTTGAACCGAACATCATTATGGTAAGGCACTTGCTATTCTATGTACTTGTTTACTCCCCTCGATCGATCGTGTTCATTTCAGTTAGATCGGTTATATATGAGATATCGTTGCTAGTACTTTTCTACCGTACGGCATATGCATAAGGAACACTAGATTCTTTTCATTGTCTGTGGAGAGACATTAGTGTTTGTAGCCTTAATCTGTCCGCTCTTCTTTGCAAAGTTTATGTCCTAAAATTCAGAACATCATAGGTGAAGAATCGTAAGTTGTGATTTGTTGGAAAACAAGTACGTCATAGACATTTTCGTGCCCTGTGTATAAGATTTCAACCTTTTTCTGTGGATAGGATCAAAATCTTCTGTGATCCTTTGTAACAGAGAAACGATAACTGTAGAACTAGATAGAACAGTTGCTAAAATAATGTTGTTAAGGTGAGAAGCATTGCAGTTTTGTGACTGGTGAAATATAGATCACTGTTTTCCGTGTATCCTTTGGCTGTACACTAACAAAGTATGTTGGTGATGGTTTTTTTTTTTTTTTGCGTTGAGTATGCTGGTGAAGTTAAATGTACATGGTAAGATTCCTGCAAGGTAGATTTTATGAATTTTAATGTGAGTCTTGGTGCTATGGAAATTAGATGGTTCTTCTGTTTTAATGGAGAAACAGTTACTTCTATGAATAAACTCTTTGTATATCTCTTAAACAGTGTATTCTATCTTGTCTCGGGTATGTGGATTTATGGGGAATTTTGCTTAATACTGGTAACAAACAGAAGGCAAGTCAGATTGGAGCCTGGCTATGTACCACCTGAATGTGCGGAAGCAAGATGGCTTGAGTTGGCCAACTCGCAATGAGTAATCAGCTATTCAGAATCAGAGCCAAGATCAATGCAGTTCAGGATGTTTGAGTCTTTTGCTTTACTATGGGTTTCTTGTAAGACATATGTGACACACTGTTATTTCTCTTGGATCTGAAATCATGTGGCAATTGGTAGAAAAATTATCCTAAAAGTACGTAAGTGGTCATGTCTGCGTTAATATGCTCGAATTAAAGTGTCAGCTTTGAATGCTATGCTTGCAAACATTGCATGTTCTGGGGATGCTGGGGCGTTTGCATCTCATATATGGTTTGTTATCTTTGGATTACGTTTTACAGTTTTGTTAGTAGTCTATAGCAGAAAATATTCTATATTAAGTGGATTAGGTGGAGCGATTACTGTGGAGTTAATTTATTGCTATCGCAAGTTGATAAAAGAGGGAAGCCCAGAAATATGATAAGAGAGGGAACGATTGACTAGAAGGTCAGTGGTGAAATGTTTGTTTATATTACAAGATATTGCGGGTAGTGAAGAGTATTGTAGGAGGCGTCTGTAAGGTAGAATAGAGATCGAGTTCCTTTGCTCGGTTCACGCTTGCTATTCAGGCCCAGACTTCTTTTGGTTTGCGTCTAGTCCTTTGTCAATTGTTGTTTAGCCTCTATGGTAGTAGTGGAGTTCGAGCATATGTAATGAAAATGTCAATCTTCGGAGATATCTGCTTGTCAAGGAGAACGTCCTATGTACGAAACGCCGGTGGATGGATCGTTGGCACGGGCTAGCATGCAAGATCACAAGTGCTCGTAGACGGGTTGCTCTTGTAAATGCGCTGCATGGCAAGCAGGTAACTCATAGAGGAATGCATCTAATGCATCTGTATTTGCCACCAAACAACATGCAATCATTCCATGTTCAGTGCAGTTTTGTGAAGGTGAAATAAATTGCTAGCATAAGGTTGGGAAGGTGAGAAGTAGTGCAGTTTTGTGACTGGTGAAATATAGAGATCACTAGCTGTTCTTTGTGTGTCCTTTGGCTGTACACTAACGGAGTATGCTGGTGATTTTTTTTTTTGAGTAAATTGCATCGGTGGTACAACAACTTGTGAGGTGGGTGCGTTTTAGTCACATAACTTGAAAATTGCTCAATCGGATAACACAACTTGTTATGATGGTGCAAATTAAGTCATAAACTAAAGTTAGATTACAGGATAAGTTCTTGAGTAGTGACATGGTATATGCAAAAGTCACTTTGTTTTCTCCCTACATGTGCAAATTCTACTGAATTCATTTTTATCAATGCCACTACTCAAACGAAGTCAATTCTTCATTTCCATTATCATTAGCTCATAAGTCACGTCATATATGTCGATGTGACATTCTTTTGCCTATATGATGGTTGTTTTTTGCTCTCGTATCATCAAAACATGTTGTTAAGATATGCTTTATGACTTTATTTGCACCACCATAACAAGTTGTGTGACTTAATTGAGCAATTTTCAAGTTGTGTGACAAAATCGCACCCACCTCACAGGTTGTGGTACCATCAATGCAATTCACTCTTTTTTTTTTGAAATGAGTATGCTGGTGAAGTTAAAGGCACATGGTAATATTCCTGTTAGTTTAGAGGATTTTATGAATTTTAATGCGAGTCTTGGTGTTCCCGGAAATTTGATGGTCCTTCTGTTTTATGTGCCCTATGAAATGGAGAAACAGTTACTTCTATGAATAAACTCTTTGTATATCTCTCTTAACCAGTGTATTCTATCTTGTCTCGGGTATGTGGATTTATGGGGAATTTTGCTTAATACTGGTAACAAACAGAAGGCGAGTCAGATTGGAGCCTGGGTATGGGACCACCTGAATGTGCGGAAGCAAGATGGCTTGAGTCGACCAACTCGCAATGAGAAATCATTAGTAGCTATTCAGAATCAGAGCTAAGATCGATCAATGCTATTCAGGATGTTTTGAGTCTTTTGCTTTAGCATGTGTTTCTTGTAAGTTTTTCGTGACACTGTGTTGGTTCTCATGGATCTTAAATCATGTGGAGATTGGTAGAAAAATTATCCTAAACGTATGTAAGTGGTCATGTTTGCGCTAGAATATGCTCGAATTAAAAGTGTCAGCTTGAAATGCTATGCTTGCTAGCATTGCATGTTCCGGGCCTTCCGGCGATGCTGGGCCCTTTGCATCTCATATATGGTTCGTTATCCTTGGATTATGGTTTACAGTTTGGGAAGCAGAAAATATTATATCTAATTGGATTAGGTGGAGCGATTACTGTGGAGTTTATTGCTATTGCAAGTTGATTAAAAAAAGTGTGGGAGGCCAAGAAAGATGATGAGAAAGGGAACTGTTGAGGAGAGGATCAGTTGAGAAATTGTTTTTTATATAAGATATTTCGGGTAGTGTAGAGTATTGTAGGAGGCGTAGGTATGAAAGTGATATTAGAGACTTCCTTTGCTTGGTTCAGACTTGCTATTCAGGTCCAGACTTCTTTTGGATTGTGTCTATGCCTTCTTTGTCAATTGTTGTTTAACCTCTATGTTAGTAGTGAAGTTGGAGCATATGTAATGAAATTGTTAATGGAGAACGTCCAATGTACGAAACCCCGGTGGCAGATGGATCGCTGGCAGGGGCTAGCATGCGAGATCTCAAGTTCTCGTAGAAGGGTTGCTCTAGTAAAAGCTCAAGGCGGCCAGGTAACTCATATATAGACAAATGCATCTGATGTATCTGTATTTGCCTCGAAACAACATGCAATCAATCCATGTGCATGCAAGGCATGCATGGATGCAACAAATTGCAAAACAATCAGGTTCTGCCACTCATCAAGTGGATTAAAAGGAGGCTTATGTGCCACTCTATATGGACATCACTATACATCCTCATGTGCTGGAGCATTTGGAAGGAAAGGAATAATTAGTTATTTCAAGGAATTGATCCAACAGTAGCAAACTGTCATGCGAGGTTCTTTAGTGAGCTTGGTTGTCCATAGAGCTTGAAATGGACAGGCTGAACCTTTGAAATTATGGATTCAGTCGGCCATCTGATTGTATCTTTTCTTTTTTTCTTTTTTTATTCATGTATTCTTAATCTTATTACTTAAATATATTAATCTGTAGGGGCTTGCCCCTCAAGTGTCTTCAAAAAAAAAAATTGCAAAACAATGCCGCGCTGTATGCCTGAACTAATATGCTTGTGCAGAACTCAATCTTGGTGCCAGGATGGTCAGTTAAAACAAAATAAATCTTGGTGCGGAACACTGCATGTGCGTATGTTTGTATATAGGCATGCATAGCACTCCATCTGTATATGCGCAGTACATATACTTTTTTTTGTGGTGGAAAAAAAGTATATGTACTGCGCATATGCAGATGGAGTGCTATATACTTATGTACGCATACTTACCCTATATGGTTTTACATAATATTTTATCCCAATACGTGTGCATGAGTTTGTGCAGGCCGATGCAAGAATTATAAGGACGCGCATAATAAACTAATTAAAGAATGAAACTTAATATGTAACAATTGGAATGCAAATATATATAACCTTAGGGAAAGTTTTCAAAAATGCAAACATTACTGAATTACTAAGCCAGAAAGGAAAAGTAGAGTACTCCATATATATGAAATGAAATTGAACAAACAATTTTAAAAATGTTTATTACAGTTGAAAAACTTAATCATATAAGACATTAGTCTGGTTAAGCACAATTCCTGAGTCGTACTCAAATCTATCCATGCATTTGCGTGGGTAATCTGTCAAGTTAGATGATATGGCCATGGTATGAAATACCAAAATGAAAATGAAGCGTTGAATGGATTGTTTCATTTTCATTTTAAAACACTATTTTTTCGTGGGGATCATTGAAAAAACACTATGATTGAATGGCGTTCTTGTAACAACTAAATTAAGCTCTTCGTCGCATTTAGGCTTTTATATGAAAACGTTTAATTGACATATATCTCAAAGCGGTCAGCACATGCCGATTCCCTAAGTGAATTCCTTAGGTCACGAAATTAACAACGAGTGCTTGTTGAGCAAATGTGAAAGGAGTCTTCCCCAATCTCGTCATGTTTCCACCAAAGAACGGTCAAGCGTGCAAGTGATGCAACCACTTCGTTTCATTATCTTGAAGTCCCCCCAGTTCAAATGCGAGTTAATTACTAGAAAACAGCTGTATTCCTCTTATGTATCTCATGAATCATTTCATGTAGAGTTACTACTCTCGATCCATAATATTTCTACCAGGTAAAAAAGTAGCTTGTGAAGATCTTATTACTTGATGAGCTATCTGAGCAGTTTCACTGTGCATTATTTTTAGGGCATAAACTAGTGCAAGAACAAACTATATCACCAAATAATGATTTTGTCAAATATCTTGCACAAAATATAGGTCAACCGATGCTTTTGTTTTGATTTATCGAATGCAGAATTAGCTGTCCAGAAACACAGAATGATATCGTGTGCGTTACATGAATGAACGTAAATGGAAGGCATGGTTAGAATTAATTGAGACGTTTGATATGATACAGGACCGGGACATCTCTCGTGCACTGGAATCTAGTGTAGACTACCAGACAGGCGATTCTGAAAAGCACTCCCGGCTACTCACCTCAAGCAGCAGGGAAGCGGGGAGCATAGCACTCTCCCTTCTTCAGCAACCAACATCCGTTAGGAGGAGTAGAACAAAGGTCCCAGTTCTGAAGCCGCCATTTCGGAAATAAAATCAGAAGATCCCAAATGGAAATTGGAGGCTTCAGCCCTAACTCATTGGAAAGAGGTCTACCTGGCTGCAACGACCCTTAGTTGTTGTCAAATTGAAATGCCAAATTATTTAGTTGTTAACGATGTAATAGAGAGATATAAAATTTTTTATTTTTTTTTGCAAGGGATACAAATTATTAGTTCACTAGTAATGAGTAACAAATCTCTTTTTCTAATTGCTTCTGCTTAATGCAAGTTTTATGATGGTGCCGTCGACTAGGTAACTTCTTGAATCATCTCAAGATTAGCCGGCCCATTCTTTCGGAGGCGCTTGTAGGGGTAGTGATTGCGTGCGTGTGTTCATTGGGATGAATATTCGTGCGTGTTTATGAGTGTTTGCGTCTGTATTGTGTTTCACAAGAAATAAAAGGATAACATTTCAAGCACTGGTGCTAGCTATAGTTCTTTGCATACCAACAGGCAGTCCGTGGGGGAAAAAAATGGAGTGCAGGGTTTACGAGAGTTGAAATGATCATAAAAAGTCTAGTACACTTTCTTTCTCTAATGCATTCATTCATACCCTATAAATCAAAATTGACAAACTGTCGTGTTCGATTAAACATCAAACTTTTTATGTTCTCTAATGCATTCAAATTGACAAACTCTATATTCGGTACCCAAACCTAGAGGGTGGGACGCTAAATAGGGTGTCATGTTAATATTTTCAGTCATGTGACAAGAAAATTAATAAGGTGAGAGATGAAACTGTGTGTGCATTATTTCTTATTTATATCCATTTACAGCAAAAATGTACACGATCTATTATATATATATATATATATATATATATATATAACTCAACAAGAAAAGAAGACTCCAATTTCGCTCTCAAGGTCTAAAAATTCCCACCTTAATCTAAGAAAATAAGAAGAAAAAATTACCCACCACTGCCATTATGAAAATTTTAGTCCAAAATACCCTCAAATCTATTTAAACTACCCACCATGCTATTAGGAGTAAAAAAATAGCTAAATTCGGAATAAAACAGTATATCCAAAAAATACTCCCCACATCTATTTCTAAATTAATTACCCACCATGCCATTATAGTCAAAAATTAAGGAATAATAGAAAATAGTCAAAAAGTATTTTAATTCCTATTTCTAATTTAGCCATCATACCATTATGAGTCCAAAATAGCTAAACTTGGAATAATAAAATAGTCAAAAATACATTTAATTCCTATTTCTAGATTACTCAGTTTTCTATTTGAATTAATTAATAAATTATTTTATATTTGAAACACTAATAAGTGAAATGAAATATAATTTCTCTTTAAATTGTTGGGAAATACACCATAGAAAAGCACATGAAAATATAAACTATAATAATTCAAATTCATATCCTTAACTAAACTTAACATGCAACACAGCTCTCATTACGGTCCAACTTCTTCCTTAGCTCAGATATAATTTAGTAATGCATTGTTTTCTAAATGTGTAATGCTTTAATTGTTAAACACTAACAACATTTATCTTCTATAAGGAAATAGGTAACAAACATGTATATGCGTGTCCATCAAATAAGAAAACAAAGCACAATAATTGACAAAGTGTAAAAAGCACTTTTACCGTTACAATATTATGAAACTTTAAGACCATACACTCATAACTTTTAGAAATAATCTCAGTGTATAAACATATATGATGGTTAAATTTTAAATAGTCTAATATTGTGTTAACTAGATATACATGCGTAGATATAATTGCACGTAACACAGAACCAAATACTCATTAGTTTTCGATCTCCATATATAAACATATGATGGTTAAAGTTTGGGTAGTCTAATATTGTGTTTAACTACTAAATATACATATGTGATTGGAAAACTATAAAAAATGTTATTCATGCGTGACGGTCCAAAAGATACCCTTTTCTTATAGACCGGTCACGAGTATACTATAAATAAGAATAAGGTGTCAAATTTATGTACTATACATATATCAACAAATGTCTGTTATATCCTGTGATGACCTTGAGAAACCAGAATGATTGAACTCCGAGGATGCTCACGTGAACATGATCCATCTACATACATGGGACCTCAATAATCGTTGGTAGCGCTAAGTACCCTCTTAGTGCAAGGCCATGGATCTACTAGAAGCACATATAGTTCAATCTTCAAAGGATCCTAGGTACGCGTAACCGCAAGTCACACGGAAGCTGGCTTCATCAGAACTGAGCCCTTGAGCCATGGCTATCTGCTATACAGATATGTTATGATTGACATAATTTGATTCAGTAGAGTAACAAGAAAAATACATTTTAAATACCATGAGTTCACATATCATATATATTATTTTGTATTTTTTTCGTGATTCATCTTTTATTCTAGCTTTACACCATACTTACATGTTCTAGCTAGCTCTATTTCGACCATGTATCTTTGTCGCCAATTGCCACAATGATGATTTTTACATGGTACTTCTAAAAATTGGTAATTTCAGTTATGACATTCAGGTAAATGATGACTCATCAAACACTCAAATTAACAAACACGGTGAGAAATTTCTCCAATCAATTTTAGCTATGTTAGAAATGTATTACTATAAAAATAACAATAATAAACTATGCTTAAACTCCTGCAATAATATGAAAATAATCTAAATAGCGTAACAGGTCTAGCCGCGCAAATGCGGCGGCAGCCATACTAGTTCATTATTAATACCCATCTATAGCAAAAAAGGAGCTATTATATATATAATTGACGACGGAAAGGAGCTACCACGTTCGCTCTAAAATGCTAAAAATTCTCACGTTAATCCGAGAAAATAAGAAGAGAAAATTACCCACCACTACTATTATGAAAAAATTATTCACAAAACCCCCTATAAATAATTATAAAATAGCTAAATTTGAATAATAAAAAATAGCCAAAAATACCCCTTAAACCTATTTCTAAATTACCCATCATGCCATTATTAGTCAAAAAATAGCTAAATTCAAAATAGTAAAAATAACCTAAAATACACTTCACACCAATTTCTAAATTACCCGTCATTACATTATAAGTTCAAAAATAAACTAAATTCGGGTTGTAAAAGATAGCTAAACATATCCCTAATTCTTATTCTAATTTTCCCACCATACCATTATGGGTCTAAAATAGCTAAATTATGATGTGATGAGTAGGCAAGCTGAAAAACAAGCTATGACGATGACAGAGTAAGGATGAGTGGGAGAACCAAAAAACAAGTTAGAAAGGAGGACGGGAAGAGCATTGAAGGAGAGGGCGATGAGCAGACAATCTGAACAACAAGGCGAGAGGGGAAGGTGACGCGTGAAGGTAGTCGCCCTTGCCGGAGTGGACGACAAGTAGGTGGGACGGATAATGAGTTGGCAGAAGTGTACTAGAGGAACAAATGAACTAGACAACAACCAAGGCGACAACTAGCTGAGAATCATTATGAGCAGGCGAGGGATGCGACCGTGGGAAAGAGCATATAAAAGTTTATTACAAAATATCATGAAATACCTACATACAAGTTTATAAATTTTATACTATTATCGTTGTGATACTATTATTGTTGTGAAAACAATCAACTCTAGCCGCCGCAAATGCGCGAGCAGTCATACTTTCACTTTCAAGAGGAAAAAATAAACGAAAGTTTCATCTTTGTGAGAGAAAATATGACAGCGAAATGGCATGTTTCAATTAACTTCTTGAGAAGTACAAGCAAATCTCTTTTTCTAACCGCTCCTGCTCAATGCAATTTCCGGGCGAGCAGAGAAAAACCGTTTCATCAAGCACTCGGGTGTCCTAGCTGTAGGAATCGCAACAGGTACTCTATGGGGAAAAAACGAGGCGGCACTCCAGACATCAACTGCATGCAAACCTCATCTACAAGGCGTGTTTTAAAAACTCCTCTCTCGAACCCTCCCGTCCCCCATCTACAGTTGAGAGGAGAGTGTGAGGGCGCGGTCGTCTCCGCCGGCGAGGCCCTTGATCTCCTTTATCTTCACCGGCCTGCGGGCCGGAGGGAGGTGAGGGAGATCGAGGCGTTCTCGTCGGCGGGTAGTTTGGGTCCCTCCCCGTTAGGGTTAGGGTTTGTATTCCGGCGGCGGCGTCGAGGCGGCGGCGACGGCGGCGTCTATGGAATAAGGTCCTCTCGTATCCTTCCTCGCCTCGACGGCATCTCGCTCCGGTGTCGTCGACGGATGCGTGGAGGTGGAGTCGGCGCTCGCTGGCTCCTGTACAGGAGTCCTCGCGGCGCGGTGGCGTCTCGGCTTGGCGGGACGGCGCCGGCTGCGCTTTTTTGAAGGGTACGGCGATGGCTGCGGATCTGGCGGCAAGAAGGAGAGTGGATCGGGCTCGGCTTCTCCTCGGCGGTCGTCGTCGACGGCGAGTCCCGATCCAGGGTCGGCGAGGCTCGGGGTGCGTCCCCGGCCGATGGACCTGCGGCTCTGCCTCCTCGGATTGCGGCTCAATCAAAAGCCTTTGTGCGAAGGGGCTTCGCCGGCTCGTGGTCCTCCTCGGCTTCTTCATCTACGGTGGCGGTCGCGTCGGCGGTGGCGACCGGCGGTGGAGAGGTCTGGAGTCTTCGGTGTGCACAGCTCCCAGGGACCTGTTTGTAATTTCTGTTTTCTTCGGGGGTCTTTGTGCTAGTTGGTTGGGACAGCTGTCCCCGTATCCTTTCAGTACGTACCTGTATGTGTACGTGTCTTTGTACGTTTTCCTTATCTAGAAATACAGATACGTATTATCAAAAAAAAAATACAAGGCGTGTTTATATTTGACACGGTACGCGATCAGCATTTGCCAATTCCCTATGGGCAAAGGCTGCGTTCCATAGGCCACCAAAATTACTGCGTACTACTCACTACTTCTGGTTAACCGGAGGCAAAAAATGTGCGCATGGGCAGAGCAGTCATGCATGAAACCGCTTCGTTTGCTTGTCTTTATTAAGTCGCTTCGTTTGCTTTGTCTTTATTAAGTCGCCCCAGTTCCAATGCAAATTGACCGCTAGAAAACAGCTTACTATACAATGGACAATTGCTCCTCCTCAGTCGACTGATTTCTGGTATCTGTCTCAGTCGAATTTGTACGGCGCGTGATATGTCGCGGCGGCTGAGATTTTGCGCGTGCATGCGTACTTATATTCTTTTTTTTTTAACCTCTCATTCCTGAATATAAATGTAGTATCTGTTCGTGTACAAAAGGAAACACGCCAACGCACCACACGAACACGCCTACACCTATACCCAGAAAAACAAACGCGTCCCTCAAAAGATTAAAGCACGACTGTCACCACGCGGTGAGAGGTACCAGAAAAACAAAAGTCCGAACAGATTACAGAAGAAAGCTGGCATTAAAGAAAGATACCCCTAGGTGCCCCCCAGCTCCGACGCCGCCTGACGCGGTACCAATCGCCAAAGCCGCCGTTGCACGACGCGCCGCTGACCGCCATCGCCGTCGCCTATCATGCCGCCAACCGCTACAGCTCCGACGTCGCACAACACGCCCGCAGCACGCCGAAGCTTCAACACCAACTGGTCCTCTGCAACCCTGGACAAGCTCCCCTGATGAGGGACCCCTAAGGACCC
The DNA here is from genome assembly GCA_012490785.1 of Eragrostis nindensis. Lineage (NCBI taxonomy): Eukaryota > Viridiplantae > Streptophyta > Magnoliopsida > Poales > Poaceae > Eragrostis > Eragrostis nindensis. Next base: position 435,209 of record JAAXCT010000048.1, on the reverse strand, counting down.
ATTCTCCACGGACTCACCGACAGCGGTGGAGAGCAAGACGCCATCGATACGGCGGAAGTCCGGAAGACATTATTCCACCAACGCGCCCTCGCCGCCGCAACTCCGGCGCGCCACGGACAGCATGCGCCAGCTCAGGGACGCACGCAGAGCCCCTCCTTCCGCCGGAAAGAAGGCAAAAGACCTCCTGCCATGGACCGCCAATGAGACAGGGAAGCCACCATGGAGACCGGAGGGAATCGCGCCGACCATCAGCACACGAGCACCCCCATCGCCTTCATGATGTCGCCCACCAGAACGGAATCCACAGAAGGAGTAGACACCAATCTCACCGTGCTCTTCTCCTGTAGACAGCAAGAGACAGAGGACGGGAGCCAAAAAATCCCCCCGAATCGCCAAGCTGGGAGTCGCCCCTGCCACTTCACGAAGAGCAGTAGCAGGAAGACCGTCGCCGGAGACCGAGGAGAACAGCCAGACCGGCGACTAAGCCATCGCCGGCCAAAGAAAACCTAAAAACTACATTAATCCTACGTATATACACACACACCACGGATCAGCTTCCCCACCCCCCCCCCCCCCCCCCCCCGGTGGCCAGAGAGGCCACCAAAGGGGAGGGGGAAGCGACGGATTAGGCGGCGGTTGAGGTTCGTCAGAGAATCGCCCTCGGAGTACTGTAGAAGAGGGGAAGTCTCGGAGAGTTCGACGAATGGCCCCCTTTTGGTAATCCTACTTATATTCTTTTTTCCATGCACTACCGTACATTGTTGGGCTGCTTGACTCTTCCTCTGCCAGATCACGTGGGCTTTGTTGAGTTGTTAGGCTTTTTTCTTTGGTGTTGTTTGCTATCGGGCTTTGTCTGCCCTAAAAAAAAAAGAATGAGGCTCCTGGGCATTCTTTGGATTTGTCTTGATATTTGATTGTGATTTCGTGTCAGCTAATCATGTGAGATGTATTTTTTTTTGCATTGTTTAAATCAACAAAATACTTGATATGAGTTATTTTGTTAGAACCAGTTTCCAGCTAGTTGTTGCTCCAAGCCTGTGCTAAAGTATCATAGAACATAAATATTACACCATAATATATATAAATTTTATACTGCTGGAAGAGTAGTAATTTTTATATAATAATGGTGTATTTTTGTCATTCAGCTTTAGGTTGGTGCGGGCCTGATTAAAACTTAGCCCACTAGCATGGAGCGTTGGATGGTCCATTCAGCTTAGGTGGCCTGATTATAGCTAAACAAGATCAAAGAATACTACTGTGTGGAGAATTGGATGGTAATCCTGCGGACAAAAAAATTTGACTGAGATGTGAACCAAAAATCAGTCGACTGACCTGGAGACAGCTACCCACACCTCCCTTTCCCTCCGTTTACCAAGCGCCACCGCCTTTCCCAGCAGCTGGTACGACCGTGCCATGGCAGCCTCGTCGTCGTCGTCCTCCGACGTCGAGGTGCTCGAGATGGCAACGGAGGGCGACTCCGAGACCTCGGCGTTCTTCTCTGCGGACGGCGAGGCCGCCGCACTCTCCTGGCCCGGCGCGGAGAAGATCACGTCGACGTTGATCGGCATACGGAAGAAGCTGCAAGCCCTGTGCAGCAAGTTCGACGTCCCCGACGTGTACACGCCGTACTACGCGAGGGAAAGGCCGGCCTGCACGGCGGCGGCCGAGGAGGACAATGCCATCAGCGTCCACGTCGACGCGTTCAACGCCGGCCTGCGGCTTCCTCTCCCCCAGTTCTATGTGGAGGTACTGCTGCACTACGGCCTGGCGCCGAGCCAGCTCCTGCCGAACGCGTGGCGCTACTACATGGCCGCCTTCGTGCTGCTCTGCGCGGACGCCGGCGTCGAGCCGCTGCTCCCTGTGTTCCGGCACGTGTTCACGGTGTCGAGGCACAAGGGTGAGTCCGGAGGGTGGCACCACTTCAGGTCCTATTCCCCAAGGCCCGTGTTCTTTGCTTATTTTGACCTTTTTTTAAAACTATTTTTAGATCTCGACCATCTAAAAAACTATTTTCAAAATTGACCCTCGCCATCCGCGCCAAGGAAACTGGCGCGGTCGTTGGATGGAGGCGCGGTGGGAGGGTTGGCGCTGGTGTTCGTAGGTCAGCGCAGGGAGCTCTGGCGCTGAACTGAAGACACTATAAATAAAAGTGTTTACTTTATTGTCCCTTGACAGACATTGCTCCAGTGGTAAAGCCGGACGTTTGTGGCTGTGAGGGTGAGGGTTCGAATCTTGAAACCCTTATGTTTTGTTGTTATTTTCTATGCGCAACTTATACAATATAAATAATTTACTTTCGTATATGGTTACCAAAACCTCGTTGCTTCTTTATCTTTTGGTATTACTTTTTTTTTTGCAACACATGTAATCCCTTCTCTTTTTTTGCGAGGGACATGTAATCCCTTCTAGGTCACACTTAAAAGCCATGAATATTTCTTGCTATTGTAAAGAGGGAGGGAGATGTAAATATCTATAACAAACTATTTATATATTTTTTGAGAATCAACAAACTATTTACGTTTATTATTAAGTAGGGGATTGCTGAATTTTTTATTTTCAAGTTGATTGCTTGACCATGGGGTCAAAAAAAAAAAAATGTTGCTTGATCCTGGTGTTGAACCCGGAACCTCTTGGAAACCAACTAGCAGCATCACCAGCAAGCCATCGCATGCTGCCGTGAAATAGCGGGAGAGTTCATTTACTTATACTTTTTAGTATGCGCCCCAGGCACCTTGGCCACGTCGGGACCCAACACCAGCGCCATAGTCCTTCACCTTATTCAGTTCACGTTCAGCGCCAGTTGGTCAAAACTGAAAATAGTTTTCTCAGCAGTTTAGATCTGAAAAATGTTTTTTTAAAAGGTCAAAATAAGGAAAAAACTCCCAAGGCCCAGCCCTCGCTCTTCAGTACCGGGATATCCACGTACTCGCCCACTTGGAAGACCCGGTTCTTCTTCCTCCGGTCGCCGCCGACGACGCCGTGGCCATGTCCAGTCAAGTGGGGAAAGCTGAGAAAGGCGGCGATTCCGACGCTGACGACTGCGGAGAAAACGGCCTTACAGAAGCTACTGGACACGGCCACCGCCATCGCAGGGAAAGAGGGCATCAGTGTGGTGCCGTTCCTCTCCGAGCGCACTCTGCCGGTCGGATGCCACGCCCCTCTGCCGCTGCAGCTCGCAGCGGTGAAACAGGAAGCCACCGCCATCGCCGCAACAACAATCGAGCTGTGGAGGTAGCGGAAGTCGCCGGAATCTGCCACACCTCCGCCGCAGCAGAGCCAGAGCGGCTTCGGGACGTCAACGCCGTTGGGTTCTGCTCACGCGGGACCATCCAATGTCTCCCGTCGGAGATCGCTCCGCCTCCACGCGGAGTTTGAAGGATCGCGTTGTAGGGGCGCTCGAGCAGGCGAAGATGGCCATGGCGGAGCTTGACGAAAATGAGCAGGAGCTCCAAGCGAGCAAGGACGACGAGATCGCCCAACTGAAGCTGGAGCTGCAGGTCGCGAGAGACGGCCCCGCCAGATTCAGCGAGGAGCTTCGGCTGGCCAAGGAAGCACTCGAGAAGTCAAACGCTGCGCGTTCAGCGGAGGTTGGCCGACTCCTCACGGAGCTTCAGCAGGCGAAAGCCGAGGTGCGGTTCGTCAAGATTGATTGTCAGCGCAAGCTCATCAGCTTGGAGTTGGACCAATCCAAGTACATTAAAGGCTTGAGGGATATGAGGCAACTGGCCATCGACATGTACCCTCAGGTGATGTTTGGATTCTGGGAAATGTTGATTGGGATAGGGATAGGGAATGGGATGGAAAATCAAGACCCTTCATTTCTCCATCACATTAAATCTCAACCCTTCATTCCCTCAGACATCATTTCCCAATCCCTAACCCACCTCCCATTTCTCATTATCCAAACACCACCTCAGGTGGTCAAATCCTCCGAGCTGAAGCACCCGCTGCTATCCGACGACGGTGATCAGCTTCCTGCACAGAATCAGTGATGCGAATATCGTTTTGGTAAGCTCCCTGGTATTTTATGGTATATATATACTTGTTCGTTCCGCTCGATCGAATAGGATTTTTTAATGTTTAAATTAGTTTGAATGGTTGTGAAAAATCACTACTATGTTGAGTACTGGCATATGCGTAAGAAACATTATATACTCGCATGTGCTTCACTGTTTTGTGGAGAGAGATAACTTTTGTGTTGTTGGCAGCCTTTCTTGGCTCGATCTTCTTAGAAAATGTCGTTATAGATTTCAGAATGTTTTGTGGTGATTACAGGTTTCTGAGAAGATCTTTGTTTTCATGTTTTTAATTGAGGAGCATAAAAACCATTATACTTGGTTACTACCGTTGGAAGGGAACTGCTCTTAATTAGATTTCAATTTCCTGAGATTCTTCAATTGCTTTAGATCCTCACCTATGTTAATGAAAGCTATTAGGAATAATTTTGTCAGGTCCAGCATTATGCCCTCAAAGAATGAGGTAAATTCATCAAGTTTCTGGTGGCTCACTGAAAAAGATATTCTTAAATGGAGTGGGAAATGGGATTTATTCCACCACTGAGGGTTTATGAGATTGGGCCAGAATGGGTGACAATAATTTCTAGGAAAGTAAAAGATATATAACAATGACCTATTCCTAGCTTGTAGGATCAAAATTTCTTTGAATGAGGTCAAAAAAAGAAGAAGAAGAAATCTTTCTGTGATCCGTTGTAATAGATAAAAGAGAAACAAAATGTGGTTTGAGATGTGACAAACAGTGGAGTTTTTTGTGCCAGGTTAAATATAGATCATTGTTCTTTTGTGTGTCCTGTGACTGTACAAAGGTAGAGTACCCTTGTGGAGGTTAACGTATATGATTATATTCTTGCATGTTTGGAGGATTTCACAAATTAAAAACGTGATAATTGGTGGTGTACATTTGATTGCGCTTCTTTTAATGGGCTGTATGAAATGGAGAATTAGTTTCTTTTGTTACTAAACTCTTTAATTATCTGAACCAGTTGATTCTATATATCTTGTCTCGGATATGCCGGCTTACAGGAAATTTCGCTTAATACAGGTTACAAACAGCAGGTCAGTCAGATGGAACCTGGATAAGGGACTGTCTGGATGTGCAAGGAAGATTCGCTTGTGTCGATCATGTCGTAGTGGTAGTCAGTAGTAGCTAGTGAGAATCAGATCATGTTCCATTGGCCAGCTGGATGCCGTTCAGGATGTGTGAGTTCCTTTCGTTTTGCTTTAGAATGGTCTCTCATAAGACATGGGTTACTCTATCGGTTTTTATGGATCATGAAACATGTGGAGATTGGTGGGACAATTATCTTAAATGCATGTAATCGTGTCTGGGTTAGATATGCTCGCGAATTAAAAGTTTCATCGAATAAGGCAGTATTGCAAGTTCAGGGGATCCCGTGCCGTTTGCATCACATGTCTGGTTTGTCATCTTTGGATTATTGTTTACTGTTGGGCAGTACAAAGCGATGTCTTTCAGAAAAATGTTCTTGCTTATGGATTAAAATGGAGCGATTAGCACGGATTTTATATGTTCAGTGCTGCTGCTGTGCCGATTTCGGGCGCAAGGAGAAGGGATTAGGAAGAAGGAGAAGGGAGAAGGGGGAAATTCGTGGAATTGATCAATTTCCTTGCAAATTGGAGTTCCTTGCCTCAAGGTTTAATCCTAAGTAGTCCCTAGCTGTTTCACAGATGAGCATATTTGATCAGATTCGTTGGCACATGTCGTATGATTGTTGGATTAATCCTAAATCTGGTATTAACGGGTTCGGATTTTGATAATCAGCCAATAACAAAAGTCGTAGATAATGTTTTTATCTTTCCAACCGCGTTGTTCTCACTCAGATTCCGATAAGTGGTCAAGGAGAAAAACGTAATTTTAGTACTTCTGTCTCAGGATTTCTTAGTCTGTTCAGTTTTCTATTTAATTACTTCGGGCTAGTTGGGGGCTTATTTAGCAAATATCTCTGTTACAAAAGTTGTCGGAAATTGTATGTCCAAAATGTATTCATTTGGTTCAAAAAATTAAAATTTATGGTCAGACTAGTAAAAAGTTCAGAAACTTCGGACGAATTTGGGATAACGAGTGAATTAGTGTATTTTCGCATGGATAAGGGAATCATTTTAATATTTCGAAAATAGGTTTGTATGTGCAGCGATTAAAAGTAGTTTTTACTCTACAGGTCTTGAGAGCTCGGTGTTAAGGACGTACCCAGTGGCGGAGCTGAGAGTGATCAGCTGGGCATTCATTTGTGATTGGGCATTCATTTTACCATACTTTTGCGGCTGAATATTCATTTTCAGCTCAAAATCCCTGTATTTTTTAGAATTTTTAAGTCACATTTAACCTATTTTTAGACATTTTGGGCATTCATGTGAATGCCATGAACCATAGCCAGCTCCGCCAATGGACGTACGAAAGCAGAGGTGAAATACACTACGAGTACACTTGCCGAGGTTCAGGCAAGTGCATGTCGAGCTTATGTGATGATATTGCCTTGCTGAATGTGTTCACTAATCTTCTTGCATTGTTCACTCAATTTGAGTTGCCTTTCATTTGTAAGTTTCACGATTACGTTCCTTCATGTTTCAAGTTTTTCATTTACATATCATTCATGTTCCGGTCGATCCGGATGTCCAAATTGATTCTTATATTCAAATGTTGTCCGTTTACCAGTAAATGCAATGACTTCAAGTGTTGTCCGTTTCATATGGAAGCTACTATTTCATTGAATGTTCATTTCAAGAGAAGTTCAGTTTTCCTTTGTTTTTGCATTTCATCATATTGTATCCATTATTCTAATTGTACTTGCTGAGTGTTTTCTCACTCTGTGTTTTATTTGGTTTTTAAGTACCCGTTGACTCAGAGCATGCATTAGAGGGGGAGTAGTACTTCACTTTTGAGCACACATACAACTTCACCTCGGCTTAGGTATAATTAATCTTTTAGACTTGTCATTGTCGTGTGGTCGTTGAGGAAGGTCATGAGGATGATATGGTCATTTTAACGGTCTATTTGTCGTGTGTGATGGTCGATTGTTTGCTTTGTTATGCTTGTTTTATCTCTTATTGTGACCTGTTGCCCGTGGATGGTACAATTTATAGGGGGAGACTTTACCGGATTTTCAAATAATTTTTATACTTAGTGAGGTTATGGTGAGATTTAGGTAGCCTCCAGGTTGGTGAATATCTGGGGTGTTACACCTGGCCTGGAAAACGGTCATATAATTTGTAGCCTCAGCTTTATTAGTGATACAGATATTAAAGATGGTTGTTGACCATGCTATCTTCACCTGAAAAACTCGTAAACAATGGTGACCACCAGATTTTTAAGGCTCGCTGATTATGCTCGAAGGGATGTTTGAAGCTGAACCGATTAGGCAAGGAATTGAGCAGATCAAACATTCAATGTAGTGCCGTAGTCTTTTCCTTTTTTTTTAACCTCCGTGATGAGATCATGTTTTTTTTACCACAATAGTCTTGTTTTGATTTTGTCCTTTTTGCGAAGGCCATAGCGCTATCGTATCTAAAGATTGAAGTATAATTCTTTCATGCTGACATAGAGATTTGCACAGAATGCAAAACAGTTTGTTCTTCGAACCAAAGGGTTCTGCCTCAATTCAGCACGGCACAGTTTCGGCGGATGTTCCCCTGGGCCGCCATTTTGACCCCGACCCTGCCCAGCTTGGTCATGGCCGTCACGAAGGCCCGATTGAAGGCGACACTGCTCCGAGCCCATGCATCCACAATGGGCCTGGACCTTGGGTCAGAGTATAGGACCTGGTCAGAGGCGAGCAGGCCCTTCCCGCTCTGCAGGTTCTTGAAGTACTGGTTGTCAAATGTCACTGGCGTCACCGGGTCCATGGATACGGCAATCCGTGGGTCCACGTTAGCTGGACACTGCGATCGTAGCTGCGCCGCGTAGCCCGGGTTCATGGTCGGGTCCGGCGATGGCCCGCTGATCCGGCCGGCGAAGGTGCGGCAGTGCGCCAACCCCACCGTGTGCCCAGCTACACGATATTGTAACATATAAATTGTCAGTTATATATATGCTAATAATATAAGTTCTATGAAAAAGACGCGAACCAAAAGCTGCTAGGGACAGGAGATGATGGCCTTCGCTTGGAAGTGATCGGATGTTTCGTACACTAGTAGCACTAGACTCCAAAACAGGAATGAGAGCTGCATACGTTTTCCTCAAAATTTTAGCGCAACTGAAGGTAGTGGCTACGGTTGCTTTTATAGTTGGTTTTGCCCAATTGCCAAGTAGAAGCAAACCCTTGTAGTGGAACCTTGTCATGTTGTTATCCTTATGCACAAGCTAAGTGCTGCATTTCTCAGAGTCCACTGTGGCACGAAGTGGCGCGCACTTGCTAGCTAGTTGCCTTGCCTTCCACGATCAGGAACGATAGATCGAGCTAGGAAGCACATGGGGATGACAGCGACAGGTCAAGCAATGCGTGCCACGATAGACTTACCGGAAAGGGCGATCATGTCGGCCTGCGAGAGCCCGTTGGCGGCGAAGATCGCCGTGAGCTGGTCGAGGTTGAGGAACGGCGCCGGCAGCTGGCCGTTGATGCTGCTCGCCGTCGAGCTCAGCCCGTCGAGCCTCCCCAGCTCCACCGCGTACGACGGACCGCCGGCCTGCTAAAGCAATAAATTGTGATGTAGCACGGCTAGGATACGGCAGGGATTGCGACTGGTGTGACGCAAGTGGTCAAGTGATGACCATGATACCACGTCTAGAGTGGCGTAGTGGTAAAGGGATAAGATAAGGTTCTGAATGGTGACACATGTATATACGCGGTGGTGTGTCCGCTAATCCTCAAGATTGTTTGAAGACACATCAATACATCACGTAAATTGTTTATTTTTGACAGAAAACATTTCAGTTTTTTGTCCGTATTATACAACCGCATAAAATTGAAGATTGTTTGATTGTTGGTGTTTTGTGATGATGTGAGCAGCAGAGGTGCAAATTCTACAAGTGGATAGAGAGTTGCATTGTATACTGAATACTGACCGGCATGGTGCTTATTGACACGAGCGGGCCGGGAATACTTAGTTTGAGTTTCCATTTTGAGTTATCTTTCCTTTCCTCTTTACAAACAAGTTTGTGAGAAGCAGAGAGTAACGAATTAATATGGCGTTTCAGTTGAGCAGAATGGCTGCAACACATTAGCTCAGTTCTATTCTATTCTTAAGGGCAGTAGCAGCTCAATTGAACACTGCACAGTTGCGTCGGATGTTCCCTTGGGCCCCCGTCTTGACCCCTATCCGGCCCATCTTGGTGATGGCCTCCACAAAGGCCTTGTTGAACGCTGTGCTGCTCTGGGCCCAGGCATCAACTGTGGGCCTGGACCTCGGGTCGGAATGGAGGACCTGGTCAGACGCGAGGAGGCCCATCCCGTTCTGCAGGTTCTTAAAGTACTGGTTGTCGAAGGCGCGTGGCGTCACCACATCCATGGTCACGGCGATCCTCGGGTCAACATTTGGCGGGCACCAAGCCCGCAATTGAGCAGCAAAGCTCGAGTTCAGCGTCGGGTCCGGTGTCGGCCCACGAACCCGGCCCGTGAAGGTGTTGCAGTGCGCAAAGCCCACTGTGTGACCCGCTGCACCACAGAAAACATCCGGAATACTTGATTACTAGTTTAGCATTAAAAAAGTTTCTGTTCTACAAAAAAATTAAAAAAGTTTCAGTTATGAAAGGACAAAAACTTATTCCAGTTGGTCCTAAGCTAAAGTAGTTACGAGAAATGGCGTTATCGAACAAATCCGTCATTTGGCCGGCACAGACTGAGACAGAGCTTTGTCTTTTCATATTTGGATGCCTATCTCAAATGGTAGGTTTTTGCTAGACATATTCAGAAGATTTATACAGTCGTCACTACAACAATGTGACTTTCTATGACATTTTTCTGATGACAACATATCGTTATGTCATAAAGTTTGTTAGGTTTATGACATTTTTGAGGAATTAGGGTGTTTTATGACAAACTCAAGATATGTCATTAAATTTGACCGCAAAATTGTCATAAATCAAGACGTCATTATATTATGACAAACAAAAATGTCATAATTGGCAAAAAATAAATGTCACAACAGTTATGACAAACATGAATTGTCATTACCAAATTTTCTTATTTTACACCAAAATTTATGACATATATGAATTGTCATTAAGTGGCACACTTGTCAAATTAATACCTGTCACGCGGGACCCACATATATTTTTTATTCAAAAATAAAAGCAAAATGTAATTGATAAAATGGGAGTTTTTGGTAAATAATTTTTTAGATCATGCACACGTGGCCCACATGATGATTGGTCCCACAACATAGCAAGTGGGACCCACATGCATGTTTTAAAAAATAAAAATATTGCAAGTAATACTAGAGATTAAGCACAAGAGCACTAAAAAGACACAACCTAAAAAGCAAAATATAATTTGAGATGGGACCCACATTTTATTTTTCTAAAATATAAGAAATGTAATTTTTGTTTTTTAAAAAATAAAATATGTGCAACGTGGATATCATTTTATTATGTTCGTTGCTAAACATTCAGATGTGCAAATGAAAGTACAGATACGGTAGTACATGACAATAATATTTTTTTTGAGCCAAAGTACATGGCAATAATAGAAATGAAACAACACACGGCTGCTTATTTTGAACCTTTTTTTTTTTTTTTTGAACCTAACACACGGCTGCTTATTGCTGCTCAGCCAGCCTTGTACGATAGCAGCCCACGTGCCTCTTTCGCCCAGGCAGGTCGTGTCGCATGCAAGCAGCCCACCTCGCCAACACGTTGAAGTCAGGCCAGGAAGCGCGCTCCCGCGTTTGCTCGGGCCAGGCCGCGCGCGAGGAGGCGCAGTCGTACGCACGGGCCACGCGCGCGAGGGCTGCGCTGTAGAGTTTTCGTTCTCCGGGGCCGCATCTTTTTTTTCCTTTCCTGTTTTTTTTTTTTTTTGATAGCCTCTCATCTGGGTACAGCTGTAGCATCTGTTCATACTCAACACACACACCACCCTACACACGCACACCACACTCACACCCCAGAGTACAACCAGACCTACAACTACACTCAGATACGAAGACCGCGTCCTTCTGGAGATCACGAGACCATTTCTGATCCCGTAGGCGACGGGCGCGTCGCTCGACCTTGTGGTTTCCACGCGAGAGAGGCCTGCACAGAAATTATTATGGGCACAGCCCCGGTGCGAAAACCCGCGCCGAGCGTCGCTCGAACGCGGGTGGTGGCCTCCACCGGCGCACTCACCAACCGAGCTTACGGCTCGTTCGCTTTCCTGTTAGCTCACTCAACTTTTTTTCTTTTTTTTTCCCCTCGCGTCAGGCCTGGCCCAACTCCACTCCTCTCTGGCCCAGTAGCAGCCCAGCCCGCTCTCCTCTCAATATGCCACCGACAGGTGGACCCTACCTTTCTTCTCCAGTTCTTGGCCCTAACTCTTTTCTCAATTGATTCATTGCTGAATTTTGAAAGTTGTATATATTTCGCATATGAAGTCCAAATAACCTCTTTTTTTTTCCTCCGCGTTGATAAAAATATTATCTACCCATTTGTAGAATATATGGAACCGCTTTATATAATATAGCTGTGCCGTATCCCTAAATAACTGATGGCTATTTTTTTATCAAAATTTCGTTATTTTGTAAATCTCGAAAGAAAATGTTTTCGGTCATGAATTTTTGTGGAGATAGAGAACTAAAGCACCTCTACACAAGAGAATTATGTTACATTTTTTCGAAGCTTTTGTGAGGACATTGTTCGTTTATGGTTGAAGTTGGAGATAGTTCATGAGATGTGTCTAGAGTTGTCCACTTTGAACACCACTTTGGTGGATTTTTTTCAAAGAAATTAACAAAAAATCCTATGGGTTTGGGTTGACACGGAACAGTCACAACCAAAATCAGCTCAACATTCGTTATATTTCGCTCGCGAGATAAAATTTGACAAACAATTGGAAAATACACTCATGTCTTCTCTTTTTTATATCTCACGAAATTTGTTGCAAATTCGAGTGGAATTTGATAAAAATGTGTATCTGGTCGATCCAATGAACACTATTTTTAGTGGAATTTTTGAAAATTATTTTTATATGTATCATTTCAAAATACTAATTTTTGATCAATCTACACAGCTCTAAATTTTACCCATGCCCAATGACCAATAGTCTCTTGTCTTTCTTCTCCCCACATGTCAGTTACCCCCGCCGCAAAGAAGCCAAGAAAAACTGGCCCACTAAACAGAGGCCGGCCGTCCTCCGCAAACCCTACTCCTCTCTTCTTCACTCTCTCCCAGCGACAGCCGCCTCTCCCAACATCCTCCTCTCCCCTTTAGATCCGCGCGCCGGTAGCGGTGAAGGCGAGGGTCCGGTGCGCGGTGAATCTCGACGGTGACGTCCTCCACGCGTCTGGCCTCCACTCAGCTGCTTCGCGTCCATTCCAACCCCCCCCCCCCCCCCCCCCCCCCCCCCCCCCCCCCCCCCCCCCCCAACCTTCCTCCCCTCTCTCTGCCTCCCTCCCCGCACAGATCTGGGGCGTGGGGAAGGAAGGATGGACTGGCGGTGAGGACGAGGGAGCCGAGTCCGGACTGGGGAAGCACGGATCCGGCGGCGGCGGAGCTCCGGGAGGCTGGAGTCGAGCTCGGAGATCCGGCGCTGGAGTCCGACCTCACTTCGCCCGCCCGCAAGTCCGAGCCCAGCCGCAGGTCAGATCCTTGAGCCCTCTCCCGCCACCAACTCTGCCTTCACGCATTCTCCTCTTCGAACACCTCCCCCGTGCGCCGCTGTTGAACCAGCCCCCCACGCGCGTCCGCGCCCGAGCTCCTCGAGCGCCGCTGCCGAACCAGTGCGTGCGACCGCGCCCGAGCCTTAGCTCCCCCGCGCGCCGTGGTCCCAACCTCCTCGCTTGTCCACACCTGAGCTCTTGGGCGCAGCCGCAAAGCTTGCCGCCTCAGAGCCGTTGCGTGCCATGCTGCCAATGGCGCTCCTGTTCTGGATGCCTAGCAGTTGTTTGAGGTAATGGCTAGTTGCCTTCGGCACTGTTTTGTTTATTCATTTTTTGTATTCTACATCATCAGCACTATTTGTTTTTTTGTATTATACTAATACCAATGAAGTGTATCATATTCAGCACTATTTGTTTTTTGTATTATACTAATACTAGCTAATGCTAAAAAAACTCAGAAGTTCCCTGATTCGATGTTGCTGTGACTGAAGATGTTGGCTGATGTTCTCCGCAGTCCATTGAGGAGCTCCAAGTTTCTGAACCAAAAACAAGTACAAAGTTGTTGTGAGAAACTCCTTTTGGCAGCAGCTAGGTGATATCTGAAACTTTATAAGTGCATATCTTATTCAGTGAGTAAATCATTGCACCACCACTGATCAATTAACTGTGATGTTGTGGGTTGGCCACTAGTGGGTGCTTTGTTACTGACTATGACATACTGCCATGCCTGTACTAAACCTTTGTGCTGCTTTACGTACTTAGTGTCCTGTGATTGATACATATAACAATGCTTGTGGTCGGTGCTCCATTGCGGTGCTTATTTGATTAGTATAATCATAAGTCATGTTTCTCAGATTTGTATAATCAGTCATGCTCAAATTTGCTTGATGTCTGACATGTGTTGCTAGCTTGACGTCTGATTTGTGTGGCTATACTAATATTAAGTCATGTGCTTATTAACAGCTGCAATATTGTATTGTTCATACAACTCTTGAACTGCAACGCTGCTTGTTCTTGAACTTGGAGTCATACAAATCATGTGTGCGCTGCTGTTTTTCGTCCTGAGGTTCATATATGTATATTTACTCACTTAGGTTACAGGTTGTTGCCTTGTAATTTTAACTGAACCTCCATATGATGTTACTAGTCTCTGAACCTATAAACTGCTTACTACAAACTCGAGCTATGTGTTGATGCTAGCTTTCCTGGTTCCTCTCTGCTGATACTCAGGTATATGCATGAACTGAACCTTGTTTAGTGCATTGGAGGAGCAGTGGGCAATCTCAAGGATAGATATACCCTCCAACCACCTCACGAAACACCAGGTATACTAATGCTTTGAAAGAAAACTAGTGTATACTGAGATTTTTTTTCTCTAGATTTGGTCTAAGTTCCAATATTTGTTGAACTGAACTTCACCTCTTATGGTCCCTGTTAAGTAAACTTGAATCCCCACGGAGTTATTGTTTAGTTATTTCTTTAAGCAAATGCTAATAAGAATTATAATCTGCTTGATCTCTGTATTTCACTCATTAATTTCATTTGTGTCCAGCACTAGTTAGCATTATGATAACTATTGAATTTCATTTGTGTTATTGCTCTTCGGTTGCTTGCAAGGAAATGACAGAATGGCCTGATGTTCAGGTAAAACTGAAAACAAACTTCAAGTTCACAACTGTACTTTTGTCTGTCTGAATATTGATCTCTCAAGAACTAACTCTAGAGATGGATGGTGTTGTATATTGTCTACTTCGAGTTGTGACGTATGTGTTGTTGTTATGTGAGACCTCTATGTAATGTGGGATTTGCAACTGTATGGTGGAAATTACAACTGTATGTGATGTGGGTACTGTGATTATAGTATTGATCTTATATGTATGTAACTGGCTATATGGTTAATTGTTGGAAAATTGCTTTTTTGTATATTTTGGCTTGGGTGTCTTGAGTTGGGCCTGAAAGAGTGGGCCTGAATGACTGGGCCCCGGTTTCAGACCCATTTCTGGAATAAGTGGGTCGAAAGTTAAATGGCCTGTTAATTAAGTGGGCCGAAAGATAAAAAGACTACAAAACTAGTGGGCCGAAAGTAAAAAGGCCCACAAAATTAATGGGTCAAAAGTAAAAAGGTCTGCGAAATTAATGGGTCGAAAGTAAAAAGGCCCGTGAAATTAATGGTCCGAAAGTAAAAAGATCCGCGAAATTTATGGGTCGACAGTTAAAAGGCCTGCGAAATTAATGGGTCGAAAGTTAAAAGGCTCTGCAAAATTAGTAGGCTGAAAGTTAAAAGGCCCGCAAAATTAATGGGTTGAAAGTAAAAAGGCTCGTGAAGTTAATGGGCCGAAAGTAAAAAAGGCCCGCGAAGTTAATGGGCCAAAAACAAGTCAGGTCCGGTCCAATAGGTAATGACAAAAATCGCAATTGTCACGCAACTCTATGACATATTTATGAGTGTCATAAACTGATTGTGACAATTTTTAAAGTGTCATAAACAGTTATGACATTTCTGCAAAATGTCATAAAATTATGACAAAAATAGCGAAAATGTCACAGAAGGTATTTAGCTACACATCTTCTATGACTAAGTGATTTTTGTCACTGTGAAGTCATGGAAGGTCAGTTATGACAAATTTCAGACTTTCTGTGACTAAAGTAAAATGTCATGGAAAGTTAAAATTGTTGTAGTGCGTACAGCAGATTCCAAACAGGCACAGGGTATCAACTGTGGAATTACAAGCTTGAATTTTTTTTTAGATAAGGGAAGCTTTATTTCATCATGATGAAAAAAAGTTCCGGCCTCTGCACCGCGAAGGTACATGTAGCCAGAAAACATAACAAAAACAAAAAACCGAGACAAATCGGCTTCAAAGAAAGAAAAGACCCCCTAGCCCTTCAGCTAAAGACCAACATTTCTTGGCTTTACAATACTTGCATGTAATTATCGGCAACAATTTCTTGCATTAAGGATTAACTCGATCTTGATGAATCCCCGAAAGTTCCATGAGAACAGAGGCATAATCAAAGATCCATGATACCTCTGCATAAATTTTGCCGTTAAAACTAACAAGAAATTGCAGCCACACTCCTTCGCCTATTGTTGCAATGAAAAAGGTCAAGCATGAACACCGATGTTGCCTAATCAGGTTGGAAGCTGATCAAGAGGTTCTCACTCGGGTTGACATCATCTTGCACCTCAATTGCACTACGGCAAGCTGGCATGTTCAGATGAACACAGTCAAAAAGTTGTCGACACCACCACAGTCAACCATGACAAATCGATTCACCAAACAATACCACATATTCACATCATCATCCCTGCCATAAACGTCGTCTTCACACTACTAATGTCGCTAGATTGTCACATCCGCTAAACTCAAAAACCATCTCTGTTGAACCCAAAAACCATTCTCATAGATGACCGTATCTTTTGTCGATCATGCGGTAAGGTCATGAATCCAGGGAGAAAGCAGAGTTTCAAATAGCGGCCAACATCTATCCGACCATATACCAACAACCGGCCCCCGCTAATCGGCGAGCCCCACGCAGTCCACAAATTCTTCATACTGACAGAGCACTACCACAGACCATTGTAGGCGTGCTCGCCTGGTCACTTTCTGATGGAATGCACACAACGCCATCAAGTGGTAACCCTCATGCACTGCCATCCTTTGATGTCAATCCTGTCTAACACTCTAACTGCAGCATCCTGTCGACTGAATGCAGTTGCTACTAATCTCCACGATCATGAATTAATTAGCTGCCTCCACACGGGAGCAACCACCAGGAATAGATCAGAAAAACAAAGCAGATGCTATTGCCGAACAAAGGGAACTGCCAAACAAATCTAAAAACCATGACACCAAACAATCTGTGATGGTCTGCCTTTGTCTTGCAGCTGCAAATTGCTGAAACAAACGATGGGCTCCAACACAGATCACACATTGAGGTCGGCCAACCTTGACGAATGCAATACCTGCAGAGCCAGCCGTCCCTGTAGAGCATAATCGGCAGATCGTTTTCTGACCTTCGGGAGTTGAATTCCTTGCAAATTCGAACGGAGATGACGACGGCGACCGAGATCGTGGATCGAAGTCCCACGAGCTGGGAGGTCACCAGGAACGCCATGTTGCTCGTCGCAGCGGAATCGATTTCCCGATGTCCACCATGGATCTTTCACCGAAATCCACAGGGTAGACCCAACCATGGCCAGGGACGAGGATGGAAGGCCAACGTTGGTCGTCGTCCGCAGACTTCGGTTGAGACCCCGCCGCCGCCATCATTGCCACTTCTCGGGTTGTTCCGGCAGCCGGCTCCGGCAACGGCCGGGTTGTGGGAAGGAGAACGAAGAAGGTTAGTGGCGGCGCTGGATCGCCACCCGAGTCGCCCTAGCGGACGACGCGGGGGCAGTTGCAAACACCTGTTCACAACTACAGTGGCAAGCTTGAATGCAACGAAGAAGTAATGTTTGCAGCACTAGTTGTGGTTGCCTTGGGTTGCAAGACTGGTGGTAAAAAAACCGGAAAGATTGATCAAGCTCTATAAGATTCAGCAGGTGGAACGATCGGGGAGAAAGACTTACCGGAGAGCGCGATCATATCTGTCTGCGAGAGACCATTGGTGGCGAACAGCGCGGTGAGCTGGTCAAGGTTGAACGACGGCGGCGCCAGCTTGCCGTTGACGCTGCTCGCCGTCGAGCTCAGCCCGTCCAGCCTCCCCAGCTCCACCGCATAAGACGCCCGCCAGCCTGCACGCGCAAGCCAAGTTAAGTTCACGGGCAGTATGGTATGCAACTGCTTACTAATTTCGTACCAGCGTACCAGGGCGATGAGGTCTCTGGTGGCCATGGCGAGGATATCGGCGCATGACACCCTGTTCCGGCACTGCGGCACGGCGTCGACTGCGGCCTTGGCCCTGATGACGGTGTCGAAGACGTCGCCGGCGAGGGACAGGTTGACGGGGTTGTCCTTCTCGGCGGTGTTGTTGGCCGTGGACGCCACGACCACGGAGGCGTCGCAGCCCTTGACGAAGCAGTCGTGGAAGAAGAGGTGCACCGTCGCGCCCACGGTGATGAACGTCTGCTGGAACTTTTTCGTGACGGCGTCGCGGACGATGGACTCCACGTTTGGGCACACGCCGGCGTAGTAGTTGCGCCGGAGCTGCGCCGCGCAGGCCGTCGCCGTGGCCAGCACCAGGAGCGCCGCCGCCGCGAGCCGCACGCTGCTGCCGGCGGCCATTTTTACTTTGTTGTTGTTCTCCAGCTATTGTACGAACAGATCGTGTATATATACAGATGAGTGCGAGTCCAGCCGGCCAGGATGCGCAGAGGTTGCATTGCAGCTGGTGTTACGCGAGTGGTGAAGTGACGACGACGATATATTCCACCGGCGCGGCCGGCTGGAGTGGCGTAGCGGTATATATGCATCGTGTATAAACGTGTATGCCGCGCTACATCTGCTCTGCCTCCATTGCGATTGAGGTGGCTGCTGCTAAGTGCATGGTGAGGAAGAGATGGAGACACAAGTGTCTCCCACTGACGTGCCCATGCTGTACCAAACTTTTGTGCACTGATACGTTCAAGTTCAGCACTAAAGGGGTGCACCAGCTGAACTTCTTGTTTGTGTGTTTCGAGGACCAGCACTAACTGAACTTGTTTGCACGCCATGCCTCCACTTCCGCAAGTGCCTTTGGTGCCAACCTAGAAAAGGATCACACCAAATTACAAAGTGCCTTGCCTAGAACTCTCGATACAGATGTGGTGGATTTTGATGATGGATTACGTGAGATCAATATGTGGTACCCATTAGTTTCAGTTCAGTGGCTTTGCCACTCTTCCAAGTAGCTCTTGCTAGCCTCTAGGCAATTTTTCATCTCATCTGTTGCTTGTTGCTTGGATTACGTGTTTAACTAGGCTGACATATTCTTTCGTGAACCTTTTTCTTTGGTTATCTGCTAACTTACCCCCAAAAATTAGAGAGCAAATTTCAAATACGGCTACATTGAGACATGATATGAGAGCAAGAACTCTAAAATATGTAATTTGGTTATTAAATTGACACAAAATTTGTATTTTGTGAAGTTGTCTTAAATCAGTAGATATGCAATAGTTTTGTGTTTAAAATCTGTAGTTCTGCACAATTTACTCATTTTTTTATTCCTTTCCCATTGTAGGAGCACTTTTTTTGGCTTCGTCCGGCACCGAGAGTGTGGTCGCTTCATTACACCTGGCACGGGACACAAAGGACTTCTTTTTTTTTCTAACACGATACAGATGCAAACGCTTATATACACGGATGCATACTCACCCTTATGAACGCACATGTGCACACCCCACCCCTCTAAATGCAGACACCCATGTCAAGTCTAGGACTTGAGCCTGAATGAATTGATTCCACCACAAGGGTCCTTTCCAGCCGAGCTACATTGAGTTTGTGGGATGCATAGAACTTTTTGACTGTAGGCTGATGCCAATCAGGGCTTAGCACCAGCATCTGTCCAAAATGGATGGATCTGAATGAGGCGCAGCATCCAAGCTAATAATTTTTATTGCACTTGGAACAAGATGCAAGAATGAGATGACGAAAGGTCCTGTGCATGTACATTCTTAACCATCTTATCTTATATTTACTAATTTGAAGCTACTTTTGAGGTCTTCATGTTAATCGGAAGAAAATCCAAGAAAACCTAACAGAAAAACAAAACATCTGGCCATCGAATTATATGCTTGATAAACAATAACCATTAGATCTAACATGATCTAAATTACCCACCACTGTCATTCTAAAAAAGAAGGTCCAGAGTATCCTTAATAATAATTTCAAAATTATGCACCATTGCCACTATTAATGAGAGTAGTAATTTACCTTTTTGGAAAAGAAATATAGTAATTTAATTTGCGTAGGGCCATCATGCTCTCTATCTATTTCCGAATGTATTCACAGACATCTTTTATAACAAAGGATTTTTTTATACTGAAAAATTATAAGTATTAATGGAGTTTGAATAGGATACGAAGGAGAAATTCATGGAGGGACATTGTCGTCCCTTGTGAGCACCTGGAAAATAGAGAGAGAGAGAGAGAGAGAGAGAGAGAGAGAGAGAGAGAGAGAGAGAGAGAGAGAGAGAGAGAGAGAGAGAGGATGGATCCTATCCCCTATACCGAACACTCATTCCTATCTATCGATAGAAAGATCTTCATCACGAACTTTGTCTTAGACTGACAACAAAGCCAAGATAAGAGGTAGGCTGAATGGAAAAACAGAAGAGACAAGCGCGGTGGTCACTTGGCGCGAAGGCTGCTGGTTCGGATGGTACTAAAGGTCCCCGGACTTCTAGGCGGTTTTTCTTTTGGGGTGCTGTGAACCCTTGGATCTTGCCAATGCAGCCTCCTATGGTTTTCGTTACAGAGATATATTTTATTTTTTTCCTAGGGATTTTTGGGTAATCAGCTCCCATGCCTTCTAATGAACTGTAGAATTCATTTCGAAACAAAAAAGAGAAATAAGGATTGGGTTTTGAATATGATAAGAAGGAGAAAGTTGAGCATTTGTAGTGCCCATGACCGAACAGGACGCATGCATCTAATGAACTGGATTAACATTAAGTAATGTCACATATTATGATCTGCACTTTTGGTGAACAGAAGGCAAAGAGCGAAACATACTTGATCAAATATCTACATTTTAGTGTAGGTTAATTAAATATCATAGGTCAATTTGAAATAATAAAAATTTAAATTTCTAATTGATATGATATAACATTTAAATTAGTTAAATTATCTTAATTATTTTAACAACCATAACCATCGGATTCGTCATGTCATGCTATAGAGTTGGCGGTCCTCCAAGTTCAATATGAACTATTTTTTTTTGAAAAAAAATGTATGTATGGACATTCACCCATATCACACATACCCACTCCTATGAATAATTATGACAGATTGAGTTAACATTTCATCAGATTAACAAAGGCAGTAAAAAACTTTTTTTTGTCAATAGACACGACAGATAGCATTAAAAGAATACATAAGTGGAGTGAATGGAGAGAAACACATCCCTAACTATGGCAAATTGGGACAACAATTCATTATATTGATAAAGTCAATGCCGAAGTTGTGTCAATAAAAAGAGCACCTATATCACACATACCCACTCCTATGAATAACTCTATTCTCTTCATCTAATGAATAAAAATTAATTTCATATCATCCAAGGTTTTACTTGTTTCCTGATACATTGACGTCAAATATTGTTTAGATATGTTGTGTACTTCATCAACCTCGCATGCACGACAAGGTCAGATGAGAACATATTGTTACTATTTTTCCATGTCTTGATGTTGTGTTGTGCTTTTTAAGCACCAGATCAATCAGTGGGCACAATGTATGATGCCCTTCATGTGACACGTATCTAAGTGTTGTGTTTGCATGTAAGAGTTTTGAGCTACTTCACATAGCTCTGTGACAATTTGAATTTAAATTCAAGCCAACTGCAAACAATGCTCCAAATTTAAAGGGACGTGGTGCACATAATGGTTTTTTTATGCTCACGAAAATATCAAGCTCAAAATTTTGGGTGTGACAGGTGTGAAATTGAGGACGAGTAGCCTCTTTGCTTATTGAAATGGAAATGGTACTGGAGCAGTTCAGCATCAGCACAGATAGCGACGTGCCTAAAATAGTTTCCATCGATGCTTGCTTATTTACGTCGACATGTTTGAAGCGAAAGTGCTCGCCGGACACCATCGAGCACATCGAACAGGATGTTGTGTACGATCCATGAGTTACCATATGTAGGAGTGACCATTTCCAATCTCGACAGCAGCCAGCCCCGTCGATACAAGACGGCTACTTCTCACTGGGATGTCCCGCAAACGCAAGATCGAGGCAGTGGGGGAGCACATCGCGTCGGCGGCGATGGGCGACTTCGTCAGCCGCACCATATCCGCAGCGGTGGGAAAGCTCGACAAGCACGCGGACGCGGAGAGCCAGGTGGAGCGGTTGGACGCGCTGGTGACGAAGGTCCGCAGCGCGGTGGAGGCGGCGGAGGGCGTGCACATCCGCAACTGGTGGCTGCGCCGGTGGCTCTGGAAGCTCCGCGAGGCGGCCTGCGAGGGCGCGGACGCCGTGCGCTCGTTCCGGCGGCGCGCCGCGGAGAAGGCCGGCCGCGGCGACGCGCCGGCGGCCGGGCCCTGGTGGGCGCGGCTTGTTAGGACGGCCAAGAGTTTCTTCCTCCGTGACGGCGGCTCGGCCGTGGTTATAAGGTGCGCGGTGGAGCGGCTGGAGGAGGCGGCCTCCGGCCTGAGCGATTTCCTCAAGCTGCTGGACATGGAGATCAGGAGCGTGCCACAGCATCCGCCGCCGCAGCTGCCAGGGAAACCGGTTCGCGTCCGACCGGATCCCAATTTTGTGAAACGGTATCCGGAGAGAGCTTCGCGGTACAGGGGATTTATCCGTTATGAGCGAGGCCCTACGAGCGAGACCGAGAGCCCAGCTGCAAGCGGGAGCAAAGAGCCAGACAAGGTCATGGAGGAGGGGCGCATCACGGGTGCGATCAGGTTCGCAGTTGGCGCCGGTGTGATCTGGTTTGCGTTCCAGGTCGGGAGTAAAATGTTCAGACGACGGGGAGCTCGCTAGGCAAGGCAAGCTCCAGAGGATGGCTTGCATGCACTGCAGAGAAACTTGCATACGACATCAGTGACAAATTAATTGGCCTCGATTCCATCTCGCTGGTTGCGTACAAAATACTAGATTGCATGGACAGAGTCAGCAGTATAAATATGTACATCACTTCATGTCTTTTCAAGAAAGAAAAAAAATCGAGTCGTCACGAACAAGGTGCCAGGCTGATTTTTGGGAGGCATAATGTGTGGGCTCCTCCCGACAAAGGCCTGCGGCATCACCGTACGTCCACTATTGCATCACTGTTGTTTCACTATAACAATAACGGACTGTAGCGGCGCAACCCATTTTATTGTAGAGGCAGGAGGATTAAAAGCCAGCCGCCGCTACAGATAGGCCGTCATTTGTAGCGGCGGATCACTTTGGACCGTCATCTGTAGCTGAGGACGACTTATTGGGCTGCCGCTACAAAAATCCAACTGCCGCTACTGGCTCCCTTCTACCATGTTGGCCCATGAGCCCACATCAGCCCACACAAACCTATATATTGGCAGCTAACTCCCCCACCCAGCCGCCTCCCGATGCCCTCTCCTGGCGCCTCTCCCTTCTCCCTCCACATCTCCCTCCCACCAGCGCATCAATCCACTATCCCGATCACCCACCGGCCCCGGCGAGCACGCGCAGCCCCGGCCCCAGCGAGGCGACTCCTAGTGTGGGAGGTGGAGCCTTGAGGAGGCCGGCCAAACACGGCCTTAGTCAGCGAAGAGCTTGCTGCTTCCGAGCGGCAACGACGATGTGGATCGCTTGAGCAGCACGGTGGTGAGGCAGGAAATGGTAATCAGCAAATTCAGCAACCTACTGAACTTAGAAATTAGAAGGTCACAGCACAGCCGGAGTTGAGAGTTAAGTGCCCGTCAAATGAGAAAAAGCGGTGCCAAGAAATTATGCGCCGCCAGAGCAGGTCCCTATGGTCAGAGAAGGTGGAACAGAAGCAGGAATGGCAAGCCGCCTAGCCACAATACTCGTGGGAGCACATTTCAATCATGTTTTTTCTACGATTCACGTGTTTTATTGCATTGCCAGGAGCTGAGCTAGCATGAAAACTTAGTTGTAACGTTCTGGTTTTAATCTATTGTTTATACTACCATTTTGTTGCTCTTGTTCTGCCACAGCCCACAGATAGCTTACTCCTTGATACCATATAACTTTGGCCCCGAATAAAGAACTGCACAATCAAATATTTGCTTGACAGATGTATTTAGAACGAGGAACTTTTATTTATTAATTTTGAAGAATTATTTAAAATAAATCTTCCATATATTTGTTGTAATACACCTCATTGTATTAGTATTTTGAGTGTTTTTTTTTCATAAAACTTGCAGGCTTCACGGGGAAGAGCAAGATAACATGGAAGAATCCTATCGATACATGTTAGCGCTACCCCGTCTGCCTCACTACACCAAAAAACGCTTGTAGCGGCTGCAGCAAATGCCTTAGCGGCGGGCATGAAAGAAGACCGCCGCTACAGACCCATCGGAGGTGTCCGGAAAGCCAACCGCCGCTACAGGGCTTTTGTAGCGGCGGCGCAAAATGTCAACCTCTGCTACAGGCCCTTTTGTAGCGGCGACCCATAATTACAACCGCCGCTACAGATATTGCAGGCTGTAGCGGCGGCCCACGTCATCAACCGCCGCTACAAAAGCCCAGCCCAATAAAAATACCTAACCCTAAGCGCAACAGCTTCCCACTCCCTGTTTCCTCCGAGCCGCCGCCCCTCCACTTCTCCCGTGCTTCCTTCGCTCTCTCCCCACCTCTCCCCGGAGCTCTCTCCCCACCTCTCCCTCCACCTCTCGCTCTCTCCCGGACCTCTCCCCACGTCGGCTCTGCTCGTCCCCGAAGGCAATGGCCGAGATCCTCGCGCTGAGATCCTTCCCTCGCCAGATCTAGCCCCGGGGGCGGCAGGGCGCGGGGGCGGGCGTCGGCGGCGGCTGGCCCGGCACGGCGCACCTTCTCTCTTCTGACTGCTGCTGGTCCTCTCCCTCATATCTTCTGGGGCGCGAGGGTGCGGCCTCCGGCGAGGGCGCGGTTCCGGCGAGCCGCGGCCCCGGCAAGCCCCGGCGTCCACCACTACAACGACTTGCTCCTTTTTTCTATTCTCCCTTGTTCCCTCTTTCTATTCTCCCTTGTTTCTACAAGATCTACATGATGCTTATGTGTGTGCGCGACCTATTAGCAGGAGCGACGAGATCCATGGAGCCTCAAGCAGATCCGAAGGCGACGCAGTCCACGGCGGTGAGGCAGCAGCGGCCGTGAGCAGACCTAGTTTCGACGGCGACTTCCACGGTGACGATGACTTCCCCGGAAACCACGACGCCCTTCAGCGGCGGATCCGGCCTCCACGAGGGGGGCGGCGGCGGCTCCGAGCAGATCCGACGGCAACTTGGACTTCCGCGGTGTGGATTGGATCTGCAGCGGTGCAACAACTGTGGACGGTAGGCATGGGCCCACCAACTTTTTTTTTTTGGATCTACGGTAGAGGCGGGTGACATCCGGTAGAGGCGGGTGAAGATGTCACCCGCCGCTACTAGTCGTTCTGTTGTGGTGGTTCTGGCCGCCCGCCGCTACAGCCCCTGATCTGTAGCTACGGGAGCTTAGTGGCGGGATAGTAAAACCGCCGCTACAAGGGTTTTTTGTCCGCCTCTACAAGGTCTTTTTAGTGTAGTGCCTCTTTCTTGCAATAAATGCACTAGGAAGCATCAAGTTCATCTTCTTACTCACCGGCCACCTGAGAATTATTGTTTTCTCTAACGCTTTCTCGCTGTCTCTACTGCGTAGAGTCTCTTGGCACAAACAAGCTCAACAAGTTAGTTTTTTTGTCATACTTGGTCGTGGATGGACTAAATATCAGACTGATAAAAGAAACTCACCCATTTGTTAAAGTGGCAAACTCTATTCTCTTCATATAATCATTAATCAGTTAAAATTAATTGCATATCTTCTAGGAAAAATTGCAAAAACCCACTTGCAATTTAGGGAGGTTTTCATATACCCACCTACAAGAAATTTTGCTTCAGTCGCCCCCCTGCAAGTGTCTTCGTGTTTTCATATTACCCCCTCATAGCTTTGACCGGACAACATGGCTCTTATATGTTCTCCAATACGGGCTCGAATGGTCTATCTTACATTGCTACTATTTGATGTTGTTTAAATAATGTCAATGTTGGAATATATAAGTTTACTTTTCTTTATTTTATTCATAGTGGTGTGTCTAAGTTTTATCCTCATTTGTGATAGTATGACACACTTTTGCTTGTGTAACATCCCATTAGATGATAACTACGATATAGTGCAACATTAGATCAGTAATCCTGTAGGCCAGAGAACACCCACGTCGTCTGGTCAAAACTATTAGGGGGGAATATGAAAACACATGGATACTTATAGGGGGGAGACTAAATTTCTTATAGGTGGGTATATGAAAACCCCCTTGACATGCAAGTGGGTTTTCGCAATTTTCCCTGTCTTCCAAGGTGTTACTTCTTTCAATATACATTGGCATCAAATGTTTAAACTTCTTGCGTATTTCACCAACCTAACATTGCATGCATGGCAAGGTCTGATCAGAATTTTAGGGTTATTAGTTCTCCATGTCTTGGTGCAGTGTTGTGCGTTTTAAGCATCGGTCCATCAGTGGGCACAATATATAATGTCTTTCCTAAGAGATGAGCGGAGTGATGAGAAAGGTGCATTGTATATGCTAACGCTAGTCTCAATGTGGTTTCATTTTCATTATTGATGTGCCACATAAGCAATACAAATTTAATGACATGGTATGAGAGTTATGAAGAGAGAGGAGAAATGAGTTTCATTTAGATGAAACTCTGTGCACACACTTATCTAGACTTGAAACACCATGAAACTAGCATTGGAGGAGACAATTTTTTTTGAAAGACCTGGAGGAGAGAAATTTCATTTCATACTATGGACAACCAATGAAACAAAAAAGATTTAAGTGGTATGAAACACCAAATGAAACAAGTATTGGAAGGGTGGTTTCATATAGAGTTTCAAAACAATTTAGGTGACAAGGCAGTCTTGGAAACACCAAACAAAAACTCCCTATTGAGACTAGCCTTGTAAAGCAAAAGGCGCCTCGGCTTATCCGGCGCAACCTTTTTAATCATGGTCGTTATATGCGTTGCATCTAGCTTGGCTAGTGTGCACACGTCTGGCAGAAAAAACAAGCTAGGGAGGACAAACTAGGGAGTACTTCGTTGTTGCTTCCCGGCAGGGGCGGAGCTAAGGGGTGGGCCGGGTGGGCCGCGGCCACCCCCAGTTTCAGCCCAGCGGTGCATTTCTATACTGTAGCAGTTGCTACAGTGTAGTTTTCTTTTTTTCTTTTGGATTTTTCCCTTTACCGGCCCACCCCCGCTGGCCCAATAGCATTTCGGCCCACCCCCAGCTGTGGGCCTGGCTCCGCCACTGCTTCCCGGTGGGCTTTGGCCCCCTGCTACCAGAAGCTTCGACTTGAGTAAGTGTGTTGACTAGGAAGCTCCTTTCCACCTAACGTCACTCACGGTTGCTTCCCTGTGGGCTTCGCACCAGATTTCCTGGCTGCTCTGTCACAAATAAAATAAGCTAAAGAAAACAAATAAAAAAATTACAATCACAACTTCATTGGGAGCGTTCATAATCCATTGATGCTCGGCTCGCTGCCTATGTAATCCACCAGGGGAAACTAAGATGAGGCAGAAGGAGAGCAATGGAAGAGGCTAGGGTACCTGTCAAATTCACCGAGCATGCTGTCCACGGCAAGCTGATCCCAGCAAGAGCTGACTCAGACTTTACCTGCTACGCTTGCAAGGTCCGCGGGAAGGAAGGCAAGAAGATTTTCCAGTGCCCCAATGCTTCATGCAAGAAGAAGATACACGACCTGTGTGGACGCATGGGTGACACACAAAAGGCTGATCATATCCAGCACAAGCACACACTGCACCGCGATTCGACCGACCCCGCCACTCTAAACCCGAAGCCGTTCTGCATCGTGTGCAGGTTCCCGATTGAGGGGCTTCGGTACTGGTGCAAGAAGAAAGACTGCCGCATCATAGTGCACCCACTATGCTCACGGTACATGCCGGTCGACCTTAAGGACTATGTGCCGGGGACTGCAGCTCCTAAAGATAAGCAAGTTTTCCACAGCTTCCACGATCCCACCCATGGCCCTCTAACCCGCAAGAAAGCCTCCAAAGATTTCACCTGCGGAGCATGCAAGGTCAAAGGGAATGACGGGAAGTTCAAGTTTCAGTGCGCAGCATGTGGCTTCATGATGCATGAGATATGTGCGACGCTGCGCTTGAAGACGGTAAAGAACACGAAGCTGCACAGGCACGACCTGAAGCAAATTCTTGAGATGCCCAGCAAAGACAAAAGCCTGGGGATCTGCAAAGGGTGCCAAACAAGCGTCAAGGGGATTAGGTACGCGTGCCCGGAAGCTGGCTGCTCCATCGTAGTGCACCCATTGTGTATCAAGAAAGGGAACACCACCTACTAAGTGATAATAATATCGGGACAGCCCATCTGGATCCTGGGGTCACAGCTTCCACCGTGTGTCGTCGAATTTTTTTTTCTATTGTGGTGTGTCGACGAGCTGCCAATATTATGTGTCCAACTATCGGTGTTCTGTGAAATAAATAATTTATATGTTTTGTCAGGTCGTGTGGTTGTCTAGTATCTTTCAGTGTAAGGTGGCACAAGGTCGTCAATATGATTGTGTGTTCTCCGTCTTTCATGTTTATGCATTCTTATATCATTTAAAAACAAATATGATATAAAAACATGTATATAAAGCTCTTGAACGATATGTGTTTGCTAAATTAATAAACTGATCAAAGCATAAACTTGATTGCGATACTAGTTTTCAGGTCAGAGAGAGGCCTGGCCCGTAAGCTGGTCCCTTTTAAAAGATGTCATTTGTTTTGAACCTTTTTTGGTTAAATCAAACTAGAGCAAGTGGCCTGCACGATTGTACATGATATATTGGTGGTCTATTTGGTTTTGCGTCGAGTGATAATAATGTACAAATTAGAATTGCACGATTGCGCCAACTGATAATGTACTATGATCTATATACAAATTACATGTGCCGGTCTCTTTAAGTCATTCACAACTCTACGATTTCTTTTGAGGATCCTCACTTGTAAAACTTTTGCTCTTTGCTGGCTGTATTTTTCAGTGTTAGGATCTCTAGAAGTAGTGCTAGTAGTTTGAGTCTTAGGTTTATAGTTTGAATCTATCCATGTCGTATTTTTCGGTGTTGGGACCGTTAAAATATGGTTATAGAATTCGGAATGTTGGAGGTGAATTATTCATCAAAAAATTAATAGATGTCAACTTTTTTCATGTCCCTTGTATAAGTGGTGATTATAGGGTTTGGAGAAGAGTGATTGATTCAATTAAAAGATATGCTTTGTTTTCATGTTTTTAATCGAGGAGCATAAAAACCATTATACTTGGTTACTACAGTTGAAAGGGAACTGCATCTTAGTTAGATTTCAATTTCCTGAGATTTCTTCAATTGCTTTAGATCCTCACCTATGTTAATGAACGCTGTTAGGAATAATTTTGTCAGGTCGAAGCATTATGCCCTCAAAGTATGAGGTAAATTCATCAAGTTTTTGGTGGCTCACTGAAAAAGATGTTCATAAATGGAGTGGGAAATGGGATTTATTCCACCACTGAGGGTTTATGAGATTGGGCCAGAATGGCTGATAATAATTTCTAGAACAGTAAAAGATATAGAACAATGACCTATTCCTAGCTTGTAGGATCAAAATTTCTTTGAATGAGGTCAAAAAAAGAAGAAGAAAAAAATGTTTCTGCGAATCCGTTGTAATAGATCATAACTAGAGAACAATTGTTAAAATGTTGTTTGAGATGGTGGCAAACAGTGGAGTTTTTGTGCCAGGTAATATAGATCATTGTTCTTTGGGTGTCCTGTGACTGAACATAGGTAGAGTATGCTTGTGGAGGTTAACGTATATGATTATATTCTTGCATGTTTGGAGGATTTTACAAATAAAAACGTGATAATTGGTGGTGTTACATTTGATGCGCTTATTTTTAATGGGCTGTATGAAATGGAGAATTAGTTTCTTTTGTTACTAAACTCTTTAATTATTTGAACCAGTTGATTCTATATATCTTGTCTCGGATATGCCGGCTTACAGGAAATTTCGCTTAATACAGGTTACAAACAGCAGGTCAGTCAGATTGGAACCTGGATAATTAAGGGACTGTATGGATGTGCACAAGGAAGA
This sequence comes from Eragrostis nindensis, assembly GCA_012490785.1. Lineage (NCBI taxonomy): Eukaryota > Viridiplantae > Streptophyta > Magnoliopsida > Poales > Poaceae > Eragrostis > Eragrostis nindensis. The sequence continues at coordinate 405,522 of JAAXCT010000048.1, read as the reverse complement.
TTTGCTTGTGTGTCAACCATGTCGTAGTGTGTAGTCAGTAGTAGCTAGTGAGAATCAGATCATGTTCCATTGGCCAGCTGGATGCCGTTCAGGATGTGTGAGTTCCTTTCTTTTTGCTTTAGAATGGTCTCTCATAAGACATGGGTTACTCTATCGGTTTTTATGGATCATGAAACATGTGGAGATTGGTGGGACATTATATATTCTAAATGCATGTAATCGTGTCTGTGTTAGAATATGCTCGAATTAAAAGCTTCATCGAATAAGGCAGCATTGCAAGTTCAGGGGATGCCATTAGGGCCATGCCGTTTGCGTCACATGTCTGGTTTGTCATCTTTGGATTATTGTTTACTGTTGAGCAGTACAAAGCGATGTCTTTCAGAAAAATGTTCTTGCTTATTGGATTAAAATGGAGCCATTAGCACGGATTTTATTGTTTGCAAATCAATAAAAGAAGTGTGGGAGGCCAAGGAATAAATGTTCAGTGCTGCTGCTGTGCTGATTTCAGGGGGCGCAAGGAGAAGGGATTAGGAAGAAGAAGGAGAAGGAAGAGGGGGAATTCGTGGAATTGATCAATTTCCTTGCAAATTGGAGTTCCTTGCCTCAAGATTTAATCCTACGTAGTCCCTAGCTGTTCATAGATGAGCTTATTTGATCAGATTCGTCGGCACAAGTCGTATGATTGTTGGATTAATCCTATATCTGGTATATATTGAGAACCGGCCAGTGGCCGGGTGGTAGAGGCATTGGTTGTGATGCCTCCCGGCGCGGGTTCGAGCCTGGCTCACCCCGTCTCTCACCGGGGATTTCCCCAGAGTGGCACTGTTCACGTGAACAGTGCTGGTGGCGGTGGAAAAAAAATCCTCCTCACTGTGCTCGCTGGCCTGTGGCTTGGGCGCGTACAGTCTAGGATTTGGCGCGCCAAGAGGGCTGCTGCCTGCCTATGACTGTGCTACGTCGGCCCAGGCTGGCTTGACCTAGGCTTCGCCGGGTATGGGCCAGGGTTCGGGGAGTTTTTCTCGACCGGGAGTCGAGGCATCTTCTCCTTAATATAATGCCGTGGGGGCGGTTTCTTCCCCCACCGGTCGAGTTTTTTATATCTGGTATGTATTAACGGGTTCGGATTTTTGATAATCGGCCAATAACAAAAGTCGTAGATAATGTTTTTATGTTTCCAACAGTGTTGGTCTCACTCAGATTCCGATAAGTGGTTAAGGAGAAAACGTAATTTTAGTACTTCTGTCTCAGGATTTCTTAGTCTGTTCAGTTCTCTATATTTAATTACTTTTGGGCTAGTTGGGGGATTATTTAGCAAATTTCTTTGTTACAAAAGTTGTAGGAAATTGTCTGTATATGTTCATAATGTATTCATTTGGTTCAGAAAATTAAAAGTTATGGTCAGAATAGTAAAAAGTTCAGAAACTTTGGATGAATTTGGGATAACGAGTGAATTAGTGTATTTTCGCTTGGATAAGGGAATCGTTTTAATATTTTGAAAATAGGTTTATATGTGCAGCTCGGTGTTAAGGACGTACCGTCAACATCTCGCTAAGGTTAAGCTAGGCCAGTGCATATCGATCGAGCTTGTGTGATGATATTTGCGCGCCTTGTTGAATGTGTTCACTAATCTTCTTGCATTGTTCATTCAATTTGAGTTGTCTTTCATTTGGAAGTCTCATGATTACGTTCCATCATATTTCAAGTTTTTTATTTAAATATCATTTTTGTTCCGGTTGATTGGATGTGCAAATTGATTCTTATATTCATTTTCCTATGAGTAAGCGCCACTTGCTCGGCTTTACCAGTAAATGCAATGACTTCAATTGTTGTCTGTTTCAGATGGAAACTACTATTTCAATGGATGTGATCATTTCAAGAGAAGTTCAGTTCCTTTGTTTTTGTATTTCATCATATTGTATCCATTCTTCCAGCTCCAATTGTACTTGCTGAGTGTTTTGAGTCATTCTTGTGTTTCATTTGATTTTTAGGTACCCGTTGACTCAGAGCATGCATTGGAGGGGGAGTAGTACTTCACTTTTGAGCACACATACAACTTCACCTCTGCTTGGGTATAATTAATCTTTTAGACTTGTCATTGTCGTGTGGTCGTTGAGGAAGGTCATGAGGATGATATGTCATTTTAACGGTCTATTTGTCGTGTGTGATGGTCGATTGTTGCTTTATTATGCTTGTTTTATCTCTTATTGTGACCTGTTGCCCGCGGATGGTACAATTTATAGGGGAGACTCTACTGGATTTTCAAATAATTTTTATACTTAGTGAGGTTATGGTGAGATTTAGGTAGCCTCCAGGTTGGTGAATGTGTGGGGTGTTACACCTGGCCTGGAAAACGGTCATGCTTTCCCCATGAAAAAAGGTTCAGCACTCTAATTTAGTCTTATAATTTGTAGCCTCAGCTTTATTATTGATACAGATATTAGAGATCGTTGTTGACCATGCTATCTTCACCTGAAAAACTCGTAAACAATGGTGACCACCAGATTTTTAAGGCACGCTGATTATGCTCGAAGGGATGTTTGAAACTGAACCGCTTAGGCAAGGAATTGAGCAGATCAAACATTCAATGTAGTACCATAGTGGCGTAGTCTTTCTTTTTTTTAACCTCCGTGATGAGATCATGGTTTTTTTACCACAATAGTCTTGTTTTGATTTTTTTTTCTTTTTTGCGAAGGCTATAGCGCTATAGTATGTAAAGATTGAAGTATAATTCTTTATGTTGACATAGAGATTTGCACAGAATGCGAAATTAACGAAACAGTTAGTTCTTCGAACCAAGGGCTAAGCTGCAGCGGCTCAGCCTCAATTCAGCACTGCACAGTTGCGGCGGATGTTCCCCTGGGCCCCCGTTTTTGACCCCGACCCGGCCCAGCTTAGCTATGGCCGTCACGAAGGCCCGACTGCTCCGGGCCCACGCATCTACGGTGGGCCTGGACCTTGGGTCAGAGTAGAGGACCTGGTCCGAGGCGAGCAGGCCCTTCCCGTTCTGTAGGTTCTTGAAATACTGGTTGTCAAAGGTCACTGGCGTCACTGGGTCCATGGACAGGGCGATCCGTGGATCCACGTTAGCCGGGCACTGCGAACGTAGCTGCGCCGCGTAGCCCGGGTTCATGGTTGGGTCCGGCGATGGCCCGCTGATCCGGCCGGCGAAGGTGCGGCAGTGCGCCAACCCCACCGTGTGTCCAGCTGCACGATTATTGTAACATAAATAGTCAGTTATATACTAAAACAATACAAAAAGCTGCTAGGGACAGGAAATGGACTTCGCTTGGAAGTGATAGGATGTTTCGCACACTAGTAGCACTAGACTCCAAAACAGGAATGAGAGAGCTGCATACGTTTCCCTCAAATTTAGCGCAACTGAAGGTAGTGGCCACGGTTGCTTATACAATTGGTTTTGCCCAATTGCCAACTAGACGCAACCCTTGTATAGTGCAACCTTCTCATGTGGTTATCCTTACGCACAAGTGCTGCATTTCTCAGAGTCCACTGGGGCACTGAGTGGGACACATTTGCTAAGTGCCTTGCCTTCCACGATCAGGAACGACCCATCAAGCTAGCAGGCACATGGGAATGACGGAGACGGGTCAAGCAATGCTTTCCAGTCCACCAAAGACTTACGTACCGGAAAGGGCGATCATGTCAGCCTGCGAGAGCCCGTTGGTGGCGAAGATTGCCGTAAGCTGGTCGATGTTGAAGAACGGCGCTGGCAGCTTGCCTGTGACGCTGCTCGCCGTCGAGCTCAGCCCGTCGAGCCTTCCCAGCTCCACAGCGTACGACGGACCGCCGGCCTGCAAAAGCAGAGTCCTATAACATTCTGAAAATTGGCCGAGTGTACAGACAGGCAGTTCGAGCGTCAATTGCAAATCACGCACCAGGGCTATGACGTCTCTGGTGGCCATGGTGAGGATGTCGGCGCACGACACCTTGTTCCGGCACTGCGGCACGGCGTCCACCGCCGCCTTCGCCTTGATGACGGTGTCGAAGCCGTCGCCGGCCAGGGACAGGTTGTTGGGGTGGTCCTTCTCCGCCGTGTTGTTCGCCGTCGACGCCACGATCACCGACGCGTCGCACCCCTGCACGCACGATGATCTCCGTCGTGTTGGTATGGGCTACACAACTACGATTATCATGTCCAGAAGAACAATTCTGTGGACTGGCACGTACCTGGACGAAGCAGTCGTGGAAGAAGAGCCGCACGGTGGCGCCGATGGTTGTCAACGTCTGCTGCACCTTCTTGCGACGGCGCCGCGGACGATGGCCTCCACGTTGGGGCACACGCCGGCATAGTAGTTCCGCCGGAGCTGCGCCTCGCAGACGGTGGCGCTGCCTGCCACGGTGACAAGCAGCACCAGGAGCGCCGCCACGAGCCTCATGCTGACAGCGCCCATTGTCCTGAGCGCGTGCCCGTCTTTTGCGTCGCAAACATATAACGTCTGACCAGAGTGGGTTTATATACGGTAAGCCCCTTTTTCGCTACATGGAAACTTTTAATTGTGTTGCCAAAAATACACTTAGAGTTCCAAGAGTATCATGATATGTTTCAGGTTTAACCAAAAAAAAATTTTGATGCAGCATGGCTGGGATACAGCCGGGCCGGGATTGCAACTGGCGTGACAGTGTGACACATGTCACAAGTGGTCAAGTGATGACCATGATACCGGCTAGAGTGGCGTAATGGTAAAGGGGGATAAGATAAGTTTCTGAACGGTGACACATATATATACGCGGTGGTGTGTCCGCTACATCCTCAAGATTGTTCTAAGACAGTCATCCCCATGAATATTTTCACGTAAATTATTCCAGTTTTTATCTATTATATATATAATTGACGAGAAAAAGGAGCCACCACGTTCGCTCTCAAGGCCTAAAAATTACCACATTAATTCTAAAATGCCAGAAATTCTCATGTTAATCCGACAAAATAAGAAGAGAAAATTACCCACCACTGCCATTATGAAACAATTAGTCAGAAAACCCCCTAAAAATATTAAAAAAATAGCTAAAGTTGAAATAATAAAATAGCCAAAAATACCCCTCACACCTATTTCTAAATTACCCACCATGCCATTATGAGTAAAAAATAGCTAAATTCGGAATAATAAATAATAAATCTTCACACCTATTTCTAAATTACCCTCCATGCCCTTACAAGTAAAAAAACTAAATTTAGATTTAAAAAATAGCTAAAAATATCCCTAATTGTTAAAGAAGAAAAAAATTACCTACCACTGTCATTATAAAAATATTTTCCCATAATACCCCTTTAATTGTTTATAATAAACAAACCATTACCATTGTAAAAGTATGTCCTCACGTATCCATGCAACCTCCTCAAAATCCCTCTACCGTACATATCTATCCATAGATTTTCGAACGTTAAAATGAAAACCGATCTGCTTTGCTTGCGTGGAACCGTGGTCTTCATGCAACATGGCGACATCAAGATCCGAACCAGGAAGAAGATGAGCAAACGCGCGGCTGCCGGCCTCCATGCCCCCACGCCGCACCAAGCCCAAGCCATCTTTCTTCCTCAGCTCGTTCGACTAGATCCGTGAGAAATCCTCTCTCTAATCTCTCTAATCTTAGCCGGTCCTAAGAGGCTTTCAGGTGATCCCAAGTGAGCGTGAAAACAATTTGACGGAGGGGGAGACGAAAGGTTGCCTTGATCGGGGCCAAGTAATTGAGAGCGCGCCTTCAGCCATGCCATACATGCGTACTTACCATGAAGGATTCTGCATAGTGCAATGGTGATAATTCCATTTGAGTCACGTTATGGATAGATCAAAATTGTAGTGCATGCAGCAACCGCGGCTAATTGAATTTGGAGTTATGACTGTTATGTGCCTCATGTGTTAAGATGCTAACAGCTGTAGAATGCCTAGGACGTTGACCATAGAGTACACCGTCAAAAAGAGCTAGAAGGGCAGCAGGAGGAAGATGTCAATCGAAGTTAGAAAGGTAATCAGTGCACATTTAATCAAGAAAATACGAAGTAGACTTTTTATATTTTCTTGCCGAAAGGTTATACTAATACACAACAATTTTTTGCATGTCCAAGACGCGAGAGTGCTAACAGTAGAACATCATATCAGATTTAATCAGACGACAAGCACGGAGAAAGACGTTATGGGAAAAAATAGGTGAGGGCTATTTGTTTCTCTTTTTTTTTTTGCGAAAAGGGCTCTCTATTTCTAAGATTGTATACAACCTGATTAATAAGAATTCTTCAACATCGACCTCAATGTCCATGTAACCAGGCAGAATACCAAATCATTAAATATTCTCTATTCATTTGGTTTAATATGGGATGTGAATGTGTTTTCTCCACAGAATCAATAGTATATTCTACAGAGTGATTAGACAATATTTTAACTTAGTATCATCTGGTCCTCCTATTTAGTATATATATATTCTACATAAATTATACTGGTGATTTGTCGTTTATTCTGCCACACTTAGAACACAAGTTTTTTTTTTTTTTTTTTGAGAAAACTGAGAACATAAGTAACAAATTACTATTCTGACTTTACTGGCCAGTTGCCACAAAAATATTGGTCTTTTTACGCCACTTCCAAATTAGTTTGGCGCGGTATCTCAGTTTGGCGCTAGGATGGTCTTAGTGACATCAAACGTGCATGCTAGATCATAAACAAGAAAACGTTGCGCGCATGCAAGGCACCTATTGCATTGCTTGGATGTTACAAGAATCATAGGGAAACAAATAGATCCGGTCAAATAGAGGATCAAATACAACTGTAGCTGAGATACAATCTGGGGTAAACATCATAAAAAGAGATGGTGAAAATTTTCTCCAATCCATGTGTGCTATATTATATTACTATAAAATAAAAAACCAGTAAACTATAATTCAACTTTGCGGTCTAGGAAAGCCACCACGTTCGTTCTCAAGGCTAGGAATTACCATATTAATGAAAGAAAAAGGGAAAACTAGCACTGCCATTATGAAAAAATCCAATCAAAATGCCCACACATATCTAAAATTACCTACCATTGTCATTATAAACATTTTTTTGTCCAAAATGCCATGCATATGTTTTTAAAATTACTCACATTACTATTACCAAATACCCCAAAATATCTATATATAAGCTTATAAATTACACATATTATCATTACAAAAACAATCAACTAAAAATAAGTTAATAACAAGGCAACAGTAAACTAATGAGATATTTAATGTAATACAAATATATATATATATATATATAGCACTCATATGCATACCTATGGTAAATGAATATTTTAACCCATAAGGATGTTTCTATATGCACTGGGAACATATAGCTTTATTTTACATATACATCATCCTAAGGATATTTGTTATAATATCTAATTTATTTGCTCATGTCTCTTTGAACAACACCATGTTCATCAATAGGAATAATTATGAATTTCATATAATAGATATGCACGCAATCACTGTCAATGAAGCATATGCATTTCGCCATCTTCACCATAAAGATTTAGAAAATAGATATCTATGCATACCATCATATTAGCCATGCTTAATTAAACTAAATAACATCCATGCATGTTTTCTTTTAAGAGAAAATAAATAATAAATAACTTGTCTAGGTGAATATGGCCTTAATAAGGCCAGGAGTTTATCTCGTAGCAAATAATCCCCATTGAGGAAATGGAACCACATGAACCCTAGTTATTTTATTTCTTATTTATTTATCGATAGAACTCGTTCACGTGTAGTTCCGTTCATACAAGCTCCGAGTAAATATTTATTTTCATGAAATGCACTCCATGATCATGCTCTTTGGTTTTTATTCGAAATATGGTATCTCTATTGTAGATTTTATTGGATCTTCAATCGATGATTTTATTTGGATCTTTCGGTGTTTATCGCAAGCGTGAGTGAATCGTCGGAGGACTACATCACGTGAAGATCGACACTTGAAGACCGTCGTATGAACTATGTATATAAAGGTGCGAGGCAAGCACACCCCTTGATCATTTTGATCCTATGTTTGCAAATGCATTTAAGTGCTTAATTTGTAGGATAAATTGTGCATAATTTGTATCACTAAAAATGCTTACTTGGGAAATGGTAGATACTACCTATTGATTTTATCCTCTTTGTTAGATTACATTATATTCCCTTGTAACCATAGATTGGGCTATCATAATGGTCAAACGCTCTAAGCTTCATAATATAGTTAATTACTAATTAAGCTTGCTAAAATGAAAGGCTATATTTTGTATAAATGTAAGTACTTGTATAATCATTAAATTTATAGATTATGTTGATGGGAAATTATTGTTGATGATATATGATGATAATTTAGATGTTGACGGGTTTTGATGTGATAATGTTAAATGGATTAATGATTGTTTGATAATGATGATTTTGGAGACCCGTCACATCGCATAAGGACCGGTACATTTGAATCTTGATTTAGGGAAATATCGTGCGACCATGGATGCTGGTATGGGACGGTCATGGCTAAGTAATTAGTTGAATGTTGCCTTGCCTTCTAGAAGTAGAGAATGTATGGATAATGTACTTTATTCAGAGGGACCTCCATCACTACGGTTTTGGGCTCAAGGTTTACCAATACAATGAATTGTACCCTTTTAATTCCTGCCTAACTATCCATATTTGAAGGAGGGGATAAATTGTACCTCTGGGATGTTAGTTGGTAGGTACGGAGGGATTGTTTACAATTTAGGGAAGGCAAGGTTAACAAACGGCTAATGAAAACGTCATGCGTGATACCGATGTGCACACTTCGTGAGTGCACGGTGCTTGCAACACCACAGACGGTCACTCACTGTCCATGGGTACAGCGTACAAACTCTGCAGAGTCATAATCCATTCGAATGGCCGTGCTTGCGGTCTCAAGCTCCTTAATGATAGGTCTTTGTTTAGAGAATGGATTGGGATTAAAATTGATCATGAGAATTATTGATATATGAATTGGTATAGATAATGATTTTGTAGGAACTTGATATGGAAGTCAAGTATGTCACTTTATTTATATGATAATTACTTGTACTTACCTTTATGCAATTTATATTCAAGCAATTTAATTTAGTAATTATTTCATTAATCAAGTTTAGATTGCCATTTGCTTATTTATGCAAATATACTCATATTATACCTTCCTTGATTTGACCTTGCATAAAATTATGTTTTGCTATTATTCACCCGCATTGCTTGCCTCCGATAACTTGGTTTCAGAGATGACGAGGATTTCGGTGAGGAACGCTGCCGTTCTTTCTAGGAGTTCAACTTCCAGTCAATTGCCTGTGGGATGAACACGGGCACACGCTGGAGATTTGAATTCCTTTGTGTTTATTTCTTAAGGTATTTCGTCGGCCGTTGAGCCAATATTTTGTAAATTTTAAATAAACTTGATAGTTAAATTTTGATATGGCTATGGTTCCACTGTGATTACTGTGTGTACTTGTCTTTGATCCTGGGGCAAGTACGGAAAACACGGAGTTTCTGGTGTTTTATTAACCCGGGACGCTGCAGTTATAAATAATTGTTAATACTAGCCGCGCAAATGCGCGGGCAGCATTACTAGTTTTATTTTATTTTGACAGGAAAACATTTCAGTTTTTTTTCATATTATAAAACCACCTAAAATTCAAGATTGTTTGATTGTTGGTGTTTTCTGATGATGTGGGCAGCGGAGGAACTGACGGTTTGTACAGGTTAGGTTTTTTTTTTGTGCCCTTGCTTTGTTTGGGCTTCTGATCTCTCACTTTTGGATAGTGTTTGAGTATCGATAGGATCATGTTATGATGCCTAACGATGCTTGCATACATGGCAAGTCAAAATTTTCATTGCTTTCGTGCATCATTTTCAATGGCCATCACTCTAAACATTTATACATTAAACAGCTTTTCAGAGTGCTGTTCTTTAAGAGAGAGATGATTTTCATGCTTTGACTGAAAAGGAATGCACGAAAGCCTCAATGTTTCCCTGAACAAGCAGCTGCTGGCTTTGACGTAGCACACTCTTCTTTCATATTTTTGTTTATTCTCACGTTTGTAGTGTGGCTCTTAAAATGACAAGTATGGGACAGAGCTTTCACTACACTCCACATATATCTGTAGTCTTGCATATACTGTATCTTTCATTTTTTTTTCTTTTAAATCCTATGTGAGATTAAGCACATAATGTTTGCACTTAACTTTTTTTTTCATTGCTTTCAGAGTTCAGTGATCAATGGCCAGTGCCCAGAATTTTGTGTTGCAATAGTTGCGTTACAGGCTCCATAGACAGTGCTAGGTCATATGAGACTTACAGTGTCATTGCTTAACAGTTTAAACCCCTCATTTCTTTCAGGCTTCATTTTCAGAGGCCAATACTCTGAACTTTTCAACACAAAACTTCGGAACTGAAAGACAGTTAATACTGACACATTCTGATAGAGGCTGGTCCACTCCCATCTCATAAATATTTGATTTACTTTCTCTCTGAACATGAGTCTGAATTTCTTGAAGTGCCACACTCTTCACATTTTTGATAAATTATGTAGAGTGTGGTTCAGGAGCATGCATGTTTATGTACAACCTCCTTTACTTTAATGCTATCTAAAACAGAAAAAAAAGTTGCGCTTCTGCTGCTCAAATATAGAAGTTCCTTCTCCAAATATTCTCGTCAAGTTTCTGTCCACCTTCAGGCAATCAGGATGCTGGACGTGGCAGGCACAATATCAACGACATGGAGAGTCTGTAGTTTATGAACCGGCTGCTGACTATGCTTTCTATAGTTGGCTCATCCAAATTTGGATGCTCCACTGAAGCTGTTGAAGCGCATGAACACTACTGCATTTGCTTTTCAAAAGATATGGGGACAGCTGCATTGTAGCTGCAACTTGCTTATAGAATTGTAAATGGATGATATTTTAGATGAGATGCCCATGGACTATTTTCACAAGGATCATAATACTCTGCAGATTGTGTTGTTTCACGAAGCAAAGTTTGGTATAATTGTGTAACTGTCAAAATTCTGTTATTCTTTAGAATATTTTTGAATTCTACGAAGTTTTGCTGTCATCATGCCATTGAAATATGTCAAAATGTTTGATGTCGAAAGAGATGTACAATTTGAAGGTCCTAACAAATGTTTGGTTAAATTGGCAAGGGAATGTGTTTTCTTTTTTCACATCTCAGTTTACATGGTAACTGATGTATGATTATCATATCTAGCGTTTGTAGTGACAAATGCTCCCACTGACGTGTTATTTCAACGCCTGTAGCAACGCATAGCACTCTCCTAGACAATTTTCCACTACTCGTACGCCAGTACGCCACCTCGAAACCGGTTCTTGTACAAAGTTTAATTTGATATATATCATATTTTCTCTACTTATTATTTGTCTTGTGAGTTCACTTCAATTTAAAGCAATAGAGTTCAAAATAATCTTATTATTTGTGCTGGTTGTGCATTTTGTTGGCAACAGCTTAATTAGCATGTTATGTTTTAACTGTGACCTACTCTAATTTCATTGTTAATTATGATATAGGGATTGGCTCAGCACCAAGAGGCCCATGTTGCTTTACCTCTTGGAAGTGGTCAACCAGTAATTTCATTTCGAGCTCTACAGTCAGCTCAGACCTGCAGTCCCATCGTACAGAACCAATGTTAATGACTATTTTTTAGCCTAACTCTTTGTCTCCATGTGTTTTTAGAATTCCTTGTTAGTTTGCACCCTAATGACTTTTTATATACATTGTTAAATCTATTAAAACAATATCAAAGCTTTTTTTTTTCGACCAGCCCGTGGCAACGCACGGGCACTTTTGCTAGTTTTTAAATAATCCTTGAAGACAAGGCCGTCCCGATTTCATTGTGCACGGCCTCTGGACGGTGATGCACAACACGATGACGATGTGCATGCATTTGTTAGGCGTGACGTAGCAATCAATTTTTCCTGTACCTGTCGTAGAAAAACTGTTTTTTCTGAACCTCACTTATTCCTTTGATTTTTTTTGAGATGACTTATTCCTTTGGTATTTAATCCCTGAGAAAAGGGAAAATATAACGAAGTGTAGGTTGCATGCATTTATTAGAGCAACTATAAGACTCTGTAAAACAAATTGATTCGGTAATATATAACGAAACGGCGTGAAAATGGTGGCGAGTGGTGGCGTGACGAGGGCGCGAGCCAGATCCTGGAGGACGCCAAGCGCACGGGGCAAGACGTGAAACCCTCGGACGCCAACACCATCAAAGGGCAGCCCGGGGACCTGTTCCCGTGCTCCCACAAAAAGGCATCTTCAGGGCTCGCGTGCAGCAAGGCAAGACGTACCTGGTCCGCGTCATCAACGCCGGGCTGAGCAACGACATGTTCTTCGGCGTGGCCGGGCACAGCCTCACCGTGGTGGCCACCGACGCCCGCTACACCAAGCCCTTCACCGTCGACCACGTCATGCTCGCGTCGGGCCAGACCGTCGACCTGCTCCTCCACGCCAACCGCACCGACCGACGGCACTACTACATGGCCGCCAGGACCTTCTGCTCCGACACCGGCATCGCCTACAACAACAGCACCGCCACGGCCATCCTCGAGTACACCACTAACACTACTGAGGACGACGACGCGATCGTCGGAAAGCCTCGGCCGGCGTTCCCGTTGAACCTGCCGGCCGTCACCGACGTGGGCGCGGCGACGGCGGCGCGGCTGCGGTCCCTGCACACGGCGGACGTGCCGGCTTGCGTGGACGAGCGCATGCTGGTGACGATGACGGTGGACCTGCTGCCCTGCGCGCCCGACGAGCCGGCGTGCACCGGGCCCAACGGCGACCGCCTCCGCCTCGCGTCCAGCCTCAACAACGTCAGCTTCGTCAACCCCTCCGGCGCCGACGTCCTCGGGGCATACTACCGCCGCGCCAGCCGCGGCGTGTACGAGGCCGACTTCCCCGACGATCCGCCGCGCCTCTTCAACTTCACCGAGCCCCACCCGCCGGCGGTGGGCCCGTTCACGGCGCGGGGCACCAAGGTGAAGGTCCTGGAGTACGGCGCCGTGGTGGGGGTGGTGTTCCAGGACACGGCCGTGCTCGGCACCGAGAGCCACCCCATGCACCTCCACGGCTACAGCTTCTACGTCGTCGGCCGAGGCCTAGGCAACTTTGATCAGGCCAAGGACCCCGATGCCTACAACCTGGTCGACCCGCCGCTGCAGAACACGGTGTCCGTGCCCAAGGGCGGCTGGGCCGCCATCCGATTCCGGGCCACAAATCCGGGGGTGTGGTTCATGCACTGCCACTTCGATCGTCATGCGTTCTGGGGGATGGATACGGTGTTCATTGTCAAGGATGGAAACACCACGGACACCATGATGATGCGCCCTCCTCCCGACATGCCCAAGTGCTGATCAAATGCTCCCACGGCATATTTCTTCAGAACATTGTTTGCAGAGACAATCAACCAAAGTGTACACAGTAGTTTAACTCAATTCGGTCCAGTCCACCAATTAATTAGTTGCTACAGATTATAAAAAAAAAATCGAAATGCCCAAGTTACTTGTACTTTCATGCTCGCATGTACAACTGAACACCACCTTAATTTTTTTCAAAATGAAATGCACATGGGTTCTGAATCAACATCACACGACACCAGTCAACAATTGCTCGAGAAGAAGAAGGGAAAGAAAAGACACTGATGGGGCTCATGTCAGACAAGTGCTGCTGCGGTCAGCAGAGGAAGAAGCAGCAGGGACATGACTCGGACGGCGTGGCCGGAGGAGGCGGACGGCCGCCACAAGGGAATCGAGCCGGGCTTGGGGTAACTGTAGTTTGGGCCGTTTTGCCACGGATTGAACGTCGTCGGTGCCGGTGGTGCGCTGCCGCTCGGCGGGCTCTCGTCGTCCCCGGACCCTGACGACCTCACGTTCTTGTAACCTGCAGGTTTAATTCGGTGGTGGTTGTGTTAGGAAGCGGAATGCATCGGTTCATCTGATTATTACAAGTGCAATGAATTAATGTGCTTACAGTCGAACTCTTGCCATCCCAGCACTGATCTGTCCCGGTCGAAGACGACTTTGAGCCCGCTCATGAAGTTCTCTGCATGCATCAACGCGTTCACATCACAAAAGACATAATGACGCTCAGTCCCAACTGTGTGCACACAACCAGCAGGAAGAAATTAATATTGGAGGAGAAAGAGCGAGATAAGGGTGCTTACGGCCGATGATGTTGATACTGATGTCGCTCTTGAGGACCGCGAGGCAGTAACCAACAGGAATTGTCTGTCCAGGCACGCAACGGCGTTAGTCAAGTCAAGACAAGACCTACTCGTCGTGAATATAATACACCATCGATCAGATCAGCATGGAATGATTTGAATACCTCCCCGTTGATCTCGTCGCCGTAGACAATGATAGGCCAGGTGACCGGGAAACGGGATCCCCCCTTGGTCGTCAGGCTCATCTCTGGGAGGAACACCTCTGTCTGGTCACGGCTGCATTATTATTATGTACAGCAATTGCAAGTGATGAGTGCTCCATCGAGGGGAAACGATGTTGTTACATGCCGCCACATACTGTGTTACTATTTACCTCAGCCTGTAGCAATACTCGAAGGGAACTGAAGAGTTTGGCGAGTCGCTACTGAGATTGTCTCTTGGCTCCAGAACCCGAAAGTTGAACTATATAGTGAAGCAATACGTGCTTGTGAGTTGCCCATCGATGACACGGATTCCTTGCATGTATATATATATATATATATATATATATATATATATATATATATATATATATATACTCCATATTGTTGGGATGTCAGTCAGATAATGGACACACTCGATCACCTGAGTTGCGAGCGTTGAGTACTCCGGTTCGTTGAGGTAGGTGAAGGACGTGCCGGAGTCCATGACCGCCGTGAACGCCACCGGCAATGACCTGCTCCCGACGTTGATGGACGTGAAGCTCACGTTGTACGTTGGGCTGCGCAATGGAGAAGGAGATCATCACCAACCAATTAGTAATCATCAGCCGCCCTGGTTGGAAGGGTTACTGTTACCAGCAATCAGTTTAAAAGGCCTAATAATTAATAATTACTATGTGGTGCTGACGATAAAGGGCGTCTCGTCCTGATCCCGGCTGCCGGCGTCGCCGAAGTGGATCCTGCCGACGCCGTCGCGGCTGAAGCACATGGAGAAGCTGTTGGACTTGACGAGGCCGGTGGTGGCTAGCACGCTGGGCAAGGACACCTTGTCCATGCCCAGGCCCAGCAGGCCGTCGGAGGCGGGGCCTTTGAGAAACAGGCCCGTCTGCACCTGGCCGCACCCGAACACGACGGGCGCCTCCACGGTTGATCCGTCCCTGGCGAGGTGGACCACGTCCTCCACGAGCACGCCGGTGGAGGAGGTGTTGGCCGACACATACTGCACACCGTAGGGGCAGCTGCTGGTAGTGGTGGCGTTCCGCCCGCCGCAGGCGTTGGGCCGGTCGCAGAGGTCGTGGTCGCAGGTGACGGGCTTGCTCGTGGACGACAGACGCGGGCTGTAGGGCCGGAGGTCCGGCTCGCCTGGTTCTGTGACGTTGGCGATGGGCGCGCACTGCTTGCAGTCGCAGGGTACCCAGAAGAGGTCGCTGCCGGTGTCCAGCGCCACCAGGAACGTCTCCGCCGGCGTGCCCACCGACACCTCCGCGTAGTACAAGCTGCACACAAACGGAGACGAGCTTAATTAATCATGCATCAAATGAGATTCTTCTCGATGTTGTGCAAAGGGAATCGACAATGCATGCTCGAGTGCAGTTAAGGAGGCAAGCGCCACTGACAATCCCAGGTCGTTGTCGCGCCTCGTGTCGTTGCCGCTGGCGAAGGTGAGGAGGCCGTCTTCTCCAGCGAGGCCGCGGCGGGCGAGGAGCGCGCGGTCGTGTCGGGAGAGCGTCGAGTAGTACTCGGGCGAGCCGTGAGCTGGCCACAAGGGATCACGACCACGCGCCTCGGCCCACCGCCTGACCACAGGGGAGGACCGGTGGTGGAGGTCCAACCCGAATCCGGCGCCGGACGAAGCGTCACACGAGGCAAGAAACAACGCGATGACGGCGACGGTGAAGGCGGCGAGGAGGCGCTGGTGAGCCATGGGGGTTACAACCTACAAGATAGGCGATGTAAGCTTAATGGATTGAAGCGTGCGTAAGTAACTACATCTTATATAAGCGAACGCAGGAGGCGGGAGGGATGAGGCACGGCAGAAAGTCAAATTCTCCTGTGTTATGCGAGTCAACAACCAAGAGGCGCCGGCCGCTTGGCCGCCGTCGTGCGGAGGACGACGAGGAATTAATAGGGCGGGAACGAGGATATCACCCTGTCATTTGTTTGACAACTCACAAGTCAAGGGTAGTAGTTGCTCCCTCGCAAAAAAAAAAAAAGGGTAGTAGTTGCTCAAACAATGTTATGATAATGAGGAAATGGAACAACATACGCTTTGCTCCTTATCCTTTTTTTGTATCTGTTGTTATTACCCCAGTGCCCTTCTCTGCTTCTTGTTTCTGCCTGACACATTACTGTCCAACAACCAGTCAGACAAGAGGAAAGATTTTGAACATATTATTTCAAAAAAAAAGAAAAAAAGGCGGAGGACTCGCATACAATTCTGGGTGTTGGACTTTCAGTTTTCCGTTATGTTCGTCATTCCTGGTACGTACGTAGAATTTGGAACTGCCCCAACATCAGCGGTTGAATGTCCAGTACAGTTGAAATTTGAAATAGGGTGAGTTGTTTATGAACCTATCACGGCCTTTGATTGCTCTCCATGATCGAACCCGCTAAACTGAAGCTCCTACCGTGCTCAACAAACAAGCAGTACTAGGTAGACTATCGTTAAAGGCTCACCACATCCAAAGCTGGGAGTTGGACTTTGAGTTATGATGATATATGTACCAGGTAGTTGGAACTTGTCGTCCACAGCTTATGACCTCCGGGTCAGCTGAAATATTTTTCCGAGCATTTCGGCGGGATAAGCTCCCCCCACCTTCAGGTCAGCTGAATTTTGAGATCAGATTAAGTTTTTTTAATAAACCTGATCATTGATCTTACCCATGATCTGGATTAGTTAAAGCTCCTACCATATAAAAATCCTACACATAAACATTGTCTCAAAGAGGGCGGAGGAGGGGCTCAAGCTGGGCCTATCTGTTTTCTCGCATGTCGTGTAGTAGAACGTAGAAGCTTGATTGGTCCACACTATGGAAATAGCTACAAGTCCGACTGAATGTACCGACTGCTTTCCGACTGTTGCATCATGTCCGCTGATATTCTAAATAACCAGTAACAGGTTTGATTACCAAGCCTTGATAACCGTCTGATGCGCTAGTCGGACCAGAGTGTACAACTCTGGTCGGACCTATAGCAAGGTTCCCACAGTATAGAGGATAGGAAGGATCCCCAACGGTCGGCAGTTATTAGGCCCGAAGGCCGCGTTTGGGCTACCTGCTAGAGCACCGAGGCCCGTACATAGCTCGGCACAGCATAGAAGGTCCGTTCCCCACGCTACAGTAGCTGAGGGCGAGCAGGAGGCGATCTCGCGTTCCGGCGTCGATTCCAGTGCCTTCCGTCTGCCTCCGGCGTCCTTTTGGGCCGGGAGATGGATGGGGGTGATGGAATCGGCGTCCGGTGTCCACAGCCTGCCTTTTGAGGTAGGTTTCGGTTCTCCTCTGTATCTCTGGCCTGCGGCGATGGCGTCGGTGAGAGGGAGACGGGAGCTGGAGATTGGTCAGCTTCTTTGTCTCGGTCTTCGTCGGCGGCTTCCTGCTGTGCGGGAGATGTCGGATGGAGAGGGAGTTTTCCGGCTGTCGGCGGTCGGGCCGACGGCGGCGGATTTTTGTAGCTTCTCCTGTGCTTCGGGTGGTTCTAGCGACTGCTTTTGGAACTGCGTGAAGGCAGGAGATGTGTCCATCTTCTTCCGCTTCCGGGCCGCGGTCTGCGGCGAAGGCGCGGAGGAGGTGTAGCCGGAGCTGCTGCAGGTGGCGGCTTCGTTTTGTGCCGGCGTCTTGGCGACGCTCGGCTTCTTTTGTTCCGGTTGTCAACGACGGCGGCGTTTCGGCGACGGCGACGGCGACAACTGTGGACGGTTCTGCCTCTTCCTCCTGCTGTGCGATGGTTCCCGTTGTCGGCAAAGGAGGATGTAGGATGGTGGTGATTCCGGCGTGCGTTGCTGGCGAGCGGCGTCGGAATCGGTAAGCTTCGCCAGGGTCAGGATACTTCGGGATTTTTCTCGGAGTTTCTAGGTTTTTTTCAAGTTACCTCTCATCGCGTGGAGACACAAAGGGAGTGCGACGTCCCTCGTCGCGCATTGGGGCCTGATGGTCCTGGTGATCTTTCGATGGACGCGTTTTTCTTTGCTGGGTATAGATGTAGGGTTGTTTGTGTGCGTTGGAGTGCGTCGGCGTGAGTCGGTGTGTTTCACGTGTACGAACAGATACTACATTTATATTCAGATTTGAGAGGTTCAAAAAAAAAAAAAAAAGAATCCAGAGAGCTCGTTGGGGCAGGAAACACGCGTCCTGCGCACCTGCTTCCTTCGGCCCATGCGTGTTGATGAAGCTCGGTATCGTGTAAGGCTGGCCCAGATTTTCTACTTCTCTCTTCTTTTGTTTCATTGTATTTTTTGTTAGGTCATTTCTTTTTACAATTATACTTAGTTTTTAACATTTTATTTACTTAGTTTGATGTTTATGAATAAATATTTATGATTTCCATTCACTTTCTATTTGTTGTTTAATTTCTTTTCAAACCAACCGGTGTTTTGGTACAAATTGCAGAAAACCCAAGAATGGCTGCACTGCACAGGCGCTTGTCTTGACATTGTTGGAACAGAAAATGGCAACAAGAAATCAACGGCACTTTTATTTATCTGTGAAATGACCAATCACCAAAAGTAATCTCGTCTCCAACACCCACATCAATGAGCAAAGTTATCCTATCCTCTAATAATCTATATGCACGCGAACTCTGAATCGAAAATCGAGTATACACAACCACACAAGCCGGCGGGAAGAGGGGAAAAAACAAGAGATCACTCAGACAAGTGCGGCGATCAACAGAGGAAGCAGCAGCGAGAGGCCGCCGAGTTTGCAGGCGGCGTGGCCCGAGGAAACAGACCGCGGCATCGGCGGCACGGGCGCCGCGTCGGGGAACGTGGTGTTTCCGTCGTTCTCCTTGGGTTTCAGCGGCGCGCGGCGGGGGGCTCCCGGCGTCTGGGGTGGCTGTCGCTCTCGCGTTCTTGTAACCTGCATCAGGTATAGTGGTTGCTGTGTCAGTATCTTGCTTTCTGCAGCTGTCTGTTTGGAATGTGAGAATGGCTTGAATACTGTTATCTAAGAATGAGAAGCGCATCTGCTTAGTGCTTACAGTCGAATTCCTGCCAGCCTAGGACGGATTTCTCCCGGTTGAACACGACTTTGAGCCCTGTCATGAAGTTCTCTGCATGCATCAAATCAGATGGATCACCCAAAACTGTCCATTAAAAAAAAAAAAAGAGTACACGTAGGAGGAGGAGGAGGAGGAGGGTGAGCGTACGGCCGATGATGTTGATGGTGATATCGTTCCTGATGATCGCCAGGCAGTAACCGAGGAGACGGACCTGCTCGGCAGTGAATTCCTCTAAGATGAGAGGAGAGGAGAGCTACTATGACCGGCCAGGAGGAAGATGGCGGGATCAGAGAGTGGGGTGTGTTTACCTGCCCGTTGCTAGTCCGGCCCTGGAGTAAGATGGCGGGAGCGGTGACTGGGAACTCGGCGCCTCCCTTGGTCGTCAAGCTCAACGCTGGGATTAGTGGATTTTTTTGTTCACTGCAAATCAGGTTGTTGACCCGAAAATCACACACAAACGGCCTGAGAGATCTGCTTAGCTCTAGTGCAGGACCAAGTCTTGTACGCCGTGCGAATCCCAAAGCGTGCCAGTCAGTTTTCCTGAAAACTAACAAAAGGACAAGAAGATCAAATTCATTTGGTCACCGGCCCGAGAAACAGGCCGATGTATAGCCGACAATTGAATGTCGCTGAAACAGTCGATGAAATAAATAAAGACAGATAAAAACGATCGACTGTTACTATCGGCTATGTCCTATCGGCATCTTACCATCGGCTATTGAACAGTAAAGAGAAACAGATCTGATAAATCACAGCAAACTATCGGCTAGATCTAGATATTTAAACAAATACTTCGTAGCCAGCCAAACAGTGCAATGATGAATATAAAGGTTTTAAAGCAAAGATCTGTGTGATAACTAATCGGCTAAACACTCCGATCAAACTCCAGATCGATCTATCGGCTAACCACGTCACAGAACCACTTCAACAAAACCCGTAGGATCGGACCTAACCGAGACAGCAATAAGGTCTTATTAAAGCAATTAGGTGGAAGATCAACTAATAAATAATCTAAAGTGATTACGGTAACTAATCGGCTAAACGTCCCGATTAAACCCTAGATCGATCTATCGGCCAAGCCGCGTCACAGAACTATTCCAATAAAACCCGTAGGATCGGACTTAACCGAGACAGCAATAAGGTTCTATCAGAAATAATTAGGTAGAAGACCAGCTGATGAATTGATCTAAGGTGACTCGAATATATTTAATCTATTTATACTATGTTCATCAGATAGACGTCGCGTAGGATCAGACCTAACAGATACAGCAATAACGACGCCGATCTTGCTAACAGTTCCAAGTAGATCTCATATACCGGATAACTGATAATTAAACCAACAACACTAGCAGATTCGATCAACCTAATGCAGTGAGATAATTCGATCAAAGCACCAGACGAGAAGGTTACTAGATAGTCGAAATAATTACCGTGGGGTGACGAATTCCCTGCCCTAGCGGAGATCGTGCCGATGCAGCCCGCTCGAACAAGAAACCCGTCGAGAAAAACAAGTTGGCGATGCGCCGAGAGTTGTATTGAATTGTCTATTATTCTGATTACAAGCACCTAGGTTTATATTTATACACCCGAGGCGTCCGACTTGGAAACAAACACGACTCCTCCTAACTTTCGTTCCAAGACTAATTTATTCCTATCTTAACTAACGCGCTAATCGCACCAAATCAGAATCTTTCCTTGCTCCGGTCAACGCGGCGTCTTTTTCTGGACACAATCTCCTCTTGCCTTATCTTTCCGCCACGTGCCCAAGGATCTCCAAAATCCGGTGTCAACACATGCCCCCAAGTTCGGGGTACAAAATCTTTGTGCGCCAAATTTGTCTCCTAGTGACTTGTGCACATTTATAGCAAGTGACCACTCGCGACCCTCATAAATACGGGACCGACCCTTCATCTTCTTCCTCCTTCACTCCCTTCTCAAGGAAGCCACTCTCCATCGGTTTTCTCTCTCCTGCGCCGTCGCCGTCACAAGACCAAGAAATAGCGCATCAATCTTCTTCTGATTCCGATGCCGAGGCTCGGACGAGGCGACCGCCGGTACCCACTGCTCCTATCCCCGAGGTAAACCATCGCCTCCACATCTGATCCCCTTTCTTTATTTTCACAACCCTAGATCTGATTGCTTTCCGCCATTGTTTATTTCTTGCATTTTTTCAGAACCTTAGGTCGCAGCTCGTGATTCCCTCCTCTTTTCCGAAATTCTATTTCCTAGGGCCGATGGGCGATGAGGATCCTTCCCACTTTATTAGATCCGAAACTTTTAGGATCCCCTTTAAAAATACTTTGCTGAATCCTTCTCATTGGAACAACAGTTTTAGGTCTTGGCCTAGCACCCTCCCTGGCTGGAAAAACTGGTACTGTCGAGTTTGCCAAGCCAAACTTTCTCGCTGGATTGCTTTAGGCATAGATCACTGTATGTCGGGTACCCATTTTCTAGGTACCCTATACGGTATGCATACTGAATAACGAAGCAAGGAAGCTGACCGAGACCCAAAGGCCTCGTATATAGCCGAGTGATGGAAAGCCGGGCCCGTGTGGCGGCCCAGTTGGGCGGAGGGCGTAACAACGGCCTTTGGCCCACAGAGCATCCGTCCCTCACGGCCTGCTAAAGGCCCGGCGCACATGGCTGCATAGGGCACGGCTCCCCACCCAGGACTATGATTGGTCCAGCGCCAAAGGAGCCCGGCTCGGGCGTGGCAACGAACCCGACTCCCCGCGGCGGGAGTCGGGCGCCACGGAGTCGAGCGACGCCTCCGACCGAACACCGGCCAGCCGCCGTCCGCCGCCCATATGCCTCGGCAGTGGTCGGGATCGACGGAGGGCCTCGACCCGAAGCAAACCCAACCATCGCAGCCGGGAAGTGAGCTCGGGAGCGGCATGGGTGCATTGGTCAAACTCAGGTGTACGGCCGGCCAGATTCGGATAAGAACACGCTCCATATCCACTCCTGGACGGTGCGAAAGTACACTATGTCTGACGTACGACGGAGTGGGGGCGTCGCATCCGGATCAGGCGTGGAACGGAGAATGCATGCACCAAGTACGCTACACAGTAGTAACTGTGCGCGGAATGACCGTCACCCAACTCCACAGGTACCTACAGCGCACCCACAGTGAATAACAGTGCGGATCAGGGAATGGGCGCTCCACAGCGCCCAGACAGGACACGGATGACCTCATCACATTACCTGGCGCGAAGATTGCGGCGGAAGACACCGGAACTAGCGAGGACGGACCGACTCCATCTCCACCGCCTTTCCACTTATCTTTTACTTTCTTTTCTTTTTCTTCTTTCCTCCATCTGTACCGTCCTCCCTTGTCGTATAAAAGGGAGGATTGGGCCCAGGAAGGAGGAGAGTTCTTTTGGCTTGCAGAAAGCTCTTTTCTCACACACGCGAACACACACACAACGCAGAGATAGAGACTTGGGAGCGAATCCCTCTCTCGCCACAGCTTGTAACCCCTACTACGAGCAACATGAGCAAAACCTCAAACTGGACGTAGGGCTTTTCTTGCCTGAACCAGTATAACCCATCGTGTCAAACACATACTTTCTGATCGTCGTCGAGCCGCGCACAAATCTACTCGTCGGCCGGTTACTGAACGCCGACAGTTGGCGCGCCAGGTAGGAGACCTCAGCGCGTTCGACGACGACCACATCGCCAGCTGATGGCTTCGTGGCCGCCAGCATCCCGCGGCCGCCTCCCGACCTGCGGGAGCGCCCGCGGGAGGGACCGGAGGCGCTCCGCTGCGCCCTCTTCCCGGTTCTACACTCCGTACACGGTCCCGTACCGTTTCTTCCGTTTCGGCGACGTGGACTTCCTGACGGATCATTCTGAGCTGCAGCAGATGCGCAGCAGTGCCGGCGCGGAGCCGCTGCGCGTCTTCACTTCGGATGTCTACCTTTCGCGCGGACCGGGGGCCCGAGCACTGCCCGTGCGCATCGAGGCGTACGTCGGTGCAAACCCCCGGCCAGATGAATGCCGGCGTATCTTCTACGCGTTGGCACTCCTCAACAACTGCCTTGTTGAGGGACCACCACTCCCGCCTGGCTACGAGGCCTGGGAGCGTCGAGCCTCCCTGCCGCCTCGGCTGCGGGAGTCTATGGAGGCACTGGAGCACGAGCTCGCGTGCCGGTTCCCGCCTAGCCGGACCGGACCTCCCGGTCCCGCCGTTGGCACGTCCGTATCTGTGGGCGCGGAGCCCGCTGATACCCAGGACCGCGACTCTGTCGAGGACCTCCTTGCTGAGTGCTTCGACGCGCTCACATTCGATCCGTCCCGCGAGTGTCTCATGGCCGAGATTCGGGACGGAGATATCGCTGACCCCAGCGATGGGGAAGGTGATGATGGGAACGAGCCATCCGGCGATGGAGGCCCGAACCCACGCCCAGTGCCTGTGGTAGGGGGCGCTACACCCCCACCGCAGGACCCGCCAGCATTGGAGTAGCTGCTCGCGTGGAGGCGGGAGCTCGCCGACATGGAGTGCGGTATCGAGCGGGAGCGTCAGCTCCTGGAGCAGGCGATTGCACAGCGGCGTGCCCCCGCGGGGCGCGCCCGCACCATAGCGCGCGATGTGCAGCACCGCATCGTGCATGACATCGCGGGCACCCCGCTTCACCTCCCGCGAGCCAGCCAAAATCTGGCGGCGGCAGCGGCCCTCGCGCGGGACCTTCCGCAACCTGTGACTCCGGAAGACGAGCGGAAGCGCAAAGAGCTCCTGCGCCTACTCGAGGTGGCGGCGGAGCAGCCGGCCGAGAGTTCGCTGTCCCGGCAGCGCGCTCTGGGCGCGTTGCAACGCTCCGCCGACCGCCACGACGATAAGGAGGTGTCCGTAGCGCAGTCGACGCGCGGATCGGGCGGCCGCAACCTGCCTCCCATCAAGGAGCGCGTGGGACCAGTGCGTGATGCGCGCATACTCCTCGAAGCGCGCAGGCGTGACCAGGCTCATGGCACTCGGCGCGAAGCTGAGATGCGCGGCTACCACCCTCGACGAGGTGGACGCTACGACCCGGAGGAGGACCGGAGCCCGAGCCCTCCGCCTCCGGGGCCGCGCGCCTTCGGGCGCCACATTCGGTGCGCACCGTTCCCGCAGCGGTATCGCGCGCCGACTAACATTACCAAGTACTCGGGTGACTCGAACCCGACTATTTAGTTGGGTGATTACCGACTCTCTTGTCTGGCTGGCGGGGCCGACAGTGACGAGTTTATCATCCGCAACCTCCCGCTCTACCTCGCCGACCCGACGCGGGCGTGGCTCGAGCACCTCCCGGAAGGGATCATCCAGAGCTGGGAGGATTTGGAGGACGTCTTCGTCGGCAACTTCCAGGGGACGTACGAACGTCCCGGGAACCCGTGGGACCTCCGGAACTGTCGCTAACTCTCCGACGAGACCCTGCGCGACTACATCCGGCGGTTCTCAAAGCAGTGCAACGCGCTGCCCAACATCGCCGACGCCGACGTCGTCAGCGCTTTCCTCGCCGGGACGACAAACAAGACCCTGGTGCACGAGCTGGGGCGCAGCAGCCCACGCACGACCAAGGACCTCCTCGACATCGCCACCAACTTCGCGTCCGGCGAGGACGCGGTGGGGGCGATCTTCACCAAGACTCCGGCCAAGCTCAAGGCCAAGGCCAAGAGGGAGGAGTCGACGGGAGGGGCTGGCTCCAAGAAGAAGAAGAAGAAGAAGAAGGGCAACGTCGCGCGACAGGAGGCATCTCTTGTCGCCGCGGCGGAGCGCAAGCCGAAGCGCGCGTCCGCGGAGGGCGCGTCCAACTACTTCGAGAAGAAGCTCGAGGAGCCCTGCACCAACCACGCGTTCCCCGCCAAGCACGCCCTCAAGGACTGCGGGCTGCTCTGCAAGTTCCTCACCGGCAGCTCCAAGAAGGCAGAGCGCGACGACTGTTGGCGGTCGTTAAACCGTGTTTTGACCGCCACCCTACCGGTAAATAAAAGCATAACACCAAGATTTTGTGCATAGTAGATAGGAATAATGCTACTCCACAAGTTTTGGTGAATATTTGGATGCAGGAGGAAATCCATTGAAAATGGGAGCAAAAGCCTACCGGCCGGCCCCATCATAGGCCGGCCGGCTTATGTTGGATCTCAACATGGTCCAGCAGTCCCAGGCATCTCCCAATGGGCTCAAACATCAAGGATCAAATGGCCAACAAATATTTCCCAGCCCGGAGTATCGACCACTGCGCAAGCCCCAACAAACAAGCCCATCAACCACTCAAAAAGGCGTCAAATCACCGGGCAAGACCGTAGATCTTAATGGGCACATCATGAGAGGCCAGCCCACAAAAATTCGAGGCATTCGGAGAAAAAAGCCCACCGGCCGGCCTACTGTTGTCTCCAAATCGGCCCGTCTTTTTCCAGTCGGTTCCAGAGGCGGTTGCAAGCTCACTTGACGCGCCGGCTAAGCCAGGAGAAGTCGGCAAGAAGGGAATATTCCACGAAATGCTCCAAGACCTTCTCCACTCTCCCAAGGCAACTCAACTATAAATAGAGGACCTCCCCCTCACTTCCAACCTGCACCTTCAGACTTGAGAAGAGAAGATCCAATGTAGGGTCACGCTCTTCTCATGTGATCATTCCACTTGTGTAGTTTAGAGTAGGCTAGTTGGTCATGGGAGTTAGAGTAGAAGTGAGAGCTTCACTCGGAGCTCCGGACTTCTCTTCGAAGTTTGGGTAAAGTTCTCGTGTATCTTTTCTTTTATACTTTCTTTAATATAATTATTTCTTATTTATTTTCTTATTTATTTAATTTAGTTTTCCTTTTAGTTTATATTTATTTAAGTAATTGTTATAGAGAAATTCCTGTGTTGGTTCCACGTCTGTGTATGGTATGTCTATCTGCATGGGTTGTTTGCACCGCAAATGCTTACACAATCCACATAGATTTGTTATGCACGGTTGGCTTGCTCTTACGCGTAGAGTAAGTTATCTAGGATATTTGCTTGCATGGTGCGAGGAATTATTCTAGACGAGAGTTTGCTCTACACCCCACGGAGGATGGTAGCCGCGAGTACGTGAGACAGGCGTACCGGTCTCTGTAATCCACCACGTCCAGGTGATGGTTTTAGTAGGGAGGTCAAGAGCACGTAGTTCCCCAAGGTAGTTGAACCTAATTCTCGGGTTGCTGCCTTGGCATGCGTGTGCCCCGATATGTAGGAACGTATCTGTAATGAAAGCTTAAGCAAGTAATTGTAGACTATCAGGAAATACTAAATGCTAACCCCTAGGCTGATACCCTTCTTCTCGTTGTCCTCCCAGTTGACTAGTTCTATCTCTTTATCTTCATATGGAATTCTTGCGTGTGTTTGGTTGCCACCCATCATATATGTAGCCCTGCTCTGGTCTAGTTTGCAAGTTATAAATAATAGATGTTTCCTTGTTAATTCATGATATTCTTAGCCCTGCTTCCCTGAGGAAAATATAAATACGATACCCTTGGAATACTCCTGGGTGAAATGCTACAATGGTGTTCCGTGTGCTTGCGGAGTTGAATTTAATCTCTGTGCGTAAGAAACGTCAACAACGACCCGCCGCCCAAGGGCGACGATGATGGCAAGGGTGGGGATGACGATGCCTTCCCCCATCCTGATGGCTGCCTCATGATCTTCGGGGGACCTGAAGCTCGTCCGCCGCGAGGCTACGCCGCGGAGCCAGCCGTCCCCACTTTCCTGAAGTGGTCCGACTCCGCGGTCACGTTCGACCGCTTGGACCACCCGGAGCACGTGCCTCGCCCGGGGCGCTACCCGCTCGTCGTCGACCCCATCATCGGCAAGAAGCGGCTCTCCAAGGTCCTCATGGACGGGGGCAGCGGCCTCAACATCCTCTACGGAGAGACTCTCGACGCCATGGGGATCAGTCGGGACCGCGTCCGACCGACTCGGGCGCCGTTCCACGGGATCGTCCCCGGCAAGCATGTGGTGCCGCTCGGGCAGATCGATCTGCCCGTGACCTTCGGCACCGCCGCCAACTACCGCACCGAGACGCTGACTTCCGAGGTGGTGGACTTCCCCGGGGCGTACCACGCTGTACTTGGGCGGCCGTGTTACGCGAAGTTCATGGCCGTCCCCAACTACACCTACCTCAAGCTGAAGATGCCGGGCCCCAAGGGGGTCATCACGGTGAGCACGTCC
Organism: Eragrostis nindensis; assembly: GCA_012490785.1. Taxonomy (NCBI): domain Eukaryota; kingdom Viridiplantae; phylum Streptophyta; class Magnoliopsida; order Poales; family Poaceae; genus Eragrostis; species Eragrostis nindensis. The sequence goes on along the minus strand of JAAXCT010000048.1, from coordinate 377,968 downwards.
ATCCAGCGCGCCTACGAGTGCGACCGCGAGGCCTGTGAGGTCGCGGAAGCACTCCTGCACAAGGACGAGCTCCCAGCTGTCGCTGCGACGGCGGAGGAGGCCGGGCCCGACTGCAAGAGCACGACCGGGTTGTTCGACCCGGCCAAGGACATCAAGGAGATCCCGCTCAACCCGGCCGACCCCGACAGCAAGACCGTTCGCATCGGCACTGCGCTTTCCGACAAATAGGAAAGCGCGCTCGTCGACTTCCTCCGTGCCAACCAGGACATATTCGCGTGGAAGCCCTCGGACATGCCGGGCATCCCGAGGAATGTCGCCGAGCACTCCCTGTGTATCAAGCCGGGCTCTCGCCCGGTGAGACAACACATGCGCCGCTAGGACAAGGAGAAGCACAAGGCCATCGGTGAGGAGTTATCGAAACTCTTAGCTGCTGGGTTTATCAAAGGGGTGTCCACCCTGAGTGGTTATCCAATCCTGTACTTGTGAAAAAGAAGAATGGAAAATGGCGGATGTGTGTTGACTATACGAATCTCAATAAGGCGTGCCCGAAGGATCCGTTTCCTTTGCCACGCATTGACCAGATCGTAGACTCGACCGCAGGGTGCGAAACCCTCTGCTTTCTCGATGCGTATTCTGGTTACCACCAGATCCCGTTGAAAGAGTCCGACCAGCTCGCGACTGCGTTTATCACCCCGTATGGCGTGTATTGTTACGTGACAATGCCGTTCGGGTTGAAGAACGCCGGGGCAACGTTCCAGCGGTGCATGATCAAGTGTTTCGGCAATCTCGTCGGTCGGATCGTCAAAGCATATGTGGACGACATCGTGTTGAAGTCCAAGAAGACCGACGACCTTGTCGCCGACCTCGATCAAGCTTTTCAGAAGCTGAGGGCATGCAGCATAAAACTGAACCCGGAGAAGTGCGCCTTCGGAGTTCCGAAAGGAATGCTCCTTGGGTTTTGCGTCTCGGAACGCGGCATCGAGGCCAATCCCGAGAAGATCGAAGACATCGCGAAGATGGGTCCCATCCAGAACCTGAAGGGCGTGCAACGTGTCATGGGATGCCTCGCGGCTCTCAGTCGGTTCATCTCCCGACTCGGGGAGAGGGGTCTGCCCCTGTATCGACTGCTCAAGAAGTCGGAACACTTCGTTTGGAGCCCCGAGGCCCAAACCGCGCTCGATCGGCTTAATACGGTGCTATCGAACGCACCCGTCCTGACAGCCCCTGCAGAGCGCGAGCCTCTCCTCTTGTACATCGCCGCAACCACTCAGGTGGTCAGCTCGGCGCTGGTGGTAGAGAGGAGCGAGCCTGGACACGCTTTGAAAGTCCAGCGACCGGTATACTTTGTCAGCGAGGTTTTGTCCGACACCAAGACCCGTTGGACTCAGCTGCAGAAGCTGCTGTACGCGGTCGTCATCACAAAAAGGAAGCTCCGTCATTACTTTGACGCGCATCCGATTACTGTGGTCACCTCCTTCCCTCTCGGCGAGGCGTTGAGGAGCAAAGAGGCCACGAACAAGGCCGCGAAGTGGGCCCTTGAGCTCATGGGACAGGAGCTCGAGTTCGCCCCACGCACTGCGATCAAGTCGCAAGTGCTCGCGGACTTCGCTGCTGAGTGGACCGAGATCCAGCTGCCACCTGCGCCTGTCGAGCAAGAGTGTTGGAACATGTTTTTTGACGGCTCGCTGACGAAAAGAGGCACCGGAAGTGGCTTCGTGCTCGTCTCGCCACTCGGGTCCCGACTGCGCTACGCAGTCCGACTCAACTTCCCTGCGTCCCATAACGTGGCGGAATACGAGGCACTCGTCAACGGGATGAAGGTGGCGATCGAACTCGGCGTCAAAAGGCTGGAGGTCTTCGGCGACTCCCAGCTTATCGCCGATCAGGTGACGAGCGAGTCGAATTGCTCGAACCCGAAGATGGCGGCGTACTGCGCTGAGGTGCGGCGACTTCAAGAAAAGTTCGAAGGCTTCCAGGTCAGCCATGTACTTCGCCGCTACAACGAAGAAGCGGACGGCCTCGCGAAGATGGCCTCCAACCGGGACCCTGTCCCTGTCGGCGTCTTCTCCCACGACCAGCAGAAGCCGTCGGCGCGAGAGGCGCCAGCCACACCCACAACGGACGCTTCAACAACCCAACCAGACAGCGCCGATTTCTTGCCGATGGAAGGTACGTCCCCTCCTCTCGGAGATGACTCGGGTCGAGCCGTTCTTGCCATCCCGACAGCTGACGAAGCAATCAGGGGCTTGGGCCCGACTGCCCACGAGGCGGTCGGGGGCTCGGGAGCTGTGTTTAACCCAGTGTCCGACTGGAGGACTCCTTTCCTCGACTGCTTACTCCGAGAACAACTCCCCGCCGACCAGACGGAAGCGAGACATCTCGCGCGTCGAGTCAAATCATTCGTCATAGTCGGCGGCGAGCTCTACAAAAAGGGTCACTCGGGAGTGCTTTAACGCTGCATCCCCATCGAATGGGGAAAAGAGCTACTGTCCGACATCCACGCCGGCGAGTGCGGCCACCACGCGGCCCCAAGGAGCCTAGTCGGAAAGGCGTTCCGGCATGGTTTCTACTGGCCCATGGCTGTGTCCGACGCCACCGAGGTAGTACGCACTTGGGAAGGGTGTCAATACTACGCTCGGAGGACTCACATGCCAGCGCAAGCCCTTCAAACCATACCCATCACCTGGCCTTTCGCCGTGTGGGGATTGGACTTGGTCGGGCCCCTGAAGAAGGCGCCCGGGGGCTACACGCACTTGCTGGTCGCCGTTGACAAATTCTCCAAGTGGATTGAGGCACGACCCCTCGTGAAGATCCGGTCGGCGGAAGCCGTTCGATTCTTCACCGACATCATTCATCGCTTTGGAGTGCCGAACTCCATCATCACTGACAACGGAACTCAATTCACCGGCAACGAGTTCCTCGAATTCTGCGACGACTACAACATCCGGGTCGACTGGGCAGCAGTCGCGCACCCACAGACCAACGGCCAGGTCGAGAGAGCAAACAGAATGATCCTGCAAGGGCTCAAACCGAGGATTTTCAACAAATTGAAGGTTCATGCTGGACGATGGGTGCGAGAGTTGCCTGCGGTGTTGTGGAGCTTGCGCACCACACCGAGTCGGGCGACAGGGCAAACGCCGTTCTTCATGCTCTACGGAGCAGAGGCGGTGCTCCCGACTGACATCGAGTACGGCGCTCCTCGGGTTCGCGCCTTCAACGAGGAGGCCAACAAAAGATTTCTCGAGGATGCCCTTGACCAAATCGATGAGGATCGGGAGGTCGCCCTCATGAGATCCGCCAAGTATCAACAAGCCATGCGCCGCTACCACGGACGACGAGTTCGCGGCCGCGCGTTCAAGGAAGGAGACCTAGTCCTCCGACTGGTGCAGAGCAACAAAGATCGACACAAGCTGTCACCGCCGTGGGAGGGACCGTTCGTCATCGCTGAGGTGCTACGCCCCGGGACGTACAAGCTCATGGACTCGGAAGGCCAACTCGTCGCCAACGCCTGGAACATTGAGCAGCTACGTCGCTTCTATCCTTAGCTCTGTAAATTCGTTTGTTGTCTTTCTGCCGGTGCATCAACATCAAACGAACTCGGTGGTTTCTTTACACACCTCTTGGGCAGCCGCCTGGGTGCGCTCCCCTCGGAGGCTCCACCCGGCGGGTGTGGCTTTGTGCCGCGTCGATTTTGTATGCGCTAGGAGCGATGCTCTTAAGAGAAACAACACAATTCGACTAAGAGCGGGCCTCCGCGAACGCAAGACCGACGTCCTAAAACTCGAAGTGTGACGAATTGCAGCGAAAATCGTGAGCCCCGGATATTGGCTTAAGGCTCGGCCAGTTCGATCAAGGGCACCCGACGCCCCAGTGGATAGGGTCGGCCCGAGCGACTGGTCGGAATTGAGTCGATCTTCTGAGATCACGAGTGCTCGAGGCGAATCGTCACACAAAAAGAGTAAAACGAACGAAAAACTTACGAAAAGCGAAACGAGAATTCGTATAAACAAACGGGCGCGCATTCCCGCATCATTGTTTACAAAATAAGGCCCGCACGGGCCCGACTCCGACCGTCACCACCTAACCTACTGATTTTCACCCTCGCCACGGCGCGAGGGGATCATGTCCAGGTTGTCATCGGCAAGACGGCGCGCAAAGGGAACCACTTCTTCCTCTATCCGCTCCAAGTCGGCCTCACTACAGGAAGGCTCGTAGCCTCTCGCCAGCACATCGATCTTGAAGTGATCTCCGTAGTGACTCTTCGACACGGCAAAGGCGAGCTGGACCCCGGTCCGAAGGCACTCCTCCTCCTGCACGCGGAAGTAGGCGGGGAGCCCGGCCACCTGCGGGATCACAGATGTGGCGTCTGGTGGACGCGGCACACCGATCTCATTGCAAGCGATCTCCATGGCTTGCCGCAGCAGGTCAAGGTCCGCCAGTGCCGTCTGCGACTGCACCTGGAGCTCCTGTACATCTGGCCAAAGCAACAGAATCGGTCATACAATCGAAACAAAATGCTGGTACGCCGAGACGGTCAGAGGACAGGTAAACCGACTTACTCTTCAGCTCCTTTTGCGTCTTCTGGAGTTCAACGGTCATGTTGGTCAACAATGACTGTGCAGCGACCTTGAGCTCCCTCTCCTTGCTCAGTGCCGTCTCGGCCGCCGTCGCCCTGCTCTCGGTGGTCTCGACGCGCTGAGTCGCGGCCAGCAGAGCCTTGTCGGCGGCGGTTCGGAGCTCGCGCTCCTGCTGCAGCTCTTGCTCCCGGGTCTTTAATAGCTTCTCCGCGGCCTCAGCACGCTCGACCATGTCGCCCAGCACCGACTCTGCGTCCGCGGCTTCTGCTTGGCGTCTTCCGCTGCCTTTGTCGCGGTCTCGGCGGCCTCGGCTTGGCGGCGGATGGAGTCGGAGACTCGCAGCACGCGCGCCAGCTCTTCGCCTTGGGCGACGTATTCCTTCAGTTGGTGCCGGATGAGGTTCGACTTGAGCTTGCTGTTTGCGAGCAAGGTCTACGGAAAGCAAGAGGAGCCGTAAGGCAAAAAGGCAAACACGATGAACTTCCAAAACAAAAAAGAAAGAGGACGGAGAGATCTCTCACTCACGTCAAGAGGAACCCGCGCGTTCATCATCTGCTCCTTCGCGGCGTCGACCTCCGCCGTGACCGCCGCCTTGATCGTCTCCAGCCTGCTGAAGGTGTGGGAGAGCTCCTGGGCCATGAAGGACCAGGCATTCGACTCCGCCGAGTCGGTCACGGGGACCGGGCCCTCCGGCGTGTTCACCAGCACATCCGGCCCCCAGCCGGACCGCGCCAGGCGTTGGATCAGCGGCACACCGACGGCGGCCGCGTCCCAGCGCGGATCGCCGGCCGCACTCCTCGGCTGAGAGGCGGCTCCCTGACGAGCCCCAGCAACGTTACCGGCGTCACCGGCCCTTGACGACGACGGGCTCGACGTCGGACGGACCTCGACGATCCGACCCCCTGCGCCGGCGACACCTTGTGCACGCGGTGGGGCGGTGCCGGGCCGTGGCTCGCCACCCCGACCCTCGGAGTCAGGGGCTGCGTTCGCGACGGGTGCGGAACCCTGACGCGTCGGCGCGTCGTCGCCCCTCGGCGCGTCGCGCTCCCGCTCCGTCTCCTCCGGCGCCGCTGCGACCTCCGGCTGCCTCCGCGCGGTGTCATCCTGCCGTGGAGTGGAGCCCTGCTGGCTCCGACTCTGCTCGGTGGCAAGACGCAGCGCCTTGTGAGGGGCCAACTGGGTCCTGTCCCATTTCGGGGCGGGGCTGCAAGGATGCACGTCGCAGTTCAGAAAAAAGGCGAACAAATACAAGCCAAACGACAACAAAAGACACGATAAAACAAACTTACATGTCGGACCGCTTGCGCTTCCGCGCAGTCTTGACCAATGGGCGCCGCGAGTCTTGTCCGGCGGCCACACGAGCTGCCGTGCCGGGGGTAGGTTCCTCGCCACCCCGCACCCCCAAGTCGGGGGTCGGATGAGGCGCGCCGGGCCCCTCGGGCGGGACCACCTCCCGCGCGACCCCGGACCCGGTCGTCCCTGCGCCAGTCTCGGGGGCGGCCGGCGACGCGGAAGTCGTCCCATCAAGGGAGGAGGTCCCGGCCGGAGCGGCGACGGCAACAAGGACATCGAGGCTCCCTGCCGCCGCCGTCGACGTCGCTGCGACCGTGACCACGTCACCGGGACCGCTCGATGGGGGCCCCTGGCCCTCGCCGGCGATGTCGTCCGCCGGAATCGATTGCGCGCCGTCGTCGTCAGGGATGACGTCGTCGATCCACGCGTCGTCGTGGTGACCGCCGTCGCTGGCCTCCCTGCTGCTGTGGTCGAGCGCCGAGTCCGTGTCGAACTCGGACTCGGTGTCCACCGCTTCGCCGCTCCGGCGACGACGCGCCCGGTCTCTCCTCCTCGCCTCGTAGGCGTCCTTCCGGGCCTTGCGGCGATCCTTTCGCCGCTTCGTCCTCTCGCCGTGGGCGCGGTTCACCGCCCGTCGGTCTGCGTCCTCGGGCACGGGGGCTGTCGAGCGCCGAACGGCTAACCCCGGCTGCACCCAAAGGGAGATGTAAGGGTGCTGCAGTCATTTATCTCAAACAAACAAGTGCCAATCAGCCAAGAAAGTGTGGAGAAGAAACTTACAAAGCGGATTGCGTTGGCGTGCGGCAGCGCAGCGGGGTGGCCCGTGACAGGCCACTCGAACTCATTGTCGATGAAGTGCAGGGCGGACTTGCCGGCCGCCTCTGACAGCCACGCCCCGATCTCACGGTGGCTCAGCGGCTCGCCAATCGCCATAGCCGTCCCCCGAAGGTCGGCGTCTGGCGTCATCTCCCACATGGGGAGCGCGCGGCGCATCAGCGGCAGCATGCGGATGCTGTGGACGTGGCCGGTGATGCTGACCATCGACACCCCCCGGTCACGCAGCACCGCCACGGCGTCGATGAGGGGCTGGATCGCTGCAATCTCCCTCGCTCCGAGGCCCCAGTGCCAGCAGTTGGGGGCCCCAGACAACCGGGCGTTGGTGAACTTGGGCAGCAGGCCGGTGCGCTTGTTCTTCAAGTACAACCACCGGTCGTGCCACCCGGAGTTGGAGGAAGTGTGCACCCACGTGATGTAGCCCGACGCCCGCTCCACGCGGAGACGCAGGCTCGCGGAGCCCATGAGCGGGACTCGCCCGCGGACGGGCCGGAGCGACGCCCTGAAGAAGTACCTCCACAGATCGAAGTTGGGGGGAATGCCGAGGTAGGCCTCGCACAGCGTGATGAAGCCAGCGATATGGCCGATCGAGTTGGGATTAAGGTGCTGGACCTCGATCCCGTAGTAGCCCAGAAGCCCGCGGAAGAAGGGGTGCGCCGGCACCCCGAATCCACGGGAGTGGAAGTGGAAGAACGAGACGATGTAGTCGTCCGGCGGAGAAGGCGACCGCTCCGACGGCACCATCCACTCCACCGCATCAGAGAGCGGGCGAAGGAGGCCCTTCGCGACCAGCCCGCGCAGCAGTTCCGGCGTCACCACCGACTCCGGCCACTCGTCTCCCTCCGACGCCATCAGATTCAACGGGATGAGGGAGCGCGGACGATGCCGGGATCGAGTCGACCGACGGCGGTAGCGGATCGGACGGCGAATGGTGGCGAATGGGGCGAGAAGCAGCGCGGAGCGAGGGGAATCGAAGGCGATCGCAAAGAGAGAAGAAAGGCGAACAGTAACGAGCAATGGAGTATGCGAGAAGACTCCCCGGATAGGTATGGCCTATTTATATGCGCCGAACTGACGCGGTGCCGTTTCCCGCCTTAAATCTCGCGTCCCTTCGTTTTCCTCCGCCCTAACGTATGCAGGTGGAGAAAACGCACGCCTCTACGCAGCGTTTCGTCCAAGCGCCGTGCCTCTAGATCCGCGCTGGCGAAACGACGCGACGCCTCGCGTCCGACGCCTCATGGGCCCAACTGGTAGGGAAGCCGGTTTGGGCCCCCAGGTAAAGTGGCTAGGAGCTGTAAACGCTCCGACGGCCCATTCCCGGCCCAAGAGTTCGTAGGCCGGCCCAGCGTTGGGTTCGACGGCCGCTCTGGGCCAAACAAGAGTAAGGGGTAATCAAAGGGGGGCACCAGCAGCCAGTACCCATATGCGCGAAGCGTGTGGGCCCCTGTCGAATACGTCCGAGTCCGAGGACGAAATAAGCCCATGGTTTGCTCATCGAGAGCTGGCAACGAGCCGCCGAGACCGGTCGAATGGACTCGGAAACTAAATGGGACAATCTCCCGGATCATATGGCACTGACCCCCGCTGGTCTCGACCGGGTCCCCGCTAAGGGCAAACCGGGGTGCCACTCGAACGAGCCCGTTTGCGACTCAAATGGCACCGCCCGTGGAACCATCGAGGAATGGCGCGGACGGCCCCGATCCTCCATCCTCCCGACAGGATGCGGAAGGACAAACGAACAAAGTCGAAACCATCTTCGGCCGGACCCTCGAAACGATCGGGGGCTCGAAGGCATGCATTCGCCCAAGAGACCAACAGCGTGGTCGCAACACAAACTAAAACGGGTCTAAATAAGCCTCTTTATTCCATGGTCTCCTGTGTACAAAGCCGATCGAAAGATCGTTAACAGGGAAAGAGATTACATTAGTCCCATGAATCCATGGATTGGCCACAAGTGGCCGGATAAACAGGCCTAAAGGCCCGTGTTGGATCCACCCGCAGCAAAAATTCCTATGAGAGGGTGGAACCAGCATGTCGGCGCCAAGGACTCTACCTCGAGGGTGGCGGTGCCCAATCTAAGGCCACGTAATCCTCGCAGGAGCGACTCCTAGGACGCCAAGGGTTGACGGGAGCCCGTCTAATCCTCGCGGGAATGACTCCGAGTCCGGTGGGCTACGCCAAAGCAGGACGAAAACCTGCGGTGGCGCCGGCGAGCACCGGTCGAACGTCGACGGCCGGCCTGGGTCGTTTGGCTCGAGTCCTCGTCTCCTCCCTCGTCGGAGGAAAGGATGATGACCTCAGGCTTCTCCGACTCGGGCGCCGAGCTCCCGGCTACCGGATCTGGAGGCACCACCGCGAGCAGAACCGCTTCGACCACCGGAACCAGATCTTGGCAGGTGCATAGTGGGGGAGGAGGCAAAAGGCGCGAAGCTAGAGTAGAGGATACGACGCCCTCACCTCCTCCTCCTCACTTTGAGCCTCCGTTGCGTGAGCGAGATTTCTGGCGCTTAGACATGATGAGTTCGAAAAAACCAGGCCGAGGATGCGGGCCTATTTATAGGTGCGTCGCGCGGTCTAGCATGAACCGGGTGCATAAGGAGACGGCTGCGGAAGCCAAAGAGCACTACCCTGCCGCATCGACGCCATGTGGATAAGCCCAACACACCGCGACAAGCGAAGGAAAAGCGGAATCCTACCACAGTCGGCCCGTGGGCTGCAGGCTTCGGCGGCCGCGCCCTCTGGGCAGGGTCAGGGAGACGTCCGCCGGGCACCGATTTACCCGCCGGATTAGTGCACTCCCTCCTCGGACATAAGAGGAGGCCCGGGGGCTCGGTCATCATGGCTACGGACAAACGACACGGCTCGCTGTGACGTCACACCGAGAAAGCTTGAGAAAAGCCTGGAAGCTAGTCTCCTACTAGCTCCCAGCCTCGGGGGCTGCACCCGCCGGCGAAGTGAATGGCCACGTCCGGCAGCCGTACCAGTCCCGACGACAGCACGGCGCTCTCGCCAGGACTCGGGGGCTACTGTCGGGTACCCATTTTCTAGGTACCCTATACGGTATGCATACTGAATAACGAAGCAAGGAAGCTGACCGAGACCCAAAGGCCTCGTATATAGCTGAGTGATGGAAAGCCGGGCCCGTGGCGGCCCAGTTGGGCGGAGGGCGCAACAACGGCCTTTGGCCCACAGAGCATCCGTCCCTCACGGCCTGCTAAAGGCCCGGGCGCACATGGCTGCATAGGGCACGGCCCCCCACCCAGGACTACGATTGGTCCAGCGCCCAAGGAGCCCGGCTTGGGCGTGGCAACGAACCCGACTCCCCGCGGCGGGAGTCGGGCGTCACTGTTGACGGTCCTTAGAGCAAGAATTTTACCGTCAAATACCTGCATGAAAGAATTAAAATGAACACCAAACATAGACTTAGGACTTGAAACTAACGAATTCCACAAGTCTTGGTGATTTTGTGAGTGCAGGTACATTTCATAGGAAACCGGGGAAAAGGAAGCATAAAAGGCCCACTCTGCAAACACCGAATTTCCCCGTCATAAAGAAATCTCCCCAAAAGCCCAATATCAAGGAGATATGAAGAACAATCATCTCTTGGAGATCCTCAACAATGGCAAAGATATATGGATCCACCAAATCAACCCATACCATATTCCAGAGAGGACACTACTCCGAGAAATCAGCATCGGCAGCCAAGGATGACATACACCAAAAGGGATGCAAACCCTATTCACTTTGGGTAAACACATTGAGATACATCATTAGAACCCAAAGGGAGACTCCTTGGCCAAAGCCCAAGAAAGATATCACTCCGGCAAGTCCACGGTCATCGCAGAAATCACCCGGGATGGAGAAAAGGCCAAAATACAGTCATCTGGACTCATCCTGGGCCATACACCGGGAAGAGGCCTTATGAGGACCCCATAGACCACTACACCAAAGCCCAAGGCCATAGGGGCCAAGGGGGGGTCGGCCGACCTGCTACAGTAGGTCGGCCGACCTGCTACAGTAGGTCGGCCGACCTGCTACAGTGGCCATTCTGGCCCATTTTTCTGTGGCGGTTCCCCACCGACGTACCAAGGTCGGTTCTGCCTGCAATCAATGCCACCGACCTAAGGAACCGCCTCAATTCCACCGCCTTTGGAGGCTATAAATAAAGGGGTACCCCCCCTCCTTTGAAGACACACACCAAGAGGGATTCATTCTCTAGCATTAGGCTTAGCCTCCAGGCCAGAGTAGAGTAGAGGGGAGTAGAGGGCTGACTAGAGGTCCTTGACCTAGTCTTGGAGAGTTTGGGGGTGGATCTTCTCCATTCCCCTCTTGTAAGACTTGTATCATTTATCTATAGCATTTACTCCTTTATTCCTTATGCCTTATGATTGCACTAGTATGATAGCCATGTACCTTCTATATGGTTATTGCCTAGTCATGTTTGGTTGCTTTATGCTTCACATACTAGTCCTTCTATGTTCATACGCTCGTTCCATGCATAATGAGGTTAGGCATGCCTTGGCCCATGACTTGTTAATCCGTAGGGTTAGGGTTCTATGCGCCATGGTTTGTGACTTGTTAATCCGTAGGGTTAGAGTCACGCTTGTCTTGCCTCTTGACTGGATGATCCGTAGGGTCAGAGTTATGCATGTTATGGCACTTGATCTGTTGATCCGTAGGGTCAAGGTTAGGTGTACTCCTGTTCCCGACTTGATGATCCGAAGGGTCAGAGTCCCATGGGAATTGGGAGTACTGTTTAGCAATGTAAGCGTGGTGCTTAGATTGGTAAATAGCTGTGAGTGTTTGGTTGCCTCCATGAACAAGAATAGGTCTGGCATAGGGACTTGATTGCCCTAATGTCACGTGTCCTCTAGTAGAGGGTTGCCGGTAGGTGGTGACAGCCCTGCTGTGTTTACTCCTCTCTGTTCGAGGTTAACATAGAACCTAGATTTGTATGTGATGCATGTATAACCTTTAGACAGGAATACAAGGAGTACATAGGGGCCCAGCTCGACCTCCTCTTAACCCTGCTTAACCTAGGCTTTGTACTGATGTTAGATTGGATTGCTCTGTGTGTCACCCTATCCAAACACTGTATCCTTACCCCTGTTTAGACCTTGGTATATTATTGGTTATATGATTATGAACATGCTATCTCATAAACCGCCGCCTTCCCTTGGGAGAACTATAAATGACAGCCATTGGAGTAATCCATTGGTGAAATGCTACAACGGTATTCTCCGTGCGCTTGCGGATTTACCTAATCGACACTAAGACACATCTTTGGATTATTTCTGACATCACTGTCAGAGATGATTTATTTGGTGTGACTTAACAAATGTCAACAAGCATTTCTGGCGCCGTTGCCGGGGAAGGCACTGGTTAATGAGAATCACTAGCATTGTTTATAATTATATTTCTATTAATTGCCACTGTCTAGATAGGTCTACCTTTGCCTTGTTTTCTCTTTATGTGAAAACAGGGTGGTGTACCTCTGGCCTTGACCTGCCAGAGAAATACACAACATTGGAAGTCCCGCTCATTGGACTCAAAATTGGTGAGCCCTTGCCAAAGGTAAATTGGTAGTTATCTCATATTTGCTTCCTCGCTTGCATATTTGAATTTCCCATCATCATGCATTTTGCATATTTGACCTTTTCCTTCACATGCATATTTGCTTTTTCCAAAAAAAAAATACATCCCTGCATATTTGATTTTTCACTTGCAATCTTGCATGTTTGAATCTTTCCAAAATTTTGTTTGGGATTTTTCAAACCACTTTGCATTTGCATTTTATGAAAAAAAAGGGAGATTTTTCTTTCTTTTGAAATAAATTAAAAAAAAATTTTTTTTTTGGAAAATGAATTTAAGACAACCTTTTGTTGGAAAATGTTTTGAGCGAAATTTTGTTGGAATTTTGGCACAACTCCCATTGACTTTTTTTCAATAGCCATTGGGGAGTTGTTGACCAAATTGGACTTCATTTCTTTACATTTGGAGCAAGGGTGCTTGGACTCTTCAATTTCATTTCTATTTTCACTCAAGAGAGCACCCTCACAACAAAATCTTGCTCACACATTTCTCCAAAATTTTCATTGGAATGTGTCTCAAGTTCAAGAAAAATATTTTCAACTTCTTTTTGTTTCTTCCATTTGGTTTTTGGAGGTTTCCAAATAACTCTCTTTCACATTGGACTTTCTCCAATTCTTCTTTTTCTTCTTTAAAAACCATTCGCAAAAAAAAAAAAAGAAATAAATTTGAGACAACCCCTTTGGTATTTTGTCTCAAATTTAAGAAAAAGATTTTTTTCCCTTTCTTCTTTTGATTTTATTTGCTTTGCTGAGTTGTGATAAAAAGAAATCTTTGCAAGAGCGACCAACGGGTGATCCATTTTGGTTTACACTAACGTAACCCGTTCTCGAGTTTGCTCTCTTGTGTTCTTGCTCTTGTGTGCAGCTATGAGAAGGCCGACAAGGGGCTCATAGATGCATTGAAAAAGGCGACAAGCTCAAAACCAAGTCACTCTCAACGTGACACAAATCCGTACCCCTCCATCGAGCTCATGCTAAGCTTGAGAAGGTTGGCATGAAGAGCTTCAAGAAGATCCCACGGAGGTGGACCACAATTAAAACAACACGCCGAGACTCCTCTTCGACACCAATCTCATCTTGGTGTGCGATGAGGAGATGAAAGCCTACAACACTTATGGAACCATGTCTATGCTCACACATGAGCACGTGACTCGGAATTGCTGCACAAGACAGGTATGAATATCAACTTTGCCAATAATGAGAAGCCATAGGGTGAGCTTGTTTTGCTTGTGTGGGTAAGGAAGTTTCCCTCCTACTTGCCATACAGTTTTTATGCACCCTGCTAGCAGTAGACAATGGTTTTACTCTTCCGTTCTTCCAGAATGAGTATCACCTGCTTTCATGAAACAATCTTAGTCTGCTACTCGGTATTCCATAAGCATTGCTTGCTTGAGCTTTTCTACAACTCCTGATCTTCGCAAGCATGCTCTTTGGCAAAGTGTCATATCCTATCTTGCTCTTGATGCATGAATGGCTTGCTATGACTTGTTTTCCTCGAGGTGATCATTCGACCTATCTATGAGGATGAGCTTTGACTCCCTTATGCCATGGTTTACAATACCAAAACCTCTCCTGTGCTATGCATGTGCAATGGTTAGAACCTCCCAAGTGAGTAGGACTGTTTGAGTGAACCATGTTGAGTACACCTTGTTGATTGATTTTATCGCCTCAAGAATCGGGGCTTTAGACCATGCTTACGTTTCATACATCACTAAGCCCCGAGCTTTTATCAACAATGATTATCTTGTCATGGTTACACTCAAACTTGGTCCAGATCCACTTGTGTTTCTCTTCCTCGGCTATACAAATGAAATCCCGTCACCTAACCGGGACTTTATTTGTATATGGTCCGAGAGCTAACCATCCCTCTCCAAGTCGGATTGGGATTGCTTGCAGGAGTAGTGCTTTTGGCAGGGATGATAAAATAGAAGGCCAAGGGTGCAGCCATGGTCGTGCCACAACCGCAGCCCCTAGCCTATGAATATGTAGGGCGAAGGAAACAACTGGGTATGCACTTGGTTGGGACCAACCCCTAGAACCTTATGAGGCTGGAGGTTCGTTGTGACACTCGATGGCAGCAATCCACCAAAGACCAATTCGCCAGCACGCTGCAACAAAGCCCGGTCAATCTCATGACCAACTTCCATTGCATGGGATTCCACCCAAATCCAGGGCTGTGAGCAAAGAACAAGTGTGGGGGAGGTTCCCTCCCCCACTAAGGTAACTTGTATCACAACTTGTATCTTTTTGCTTTCATCATACATGATAAAATAAAAAAGTTGAAAAAGAATCTAAAGTCAAATAAAGAAATAAAATAGTGCAAAAAAAAAAAAAGAAGAAGAATAAACTAGGCGTTTTTTTTCCTTTCCAAACTTACAATGCGCCTTGAGTTTGCTTTTTCCAAAATGCAATAAACTTAGGCTCACCGGTCTTTAACCCCGGTAGAGTCCTTTTTATTTCCATATCCTTTTGTTTGTTTTGAATAAAAAGGTCTAGGTACAGGGACAAGTGTGGGGGAGATCTCTCGTTCTTCATCAAGCACACACTCGAGATCTCCCACCAACATGATGCACAACATCGCACCGTTCAAACAGGTTAAGGAGTGGAGCCATCAGGCATAAGAAAAGAAAGTTCAATCGAACCTTCGGTTTGGTCTCCTATGGTCACTATTGGTCTCCACTTCATCTATGGCGATGGTTTGCACATCCTATCCCCTACTCCCTAATTCATGAGTTAAAGCAATCTTTGATGGTTATTCACTAAAATTTAACTCAAAGATAAAATGAACCCGCAACAAACATACTTCTATTGGTTGGCCTGCATACTCTTTATTCCTCGCATCATACACCTGTTGCTTGTGAACACCAATCTCTTAGGACCCCGTGTTTATCTAAGTTGTTGGCGAATGTGATATGGTTAGATGAGAGGAATCTTGCTTCTTCTGTTCTGAGTACTTGGGAATTTATCTTGCAAAATTTAAAATCCATAGCTTTGCACTCCTCAATGATCTTATTCTCCCACCAGAGCCAAATATGATGATCACATTGAAAACCTCTACAAAATGCTGCTTGTTGTTGCTTTGAGCTTTGTCAAATTGTTGTGACCCTTGTGAGATGCTTGTCATACTTTCATGATCAAGATCACGTACACATACACCACCACCACAGAGCATGCTAAACTTCTACACTGGAAGTTAGCAACGCCATTTCCATCCACCCATCCACCAAAATAAATACTCCATCACTTGCTGTTGATGTCTCTCTCCATACATTATTGCAAAAGAGACATGGCTATCGAAAAAAAAAGGGAGAGAAAGAGAAGTAAAAAAAAAAGTTTGAGAAGAAAGAAAGAGTGCTCCTATGCATGAGCATGAATAAAAGAAAGAAATGCTCAAACATGATGAGTATGATCGAAAAAAAAAGAAGAAGAGAAAGAGAAAAGAAGTGATAGCCATGTTCTCTATTGAAAATCAATCAAGAGAGAGACATCGCCACATCAAGGAGTATCCATCTCATTCTATTTTTTTTTTCATACACATATCCACACGTGCACATTCTTGATCAGTTTGTATGACTTGTTTTCTCCTTGGATCCACTCTTTGACTTAGCAATATAAGTGATGCAAGTATGCTCCTTTTCATTCCCTACCAAGCTCCACATAAAGCCATTTGTAGATGTAGGATGAAAAGAGGCTTATCAAAAGCCTTGGTGAGGAATTATACACTTTGAGCGATCTGAGAGTTATCATTTGAGGAGTACAAGCTATGTTTTATTTTGAAAATCTATCAAAAACCCAAGTTACTCAACAGAGGAGTAATGATGACTTGAATCAAGACCGTTCCATTCCTCAACCGCCCAAGATGACATGGTAGACACATCAAAGTTCACGGGTGCAGGTATGGCTTGGAATAACTTGTATGCTAGCATCATACCAAGGAAGTTATGTTTCGCTTTAGTCCTTTATTCTTTACTCGAGGACGAGCAAAGGCTAAGTGTGGGGGAGTTGTTGACGGTCCTTAGAGCAAGAATTTTACCGTCAAATACCTGCATGAAAGAATTAAAATGAACACCAAACATAGACTTAGGACTTGAAACTAACGAATTCCACAAGTCTTGGTGATTTTGTGAGTGCAGGTACATTTCATAGGAAACCGGGGAAAAGGAAGCATAAAAGGCCCACTCTGCAAACACCGAATTTCCCCGTCATAAAGAAATCTCCCCAAAAGCCCAATATCAAGGAGATATGAAGAACAATCATCTCTTGGAGATCCTCAACAATGGCAAAGATATATGGATCCACCAAATCAACCGTACCATATTCCAGAGAGGACACTACTCCGAGAAATCAGCATCGGCAGCCAAGGATGACATACACCAAAAGGGATGCAAACCCTATTCACTTTGGGTAAACACATTGAGATACATCATTAGAACCCAAAGGGAGACTCCTTGGCCAAAGCCCAAGAAAGATATCACTCCGGCAAGTCCACGGTCATCGCAGAAATCACCCGGGATGGAGAAAAGGCCAAAATACAGTCATCTGGACTCATCCTGGGCCATACACCGGGAATAGGCCTTATGAGGACCCCATAGACCACTACACCAAAGCCCAAGGCCATAGGGGCCAAGGGGGGTCGGCCGACCTGCTACAGTAGGTCGGCCGACCTGCTACAGTGGCCATTCTGGCCCATTTTTCTGTGGCGGTTCCCCACCGACGTACCAAGGTCGGTTCTGCCTGCAATCAATGCCACCGACCTAAGGAACCGCCTCAATTCCACCGCCTTTGGAGGCTATAAATAAAGGGGTACCCCCCCTCCTTTGAGGACACACACCAAGAGGGATTCATTCTCTAGCATTAGGCTTAGCCTCCAGGCCAGAGTAGAGTAGAGGGGAGTAGAGGGCTGACTAGAGGTCCTTGACCTAGTCTTGGAGAGTTTGGGGGTGGATCTTCTCCATTCCCCTCTTGTAAGACTTGTATCATTTATCTATAGCATTTACTCCTTTATTCCTTATGCCTTATGATTGCACTAGTATGATAGCCATGTACCTTCTATATGGTTATTGCCTAGTCATGTTTGGTTGCTTTATGCTTCACATACTAGTCCTTCTATGTTCATACGCTCGTTCCATGCATAATGAGGTTAGGCATGCCTTGGCCCATGACTTGTTAATCCGTAGGGTTAGGGTTCTATGCGCCATGGTTTGTGACTTGTTAATCCGTAGGGTTAGAGTCACGCTTGTCTTGCCTCTTGACTGGATGATCCGTAGGGTCAGAGTTATGCATGTTATGGCACTTGATCTGTTGATCCGTAGGGTCAAGGTTAGGTGTACTCCTGTTCCCGACTTGATGATCCGAAGGGTCAGAGTCCCATGGGAATTGGGAGTACTGTTTAGCAATGTAAGCGTGGTGCTTAGATTGGTAAATAGCTGTGAGTGTTTGGTTGCCTCCATGAACAAGAATAGGTCTGGCATAGGGACTTGATTGCCCTAATGTCACGTGTCCTCTAGTAGAGGGTTGCCGGTAGGTGGTGACAGCCCTGCTGTGTTTACTCCTCTCTGTTCGAGGTTAACATAGAACCTAGATTTGTATGTGATGCATGTATAACCTTTAGACAGGAATACAAGGAGTACATAGGGGCCCAGCTCGACCTCCTCTTAACCCTGCTTAACCTAGGCTTTGTACTGATGTTAGATTGGATTGCTCTGTGTGTCACCCTATCCAAACACTGTATCCTTACCCCTGTTTAGACCTTGGTATATTATTGGTTATATGATTATGAACATGCTATCTCATAAACCGCCGCCTTCCCTTGGGAGAACTATAAATGACAGCCATTGGAGTAATCCATTGGTGAAATGCTACAACGGTATTCTCCGTGCGCTTGCGGATTTACCTAATCGACACTAAGACACATCTTTTGATTATTTCTGACATCACTGTCAGAGATGATTTATTTGGTGTGACTTAACAAATGTCAACAAGCATTTCTGGCGCCGTTGCCGGGGAAGGCACTGGTTAATGAGAATCACTAGCATTGTTTATAATTATATTTCTATTAATTGCCACTGTCTAGATAGGTCTACTTTTGCCTTGTTTTCTCTTTATGTGAAAACAGGGTGGTGTACCTCTGGCCTTGACCTGCCAGAGAAATACACAACATTGGAAGTCCCGCTCATTGGACTCAAAATTGGTGAGCCCTTGCCAAAGGTAAATTGGTAGTTATCTCATATTTGCTTCCTCGCTTGCATATTTGAATTTCCCATCATCATGCATTTTGCATATTGACCTTTTCCTTCACATGCATATTTGCTTTTTCCAAAAAAAAAAAATACATCCCTGCATATTTGATTTTTCACTTGCAATCTTGCATGTTTGAATCTTTCCAAAATTTTGTTTGGGATTTTTCAAACCACTTTGCATTTGCATTTTATGAAAAAAAAAGGGAGATTTTTCTTTCTTTTGAAATAAATTAAAAAAAAAATTTTTTTTTTTGGAAAATGAATTTAAGACAACCTTTTGTTGGAAAATGTTTTGAGCGAAATTTTGTTGGAATTTTGGCACAACTCCCATTGACTTTTTTTCAATAGCCATTGGGGAGTTGTTGACCAAATTGGACTTCATTTCTTTACATTTGGAGCAAGGGTGCTTGGACTGTTCAATTTGATTTATATTTTCACTCAAGCACCCTCACAACAAAATCTTGCTCACACATTTCTCCAAAATTTTCATTGGAATGTGTCTCAAGTTCAAGAAAAATATTTTCAACTTCTTTTTGTTTCTTCCATTTGGTTTTTGGAGGTTTCCAAAATAACTCTCTTTCACATTGGACTTCCTCCAACTCTTCTTTTTCTTCTTTAAAAACCATTCGCAAAAAAAAAAAGAAATAAATTTGAGACAACCCCTTTGGTATTTTTTCTCAAATTTAAGAAAAAGATTTTTCCCTTTCTTCTTTTGATTTTATTTGCTTTGCTGAGTTGTGATAAAAAGAAATCTTTGCAAGAGCGACCAACGGGTGATCCATTTTGGTTTACACTAACGTAACCCGTTCTCGAGTTTGCTCTCTTGTGTTCTTGCTCTTGTGTGCAGCTATGAGAAGGCCGACAAGGGGCTCATAGATGCATTGAAAAAGGCGACAAGCTCAAAACCAAGTCACTCTCAACGTGACACAAATCCGTACCCCTCCATCGAGCTCATGCTAAGCTTGAGAAGGTTGGCATGAAGAGCTTCAAGAAGATCCCACGGAGGTGGACCACAATTAAAACAACACGTCGAGACTCCTCTTCGACACCAATCTCATCTTGGTGTGCGATGAGGAGATGAAAGCCTACAACACTTATGGAACCATGTCTATGCTCACACATGAGCACGTGACTCGGAATTGCTGCACAAGACAGGTATGAATATCAACTTTGCCAATAATGAGAAGCCATAGGGTGAGCTTGTTTTGCTTGTGTGGGTAAGGAAGTTTCCCTCTTACTTGCCATACAGTTTTTATGCACCCTGCTAGCATTAGACAATGGTTTTACTCTTCCGTTCTTCCAGAATGAGTATCACCTGCTTTCATGAAACAATCTTAGTCTGCTACTCGGTATTCCATAAGCATTGCTTGCTTGAGCTTTTCTACAACTCCTGATCTTCGCAAGCATGCTCTTTGGCAAAGTGTCATATCCTATCTTGCTCTTGATGCATGAATGGCTTGCTATGACTTGTTTTCCTCGAGGTGATCATTCGACCTATCTATGAGGATGAGCTTTGAATCCCTTATGCCATGGTTTACAATACCAAAACCTCTCCTGTGCTATGCATGTGCAATGGTTAGAACCTCCCAAGTGAGTAGGACTGTTTGAGTGAACCATGTTGAGTACACCTTGTTGATTGATTTTATCGCCTCAAGAATCGGGGCTTTAGACCATGCTTACGTTTCATACATCACTAAGCCCCGAGCTTTTATCAACAATGATTATCTTGTCATGGTTACACTCAAACTTGGTCCAGATCCACTTGTGTTTCTCTTCCTCGGCTATACAAATGAAATCCCGTCACCTAACCGGGACTTTATTTGTATATGGTCCGAGAGCTAACCATCCCTCTCCAAGTCGGATTGGGATTGCTTGCAGGAGTAGTGCTTTTGGCAGGGATGATAAAATAGAAGGCCAAGGGTGCAGCCATGGTCGTGCCACAACCGCAGCCCCTAGCCTATGAATATGTAGGGGGAAGGAAACAACTGGGTATGCACTTGGTTGGGACCAACCCCTAGAACCTTATGAGGCTGGAGGTTCGTTGTGACACTCGATGGCAGCAATCCACCAAAGACCAATTCGCCAGCACGCTGCAACAAAGCCCGGTCAATCTCATGACCAACTTCCACAGCATGGGATTCCACCCAAATCCAGGGCTGTGAGTAAAGAACAAGTGTGGGGGAGGTTCCCTCCCCCACTAAGGTAACTTGTATCACAACTTGTATCTTTTTGCTTTCATCATACATGATAAAATAAAAAAAAAGTTGAAAAAGAATCTAAAGTCAAATAAAGAAATAAAATAGTGCCCAAAAAAAAGAAGAAGAATAAACTAGGCGTTTTTTTTTCCTTTCCAAACTTACAATGCGCCTTGAGTTTGCTTTTTCCAAAATGCAATAAACTTAGGCTCACCGGTCTTTAACCCCGGTAGAGTCCTTTTTATTTCCATATCCTTTTGTTTGTTTTGAATAAAAAGGTCTAGGTACAAGGACAAGTGTGGGGGAGATCTCTCGTTCTTCATCAAGCACACACTCGAGATCTCCCACCAACATGATGCACAACATCGCACCGTTCAAACAGGTTAAGGAGTGGAGCCATCAGGCATAAGAAAAGAAAGTTCAATCGAACCTTCGTTTGGTCTCCTATGGTCACTATTGGTCTCCACTTCATCTATGGCGATGGTTTGCACATCCTATCCCCTACTCCCTAATTCATGAGTTAAAGCAATCTTTGATGGTTATTCACTAAAATTTAACTCAAAGATAAAATGAACCCGCAACAAACATACTTCTATTGGTTGGCCTGCATACTCTTTATTCCTCGCATCATACACCTGTTGCTTGTGAACACCAATCTCTTAGGACCCCGTGTTTATCTAAGTTGTTGGCGAATGTGATATGGTTAGATGAGAGGAATCTTGCTTCTTCTGTTCTGAGTACTTGGGAATTTATCTTGCAAAATTTAAAATCCATAGCTTTGCACTCCTCAATGATCTTATTCTCCCACCAGAGCCAAATATGATGATCACATTGAAAACCTCTACAAAATGCTGCTTGTTGTTGCTTTGAGCTTTGTCAAATTGTTGTGACCCTTGTGAGATGCTTGTCATACTTTCATGATCAAGATCACGTACACATACACCACCACCACAGAGCATGCTAAACTTCTACACTGGAAGTTAGCAACGCCATTTCCATCCACCCATCCACCAAAATAAATACTCCATCACTTGCTGTTGATGTCTCTCTCCATACATTCTTGCAAAAGAGACATGGCTATCGAAAAAAAAAGGGAGAGAAAGAGAAGTAAAAAAAAAAAAAAGTTTGAGAACAAAGAAAGAGTGCTCCTATGCATGGGCATGAATAAAAGAAAGAAATGCTCAAACATGATGAGTATGATCGAAAAAAAAAAGAAGAAGAGAAAGAGAAAAGAAGTGATAGCCATGTTCTCTATTGAAAATCAATCAAGAGAGAGACATCGCCACATCAAGGAGTATCCATCTCATTCTATTTTTTTTTTCATACACATATCCACACGTGCACATTCTTGATCAGTTTGTATGACTTGTTTTCTCCTTGGATCCACTCTTTGACTTAGCAATATAAGTGATGCAAGTATGCTCCTTTTCATTCCCTACCAAGCTCCACATAAAGCCATTTGTAGATGTAGGATGAAAAGAGGCTTATCAAAAGCCTTGGTGAGGAATTATACACTTTGAGCGATCTGAGAGTTATCATTTGAGGAGTACAAGCTATGTTTTATTTTGAAAATCTATCAAAAACCCAAGTTACTCAACAGAGGAGTAATGATGACTTGAATCAAGACCGTTCCATTCCTCAACCGCCCAAGATGACATGGTAGACACATCAAAGTTCACGGGTGCAGGTATGGCTTGGAATAACTTGTATGCTAGCATCATACCAAGGAAGTTATGTTTCGCTTTAGTCCTTTATTCTTTACTCGAGGACGAGCAAAGGCTAAGTGTGGGGGAGTTGTTGACGGTCCTTAGAGCAAGAATTTTACCGTCAATTACCTGCATGAAAGAATTAAAATGAACACCAAACATAGACTTAGGACTTGAAACTAACGAATTCCACAAGTCTTGGTGATTTTGTGAGTGCAGGTACATTTCATAGGAAACCGGGGAAAAGGAAGCATAAAAGGCCCACTCTGCAAACACCGAATTTCCCCGTCATAAAGAAATCTCCCCAAAAGCCCAATATCAAGGAGATATGAAGAACAATCATCTCTTGGAGATCCTCAACAATGGCAAAGATATATGGATCCACCAAATCAACCCATACCATATTCCAGAGAGGACACTACTCCGAGAAATCAGCATCGGCAGCCAAGGATGACATACACCAAAAGGGATGCAAACCCTATTCACTTTGGGTAAACACATTGAGATACATCATTAGAACCCAAAGGGAGACTCCTTGGCCAAAGCCCAAGAAAGATATCACTCCGGCAAGTCCACGGTCATCGCAGAAATCACCCGGGATGGAGAAAAGGCCAAAATACAGTCATCTGGACTCATCCTGGGCCATACACCGGGAATAGGCCTTATGAGGACCCCATAGACCACTACACCAAAGCCCAAGGCCATAGGGGCCAAGGGGGGGTCGGCCGACCTGCTACAGTAGGTCGGCCGACCTGCTACAGTGGCCATTCTGGCCCATTTTTCTGTGGCGGTTCCCCACCGACGTACCAAGGTCGGTTCTGCCTGCAATCAATGCCACCGACCTAAGGAACCGCCTCAATTCCACCACCTTTAGAGGCTATAAATAAAGGGGTACCCCCCCTCCTTTGAGGACACACACCAAGAGGGATTCATTCTCTAGCATTAGGCTTAGCCTCCAGGCCAGAGTAGAGTAGAGGGGAGTAGAGGGCTGACTAGAGGTCCTTGACCTAGTCTTGGAGAGTTTGGGGGTGGATCTTCTCCATTCCCCTCTTGTAAGACTTGTATCATTATCTATAGCATTTACTCCTTTATTCCTTATGCCTTATGATTGCACTAGTATGATAGCCATGTACCTTCTATATGGTTATTGCCTAGTCATGTTTGGTTGCTTTATGCTTCACATACTAGTCCTTCTATGTTCATACGCTCGTTCCATGCATAATGAGGTTAGGCATGCCTTGGCCCATGACTTGTTAATCCGTAGGGTAGGGTTCTATGCGCCATGGTTTGTGACTTGTTAATCCGTAGGGTTAGAGTCACGCTTGTCTTGCCTCTTGACTGGATGATCCGTAGGGTCAGAGTTATGCATGTTATGGCACTTGATCTGTTGATCCGTAGGGTCAAGGTTAGGTGTACTCCTGTTCCCGACTTGATGATCCGAAGGGTCAGAGTCCCATGGGAATTGGGAGTACTGTTTAGCAATGTAAGCGTGGTGCTTAGATTGGTAAATAGCTGTGAGTGTTTGGTTGCCTCCATGAACAAGAATAGGTCTGGCATAGGGACTTGATTGCCCTAATGTCACGTGTCCTCTAGTAGAGGGTTGCCGGTAGGTGGTGACAGCCCTGCTGTGTTTACTCCTCTCTGTTCGAGGTTAACATAGAACCTAGATTTGTATGTGATGCATGTATAACCTTTAGACAGGAATACAAGGAGTACATAGGGGCCCAGCTCGACCTCCTCTTAACCCTGCTTAACCTAGGCTTTGTACTGATGTTAGATTGGATTGCTCTGTGTGTCACCCTATCCATACACTGTATCCTTACCCCTGTTTAGACCTTGGTATATTATTAGTTATATGATTATGAACATGCTATCTCATAAACCGCCGCCTTCCCTTGGGAGAACTATAAATGACAGCCATTGGAGTAATCCATTGGTGAAATGCTACAACGGTATTCTCCGTGCGCTTGCGGATTTACCTAATCGACACTAAGACACATCTTTTGATTATTTCTGACATCACTGTCAGAGATGATTTATTTGGTGTGACTTAACAAATGTCAACAGTCACAGAGTCGAGCGACGCCTCCGACCGAACACCGGCCAGCCGCCGTCCGCCGCCCATATGCCTCGGCAGTGGTCGGGGTCGACGGAGGGCCTCGACCCGAAGCAAACCCAACCACCGCGGCCGGGAAGTAAGCTCGGGAGCGGCATGGGTGCATTGGTCAAACTCAGGTGTACGGCCTGCCAGATTCGGATAAGAACACGCTCCATATCCACTCCTGGACGGTGCGAAAGTACACTATGCCTGACGTACGACGGAGTGGGGGCGTCGCATCCGGATCAGGCGTGGAACTCCACAGGTACCTACAGCGCACCCACAGTGAATAACAGTACGGATCAGGGAATGGGCGCTCCACAGCGCCCAGACAGGACACGGATGACCTCATCACATTACCTGGCGCGAAGATTGCGGCGGAAGACACCGGAACCAGCGAGGACGGACCGACTCCATCTCCACCGCCTTTCCACTTATCTTTTACATTTTTTTTCCCCATCTGTACCGTCCTCCCTTGTCGTATAAAAGGGAGGATTGGGCCCAGGAAGGAGGAGAGTTCTTTTGGCTTGCAGAAAGCTCTTTTCTCACACACGCGAACACACACACAACGCAGAGATAGAGACTTGGGAGCGAATCCCTCTCTCGCCACAGCTTGTAACCCCTACTACGAGCAACACGAGCAAAACCTCAAACTGGACGTAGGGCTTTTCTTGCCTGAACCAGTATAACCCATCGTGTCAAACACATACTTTCTGATCGTCGTCAAGCCGCGCACAAATCTACTCGTCGGCCGGTTACTGAACGCCGACACTGTATCAATTTATCTATCACCGAGACGACCAGAAATGATCCTTTGCTAGTTTCTTCATCTTATTTCTGGTCTGATGCCCTCAATGCATATACATTTGGTCACGGCCCCATATCTCCTTCACTTATGGACGTGACCATGCTCACGGACCTTGACATTGCCACTTCGTTTGCTCCTGACAATTTGCAACCCAAATTGACCCACAATTTTACCACTAAAAACGTCGGAGGTTGGAAGGGCTTCATCACCAAATATAACAATGTCACAGGGCCAGTAACCGATAAGGAACATGCGGCTTTCTTGATGATGTGGCTAGATAGGTACCTTTTCTGCGGATCATCTTGCGGCCCCACACAGAATATGGAAAACCTAGCAGAACTTCTTGCAGGGGGTACAAAACTCCCATTAGGGCAATATTTACTCGGCGCCACCTATCAGCTTCTGCATCAGGTAGCCAGAAAATTGTCTACCAACCAACCTGTTGACAATTTTGGTGGTCCTTGGTGGTTCATCCAGCTCTGGCTTGTCCTATACTCTTCAAAGGCTGCCACTCTTCCTCTCCTCGAGGATAGAACATTACCTAATGTTCAACTAGAGTCAGAGGACTTAACTCGACGCCGATGCCTTTCTTTCGGCGAGGCAGTAGCCGTTGTTCTTGGAGAAAAATCATCGCCTGAGTCACTGCGCCTTTGGT
The DNA here is from genome assembly GCA_012490785.1 of Eragrostis nindensis. NCBI lineage: Eukaryota > Viridiplantae > Streptophyta > Magnoliopsida > Poales > Poaceae > Eragrostis > Eragrostis nindensis. The sequence goes on along the minus strand of JAAXCT010000048.1, from coordinate 351,972 downwards.
TTAGACTTTTTTACTACGGCTTCCGCTCCAAAGTGACCATCTGGTTCCCATACCAGAACATGATGGAGTTTGATGTTCCATCTTCTTTCCGTCCTGACAACCCTTTGCAAGATGAAGAATGACAAACTCAATTCCTTGCATATATCAAACCTTGCATCCTTCCAACTCAGATCCATTCAGGCCGCAACAAAAGACCTTCTTATGAGCTGTATCACCCTTCTGTCTGTGCCAGACAGCTCGGCTTAGGTCAAGTTCCCATCGGCCTATTTTTCATCAGCAAGCTGAAGATCAGGGCCCCCATCGCCGATAGGACAGACTACTTGAGACTAGCCCGCTTGACAGACAACATCCCCATCGGCAACTATGCTGACATCATTCTGAAGCCATTCAGTTCAAGCTCCTTTAACTCCTGGTGGGCAGAATGGCGTCAGCATCTCTTTCACGTCAAGTGTTCCACATACTTGACCCCTCTGGATCTCCCCGCCGGTGAAAGAGGTAATAATCTCAAACATTTCATATACACTTTATATATGAGCTTACAATAATCATACCAATCACCTTCTTTTCTTGATGCAGTTTGCAGATGAAGAAGCTCCTATCGGCCGAGACGGCAAACCCGTCCAATATCTTCGGGAATCGGCTATCCCGAACATCATTTTGTTAGCGCCGAAGAAAAGAAAGGCTTCAGCAGCTGCGAGCAATCCTACAGCTCCAAAGCGCAAGCTAGCACATCAAGCATCAAGGCAACCTGCTCCTGCCCCTCGTCGACAGCCTGAGCGTCAAGCCACTCGTAAGGTACGCCGGAGTTCTATATCGGCATTTGCATCTCCAACGAACACTCCATCTGCCGATGATACTGCACAGGTGCCTTTCCTACTAATGCACCTTAAATAATTTATATTTCCAGCACATTAGATAATACTTACTTCTCTTCACAGGATCTTAATGCCAATAATCCCCTCAACACGACCACCCAAGCATCACCAGCTCGAGATCATGCTGCCATCAGCACTGAAGAACCCATGCATCGGCTGAGGACACATCCGTCCCTCAAGAAGAAACTAGACCAGATTTCAACCTCCCTACTGGTCTGGTGAACATGCAGATCCCAGCATCTCCTCGTGCCAATACAGAAAGAACAGTAAGACCAAACCAGCCTTTCCTTTTCCGCCATTTACCTTTGAATATGCCATTAATTTCTTCTGGTCTCAGGTATCGGACCTTCATACATCGGCTATCAACCTGGATTCATCGGCTTCCTCAAAGCCCTATCTCCCTGACGAAGTAAAGAAAACTTTGAGGGAAATCTCAGAAAGGCTAGCAGAACCCACTCTCGATGCTGACATCCAACATCGGCCCAGTTCTAGGCCGATTTAACGAGATCCGCGGTCTGATCCCGGATGATCTCTTGGAAGCCCTGCACCCTGCTGCGCACATCGACTACCATGAGTTGGAAATCATCAAAGTCCAACGACGGATGGCAGAAAGGGCTGCTAGATCACATCGGCTGATCACCCTGGTTAATGCCGATTCCCAAGTCCAAATTGAACAAGCCAAGCTCGACGAGCTGATGAACAAGCCTACAGAAATCCAAACTGCACTGGATCGACTAAAGAAAGAGCCCGAAGACCTCCAAGCTGCAGTGAAAACCAAGGAACAAGAGATCAAGGCCGAAGAAAACAAGCTGGCCCTTCTACCTGCTGAGATTACAACTCAAGAAAACACTTTGTCATCGGCCAAGGATCTAGCACGTCAACAACTCCTGGTATTTCATCCAGACATCGGCTCGATGGAACAAGACCTCAAGTTTATCAACAGCATCGAGCAGATCCGCAAGAACGCTATCGGCAAGATCCAGGAGTACCTGTAGACTTAGCCTTGTAGTAAAAACTCCTTCTGAATCCTAGCATTTATGTAAACGCTTGAACTCACGGGCGACGTAAAGACATCGGCTTTTTGTCTCTTGCGCAAATTTACTGCTGTACATTCCTGCCTTTACTTCCTTATTTTAATACAAGCTTCTAGATGACACTCCACATGAAAACTGTATGCCTGACATAATGAACTGTATATCTCCGTCTTCACATGGCGTGCACCTTCTCAACAGACAAGCCGTACCAATCACTTTAATTTGCGACAGGTCTCCTACTATTCCACGGTCTTATCTCCTTCCATATCTCAGCCTATAAAAAGGACCATCTTCCTTCTCCAGAATCACAATGGCCAGCAAGAAAAATCCCTTTCACAAAACCTCAGCAATACAACCCAATATGCAAGGTAGGAGTAGCAACCGCAAACCTTTCCTGCCTTTCTGCATCTTTACTCCAGTCTCTCGTCCTCCTTTTGCTTTTCTCCAATCTCTTCCAACCGACGCTATCCCTCTTGAGCTAATCCCTAAGGACGGCAGCTCCTCTTCAGACTACGAGGAAGAACTCACGTTCTTCGTCAGACAAGGTTCCTTCTCAGGGATAACATCTTCTTCGACGTGATGAGGTCCATGAATTTGCTCCTCTCCTGACGCTCTGAGCATTGACCCATCGCATCCTCGATTTGGGTTTCTTTGTATTTTTTCTTCTAGAGGTGATGTGCCCAGCCGTTGCATCGTCTTAGCAGTCATCGGCTTTCTGTAGGCGACGTGTTGTCGGCTCTTGTATGTTATTTCTTCAAGAATTAACCCAGACGCTTGGATGATACCTCTTCAAGTACTTTCTATTAAGGGCTCGCTCCATTTCTTTTCTGTCCAAACTCTGTAACTTGTAAGCATTACCAACTAAACATTGGCTAATCTTGAACGGACCTTCCCAATTTGGAGACCATTTACCGAAGCGGTTGCTTTTGGAACCTATCGGCAAAATAAGTTTCCAAACTAAATCTCCCTCGGAAAATTGTTTAGGCACAACTTTCTTATTCTAATGCTTCGCAACCCGAGCTTTATTTTGAGCAATCTTCTCCATAGCTCTCAACCGAAGTTGCACAATATCTTCAGATTCATCATTCATCAAATTTCTGTACTTAGCTGTAAGCTCATCTTGCAATGAAATTTGTCGAGACCCAATATTTACCTCCCAAGGAAGAACTGCTTCATGTCTATACACCAACTGATAAGGCGTAACTTGCGTAGCCCCATGACACGACATCCGATAGGCCCACAGCGAATCGGCTAATGTCGTATGCCACTTCCTTGGTTGTTCATCAATCTTCCGTTTAATCAGCTTGATTAAACTCTTGTTGGACGCCTCTGCCTGACCATTTGCTTGAGCATAATACGGAGAAGAATTTAATATTTTAATCCCCAAGCTCGCAGCAAACTCCAGAAATTCCTCAGATATGAAAATGGAACCTTGGTCAGTAGTAATCGTTTGAGGGATCCCGAACCGATAAATAATGTGCTCCTTCACAAAATTAATCACATCTTTCGAGGTCACATTCTTGAACGGCACAGCTTCTACCCACTTTGTGAAATAATCAGTCACAGCTAAAATATATTTATGCCCTTTGCTCGATGGAGGATTAATTTGACCAATCATATCCATACTCCACCCCCGAAACGGCCATGGTTTAATGAAAGGGTTCATGGCCGAAGCAGGAGCTCTTTGGACTGGACCAAATTTCTGACAATCCTGGCAACCCTTATAATACTCAAAACAATCTTCCAGCATGGTCGGCCAGAAATAACCAGTCCTCCTCAGCAACCATTTCATCTTGTATGCTGACTGATGGGTCCCACAAATTCCTTCATGCACTTCTGCCATCGCTAACTTTGCCTCCTCCAAATCTAAGCATTTTAGCAACACACCATCCAAGGTTCGGGGGTAATATAACTCTTCTTCCAATAACACATATTTAAGAGCTTGATACCTAACCTTCTTGGATACAGATTGAGATGGATTCTTTAAATATGAAATAATTCCAACCCTCCAATCTTCAACCTCAACATCAAGAACATCCAACACAATGCACCTGTAATCAGGCCGATACCCTGATGCATTTTGTGCTAGCCCATTAGCCTCCATATTCCGCTCTCTGGGAACATGCTTGAACTTCACATCCCTGAATTTCTGCAGCTGCAACACGCATTCTTCATAATAAAACCGCAGATTTTCATCCCTGCATTCAAATTCCCCAGAAAGTTGTCCAAGCACCAACAAAGAATCTCCAATTACTTCATTATGACTTGCACCAGCATCACTGAGCAATTGAAGACCTCTCAACACAGCTTGATACTCAATTTGATTGTTAGTGCCAATGTCAACAGAATAAGCAAATTCGAATGATGCCCCCCGAGGCGAAATAAGAACCAAGCCTATACCACATCCCGTCTTGCAAACAGATCCATCGAAGAATAAAATCCACGGCAAGGGCTCAACATAATTATGCTCAACTATTAAATCTGCCAAAATCTGACCTTTAACAGCTTTAGGGGGCTCATACCTCAAATCAAATTCAGCTAATGCAAGCATCCACTTTCCGAGCCTTCCTTTCAAAACAGGAGCCGATAGAACGTGCTTAACTACATCGGCTCCACATACCACAGTACATTCGCTCGAAAGAAGATAATGCCTCAATTTAGTGCAGGAAAAGTAAAGGCAGAGACATAATCTCTCCAAATCAGAGTACCTGGTTTAAGCATCAAGCAACTTCCTGTTCAAATAAAACACCACCCTTTCTTTCCTTCTTGTTCTTGCACCAATGTAGAACCGATTGACTTCTTGTCGGCTGACAAATACAACTTAAATGGAATGCCAGCCTTAGGAGGCACCAATACTGGAGGAGATTTTAAATATTCTTTAATCTCATCTAACACTTTCTGGTGTTCAGGGCCCCATTTGAACTCTTGATCAGCCTTCAACCGCAACAATGGTGCAAACGGCTCAATTCTCCCTGACAGATTAGAAATAAACCTCCTCACAAAATTAACCTTCCCAACAAGGGATTGCAATTCTGTCTTATTTGTTGGTGGCTTCAACTTGTTGATGGCTTCAAAGCTCCTTGGACCAATCTCTATCCCTCGTTCATGCACAATGAATCCCAAGAACTGTCCAGCCGATACTCCAAAGGCACATTTATTGGGATTCATCTTGACACCATACTTCCTGGTCCTCTCCAGCACTTCCTTCAAGTCAGCTATGTGATCATCAATGGTCTTTGACTTAACAATGACATCATCAATGTATATCTCTACCAATCGGCCAATCAAATCATGATATATATAATTCATAGCCCTTTGATAAGTAGCACCAGCATTTTTCAAGCCGAAGGTCATCACTACCCATTCATATAAACCAATCGCACCTGGGCATCTGAAGGCGGTCTTTGGAATATCTTCTTCGGCCATGAAAATCTGATTATAACCGGCATTACCATCCATGAAGCTGACAATCTTATGTCCCGCCGCAGCATCAATCAATGTATCGGCCACCGGCATCGGATAGCTATCTTTGGGTGTTGCCCTATTCAGATCCCTAAAATCAATACACACTCGCAACTTGCCATTTTTTCTTCTCCATCGGGACAATGTTTGATATCCAATCAGCATACCGGCATGGTCGTATGAATTTTGCCTCATACAATCTAGCAATCTCCTGTTTAATAGCTTCATCAACGTTAGCCTCAAATTTCCTTGGAGCCTGCTTGTGTGCCCGAAACCCAGGCTTGATGGGTAGCCGATGTTCAACAATCGATCGGCTGAGACCCGGCATCTCATGATATTCCCATGCGAAACAATCTCGGTACTCCTTTAATAACTCTATTAATTTAACTTTAAACTCCTTACATAATCCTTTACTGATGAAAGTCGGCCTAGGCTTGCTACCATCACCTATATCTACCTCCTCTAGCTCATCGGCCGAAGTAAACCCTTGTCCTAACTTGCCTTCCTCCTTGGCGTCCTCTGTGGCGCCTGTCAGAGTAACTTTTTAGGATTCAAATCGTCCACCAATTCCACACTGTCATCGGTGAACTTCAAGAACTCTCCATCCCAAACCTTGCCAGAGAAACAATCCATGCATTCCAATCGGTACACTGCGGTATCGGCCGGAACCACCTCGATCACATCATCCACCTATTGAATAAGGAACTGATGTAAGGTGGAAGGGATGCAACAGTTGGCATGAATCCAATCTCTCCCAAGCAGCATGGTATAAGATCCCTTACCATCAATGACAAAGAACGTAGTGGGCAACGTCTTGCTTCCAATGGTCAACTCAACATTGAGCACCCCTTTTGCTTCTGACGTCTTGCCCCCATAGTCCCTGAGTATCATGTTGGTCTTGATCAGATCATCATCAGTTCTGCCCAACTTCCTGAAGGTAGTCATCGGCATGATGTTGACAGCAGCACCTCCATCGACCAGCATCTTGCTCATCGGCCTGCCATTCACATACCCTTTGACATATAAAGCCTTCATGTGCCGACGCTCAGATTCTTCTGGCTTCTCGAACACAGCCTGCTGAGGATCAAGGACTAACTATGCCATGGCCTCTGCACCATCATCAGATTCTTCATCATCAACAGCTTTGAACTCATACGGCATGATGCAAACATTGACTGCCGCCTCTAACTTCTGTACCTCAGACGCCACCTTTGGCCTCCATTCCTTCCTGGTACGCGGACGCCGCTCATCATCATCATCACGTTTATGGAACTCAGCTTCCATCTCCCTGCAGCGCTGTCTCTGTACCCTTCTCTTTTGGCTCTTGGAAAAGATACCAGTAGGACACCACTGCGGCTGACGCTTAGGCCTGTTCTTGCTGCTCTTCATCAATCAGCTCCTGGAACTCAGCCTCGTCATCTTGCTTTGGCCCCAGCCGATCATGAACAGAAGGCTTGAACTCTCTATTCGGTCGACGTGGCACTTCTCTCATCGGTCGATGTGACGTCCCACTCTCCTGCAGCCGATCAAAAGCCGGAACCCTCTCTTGCCTAGCATAGACATGAGCCGGCACTTCTCGGTACAGCCTCCTTGAATGATTGCTGCAGCCTGGACACCCTTCAATCGGTGGCAACTTCATGCCTTCTTCCCAACAATATCTGAAGAAAGGACAATCTCAATGCGAGTCGTCCCGAGATCTGTGCTCTTCATAGTCATCCCTTTCTCTCTTCCTCTAATACTTGTTGATCATGGACGAGCTACCAAATTCCACCATATTTACGGGAAAAGGATTCCCGTCGATCTTCATGGACTTATTTTGGTCATCAAACTTTATGCGACCCTGTTCAATTGCAACCTGAACACTCTGCCTGAATACTCCGCATTCATTGGTAGTATGCGATGGAGCATTATGCCACTTGCACCATCTTCTCTTCTTCAATTCTTCAGGTGTAGGCAACACATGATTCGGTGGCAACTGGATCTGCTTCTCCTGTGACAACCAATCAAAGATCTTATCCAGCTTGTTCACGTCGAAATCATATCTTTCTTGGGCCACAACTTGCTTGATGACGGGCATGCCACCGGTTTCTTGCTCCTAGTCCATTCAGCCAGTCCCACTTCTTCTCCATCTTCATCAGCATCAGACACAACTACGTAGTCAGTGTAGCGTTTCCGCTTTTCACAGGATCGTCGGAAGTGCCGGTGAACGGACACAACAATACATCACATAAATAAGCACAAATGTTTACATCTTTAAGTTATTACAAGTCTCAATTGATTTAAATCACGTGAGTAGCACAGCGGAAGTCTGAAGATACCTAAAACAACTACTACTCTCGACGATACAAAGGCCGCACATCGGAGCCCTGCGATGTGGACCTGCTGAGGAACTCCACCAAGCCACAGTGGAAACGATACCTGCACAAAAACTTAAAGAGCCAACCCCCGAGTACTAGTTACTCAGCAAGACTTACCCGTCAACGTGGCTAACTACAGCCGACTCCTAGTATGCAAGGCTACAAAGGGTAGGCCGACTCATGCGCATAAAACCGCACTAATTACTTGGTCCTTACTTTCATGTTTTAATTCAAATTAAGTACTTAACCAATAATACAGTGCACTTATCACTAAAACAGGTAACAATACATCATATCAGCAGTGCAGTAGTACATAAATACAGTAAGTAAGGCAATAAGTATATCATCATAATCATCCATCATCATCCATAATCACGCTACGATATGACTCAGTGAACAAGAGGGTGCTCATTTCCGAGAGCGGCGGCATCGATGTACATCCTGCAGGAGGAACCCGACCACACGACGCACACGCCAAAAGGCGTATGCGGCAACCGTTTACGCTGTTCCCCCCTAGTGCTGGCTGGGTCTCACACCTCCCGAGAAAGGCCCTCCCGCACGGTCCCCGTCCTGGACGTACGCCCCGATTGGGAGGCATCCCTTCTCTCCCAAGTACCATGATAGAAAGTGCAAGTATCCGCTAGACCCCCAGGGCGTCACAGGCTACTAGGTTTACTGGACCCATAAAACACCAGCATGTGAATCAGTACGTTCAAACTTGCTCAGCGGGGCCAACAACGAACGGTCCTTAATCTACACAGACGGGGCTACCACCGTGAAGGCCTAGCCTTCTCCATCCATCCTATACAAACAATCCCCATCCGGTCTGCAACAACCTAAATTCTGCTAGTACAACCCAGAGTAATTCCTATCATGCGAGTGGGACCTACCACTCGTCTTCTACCGTTCGCTAGCCACTAAGCATAGCAAGTTCTAACGTTACCCTAGAACCAACTACTACCAAATAGGAGACAAGGTAGGATCTGGAAGGGTAGTCCTAATGCAGTTCTAAGGTTTCACATCAACTCCTAATAAACCTAATGCACAATCAATTACTAGCCCCAATCAAGTGAGAAAATAAAAAATCTAAACAGGAAGGCATGCACCAGGCTTGCCTGGCTCAGGAGCTACACTAGCTGGGTCAGCTACAGGTTCAGTCTGCTGCTCCTCCTATGCCTCCTCCTCTGACAGCTGGAAATACGCCCAGTGGCTCCGGAGGCGTCTCTGTCACTACACGTCATGACAAGGAATAATGCAAGTTAGATGCAATAATAATATGATGCAGACATGATTCAATTATTTTATAAGACAGTCATTTACACTGTAAGTGCAAAACTTAATTAATTCTCTTCGTCTGAAGTATTTCCTTCATTGACTCTTGGTTAAGTTAATTACTTAAATTAACTTGAGTGGGTTAATTGAATTAATTAATTTTGAAAATTATTTTGCTCCAGTGGCATTTTTTGGTGAAGAGTACCACTGGAAGTAATTTACAGTGAAGTTTGGCGATTTATTGTAATACGGTTTATTTATAATAATTTAAACAAGACAGCAGATTAAATAAACCATAAGAAAACAATTAAGCATTATCTGACAGTGGTAAAATGTTCTGTAAGTATGTTATCAGATGATTAACAACCCTGCAAGATTTTGTGATTTATGGAGCAACAGACAATTTATTAGGAAACAAACAAGATTTGCACATATGCAATTTTCCAGAAAACAGATAAAGTGATATATGTGATTTGACATTTTTATTGGATAGATCTTGCAACATGGAAGCCAACAAAATTGGTTTTGCATTTTTCTGATGTGTATTCGATTTATTACGCATTTTACAAATTTTTGTGATTTTCTGAGGAATTAAACTAATTCGAAAAGGGTTTGAAATTGGGCGGACCAATCAAATCGGGACCACACAGAGGGCCACACGACTTGAGCCACACCAGATCTACCGCGTGCATAGCCACACCGGATCCGGCCGGAGTTTCGGTCGGCGGTTCGCCGGAGAGCGGCGGCGCATCGCCGGAGCTGGCTTTCCGACGGCCATTTGTCGAACGGCTTGGACGAGGGGGTAGCGCGCGTGACGGTGAGCTCACCTAGGACGTCGGCGACGAGCTGAGACGGCCGGAACTTGGTCGGCGACGAGCGGCGGCGGGTGGCGGAAGTCCGGCGAGGTGGCGAGCTCACGATGGTCGACGGCGAGGTGCACACGTTGTCGCTACGGCTTCACGGAGCTGAGTTCGACGTCGCTGAGGTACGTGTTGACGTAGAGGCGTAGCGGAGGGCGGTGCGCACCGAGGAGGGTGGTGCGGGGAAGAAAAACTGGCGGTGGGGCAAACGTCGCTTCCGGCGAGAGGAGCTGCGGAACCGGGAAAACAAGGGGCCAGGAGGGTACGCGAGAGCGACGCGAAGACACAGGCGCAGGGAAACAGGCCGAGGCTCACCGGAGTTGAAGGAATTGCACGGCGGTGCGGCGGAGAGACGGCAACCGAGCTTGGGGAAGAAGCTCGAATCCGCGAGCACTTCGCGCGGAAACGCGACGACGTCCACCGTGCTAGCCCCAAGACGTCGTGGCGAAGCAAGGAGAGCAGTATCTCGGCCGGGGTTGGCGCGACGGCGACGGGGCGAGCTTGGCTTGCCGCGGCAATGGCGAAAGGAAAGGGGGCGGCGGGAAGGAGCTAGGGTTAGGGTTTGGAGGGGCGGCGCCAGGCGAGGGAGAGGCCGTGAGAGGAGCAGGGCGGGTGGGTTCTTATCCCCGGCGTACGGGCGGAGGCGCGCGGCGTGGCCGGCTTGACGGCGGCAACGTGGAGGGGAGGTGCTGACGAGTGGGCCCGGCGGGATCTTTCGATTTTTCGGTTTTTTCAAAAACTGAGTTTCCCCCAAACTTTGGCACACGATTTGAGCTATCAAACGAGCTCCAAAATTCGCAAATTTGGTACCGTTGGAAAGCTCTCAAAAAGTTTTACCGTCTGGCCAACATGCACAGCTGAACTCCAAAAGGGTTTCAAATGGTAGCTGGTCAAAGTTGGGTACTTTCTAGGCTTATGGGATTTATTTGGGCATTCAAGTGAATTTCAAAAATTCTGGAAAAATCTCCAAAATTCTTATTTGAGATGCTCTATCCAGAGAAATTTTCTTTGGCTCAAGTTGTTATTGAAAAATTTGAGTTCCTTCACAAGCATGGTTTCGACAATTGTTTGAATAATTGATTTCGAATTTTAGCTTGATTTGGTTTTTAGTTCAGTTCAGTTTGAGATAGCTACAGAGATTGTTTCACAGTGACACGGGGTGTCACAGTCAGCAGATGCAGCATACCTGCCCTTCGCAGCACTCTGGAATCGGCTCTCATGAGACGAAATCTTTTGAGCCAGCTGGGAGATACTTTCAAACTCCTGAGATGCAAACCTCTCCCGAATGGGGCCGATGAGCCCTTGAAAGGCTAACTCGGCTAACTGCTGATCTGTCAGAGCTAAACTATAGCACCTGCTGCGAACATCCCGGAACCTCTGGATATAATCCATCACAGACTCTCCAACCTTCTGACGAATAGCAGTCAGATCTGTGAGCTTCATCTCAGTAGTGCCACCATAGAAGTACTTGTGGAATTTCTGCTCCAAATCACGCCACTCTCTGATGGAGTCAGCTGGTAGCGACGCAAACCATGTGAAAGCTGGGCCTGACAGCGACAAAGGGAACAGTCTGATCTTCCATATGTCATCAGCCGAAGCCTCACCACACTGCGCGAGGAAACGGCCGATATGCTCCATAGTCGATGTGTTATCCTGTCCAGAAAACTTGGAAAAATCTGGAACCTTGTACCGTGGAGGGAAAGGAGTCCTGTCGTACCACTCTGGATATGGTCGACGATACATCGAAGCCTGATCCTTCGCCTTCAAACCAAACTGGTCTCCCATTATGTCAGCAATCTTGACGGCCCAGTCATCTGCCCCCGAGCTCCTTACTGCTGACGATGGACCCTGCTGATCCGGCCACGCTTGATTACCTCCAGAACCAGTAGGTGCATACTGCTCTGCAATTTGAAAAGTCCGTCCTCCCACATCCCTTGTAGGAGTACCCAGAGGCAGCCGATAACTTCTCTGAGGAGTATAGTACATCGGCCCACCTCCTACCTCATTGTAGATTGTACCATCAGCTGTCTTCATAATGAGGTCCTTCAAGGTGTTGACCAATACTGGAGACTGGTTGATCAACGCTTGATGCATGGCCGTATAGATCAAGTCGCTCAGATTTCCGGACGGAACCTGAGACGAACCTGCAGCTGACGTCTGTGGTGGGGGTTGCACAGGTGCTCCCTCTGTCAGTCTGGCATCTCTAGCAGCTTTGAGCGCATCTTCAAACATAGCCTTGATAGAATTCACCAAGGGCGTGGATTCTTCTGCCAATGCTTTCTGGACGGCAACATTAACCACCTTCTGGATCTCTTCAGCTGCCGCCTTCTCATCTGATGACCCCGCCGGTTTCTTGGAAGTATCCACGACAACCGGCATGGGAAAAGGATTGGACTGAACCACACCTCCCCTTGTCTTCTTGAATGATTGCAGACACAGTTCTTTGTAGTCTTCCATGTTCTTCAAGAGTAGTTGTGTTGGCGTTTCTTACGCACAGAGATAAATATCAACTCCGCAAGCGCACGGAACACCGTTGTAGCATTTCACCCAGGAGTATTCCAAGGGTATCGTATTTATATTTCCACAGGGAAGCATCGCTAAGAATATCATTAATTAACAAGGAAACATCTGTTATGTATAACTTGCAAACTAGACCAAAGCAGGGATACATATATGATATGATGAGTGGCAACCAAACACACAAGGATTCCATATAAAGATAAAGAGACAAAACTAGTCAACTGGGAGGACAACGAGAAGAAGGGTATCAGCCTAGGGGTTACAAATATCTACTTAAGCTTTCATTATAGATTCGTTCCTGCATATCGGGGCACACGCATGCCAAGGCAGCAACCCGAGAATTAGGTTCAACTACCTTGGGGAACTACGTGCTATTGACCTCCCTACTAAAACCGTCACCCGGACGTGGTGGATTACAGAGACCGGTATGCCTGTCACACATACTCGCGGCTACCATCCTCCGTGGGGTGTAGAGCAAACTCACGTCTAGAATAGTTCCTTGAGCCATACAAGCAAATATCCTAGATAGCTTACTCTTCGCGCGTAAGAGCAAGCCAACCATGCATAACAAATCTATGTGGATTGTGTAAGCATTTGCGGTGCAAACAACCCATGCAGATAGACCTACCATACACAGACGTGGAACCAACACAAGAATTTCTCTATAATTATTACTTAAATAAATAAATATAAATTAAAAGGAAAACTAAAATAAATAAATAAGAAAATAAATAAGAAAATAATTATATTAAAGAAAGTACAAAAGAAAAGATACACGAGAACTTTACCCAAACTCCGAAGAGAACTCCGGAGCTCCGAGCGAAGCTCTCACTTCTACTCTAACTCCCATGACCAACTAGCCTACTCTAAACTACACAAGTGGAAGTGACTCCTTGAGCTGAGCGTGATCCTACATTGGATCTTCTCTTCTCCAGTGTGAAGGTGCAGGTTGGAGTGAGGGGAGGGGTCCTCTATTTATAGTGGAGTTGCCTTGGGAGAGTGGAGAAGGTCTTGGAGCATTTCGTGGAATATTCCCTTCTTGCCGACGTCCTCTGGCTTGGCCGGCACGTCAAGTGGCTTGTGACCGCCTCTGGAACCGACTGGAGAAAGATTGAGGCGGTTGGAGATTAAGTTGGGCCGGCCGGCCTGGTGTTTGGGCCGGCCGGCCTACTATTTTCTGGATTTCGCCCAATCTTGCGCGAGGCATAACTCTTGCTCCCGAACTCCGAATTGGGTGATCCAAAAGCCCATTTTGACTATCTCGACGAGGTCTTTGACATGAGGGATCAAATTTGTCATTTGAAATATTATTTCTTAATGTCCAAGTCATTCCTTATTTCTTGCGTCGAATGTCGTCGAGATGTCCGAGCAGGACCTTGTTTATCTTGTGCCTTTTGTATATTTGCTTTTTATCCATAAGTATAAGCACAATTGCACCAATATTCCTGTGTACCTTGCAAAACAAGACCACATCCAAAACTTGTGGAACTTTATTAGTTTAATGCATAAAACATTGGTGCATACCTTTTATTCGCCGATAAGTTGACGGTCATTTTATGATTTAATGGCCGTCAACACCTCCCCAAGCTTAAACTTTGCTCGTCCCGAGCAAACTCAAAACTTAAGTATCGGCGGATCAGTAGTTACAAAGAAAGCGCCCCATGGGTTGTAAAGATGCAACAACGTACTCCCTAAATGGTGGTAAGTATACAAGAGCACGGAATATTCACGAGTGTTGCACATGTGTGGGGCGTGTATGCTTCACCTTGTCATATAGCATTGAAGATTAGAACAGCACTTTTGGACGAGTCAAACAATTTTTAGCAGGTGTATGTCCAGAGTTTTTATGTGCTGCAAGACAAGGTAAAGTTTCTCCTTTGTTTGGTTCACACTTCCCCTCTCCCTCTTATGAGGCTATTCCTACAAAGCTTCACTCATTCCTACCTTCTACTAGATAAGGCTTTTATATGGAGCTTGGTAAGGAATGCACAAATGTCATGCATATGTTGTAAAGCTAAAGAATAAATCTTAAGAGACATAGCAACTCCTTGTATTCCGGTCATAGGGAAAATTGTGATGGAGGGGGAGAAGATGAACTCACACTTATGGAAGGGGGTTTGAAAACTTTGGTCCTTTTATTCTGCTCAAGATGTTTATGATAAGAACCATGTAGCCTTTTATTTTGGGATGCAACCATGAATCTCTTTTTTTTTTCTCTCTCTCTCTCTTTTTTTTTAAATACTTCATGGTGCATGAGGCTATAACTTTTGCATGGTCCGTAAAAATTTTTGAAATATTCTCGAGCCTTTTGAATGGACCAAAAGTTTTGCAAATGTCGGAAGATGCTTGGTCGATTTTCCAAACATTCCCCTTTTTTTTATGTGGAAAGAAAAACAAGAACACACGCGAAGAAATTTATGACCGGAAAAAGGAGTGCTTACTCTCAAAAGCATTTAAACCTTAACTAAACTCAATGCGTGAACAATTGGCTATGAGTGGGGCTATTTTGAGTATTATCATGATATGGCACTGGTAGGTAAAAAAAAAAAGTCCTCACAGGGGAAGTGTTCCAAAACGAAAGGGTTTTTGGTACTTGCAGCAATTAAAATGAAAACATCTCTGGACTTTCACCATGCTAAGAAATTGCAACAAGTCCTAATCATGCCATATCATAATCCACAATGCTTAGACTTGGTGTGATGTATGCAACCCACAAAAATGTAGCAACACTAGTGATGTGACTATGCTCGAGTATAAATAACACACATGTCAGGAGTAGAGGTTGCATCAATGCGAGACAAGGGGAGCAATCATGTAACAAATCATCATTTCCTTTAAGTGCAGCATTCACCAATATTCTAGCATTTTATTCAAAACTGGGAGTATTTTATTGATCGATAGGGATACTTACCTGGGAGTCCTCCCCAAGCTTGAGTCTTTGCAAGACTTAAGCTTGAATAGGCCGCTTCCTCCATTCTTCTTGTGTCTGCAAAAAGAATGAGAGTGATACAGGTGGCTAGCCCCTATTGGGCTTTGCCGAGAACCTAATATTTTTTATTTTTTTATTTTATTTTTTTTTATTATTTTGTTTAAGGAAAGGGCATAATTCAAGAAGAGTATAATATCGTATACAGAAGTACTCACCTGGCAGTCCCTCCCCAAGCTTAGCTCTTCCAACTATGTGCAAAGCTAAGCGATTAAATCTTTTATTTGGAAGCACTGGGTCCGCCTTGTTGGTTTCTTCTTGAATTATGTGCCTTTCATGTTGCCTGATGGACTTTTGATTGCTCTCATAAAGATCCTGCATTGGTTAGTGCAAATCCATTCGTCTACATTGCACATATCTCTATAGCTCCATTGATCAACCTAGACACCACGTCTAATTCGATCAATTGTGTAAGAAGAGCAGAGCTAGTTATACTCTCCTTCTATCATGAAAGCATCATAGAGACGTGTGCTATTGATTTATGACTAACATCTCAACCAATACCCATGTATAAAAAGGAGCTTTAAGAGCAAGGGTATGGTCAAAAAGATTTGCAGCTTATTTTCACCAGAGAGCAAGTCAAAGTACTTTGCATTCACAAAGCATGGAATGATTCAGGCAGCATCATTATTTTTTTATTTTATTTTTATTTTATTTTATTTTTTTATTATATGAAAGGAGGGGATATTATGACAAGGAAAACATGGAATAAATATGATGCTTACCAGGCGGGTCCTCCCCAAGCTTAGCCTTTGCAATCGAATGCAAGGCCGAGCTTTTAGATTTCTGCATTGAATATCTTGGATCCGCCACATATGTCTCCTTTCTCCTGTCATACAAATCCAACCTTTCTCTATTTTTTTTTAAATTTTTATTTATTATTTTTTTGAAACAAATTCCGGGCCTATGATTGGGCGCTCGGATTTTATTTATTTATTATTTTTTTTTCAAAATCCCCACGCCTATGATTGGGCGCTCGGGTTCTTTTTTTTTAAAAAGCCCGAGGCCTATGATTGGGCACTCGAGTTTTTTTTTAATGCAGCGGGGTGGGATGGAGGGGACTTAAATATGCAGATGGATTGGAAAGAAAGCAATGCAGATGCGATGGTGATATGCTCAAACAAAATGCAGGTGGATGCTTAGTCTAGCAGCAAATTAATCATAATGGATAATCGATGTCAATCATAGATATCTTAAACCATTGCTTCCCCGGCAACGGCCCCAGAAATGCTTGTTGGCGTTTCTTACGCACAGAGATAAATATCAACTCCGCAAGCGCAGGAACACCGTTGTAGCATTTCACCCAGGAGTATTCCAAGGGTATCGTATTTATATTTCCACAGGGAAGCATCGCTAAGAATATCATTAATTAACAAGGAAACATCTATTATGTATAACTTGCAAACTAGACCAAAGCAGGGATGCATATATGATATGATGAGTGGCAACCAAACACACAAGGATTCCATATGAAGATAAAGAGACAGAACTAGTCAACTGGGAGGACAACGAGAAGAAGGGTATCAGCCTAGGGGTTACAAATATCTACTTAAGCTTTCATTATAGATTCTTTCCTGCATATCGGGGCACACGCATGCCAAGGCAGCAACCCGAGAATTAGGTTCAACTACCTTGGGGAACTACGTGCTATTGACCTCCCTACTAAAACCGTCACCCGGACGTGGTGGATTACAGAGACCGGTATGCCTGTCACACATACTCGCGGCTACCATCCTCCGTGGGGTGTAGAGCAAACTCACGTCTAGAATAGTTCCTTGAGCCATACAAGCAAATATCCTAGATAGCTTACTCTTCGCGCGTAAGAGCAAGCCAACCATGCATAACAAATCTATGTGGATTGTGTAAGCATTTGCGGTGCAAACAACCCATGCAGATAGACCTACCATACACAGACGTGGAACCAACACAAGAATTTCTCTATAATTATTACTTAAATAAATAAATGTAAACTAAAAGGAAAACTAAAATAAATAAATAAGAAAATAAATAAGAAAATAATTATATTAAAGAAAGTACAAAAGAAAAGATACACGAGAACTTTACCCAAACTCCGAAGAGAACTCCGGAGCTCCGAGCGAAGCTCTCACTTCTACTCTAACTCCCATGACCAACTAGCCTACTCTAAACTACACAAGTGGAAGTGACTCCTTGAGCTGAGCGTGATCCTACATTGGATCTTCTCTTCTCAAGTGTGAAGGTGCAGGTTGGAGTGAGGGGAGGGGTCCTCTATTTATAGTGGAGTTGCCTTGGGAGAGTGGAGAAGGTCTTGGAGCATTTCGTGGAATATTCCCTTCTTGCCGACGTCCTCTGGCTTGGCCGGCGCGTCAAGTGGCTTGTGACCGCCTCTGGAACCGACTGGAGAAAGATTGAGGCGGTTGGAGATTAAGTTGGGCCGGCCGGCCTGGTGTTTGGGCCGGCCGGCCTACTATTTTCTGGATTTCGCCCAATCTTGCGTGAGGCATAACTCCTGCTCCCGAGCTCCGAATTGGGTGATCCAAAAGCCCATTTTAACTATCTCGACGAGGGCTTTGACATGGAGGGATCAAATTTGTCATTTGAAATATTATTTCTTGATGTCCAAGTCATTCCTTATTTCTTGCGTCGAATGTCGTCGAGATGTCCGAGCAGGACCTTGTTTATCTTGTGCCTTTTGTATATTTGCTTTTTATCCATAAGTATAAGCACAATTGCACCAATATTCCTATGTACCTTGCAAAACAAGATCACATCCAAAACTTGTGGAACTTTATTAGTTTAATGCATAATACATTGGTGCATACCTTTTATTCGCCGATAAGTTGACGGTCATTTTATGATTTAATGGCCGTCAACAAGTTGCTTCTGCTCATCACTCAGCTGATCTTCTGTCACCTGGATGACATTGTGTGCCCTAATCTTGGACCTGTCGATTGGTGTCCCGTCTTGCGACATGATTTCAACTGAACGTGTCCTACCGGGCGTGCCAAAAAGTGTGTTGACCCGAAAATCACACACTAACGGCCTGGGAGATCTGCTTAACTCCAGTGCAGGACCAAATCTTGTACGCCGTGAGAATCCCGATGCGTGCCAGCTAGTTTTTCCTGAAAACTAACAAAAGGACAAGAAAGTCAAATTCATTTGGTCACCGACCCGGGAAACAGGCCGATGTATAGCCGACAATTGAATGTCGCTGAAACAATCGATGAAATGAATAAAGACAAATAAAACGATCGACTGTTACTATCGGCTATGTCCTATCGGCATCTTACCATCGGCTATTGAACAGTAAAGAAAAACAGATCTGATAAATCACAGCAAACTATCGGCTAGATCTAGATATTTAAACAAATACTTCGTAGCCGGCCAAACAGTGCAATGATGAGTATAAAGGTTTGAAAAGCAAGGATCTGTGTGATAACTAATCGGCTAAACACTCCGATCAAACTCCAGATCGATCTATCGGCTAACCACGTCACAGAACCGATTCAACAAAACCCGTAGGATCGGACCTAACCGAGACAGCAATAAGGTCTTACTAAAGCAATTAGGTGGAAGATCAACTAATAAATAAATCTAAAGTGATTATGGTAACTAATCGGCTAAACGTCCCGATCAAACCCTAGATCGATCTATCGGCCAAGCCGCGTCACAGAACCACTCCAATAAAACCCGTAGGATGGGACTTAAACGAGACAGCAATAAGGTTCTATCAGAAATAATTAGGTGGAAGACCAGCTGATGAATCGATCTAAGGTGACTCGAATATATTTAATCTATTTATACTATGTTCATCAGACAGACGTCGCGTAGGATCGGACCTAACCGAGACAGCAATAACGACGCTGATCTTTCTAACAGTTCCAAATAGATCTCATATACCGGATAACTAATAATTAAACCAACAACACTAGCAGATTCGATCAACCCAATGCAGTGAGATAATTCGATCAAAGCACCAGACAAGAAGGTTACTAGATAGTCGAAATAATTACCGTGGGGTGATGAATTCCTTGCCCTAGCGGAGATCGTGCCGATGCAGCCCGCTCGAACAAGAAACCCGTCGAGAAAAACAGGTTGACGATGCGCCGAGAGTTGTATTGAATTATGTATTATTCTGATTACAAGCACCTGGGTTTATATTTATACACCCGAGGCGTCCGACTTGGAAACAAACATGACTCCTCCTAACTTTCGTTCCAAGACTAATTTATTCCTATCTTAACTAACGCGCTAATCGCACCAAATCAGAATCTTTCCTTGCTCCGGTCAACACGGCGTCTTTTTCTGGACACAATCTCCTCTTGCCTTATCTTTCCGCCACGTGCCCAAGGATCTCCAAAATCCGGTGTCAACACAGGTCAATGGCGAAATGTAACATCTGAAGAGGTCGCGTAGGAATAGCCATGCTAATTAATCTAAGACTGGATTCATATACCCGAATGCGTAGCAGTACTCGAAGGGAATAGTAGATCCTGAAGAGGAACTGAAATTGGTTCTTTTCTCTTGAACCTGGGAGTTGAACTGCACACCAACACGACCACATGTGAGTTGTACTAGTTGACCAGACCTCAAAGCTCGAGCACTAATTAATAAACAATCTTTGCACTACCGTGAGTTCCTGACACGTACGGATTCCGAAATACTATACAGCTAGCTAGTATAAAACAGCACAAGAGCATTGTGAGAAGAAGAAGAAGAACTAGGGGAGGGGGGCTCACACTGGTGGCGAGCGCTGAGTACTCCGGTTCATTGAGGTAGGTGAAAGGACGTGCCGGAGTCCATGATCGCGGTGAACGCCACCGGCGACGTCTCGGTACCGACGTTGATGGACGTGAAGCTGACGTTGTACGTTGGGCTGCGCGCGCAACAATTCACAATCAGTGCCGTGACGATGCTCGCTCGTTCTTCATTCAGAAGTAACATGCAGGTGGACGGTTAAGGAGGAGGAGGAGCCTAATAACTGGAAGCTGCTGACGATGAAGGGCGTCTCGGACTGGTCGCTGCTGCCGGCGTCGCCGAAGTTGATCCGGCCGACGCCGTCGTCGCCGAAGCACATGGAGAAGCTGTCGGACGCGACGAGGCCGCTGCTGGCGAGCATGCTCGGCACCGAGATCTTCTCCATGCCGAGCCCCAGGAGGCCGTCCGGTGCGCCGCCTTTAAGGAACAAGCCCGTCTGCACCTGCCCGCACCCGAACACGATGGGCGCCTGCACGGCCTCCGTTCCGTCCCTGGCGAGGTGGACGACGTCCTCGACGAGCACGCCGGAGGAGGAGGTGTTGGCGGACACGTACCGGACGCCGTAGGGGCAGCTGGTGGAGTTGCCGCCGGCGCAGGCGTTGGGCCGTTCGCACAGCTTGTGGTCGCAGGTCACCGGCTTGCTCGTCGACGACAGCGTCGGGCTGTACGGCCGGAGTCCAGAAGCGTTATTGAGCGGCGCGCACTGCTTGCAGTCGCAGGGCACCCAGAAGAGGTCGCTGCCGGTGTCCAGCGCCACCAGGAACGTCGCGTTCGGCGTGCCCAACGACACCTCCGCGTAGTACAAGCTGCAAATCGATCGGTTCTTGATCGACTGGTGATTCATGTTTGGAACGGAATCGACTGAAACCAAGGAGCAGAGTGCTTAATCAACGAGAGGAGGCTTACAATCCGAGACCCGGGGATTGTACGGTAGCGTTGCATCCGGCAAAGGTGACGAGCCCGTCGGCGCCGGCGAGGCCGCGTCGGGCGAACAGTGCGCGGTCGTGGTGGAGGTCGAACCCGATGCCGGCGGACGCCTCTCCTCCGGCAGCAAGAAACGCCGCGACGGCGACGGTGACCGCAACGGCGCGGCAGTGGTTGGAATGAGCCATGACGACGAGGAGGAAACGTGTAGCAGGGCCGGCAAGGCAAAGGATGCTAGTACTTAAGCGGGTCCTCGACGCGGGGGTGGGCGGGGCTTGGTGACGAGGCTGACGGGACCTAGCGACCGGGATGCGTGGCGGCGGACGACGCATCCGGCTCAGAGGAAGGCGGGGAGAGTGCCCAGGAGACGAATCCAGTCGACGGCGGTGAGCTTCCACGATGGCTTGGTGAGATCCAACGGCGGCGGACGGCGAACCGAGTGGCGGTCGGCGAGCGGGGTGGAGGCGGAAGGTTCCGAATCGGGCAGTTGGATGCTTCGCGCCATAGCCTAAAAAATTTAGCAATGCAGTGTTGAATTGCCATATTTGAGTCTAGGAGAGAGAAATTTAGGCTATAGCCTAAAAATTTTAGGTATAGCAATCCATATAGGTATTCTGCTGGAGCAGTTTTGAGTCGTTTTTAGGCTTTCTGGCAGTTTTTAGGTATAGCAATCCAATTTAGCAATGCTGCTGGAGATGCTGTAAGAGAGCAGGAGGACTAGGAATGGAGGCCAGGTCAAAGTCTCCTCTGCAATGTTGCCCTCGTCAAAGCAGAGAACAATGTGGCTTGCCCGGCTTGGGGACGACGCGCGAACAAGGTCCAATTGAAACTCCTTCACTCGGCAATCTTTTTTATTTGCTTATTACAAGGTCCAATTGAAACTCCTTCACTCGACACCAAATCCTGAATGCAATTCCCGCTTACAAGCAAAGACGATGAGTCGTGGGGTCGGCAAACTTGTCACGTTTGCATTTCAACAGGGTACTTGGAGGTGGATTTGAAAAGTGAATACACCGACTTCCTTCCGAATCGTTGCATTGCGGTTTACAGACTCCGATGATGCTGTTAGCGCCAAAATTCGGATCTTGGGCCAACAATACAATCTCGATCAAGCAAAGGATAAAGACCTCGATTACGGCGAGGTCGCCGGCTGTTTTTCAAGCAAGAACAGCAAAGGATACCGATCACGCTAACGTAGTGATCACCGGATGATTTACACGACAAATCAACAAAGAGATCTTCACTTACGCGGAAGAAGCGACTACTTTACTCGACAAAGCAGCAAAGAGAAACAAAAGGGATAAACGAAATAGTAGATGTGTTTGATAATTGATCGGGGTTATAATCAGCCGTGACCTTCTTCCATTTATAGGCCGATGGACTTGCTATACCGAACAGATTCCAGACTTGAACCGACCCAACTTTGTTGCCCTATTACCGGAATCCTACACGTGACCGCACCATATCAGCTTCGCGTACAATACGCCTTGGTCGACAATGCAAACATTAAATTATTCCGGCCAGATGCTAATCATCCTAAGTACTGGAAACCTTATACGACTTACGTTCACCAATGCCATCCAGGTAGACGTCCTCCATGAATTCCATCACGAACACATTAATCTGTCATGCTTTCACCCCTGCGACTTATCTCTAGCTCCATCTCTTATGCATCCTGCAAAATACAAACTTCCTGCCAAATTTGACCACCAACACATGCCCCCCTGTTTTTCGGTCTAGCTTGCTTGCCGAAAAACATTTTGCATAGCCAAATGAATAACCTGGCTTTTCTTTATTTAACAACAAGAAAATCATCGGCCAAATATCCATGCTCTCTACGGTGTAGATAAACAGAAATATATCGGCCATACATCATTAGGGTGGAAACTGAACATAGAAACATGGTGCCATTTAAAACATCGGACATACCTGCTGATTCCGCTGAATGCGATGCCACATAAACATCAACCATGCATGTCTATTTTAATTAGGACAATAGTAAACCCACAGCCGAAATAATTGCTAGTAAATAACATTAACAGAACTTGTGTTATTTCGGCATCCTTTAGCATGTAATTAATCAGGTCTAATAACAATATTCCTGATACGGCCATGATAACCAATCACATGCATACTGCCATGGTAAAGCCCAATTAAAATATAAAGATCCATAATATGGCATCCAAAAATCATACCAAAACAACGGTAAACAAGTATACATACCAGGATATGAATTCCATTCTCCATGAATTTGCATGCTAGGTGATGGAAAATGATTTTGGTACTGATATACATGCTTTTGACCTCGTCGTCGTTCTTGGGAACCCCATGTCTGAGTAAAACTATGTTGACTGACCTCTTTTCCTTTACACCCAGCCGGAAGTTGTTTGAAGGTTTTCTTCGGCTTTGCTATTTGTGTACTTCTAGGAGCACTTGATACTTGAACTTGTACAGTATCTTTAGGGACCCAAATCATTTTCTTACGTTTTCCTACAACCTTGCTTGTCTTACGGATGCATTGTGTAGTTCTAAGGGACGATGGTTGAACATCATCCTTGGCCTTAGTAATTTGGCTAGATTTGGGCACCCACACCATGTTCTTGGGCTTGCCTAAGCCCTTGCTAGTCTTGTTGGCTATATTATTACAAATTCTACTACCTCTCGGGACCCAAACCTTTCTAACCCATTTGTTCCTACCAAAGCCGAAACAACTAATTGTCACTTCCCCCTTGGTCCTCGTTGATTCGGCTTGTGATGGCTGAGCAAGGAATTTCATACTTTCTGGATTAGTCTTATGTACAGAGGAAGATTGTTTATCTAAGTTGTGCCCCCCTGTCTTCAGATGATCTGGAAACTTCAATCGGCCTTCATTAATAGCCAATTGTAACTGCTGACGAAATACATTGCACTTATTAGTAGTATGAGAAAAAGAATTATGCCACTTGCAATATGAGCGCCCTATCAAATCCTCCTGTGATGGCATAACACGATCATCAACAAACTTTATATGCTTCTCCTGCAGCAAACTATCAAATATCCTATCACAGTTTGTAAAATCAAATGTAAATCTTCTCTCCAGCCAATTCTTTTGGGAGAACGGTTTTAATGCTAAGCAAACAAAAGGTCCAGAATTTACATCTACCCACTCGGCTACACATTTGTTTTTACTCGCAATACCTAATGCCTTAAAATTATTTTCTACTAAATTAATATCGGTCTTTTTAACGTCTGCACCAAAGTTTTCCTTTGAAATATTAACCACCTGCTCTCTAGTATTCTTGGGCTCCAAAGATCCTGTGATAGGCAACGATGGTGTTGTCTCTTTAGCTTCAGCAACAACTGAATCATCTGGTGCAGCTCCACTTGATACTTTTTCACTAATACCATCTGGAATAAAATTGCCTATGTGCTCATTTTCTACAGTAGTTGTATCATGGACATCCCCTATTGTTTCAGGACAAGCCGATTTAGCAACAGTTACATCAGCTATACTATATTAGAGATATTAAGGTTTCTCTCTTCACCAAATTGAATCCTAGCCGAACCCTCCATATGTTCAGCTATTTTGTCCATAGATGCATCACATATTTCAGTTTCATCAACTGTTGTTTTAACACGAAATTCATATGGTAAAACGAAAGGCTCCCTCCGTTCCTTAACAAACATAGTCGACTCTTCATACAGAACAACAGCCGGCCTTTCGTTTTCTAAAACAATGTCTGCCCTTTGTCCACTATTACTTTTAGGTCTGAAATATGGCTTTTTATATGACTCTTCATGATCTCTAGTCTTGAAACCAGATTCTGTAAGTGCTTTGGTCAATTGATCTAAAAATTCCTTCGATGGGCTAGGCGCTTTTACCGAATACTTTTTCGCGTAAATTTCTTTTACTCGGCTAATAAAATCACTTGCAGCAGCTGAGCTACCTACATTAGGCATACTATGAACTCTAGTACAAGATGTGCCCCCCGGTTTACTAGTATTCATAGCAAATGACGTCTCAAAATAATTTTCTGAATCTGCCTTATCAGTTTGGTCATAAGGATTGTTCACCGGCATGCTAGATTCTGATGTACCAGGTGGTGCAAAAGTTACCGATGAATCAGAAGGCACAAATTCTTGCTGCATGCTACCAATATTAAAACCTGACGTACTAGGATCAACGATCACTGGTTGTCGCATATCATTAGTACTCAACGATGTAGGCATAGCAGCAATAGAAGAATAATTATCTGAGCTTGAAAAATATGCTTCAGAAATAGGTATAGTACTAACATCATGATGCAATGTATACCCGCACTGATTAGCCATATGAAAGGTGATGCAAGTGCGCTACTTACAATGGGTGTTATCTTAGAGTGTAGACTTGGAAGACTTCACGTGCACGTCGCCAAGTTCCTCAGTTCTTCCTCACCTGATGACTCCAAGTAGGACGCAATTCTTTTGGATCTTGAATTAGCAGCACAATCAGGTAACAATGCTCCCTCCTCCTCTGGACTTGCAGGAACCAAAAGTAGATAGATTCCCTTCTCTTTTTTGGATAGTTTCTCGATAAGAAACAATGTACCCAACAGCTACGCGAGATAACAAAGCAGGTCGACGTACAGCAGCCCGCGACGCGATGGTGGCAGGACTCCGGCTGCACGCAGGTGCATCCAGATAGAAGATATGATGCAGCACACGGAACAGCTCGCGGCGGTAGATTGATGCGATCTGCCGTGATAGCCTGATGCGGCGACAAAGAATAGAAATAGCAGATCGATTTTGTGATAGGAAAAATAGAAATTCGGCTGTAACCTATAGCCGAACCAATCGATCCCCAGCGGAGTCGCCAATTTGTTAGCGCCAAAATTCGGATCTTGGGCCAACAATACAATCTCGATCAAGCAAAGGATAAAGACCTCGATTACGGCGAGGTCGCCGGCTGTTTTTCAAGCAAGAACAGCAAAGGATACCGATCACGCTAACGTAGTGATCACCGGATGATTTACACGACAAATCAACAAAGAGATCTCACTTACGCGGAAGAGGCGACTACTTTACTCGACAAAGCAGCAAAGAGAAACAAAAGGGATAAACGAAATAGTAGATGTGTTTGATAATTGATCGGGGTTATAATCAGCCGTGACCTTCTTCCATTTATAGGCCGATGGACTTGCTATACCGAACAGATTCCAGACTTGAACCGACCCAACTTTGTTGCCCTATTACCGGAATCCTACACGTGACCGCACCATATCAGGTTCGCGTACAATACGCCTTGGTCGACAATGCAAACATTAAATTATTCCGGCCAGATGCTAATCATCCTAAGTACTGGAAACCTTATACGACTTACGTTCACCAATGCCATCCAGGTAGACGTCCTCCATGAATTCCATCACTAATCTGTCATGCTTTCACCCCTGCGACTCATCTCTAGCTCCATCTCTTATGCATCCTGCAAAATACAAACTTCCTGCCAAATTTGACCACCAACAGATGCTTTCACCCCATATGTGTTGTACAACCACTTTTTCGAGCTTTCCCTAGTAGCTTGTGTGCAGAATAGTTTTACAAGCGAAGGGGCCATATGTAAATTCTTAATTGGACATACACGGCATCCCAATCCAGCTGAAAGCCTAAAACTGGCGGATTTAAGTTGTCATCGAACCGGATCATGGCCTTAGATTGCTCTCTTACTTAATAATTTCTTTTCTTTTGTTCGTTGTGCCAGCTGGCCGGATGAAATGCTTGCAATCTAACCAACAGCATTTAAATGTATCTAAAAAGGGAACGTATCAGGTGGAAACCAATCTCTCCGTGCAAACTATGAAAACTTCAATCTGAGCCGCATGATGTTGATCCAGGGCGGGCGCTCAGGGGAGGTGGGAGGGATGATTTACAAGCTCGGGGGAGGTGGAAGGGGTGATTTGCAAAGTCACTTTTGCAAATCACCCCTCCCACCTCCCTTGAGCGCCTCCTTGGATCAACATCGTGTGGTTCAGCTTGAAGTTTCCATAGTTTGCACGGATAGGTTGGTTTCCACCAGATATGTTCCCTTCGGGGAGATTTATCGCCCTCCAGCAGAGATTGCCAAAAGATTGCCAAAAAATTATAACGGAGAGTCGGAGACTGAAGACAAATATAAAATCACTGCTATAGAGTAGACATGTTTTGTTAGACTGTTTTACAACTAGGAAATCTAATGGTTTAAGTAACTCGGATGGTGATTCACGTATCAATCAAAGGGCTCAAAACACTTGGTTGGACAAAAGTCTAACAAATAAAGTCTACTCTTTTTTCCTTTTATACTTTGGGCGGCCGCTAATTAGTAATTACCTCCGTTTCTTCTAATCAACGGTATACATCTTCGATGGATAGTCGTGTTAAGGGTAAAATGGTCATTGTACTAGTCTAGGGTTTGGGGTCCTCTTGTACTATATATATTCCCAATGGGGCTGGTAATACAACATACACATTCACAATTCCTAACATGGTATCACAGCTTCGGTTGTTCATCTCGATCCAGAGCTAGCCACAACAAATCGCTTCTGCTCGCCGTCCCCGGGAGGAGCGATTCTTGCTCCCGGGGGCGGCCACCTCCAGCCAGCCCCAGCACCAACCCCAAACCCGTCGTCGTCGTCGTCAAGCAGCAGCAGCAACCCAGATTCTTCAAGCTTCGAGCCGCCATCGACTGCTCAGGCGCCGGATCTGCGCCGCGCAGGACCAAATCGGTCTGCTTTCCCGTCGATGTCGCCGGATCTGCTCGGGACGTTCTTCCCCGAGCTCGACTTCGTCGATCCAGCGCCGCGCACCGGCGTCCTGGCCCGCCCTTCGCGCGGGCTCCCCTGCCGGCCACTACGCACCAGATCCCCGCGGACAGGCCGTCGACACCGCGCCTCCAGTCGCCCTCCGTCGCATCCTCGCCGCTGGGCCACCCACGAGCGCGCGGCCCTGCGCGCCGTCGCTTGCGGCCCCCTGCGCCTGAGCACCACGAGCCGCCGTCGCGCCGCGCCTGACAGCCGCGTGCGCCTGCCGCCGTTGCACGGCCACGCCGCCCCGTCGCGCGGCCCGCCGTGCTCCCCGCCTTCGCAGCTCTGCGCGCCCTCTTCCTCCGCCCCTCCTGCCCCGCACCCCTGCTTGCCTGCCGCCGCCTCCCCTGTTCGTTCGTGAGAGATGGTGGCGGCTAGGGTTATTCTGGGTGGGGGGCGTGATGCATCGCCTGGTGTGGGGATGTGGCTGTGCCCCTTTGGGCCGGTATGGGCTGTTTCCAATGCTGGGCCATCGCCTTCCAGTTCGGCCTGCTAGGCCACACTTGCAATTCGGCCTGCCTGCTGGATTTTCATCTTGCTGCTATTCCTGCTTTTGATCCAGCATCTTTTGTTGCTGCATTCCGCGTCCTTATTTTGCTGCTGCTTGATACTCAGTCTGATTAGTGTATGTTCTGTTGTGTCCATCCAAGTTCATCAATCCTGCTCCTTAGAGTTTGTTCTTGCCATGCGAGTCCACAACATCTTCGCCATTGTCGACTTCTACATTTTTACTTTATGGTTGGCCATGCTTTTGGTCAATGACTTCTCGTCGCTGGTGATGTCATTGTGCCTTTCCGGTCCTTGTAGCCTCTGACTGCTACCTTCGCCTCAGGATGCTCTTCCCTGTGTCGCGACGCGCCGCTTCTCTCCTCGGGACGCTTATCCCCGAGCTTCGGTGCCCCTCTGGACTAAAGGCACATTCATCGCCACGACTCTCTACCTTTGTGCTTCTCTTCGCACCTCTTCGGCGTGACAGGGATTAAGACTCAAGTGCAAGCGACAAGATGGAGACTTGGACTTCGGATGTATCACTTATCTAGTGTTGTAATGTGTCTAAGTTTAGCGCTTAGTATTATGTTTCCTTCCAAATGCAACGCTATTGCATATGCCTTGCATTTGAGGGGGGGGGGGGGGGGTTAAGGGTAAAATGGTCATTGTACTAGTCTAGGGTTTGGGGTCCTCATGTATTATATATATCCCCATTGGGGCTGGTAATAGAAACAGATTCACAATTCCTAACAAGTTGAAGGTTGTTTCCGGCATCTACGTCATTCCTAAATGCGTCGGTAGTTGTTGAAGACGAGTGAACATCCGTACATGGCCCCTCGGACAGGCAATTTTTTGGGGGGCTTTGACAATTGACGAATGGCGAATGTCAACTAGCACCAACATGCTGAGATTAGGTTTGGACAACTGACCTCAATTTTTTTAATTCTGTTGGTTGTTTTTTAGATGGGAACATATCTGGTGGAAACCAACCTCTCCGTGCAAACTATGGAAACTTCAATCTGAACCACACGATGTTGATCCAAGGAGGCGCTCAAGGGAGGTGAGAGGGGTGATTTGCAAAAGCAACTCTGCAAATCACCCCTTCCACCTCCCCCGAGCTTGTAAATCACCCCTCCCACCTCCCCTGAGCGCCCCCCTTGGATCAACATCGTGCGGCTCAGATTGAAGTTTTCATAGTTTGCACGGAGAGGTTGGTTTCCACCTGATACGTTCCCATCTTGATTACAACAAAAACACTTCGGTCCAATCAATTTTGGGATAGAGTTCACTGCAGCTTGCTCATCTTTCCTTTTGCTGTCCTTTGCTTCATGCTGAAGCCACAGATCCATCTTGATCTCGGGGACTTCAATTGCACATCCAACACCTGGTCACAATGCGCCAAGGGCTATTGGAACAGCTCTATGGGAACAGTGATCTGGATTGAGGCAATAGTAGTACTGGCTGCTGTCAACCTATTATTCATGGCCACCTTTGGGTCCCAGCGTCGCCGAAGCAGAAACTTCTTCATCCAAAAAGGTGTCTTGGGTGCATACGCCTTGTCCTCCTCTCTGGTATCATACACACTTGGTTTAATGCAGTCTTCAACAGTGAAGACTAACATGTTCCCCATTTGGGCCTTATCCCTATCTATCCTATTCGTTTGTGTCGACTCTATCACAGCTTATAGTCTTGACGACAACTACCAACACATGAGACTGAACTATCAGTTTATCCTCGACAGTGTATACCTTATGATGATAGTCCCATCTGTTCCTGGTTCCCCACTCACAATTGGTTACCTGTATGCGATATTTTCCCACAAAGTTAAACATAGAATGTTAGTGTGTAAACTGGCAACCAAATCATGGAACTTGAATAAAATGGTAGCTGATTACATGTATGTGGAACATATGAAGAGCAGATCATCCTACGACCCCGTCAGATTGAAAGGTTATCATTACCTAGTTGACTGGCCCCTCCACAAGTCCATATTAGAAGCTCGAACATCATATTCAGCACAATTGTCTGCGGAACCTGCTCAAGTCATTGACATAGATATGATTTGGTTGTGCAATGGTGGGTCACTAAGCCCAGAGCTAAAAGATGCATGTCTTTCCTTCTCTCTTTTCCATCTGTTGAGAAGGCGCTTCTTTGGGTTAGCGAGTGGTGAATCTTCACAACAGAAGACACATGATTTTGTTTTTAAGGGGCTGCTTGCAAAACGCGAGGATGGAACCATTGACTACAACAGGGTTTTCAGGGTAATAGACATTGAGTTACCTTTTATGTATGATTTCTTCTTCACGAAGTATGCCCTCCTTTATTATGGATCCAAAGCGTCAACGTTCTTGTCCCTGGCTGTAGCCAGCTTAGTACTTGCCATAGCTCATATTGTACCCAAACCCAAATTCCATCCAGAGGAGGACGTCGCCGCGAACAGCACAATAACTCAGGCTACAATTGTTATCACAGTACTGATACTAGTTTCCATTGGCCCGCTTGAGTTGCTACAACTTCTGCTTTATTGGACGACCATCTGGGGCAGAGTAACCTTTGTTTGTCAGTATATCAGAGAACAAGCAGTGAATTCAAGGGCAAGCTTCTGCATGAGGATTAAAGAGATTCTGACCAAGATTGGGGTGTCTGCATCAAACAAACACTACTACGAAGACAAGGTTGGGCAGTACTCGTTAGTCGAATCAGTGAGGTACTGTGACGATCCGAGTCCATCCGTAGCAAATGTTGACATCAGACAGAGGTACGACATCTGCTGTAGATTCCTAGACTTGTCTCCCTTTTATCATAACATGCACAAGTATGCACGGAAGGTCCGCAGTCAACGGCCTGGGAAACCTATTAAGGTGCCCACAGAGGTTAAACAGGCACTTGTGCAGTCTCTTGTGCGTACTGATGGTATACTAACTAACGGAGAATCATCACTGGTGTCTAATGGAGCATACCACCTCGTATGGACTTGCAAGAATGATGTGCACTCAGTCTTGGGCGCAACATGCTCCTTGGAAAAGGAAAATCAGACACACATTATTTTGACTTGGCACATCGCAACATGTTATTGTGAGATGGCAACGTTAAAATGTTTGTCCCTTAAAGTGGGAGGACAACTCAAGTTCAACTTCGACGTCGCCACGAAACTGTCCAAGTATTGTGCATACCTGGTGGTCTCAGCACCAAAGTTGCTTCCTGGGCACCACTATGATACAAGTTGTATGTTTGATGCCGTAGCAGCAGAAGCAGCGCAACTTCTGCCAGGAGACAAGTACGAGGCTATGAGAAGTTTGCCTGACTCAGCGGAGATGACCATCTTCCCGATGGGCGTGAAGCTGGGGAAGCAGCTGCAGGAGATGGAAGCGGGAACTTGCTGGAAACTGCTGGCAGATTTCTGGGCAGAGTTGTTGCTCTACGTCGCCCCGTCAGATAACGTGAAGGAACACATCGAATGCCTGGCAAAAGGAGGGGAGTTTCTCACACATTTGTGGGCGTTGCTCTCACATGCTGGCATTCTGGACAGGGGGCAAAGGAATGTTGTTGACATAGAAACTGCAAGGGCTGACCAGTCTTGTCCTGGAGAAGAATCACATGGAGATGCTTTGGGGTTTCGTCGTGCAAGCTCACATCCCATGACATGTGCAGAGAAAAGGGCTGCCATTGCCACCTG
The DNA here is from genome assembly GCA_012490785.1 of Eragrostis nindensis. Lineage (NCBI taxonomy): Eukaryota > Viridiplantae > Streptophyta > Magnoliopsida > Poales > Poaceae > Eragrostis > Eragrostis nindensis. Next base: position 319,986 of record JAAXCT010000048.1, on the reverse strand, counting down.
GTCCCCGAATCAACCAGCAATGAGTAGAAACCATGTGGAATGTAAGTATCTTTGTTTTTCCCTCCTTCGGAAAAGGTTAAAAAAATTTCTGAAATGTAGCATGTTTGTTCTCTGCATATGTTTTACAGCTACAAGTGAACAAGGCAGGGGAAACGAAGAGGTCCAAGGCGTGGCAACTTGAACATTCTTGAACTTCAGGAGTTCTGCCTGGATTCCCAGGATAGGTATTAATGATGTGAAATAATTTTTCCGTAAGTTCTGTTTTATTAAGCCACAGATATAAGAACTAAACTCTTCTACTTTTCAACCTGCAGAATGTGGCAATTCTGAATATCTTTGTCCTACAAGGGCGACAACCCTTTGGTTTTAAATTCGTCTACCTGATCTCATTTGCTACTGCAAGTGTGCCTGGGTGCTCGAAAGACTGCCTGGGTGCTCGATTACCCATATTAAGGCCTTTGTTTACTTGTTTCCGACCATGTACTGATTGTTTCTTGTTCTGTAGTTGTGGTCCTTCTTTTCATGTATTGGCGTCTAATTTACATCTTCTATTTCTCTACAAAATAAATGATAGAAATGCATGTCTGAGTACCTTAATTTATCTGAATTTGAAGCTCAGCGATCATTTGCAGAGAAATCAACTGCCATAAGCATTCGGAAATTGACTGCAGAACATCACGATTTGTTGGCTTGTTTAATCAAATTGCACATTGTGAATCTCGTGTACCGTAAAGGTTCTCTTCTTCTATCCTTAGTAGAGCAGAGGTATTTTTCGGCAGTAAAGAGCGAGCAGTTTTTCATCTTGATAGAGCAGTAGCCCAAAAACTCCTGAGGTTCAAACTGCGAAGTACATATTAATCTTCAGTGGTTGTAGACTCCTGGAGCATAAAGAAGTAGACCAAAAACTCCAGAAGTTCAAACTAGGAAGGAGTATACCTTCAGTTGTTTTATCCTTCGCCCCTGTATGCTGTACCATATTCAACCCGCAGGCAACATTGAATCAGAAACAGTTAGAACGCACATAGACGACAGCTGAATCTGATCAGTGTGTGCCAGTACGTACATTGAGACTTCTGTGCACAGCAAATCTTTTTGGTGTGCCACCGGAACTCTAGAGAGCTGAAACCCCAAGACATTTGTCCGGAATAATTGCAGTAATCGTCTGGCAATTCGAGGCAGCAAAAAAAGAGATTATATCATCAAAAAAAGGAGATGACCATTAATAGCAGCAGCGGGAACAACAATCACTGATACCTTAATCTGAATTTTAAGCATACAAGGCTTCACGTTTTTACCCCCAAGAACAGAGATGCTGAGTCAGTCATTCATCTCTGCATTCATTTTCTGCGAAGAAAGCACAGCTCCGGCCTGCGCATTCACGAGGCGCCAATGCAAATGTCAGGTGCAGAGTAGTCTCAACCTATGGCAATGCTTTCTGGTTTCATCGTACAAGCTCATACCCCTTTGACGTCGGCGGAGAAAAGGGTTGCCCTTGCCCCCTGTGCCAAAAAACCAACCAGCAACGAGTGAAAACTAATATGCAATGGGAGAGCTTATCCCTTTTTTTTTTTGTCAAAACAGATGAATATGTCTGAACTAGCTTTTACTGTCTGCATATATCTCTTTACAGCATTGGAAATTTCTGTCAAAGATAGAAGGACAATTAAAAGCAGAAAGGCAGTGGAAATGACCGGATCCAAGGCGTGGCAACTTAAATGTTTTTTGTCCAATATCTGAACATGCAGAATACACAACCTGATTGATCCCCTGTTGAGGCATTTTTGTTAATTATTCTGTACTAGTGTTTCTTCTTTCCATGTTATTTCCTTCTCTCTTTTTTTTCGAACCCTTTCCATGTTATTTCCAGTTGTTCTTACAATACCCCTTCTTTTCTGTATTGCCACAATAGATGTTCTGTTTGTCTGCTGAAGTGCACGTCCGAGTACCTTATTTGTTTGATGTTCCAGTTTAGCTATCATTTGTCTTGTAGAGTAAACTGCCTTCTGAATCTGGGAGTAACCAACAGCATTTTTCACAACTTGAATATCTGCCTGCAATTGCCAAGTTGTATGAGATTGAGATTCAACCAGAAGGTGTCATGGACGAAACATTTCTCCGTTATAGTTGTTACCAGATCTCTATCAGAGAACAGAAGACCAGAATGGTAGCATTCAGAGCTTGTTTTATTTCTGGCAATGAAGAGCATAATCCCTCTCCAACGGTGACCATTCTTCTATGTATTTTATCTGCATATTATCAGCTTATTAGAATGTTTCAAAAACTTGGAAAATAAATTTGACGTCATAAACCAGTAATTTATACTCATGCAAGCCGAGAGGGGCAGTCAATGCTAGTAGTGATCGCTGGAGCTGATTTTTGCTCCCATAAAACCATGAGTCATGATAATTCATTTGACAATCATTTGGACAGTCCGGAATGAGCCGGCCACGGTGACTGGCTTGCTATGCTCGGCGACTGTTGCTTAAGAACAGCCTACCGTACGATAAAGAAGGCAAGCATTTTGAATAGTGACTCTTCTTCACCGGAGACGGCGAGGGGACAGCAGTGGCAGAGGTGCACGCAGGGAACGGCCTGGCCGAGTAAGCAAACAGTCCTGTGCGTGCGAGAACTGCTCCAAGACGAGCTCGTGATGTCGGGCTTGCTGGCGCCGCCGTCTCGCGCCCTGCCAGACGATGGCCTGTCCAACAATCCAACAACGCGAATCTTGTGTGCCTGGCCGATGCTCGTGTGTTGTCCCGTCCGCCGGCCGGTGACTGCTCGCTGGCGACTGCATGCCGTGCCCTCTGTCAGCCGGCTTTGCCGCTCCCTTGGCCGCCCAGCTCGATCTCGGCCGAGTCCTCGAGATGCATGGTCGAGCTGAACCAAAGGGTGGCCATCCGGTCAGTCGGTCCAGGATTGTATCGTCATCGTCCACAGCAACGCAATTCCTCCACTCCGAACACCTCGCGTGCAGGTTAAGGGTGTAAATAAGTGACCTTTAGGATAACCCCCAACCTTTTTTAGTTCAACCAAATGAATTAATTTTTCAAATAAGCTCTTATTTTAAAAAATTAGTTCATTTGGTTAAATTAAAGAAGGTCGGAGGCGACCCTAAGGGCCACCAATTTTCACCCCTAGTGCAGGTGCGTCGTGAGGACGCCGCCGCGCCTCCCCCGCACCCGCCACGACGTGCTAGCTGGACTGCCGCGTCCTAACGGAAGAGCACGACTCCACGCAACTCGTTCTCTGGGACCCCGTCGCCCCGTGGATGTACTGCAACGCCGCGGGCGGTAGTGCTTGGCTTATGCTTGTCAGTGAGAGGGAAACGATATATATGCATGGACTCAACATACCATTATTAGTTCCTTGTCGGTGCGTCAAGCATTAACCAAATAATAACCGCAATATGCCTGACATGTCAAACAGCAATTCAAGTTTTTTAGGACGTGATCAGGACCAATGGGACAAGACAATAACGTAACATAAAAACTTGCACCATTTTTTTGTAAAGTGCTTAACAGAAAAGGAACCAATGGGACAAGACAAAAACTCTGCACGATGCTAACAGGAGCAGAATTAGGATCACCGATGGCCATTGGGAATCTCTTACTACAAGAGTTTTACGACATGACCAGGACGTACTCCTACTACAAATCATAATAACTCACACAATTATCTTTTCATGAAACTGCTCAACAAAAATGAAACCATATGTGACGGTAGTAGCTCCGCACGAAGCCAACAGCAGAATAACCAAAAAGGCTAAGCAAGAAAAAGACTTAGTAGACAAAAGCCAAAATAAGTCAGGACCTGCCTGAATAGCAAGTATGTGTACCTAAGACACACTAATCTTTCCCACAACTCTCAATCGTACCCTAATCTAAACAGGTCTCGTTTTCTCCACTGTACTTTCCTCGACCCCTCCCTGTCACATTGTTTTTTGTTCAGGATGTCTTCCTGACAAGCATTGCATTCCACATCCCAACTGTAAACCATAATCCAAAGATAACAAAACATGTATGAGATGCAAAGGGCAGAAGCAACATCACTGAACATGCGACCATATCATTCCAAGTTGAAACTTCTAATCCAAGCATATCTTGATCCATACATGACCAGTTACATGCATTACTTGGGATAATTTTTCTACCAGTCTCCACAAATGTTTAGACCCATCAGAACTAAGACACAGTAATAAAAGTCTTACTGGAAACATGTACTGGAAACATGTACTAAAGCATTGATCTGGCCAATGAACATGGCCACATTTCGAATAGCTACTACCAACTACGTACTCATAGCTACTAGGTCCACACAAGCCATCTTCCTTGCATATCCAGGTTTCCCTTACCCAGGCTCCAATCTGACTTGCCTGCTGTTTATCACCTGTTTTAAGCCAAATTCCTCATATAAGTCCAGATACCCAAGACAAGATACAATCAACTGGTTCAGAGAAACAAAGAGTTTATTCATAAAAGTAACTACTTCATTTCATACAGCCCATAAAACAGAACACAATGAAATCTCCTCTAGAACCACAAAAGAGTCACACTAAAATTTATAAAATCCATTAAACTTGCAGAAATATTGCCATATATATATAGATTTACCTACACCAGCATAGTCCGCCCATGTATAGCCACAGCACACCAAGAACCATTTTTTTCTCGAATACGCAGGAGAGCTGCGTATCTTTGTATTATAGAGAGGAAAAAAAGGGTCCCGTACATACTATGCCACCTCACTCCGGACCGAGCTATGAGGGGCAGATTACATGATTAGAAGAAACCGATAAACAGACACACAGATTGGCGAGACCTGACCAAGAAGTAACCTATCAACCCTATTCTATTACTCGACCAACCTCAAGCGTACGTAGTCCCCGTGCGCCAGCAAGACACCACATTTGGTGTTCGTCATTAAAAGCACGAATGATGTTGCTAATACTTGGGCTGGCTCCATCGAAAACACATGAATTACGATGCTTCCAAATCAGCCAAGCGCCCATGATGATGAGAGTATTCAGGCCCTTCCTTTGCTCCTTCTGAACTCTCTTACTAGCCTTCCGCCACCAGTTTGCAAAAGACGACTCATGTTGGTTTGGGACACATCTTTGCAAGCCGGACTGCTCAAAGATCTTGAACCAGAATTCACGAGCAAAAACACATGAAGTTAGGAGGTGCTGAATGTTTTCATCGGCCTGATCACATAGGGGGCATTGACTCGGGTGCGGTAGTCCTCGTCTAGCTAGACGATCCGCTGTCCAGCACCTATTACGAATTGCCAACCAAAGAAACACTTTGCATTTGGCCGGTGCCCAAGACTTCCACAGCCTCTTCCATGGTTCAAAGAAAGTTTTGCCATGAAAGAAGGCTCGATATGCTGATTTAGAAGAGAATTGCCCAGAAGTATCTAACCTCCATATGTGATTGTCATCCTCCTGAGTAAGCACAACTTCATGTATAATGTCCCATAGTTGGAAGTATTCAAACAGCCCAATCAATGATAATCCTCCCTGAATGTCCGTGGGCCAGCTATGATCAAGAAAAGCTTCAGCCACCGTTCGTTGCTTACGAATGCTCAATGGTACGCGGTCAACCACAGCAGGAGCTAATTCCGTAAGTGTGCACCCAAAGAGCCATTTGTCCGACCAAAAGAGAGTGTTAGTGCCGCTGCCCACCTGAGACTCTAACGCAATGGAAAAAAGTGCCATTGCATTAGCATGAATTGGAATATCAAGTCCCCTCCACGGCCTATTCATATCTGTCTTCTTGTACCATAGCCAACGGATTTGCAACGCCCAGCCCATGATCTCCAAGTTGAGGATGCCGAGACCACCAAGTTCAAGCGGCATGCAAACCTTATCCCAGGCTACTAGACAAGAACCACCATTAACTTGCTTTCGGCCTTTCCAAAGAAATGCTCTTCTTATCTTGTCAATTGCTCGGATAAACCACTTTGGAACGTTGAGCGCAATGAGAACATAAATGGGGATGGCAGATAGCACAAATCGAACCCAAGTGAGCCGCCCAGCCATGTTCATGAGAGCGGCTTTCCAACCTGGGAGTTTGTCTCCAATCTTCTCAATCCATGGTAGCAAATCAGATTTTCTTAGCTTCTTGTCCGACACCGGCAAACCTAAATAAGTACAAGGGAACTCTGCAGGTGTACATGGCAAAGTCGTGCACACCTCATCAATCTGTGCCTGAACACATCTAATGGGCACCACGCAACTTTTTTGTAAATTTGTTTGGAGCCCTGAAGCCTCCCCAAATTTTTGCAAGATTTCCATAGTAAGATTCATTTCCTCCTCTACCGGCCTGATAAATAGCGCGACATCATCAGCGTAGAGAGATATCCTTTGGCCCGGATTCCGTCTGGATAGGGGCTGCAAGAAGCCAAGCTCACTAGCCTTTGCAAATAGGCTATTAAGGACATCGGCGATAAGGGGTCCCCTTGTCGCAGCCCGCGCTTATGTCTTATTTGATCACCCGGTTCACCATTAACGAGCACACGTGTAGAAGCCGATGTCAGCAAGTTAGATATAAGATTGCACCAAGTCGACCCAAATCCCAAGTGTGCAAGAATTTCCAACAAGAAAGACCATGAAACTGAGTCGAAAGCTTTCGAGATGTCAAGTTTCAGGAATAAACTTGGTACCTTTTGCTTATGCAAGACCTTGATCGTTTGCTGCACCAAAATATAGTTATCATGTATGCATCGTCCACGAATGAACGCACTTTGGTTAGTGGCTACCAAAGTGTTTAGAAGGGGAGCTAGCCGATTTGCCATGATTTTTGTCACCAATTTTGCAAAGCTGTGCACGAGGCTTATGGGACGGAAATCCTTTGCTAGGAGAGCTTCAGCCTTCTTTGGAATAAGTGTGAGATACGCAGAATTGAGCAGCCACAACTTCCTAGCATCTCCCTGCTGCAAAGTGATGATAGCAGCCATAAAATCAGATTTTATCAAATGCCAACAAGATTTGTAAAACCTGCCAGTATAACCATCAGGCCCTGGAGCTCTATCTGCCGGCAGTGATTTAATAGTGTCCCACACCTCATCCTCTGTGATAGGGGCATCGAGCGCCGAGAGATCAAAGCCTTCTCTATGAAAGAAATTCAGATTGAGGGTCGAGGCGCGGTCCAAGGCTGTCCCCAACAAGCCATCAAAGTAGCTGAACATAACCTCCTGCTTTTCTTGCTGAGTAGTGACAACACGGTCCTCATGTAACAATTTCGGAATAAAGTTTTTCCTCTTCCGAAACCCTGCTTGCCTGTGAAATAAAGCCGTATTGGCATCACCGTCCTTGAGATAGCGGATACGCGAGCGAAGACGAGCTATGGTCCGCTCAAGCGATGCTAGCACAAGACAATGTTTCTTAAGTTCGCAGCGCAGCCAATTCTCATCTTGGGTTAGAAGCCTCTGATCCTGTGCAATTTCTAGACGATGGAGTATCTCCCGTGCAAGGGCTAGTTGAGATTTAATATGGCCAACCTGCCTCTGGCTCCAAGATTGGAGTGCACGTGTGAGTCTTTTAAGCTTGATAGACACCCGTTCCAATGGACAAGCTGCACGCACTGGTTCATTCCAAGAACTTGCAACTACGTCATGAAAACCAGGTAGCTTGGTCCAGTAGCTCTCAAAATGAAATCTCTTCTTTCCATGAATCCCCTCTTTCAGTCCAAGAACAAGCGGACAATGATCAGAAATTTCAGTAGCTTGACTCTGTAGAATGCACTCTGGATAGATGGACTCCCAATCTGCTGTACAGAGCACCCTATCCAACTTGACGAGAGTTGGAGCCTCTCGCTCATTCGACCATGTGTACCTTCTCCCTAGAAGGGGAATTTCCTTGAGCTCAAGATCATTAACAAACCGTCGGAACCGCCCCATCATGGCTCTATTTAAATTGTCATTATTCTTATCTTCCGAGGAATATATCATGTTGAAATCCCCGGCCACTACCCAAGGACCGGTGCAGTTGCTCCTTACGTCCCTCAACTCATCTAGGAAACCAACTTTCTCAGCGTCTTGATGTGGACCGTAAACACCAGTAAACCACCAAGATGGCTCCGTTTCCGAAACGAATTTCACCGAAACTGAGTGTCTGTGGACTCTCCAAGTTTCGGCCACCATGGCGCCCTCCCGCCAAGCAACTAGGATCCCTCCACGGGTTCCTTGAGCCGGAAGAAATACAAAATTCTGGAAATCACGACCAAGAAATGAGATGACATCAAACTCCGATACATAAGCTAGTTTAGTTTCCTGTATACATATCAAAATAGGGCGACATGCATCAACCACTTTCCGAACTGAATCCCGCCTGGCACGGTCATTGAGACCCCGTGCATTCCAAATCAGAAAATTGGATGAATCCATTGGATGAGATAAAAGATACGACCAAGACAACAACAGCTAGGCTGTAGACAACACCTCTGCCTGCCGTTCCAGAACATCCGGTGGCATTTTCTTGCCTAATAGAGCAGCAAGCGCGGCCACATGCTCCTTACTCAATGGAGTTTGAAAGAAACGAGCATACTTGTCCAATACTTCTTCTGTGAGTCGTTCTTGCCCTTCAGTGAAACCAAGCCGACGACAACCGTAGCAGCAGATTGACGATCGAATTCCGGGGGAAGTTTTGCAATACGACGGCTCCGTCGTGGCGGCAAGGTAGTTGCCGCGGGCTGCCGGCGACGCCGCTGTGGATGGGTGTTTGTGACATCCCATGTCACTGCAGCCAGCTTCTGAAACCAACTCAAACTGAACTGAACCAAACATCAAGTCAAATTCAAATTCGAGTTTCAATTTCAAACAATAGTCAAATCCACATGTCTGAAGGAACCCCAAATATTTTAATAACAACTTGGAAAACCAAAAATACCAGTGGACAGCCCTTCCAAAACAAGAATTTTGGAGAATTTTTGGTGATTTTTGAAATTCATTTGAATGCTCAAATAAATCACCTAAGCTTAAGTTTTGCCCAACTTTGACCAGCTGCCATTTGAATTCCTTTGTGAATCAGGCTGTGCATGTTGGTCAGTAGATAGATCTCTTCGAGATCTTTCCGATGGTACCAAAATTGCTAATTTTGGAGTTCTCTTGCTAGCCCAATTTGATGTGCCAAAGTTTGGGAAAAAGCAGAGTTTGAATAATTCCAGGAAAAGAAAAGATGCCGAGGGCCCACCTGTCAGCCACTCGTATCTCACTGCGCGCGCCGGAATGCTATCGCCGCGTGGCCGACGTTGTACGGCGCCGTCGCACGGTGCCCGGCCCCGCTCCCCGGCGTGTCGCGGCCCCAAAAACGGCGTCCCGCACCCCTCCTCGCTCTCCCTCGTCCATTTCTCCTCACTCCCGAGCCGCAACCCTAGCTCGCCATAGCCGCGCCCGAGCTCAATCCCTGCTCGCCGTCGAGGCATCTCTGGCCAAGTCAGCGCGCGTGGAGCTGCGCGGGAATGGGGTGAAGCTCGAGTCAACGCCCGTTTCTTTCCCCGCGCATCCAACCTCCGGATCGACGAGATCTTCCTCATGGCCGGCGATTGAAACCCTCCGAGCTCGTCGCCGTTTCCGCCTCTCTCGGTGAGTGATCCTTCGATTCCTCGCGCATGGAGGTAGGCAGGCTCGTCGCGCACACCCTTGACCTCACCATTTTGCTCCTTCCGCAGCCGAGTGACCGGACTTCGAGTTTTCCCCGCCGCCGGTCAACCCCGCTCCGACACCCCTCCGACGAACTTCCGCTTCCGCCACTCCTCCTCGTCAACGCGTTGTTCGCCGAGCTCCGCGAGGAGCTGCTGAAGCTCGCGCGCACGCAAGTTCGCCACCGCGCCTCCCCAGTTCGCCGGAACGCCGTCGTTCCATCGTCGCCGTCCGCTTCCTCGCCGCCGAACCACCCCGGGGCCTCGCCGTCGACGTCTTGTTCCCCGCCGCGACCCGCGCCATCACGGTGAGCCGCGCGCCCCTCACCCTTCCTCACCCCTTCCTCTCAGCTCGCCGGAACGGCCGCCGTGCCATCGCCGGCGCCGAGCGCGTGAACGCCATGGTCGCCCGGGCCAGATCCAGCGCTGCCCAAACCCTATAGCCCGGCCCGTAACCCAGATCCAGTTCGGCCCGTGCTTTTTCTTAATTTCGCGAATTTCTTTAATTCCTCAGAAAATCACAGAAGCTTGTAAAATTCATATAAAATCGAAAATAAATCGTAAAAATACGAATCCAATTTTGTTGGATTCCTTGTGACCTGCTCTATCCAACAAAAATGTCAAATCACACAGTGGACTTCATCTACTTCCTGTACAAATATCTTTATACAGATATTGTTTAATCCTTCATAATTTATCTGTGGGTCCATAAATCTTGAACTCTTGCATGCTTGTTAAGCATCTGATAACACACATACAAAACATTTTCCCACTATCATATGATGTTTAATTATTTTCTTATGATTTAAATCGTGTTCTGCATTGTATAAATTATTATAAATAATTCGTATTACAATAAATTGTCAAACTTCACCGCAAATTACTTCCAGTGGTGCACTTCACCAGAAAAATGCCACTGGACATAAAGTGATTTTCGAAATTAATTTAACCAACTAATCAACTTAAGTTAATTAAGCAATTAACTTAATCAAGAGTCAATGAAGGAAATACTTCAGACGAAAGTAATTAATTAAGTTAATCAATTGCACTTACAGTGTAAATGACTGTCTCTTTAACTATTTAAATCATGTTGCATCATATTGTATTACATCTAATTTGCATTAATTTCCTTGTCATGACATATAGTGACCGAGGATACCCCGGAGCCGCTGGATTTCAAGCTTCCGGAGGAGGTGCAGGAGGAGGAGCAGCAGCCACCCACTGACCCCGCTAGCTTAGCTTCTGAGCCAGGCAAGCCCCGGTGCATGCCTTCCTGTTTAGATTTTTATTTTCTCACTTGATTGGGGCTAGTAATTGATTGTGCATTAGGTTTATTAGGAGTTGATGTGAAACCTTAGAACTGCATCAGGACTACCCTTCCAGATCCTACCTTGTGTCCTAATTTGTAGTCGTTGGTTCTAGGGTAACGTTAGAGCTTGCTATGCTTAGTGGCTAGCGGACGGTAGAAGACGAGTGGTAGGTCCCACTCGCATGATAGGAATTTTACTCTGGATTGCACTAGCAGAATTTAGGATTGTTGCAGACCGGACGGGGGTTGTTTGTGTAGGATGGTTGGAGAAGGCTGGGCCTTCACGGTGGTAGCCCCGTCTGTGTCGGTTAAGGACCGTTCGTTGTTGGCCCTATTGAGCAAGCTTGAACGTACTGATTCACATGCTGGTGTTTTATGGGCCCAGTAAACCTAGTAGCCTGTGACGCCCTAGGGGTCTAGCGGATACTTGCACTTTCTATCATGGTACTTGGGAGAGAAGGGATGCCTCCCAATCGGGGCGTACGTCGGGGACGGGGACCGTGCCGGAGGGCCTTTCTCGGGAGGTGTGAGACCCAGCCAGCACTAGGGGGGAACAACGTAAACGATTGCCGCATACGCCTTTTGGCGTGTGCGTCGTGTGGTCAGGTTTCTCCTGCAGGATGTACATCGATGCCGCCGCTCTCGGAAATGAGCACCCACTTGTTCAGTGCGCCACATCGTAGTGTGATTTATGGATGATGATGATGATGATGCTAGATTATTACTGTTATCTTTATATATCTTGTTGTACACTGTATTATGTGATGCATTGTTACTTTATACCTGCTTTAGAGATAAGTGCACTGTTTTATTGGTTAAGTACTTAATTGGAAATAAAAATTAAAATTAGGATCAAGTAATTAGCGCAGATAGATGCAAGTGAGTCAGCCTGCCCTTTTGTAGCCTTTGCATTCTAGGAGTCGGCTGTAGTTAGCCACGTTGACGGGTAAGTCTTGCTAAGTAATTAGTACTCAGGGTTTGGCTCTCTATGTTTTTGTGCAGGTATCATTTTTGCTTCCGCTGTTGCTTGGTGGAGTTTCTCAGCAGGTCCACGTCGCAGGGCTTCGATGTGCGGCCTTTGTATCGTCGAGAGTGGTAGTTGTTTTAGGTATCTTCAGACTTCCGCTGTGCTACTCACGTGTTTTAAATCATTTGAGACTTGTAATAACTTAAAGATGTAAATATTTGTGCTCATTTATGTGGTGTACTGTTGTGTCTGTTCATCAGCACTTCCGACTCGATCCTGTGGAAAGCGGAAATGCTACAGTGTTGGTAGCATCGGTTGCAGCTGCCTGGATATCTGGTTTATAAATGCCACCGCCGGGGGATTTGGCGGCGATGGAGGTACAGCCGAGGGCGATGGCGATGGAGCTGCAGTCAGGGTAGCCGGTGGCAACGGAGGTGCAGCCGGGGGAGCCGGTGAAGTGGTAGACTCAACATGAGCAGTAGAACGTCGTGAGTAAACAAGCATGGCGCCATCATTGCGGCCACGACGTCCTTCATGAACCACATGCTCCTCTAGTGGCTCGTTCGGAAGTACATCCTCTGTCGGACGCCAAGTGAAGGGCGAAGTGGCTGCTGTCTCAGCGGCGCAATACTCCGGCGCAGCAATCCGGCGCGGGGTGCATGAGGGGGGCACATCGTCATTGCATGGTAGCTGCTGAATATCTTCTGTGGCTAATGTGGTGGAGGTGTGGGGCACAACATCTGAGTCAGGAGGCAAATCGACTGGTGTAGAGGATCCGCCAGGTGCCTCGACTGACTCAGGAGGCGTCACCAGGCCATCATCTCGGGGAGGCGAGTGCATAAGAATTGATGGCATTACGAACCTCGCCATAGTAGGAGAAATAACTGAAGGGACATCTTCGGTAGTAGGCGCCTGTTCTCGACCGTTTGACAAACAGCTCCCCTCGTGCTCCACCACCTTGGGCTCTGTAGAGTCAATCAAAGCGGCATCCACAGTAATAGCTTGCTCTTTGGAACATGCAGCAGAAGGCGGGTCGTCAGCCTCAACAGATTGTGCCTCGTGGCACATCCCGGAGGCGGACGAACCCCCAACATCCTGCCTTGGAACGTGCGCATTAAATTCTGCAGCTGTGCCAAGGTTGGCCGGCGGTGGCTCGGACTCTGGCAAGGTCACGCGCCGACGTTGGTGTCGCCGAGAATCTTCGCTGACATCCCCTCTCGGCGGCGACGGCGCTGGCCCACCCGGAGCCCCCAAGAGATGAGCAGCGGAGACCGAGAGAAGAGCAGCGATCGCAGAAAAGAACACGGCCCGGCGCAGCTCATTCTCCGCACGGTTGATGCGGTCTGACCAGTCGACGACGCATGGGAGGGATAGGGCCGAGGGGGCGCCACCATCTGAGCCTGAAGGCTCAGGAGAGACAGCCGCACCGTCACCCCCACTCCCAGGTTGAGCAGCAGCAGAACCATCGCGACCCGGACGGCGGTGATGGCGCGGTCTACGACGGCGCCGCCGGCCACGACGCACGCCGGAGTCCGCAACCACAGCACCACCCATCACAGCCGAGGTATTCACGGGAGGAGGATCATTGCTCGGGACATCTTGTGGTTGATTCACTGCCGAAATCCTTCTCCAAACCGGGACCCTAGCACTGCCAGTACCCGCCGAGGACGCCAATGCCGCAGGGCCACCCGGCACCACGGGCCTCGGCACTGGCGAGATCCTCGTCCAGACGGAGCCCCGGGCACCACGTTCCGGCCGCAGCAGGGCACCCTCACGACCCGGGCAGGTGAATGACCGGTGACCGGTGGAAAGGCAACGGAAACAGCGGGTCCGCGACCGGCACTGAGCAGCACGGAGAGCCGACGAGAAGCAGTTAAAACACCGGCCCCGAAGATCCGCCGGGATCGGGCTTCGACGCCGAGCACGCATGCGGCGGTCCGCGCGAGATTCCACCGTCACCCAGCCATCGGCGTCGGGGCCGCGGCGTGCCGGACAGGGGCGGTGAACCTCAGAACGAAGGACTATCCGAGGGGCAGGGGCCTGCACCTGAGTGGGCGGCCTCACCGGCGCCGTGGAAACCTGAGAGTCGACGACGACGTCACGAAATGAGCGCAGGCCCGTCGACCTGCCCTCGGAGCCACCCGAGGCGTCGGAAGCAGGGCTGGAGTCACTCCAGCGAGCTTCCTTTGAACGACCAGCTGGCCGGAACGGGGCCGCGAGAGGAGACAAGGAGGAGGAGGAACCGGGCGCCCTGGGTAGAGGAGAAGCCGCAGCGGCAGCGGCGGGGGGGCTGGTGGACGCCGGATCCAGAGTGGACGCCGGCGGTGGGTTGGGAGGGGAAGGGGCGCCCGGGGGAGGGGAGACGTCGGGAGTCATTTTCACTAGAAACTAGAATTTTTCATAACATTGCAGCAGTCCACACCAAGAACCATGATTTAAGTATATTTATTTGATCAGCAAAATTGCATTTTTTTCTCAACTTCCAAACTGCATTTTGACAACTGTTACTGGTTATCGTTTTCTATTATGAAACAATCATAGAAAGATTCCAAACCTACAACATTTTCCCAACTGTTACTGGTCATTTCCATATATCCATAGTTATAGAAATTGGGATCACCACCTTTAACTCCAATCATAACCCCTTCTGGTGGAATGATCCCCTTTTTTTCACCTCCATTTAGGTACATCTCTCTCAGTGAGCCTTCGAAACTTTTAGATCAATTTACCCCATTCCTTGAGGAGAATACATCATTCAAAGTTCCTCTCAAGCTTTGAACCAACAATTTTTTTTTAATTTTATTTTTGTGAAGGTTTGACCCAACAAAATTATTCCTAACAGCTTTCATGGCTAAATAGATGAGGATCTAAAGTAGTTTCAGAAATTACAGTAAATTGAAATCTAAGAGGACAGTTCCCGTCCTAGCAGTAGGGTTTTTCCATTCCCCAATTGGAAGCATGAAAAGCCAAGCGTTTCTTTTATAGAATAAATTACTCCTCTCCGAAACTCAGAATCAATGCTTCTACATGAAAAATGTTGACATCTTTTGAAGTATACTATTATTTCCACAACTGTACCCATGGTCATTCACCTCAGGATTCTGAATTTTACCAGCCAAATGCCAAAAATAGCCAGGTTGACAACAACACAAAACTAATGTCTCTTCACACAATGATCAAGCACATGTAAGTACACGGTGCTTGTTTTGCATATGTCAATGCACAAAATACTAAATTTGTCTTAACCATTCAAATTGAATTAAACGAAACCACCATCTCATTCTATCAAGCAGAGCAAACAAATACCAGAGAATAGCAGGTAGCTTACCAAAACAATCTTTGCATCGGCTCACTTAATCTCTGCAGGCACCTTGGGAGCACTAGTTAGCTGATCACTGTCTTCAGGTAGCAGCGGGTGTTTCAGACCCGAGGAATTGACGACCTCAGGGTACACGTCCATGGCCAGTTGCCTCATGTCCATCAGTCCCTTGACATATCTTGTGTGCTCCATGCTGATGAGCTTGTGCTGACAGTCAATCTTGACGGCACGCAGCTCGTCTTTCGCCTGCTGAAGCTCCTTGGAAAGTCTGCCAACCTCAACTGAATGCACCGTGTTTGCCTGTTAGCAACCAAGCTACTATTTGGAATTACCAACCAACGATACAGCAGTTTGGTTACAAGTTGGGGTAGAACTACTGAAGAAGAAAGGGGAATTGCCGAAGAGAGGGGAAGAACAGAGGAAGAAGGAAGAAGGCAATAGCATTCAGCTTTCTGATAATGATTGATTCCTTCCTTCGGCCGCCAGCTTCCCCTTAAGTGGACGACGCCGCCCTCTCTTGTTGGGCTTCACGATTGTCGACCCATTCCGGCCCAGTGACACTCGCGTTGGGCTTCCTGGCGCGCTGGCTCCCGCGGGCCTCGTCCTTCCTTGCCGATGCCGGTCGCGCCACAGTAGCTTCCTGCCCAGGAGGAATGGTAACACTCCCCTCCTCTTGAGATGCTGCTTGACCCCAAGCAGGAGCGCTAGGGAAACGGCTCTTGATCGCTTCGAGGTCCTCCCAAGTAGCAAGATCTGGATCCAGATGAGACCAACGCACCTTCACTTGCGCCACCATGCTACCACCACGGCTAATCATTCTCTTCCGGATGACCTGTAGAGGAACTTGGACTGCAGTAGCATTAGATGGAAGTTGAGACACCACTTTTACCTTAGCACCCAGAGCCGGTTTCAATTGAGAGACATGAAACACGGGGTGAATCCCACTGGCTTCTGGTAACTTCAACCTGTAAGCAACAGCGCCCACTTTGCCAATAATCTCATATGGTCCAAAGAACTTGAAGGATAATTTGTGATTAGCACGGGCTGCCACTGAGGTCTGCACATACGGTTGCAGTTTCAAAAATACCTGATCCCCAACAGCAAAAGAACGATCAGATCTGTTCTTATCAGCCTGTTGTTTCATTCTGTGTTGAGCTCTCAACAGATGTTGATGCACCAGTTTCTGCATTGTTTCTCTTTCCTGTAACCATTCATTCAACCCAGATACAGGTACTACTGCAGAAGCTGTAATGCCAAAGTGTCTTGGAGTATAACCATATAGGACTTCAAATGGAGATCTATTCAAAGCAGAATGATAACAAGTGTTGTACCAAAATTCTGCTGTGGCTAACCATTCTTTCCACTTCTTTGGACAGGCATGAACAAAACACCTTAGAAATGTTTCCAGACACTGATTAACCCGTTCAGTTTGACCATCAGTTTGAGGGTGATACGAAGATCCCATTTGCAGCTGCACATCAGCCAATTTGAACAAGGTTTGCCAGAATCTACTTGTAAAAATTCTGTCTCGATCTGAGATAATGGCTTCAGGTAACCCATGTAACTTGTACACATTATCAAGAAAAACCTTGGCTACTTTTTCAGCTGTGAAAGGGTGTAGCAGAGGTAAAAAGTGCGCATACTTAGTGAATTATCCACCACAACCAAAATACAATTAGCAGCTCCAGATTTTGGTAAACCCTCTATAAAATCCATAGAAACAGTTTGCCAAGCTTGTTGTGGAACAGGTAAGGGTTGGAGTAAACCTGGATACTTTGCTCTATCAGGTTTAGCCTGTTGACAAGTGTGACACTGTTTGATAAATTGATGCACAGAAGATTTCATACTATGCCATGCAAAGAATTGCTTGATTCTCTTGTATGTCACAGGTATCCCTGAGTGACCTCCAACAGCCGATGCATAAAAAGCTGATATAATCTTGTTCTGCAACTCAAGATCCTTGGCTATCCAGATCCTTCCTTTATACCTTAACAAACCATTGTTAAATGTAAATGGTCCATGAGTATCAGATTGTACTGATAGCTTTGTTACCAGCTCGGAGGTAGTTGGGCCTAAAGGATAACCAGCCATGACTGCTTCCAACCAAGGGGTGGAAACTGAAGATATGGCCAACACTTGCAGGTCTTTGTGAGATACTCGAGACAAAGCATCAGCAGCTCCATTCTCCACACCCTTCTTGTAGACTATTTTGTACTGAAGACCAATGAGCTTAGCATACACTTTTTGCTGCCACACTGTATTCAACCTTTGTTCATTTAGCTGTGCTAAACTTTTGTGGTCAGTGTAGATAATGAACTCAGCATGCTGTAAGTAAGATCTCCATTGAGTAATAGCAATGATGATGGCCAAGTACTCCTTCTCATAAGTTGATAATCCCTGATTCCTAGGACCAAGTGCTTTGCTGAGAAATGCAATAGGGTGACCATCCTGCAATAACACTGCACCCACACCTGAAGCACATGCATCAGTCTGCAGAGAAAATGGTTTGGAGAAATCAGGTATTGCTAAAACAGGAGATGTAGCCAGTGCTTCTTTTAGTGTCTCAAATGCAGTTTGATGCTGAGAGGTCCAGACAAACAAGGCATGTTTCTTGAGTAGATCAGTGAGAGATCGACTGATAACTCCAAAGTGCCTTACAAACCTCCTGTAATATCCAGCCAACCCAAGAAAGCTTCTGAGTTCTTTAGTGTTAGTAGGAACAGGCCATTTTTGAATGATATCAATCTTGGCAGGATCAGTAGTTACTCCCTTCTCACTGATAATGTGCCCCAAGTAAGTTACTGTCTGTTGAGCAAAAACACACTTAGAAAGTTTCACCTTCCACTGATCCTTAGCTAGTAGCTGCAGCACTTCCCTGATGTGCAAGATGTGGTCCTCCAAGGAGGCACTATAGATGAGAATGTCATCGAAAAAGACTAAAGCACATCTTCGGAGCACTGGCTGTAAGGTCTCATTCATAGCTCCTAAGAATGTACCCGGAGCTCCAGTAAGACCAAAGGCCATGACCTTAAACTCAAAATGCCCAATATGAGTTTGAAAGGCAGTTTTATATTCTTCACCAGGCTGCAGCAGAATTTGATGGTAACCAGATGCCAGATCCAGAATGCTAAACCAACGAGCCCCAGCTAGCTCATCCATCAGTTCATCAAAGATTGGCACTGGATTTGAATTTCAGTGTCAATGCATTCAGATATCTATAGTCTACACAGAAACGCCAGCTTTTGTCTTTCTTTTTCACCAACAGTACAGGAGATGAAAATGGACTCATACTTTTCTGGATCACCCCTTGTAACAGCATCTCTTGAACTTGTTTCTCAATTTCATCTTTCAAAGCAGGTGTGAATCTGTAAGGTCTGATATTCACTGGTTTAGCACCAGGCACAAGGGGAATAGCATGATCACACTGCCTGCTAGGAGGTAAACCACTTGGCTTCTCAAACACCACAGCAAATTCTTGCAATATGTCTTGAATAAAGTGAGGCCAGCTCTGATTAGATGGTTTAGAAGGTTGATCATCTTGTACTGAACAGATCTGGATCACTGACCCTTCAGGAGCTTCCTCAGAGATACCCTGCAAAATTACAGTGGAGCCCAGATAAGGAATTGAGAGCCATTTACTAGCCCAGTCAATTTTCATGGGACTATAAGCTTCCAGCCAGTCCATTCCCACCACCATGTCATAACAGGGAATGGTCAACACCTTGATGTCAGACTGAAACATACAATCTTGGATTGACCACTGAGCATTTGGAATGTGTGAATGACATTGAATAGTGCCCCCATTTGCTACCTGCACTCTGTGATGAACTGGTAGTTGAGTAACCCCTTGCATTACTGCAGCCACTTTTGAGTTGAGAAAAGTATTGGTGCTACCAGAATCAATGAGAGCTAGAATGTCCACACCTTGAATTGTGACCAACAATTTCAGTGTTTTGGGACCTTCTTTACCAGATACAGCTTCTCTAGAAATAGCCATGAAGCACTGATTGTCTTCAAATCAGGCAAAGGTTTGTCCCCAGTTTCCAGTTCCTCACACTGAAAAAGTTCCCAAATCTCCTGCATTGCATGAAACTGAACTGTTTCAGCACATTTGTGACCATACACATACTTTTCTGCACACTTTTCACACAATCCCCGAGCTCTTCTATACTGCCTGAGAGCTCTCAGCTTGTCATCAACAGAATGTGCTCGAGCTGCTTCAACACTTCTCTTGTCATCGGCTTTGTGACCATTCAGAGATGAATCATGCTTGGGAGGAGCCGGAAGAGGATAGCCACCTCGAGTAGAGTTTCTGGCCGAGTAATTATCTGGCCTGCGATAATCCCGCTTGCGTGCTTCACCTGCTTCTTCCTGCACAAGAGCCAGGGCGCAAGCATCATCCAAGTCGGATGGTCTTTGAACCATAATAGCAGATTTAACATCATGTTTAAGGCCATCGACAAAACGAGTGGTGTAATAAACTTGATCTGGATGTGATTCGTAAGCTACCAACTGATCTACAAGGGAGGAAAACTTTTCCACATACTCAGCTACTGTTCCATCCTAACGGATGTGAAACAACTGACGAATCAAGGCTTCATGTTGTTCCTTCCCAAACCTTCCCAAGACCAGTTTACAGAATTCTACCCAACTAATGCCCTTGAGACGGCGCTCAGCTGATTGCAACGAACGCGCCGCCGCACCTTCAAAATGCATAGACGCGACTCGGATCCACATGGATGAGTCAACGCTATACATCTCAAAGTAGTTCTCACTGCGGCTCTGCCAGAGTTTAGGATTTTCACCATCGAATTTAGGAAAATGCATCTTAGGTAATTTGCCGTGCAGGTGTCGATCAGAAGCAGCAGTATCAAAACGTGACAGTGAATGCTTAGGCAAAAACCCAGAAGAGTGGTGAAGGGAATCCTTGTTCGTACCATTGTCCGGGATATGAGTGTGGGTGTAAACCGCCCCAAACTCATAATCCCGGTGTGGTGAGGCATCACGGTGCCCATGAGGGCCGTCGACTCGCGCTCCGGTGGACTGGTGCGCGCCGGTCGACATGGGATCTCTGAGAACGCTTGGCTTGGAGCAGTTTACCTCGCGCATCTCGCGATCCCAGGTGGAGGTGTACTTGGAGATTTCGGTCTTGACGTCGTCGACGGTAGCTTTGACGTTGTCGACGGTGTGCTCGATCCGAGGCCGCCACGCCTCGAACGCAGCCGCCGCGGACTCCAGCGCGGCCACGCGTGTGGTCGCCGCGGCTTCGAGCTGCGCCCAGCGCTCGGTCGACGCCACGTCGACGGTCGCCATGTACGCCGCGACGGTGTTGTGAATCTCCGCCGTCACCGCGACGGCGTCGTTCACCGCGGGAAGCGCGGCGATTGTGTCGACGCGTCCTTCCAGCGCAGCGACTCGGGACCCCCACTTCTCCTCATGCTTGGCGAAGCGCTTGTCCATCTCGTCGATGAAGAACTTCGCCTGCGCGTCGAGGGCGAGCTTGAGGTTGGGGTCGATTGCTCCGGCCATCTTCGCCAATCTCGTGTAGTGGTGGTGCGACGCCTCCAGGTTCAAGGAATCGGTGTCTCTGATACCAATTGTTAGCAACCAAGCTACTATTTGGAATTACCAACCAACGATACAGCAGTTTGGTTACAAGTTTGGGGTAGAACTACTGAAGAAGAAAGGGGAATTGCCGAACAGAGGGGAAGAACAGAGGAAGAAGGAAGAAGGCAATAGCATTCAGCTTTCTGATAATGATTGATTCCTTCCTTCGGCCGCCAGCTTCCCCTTAAGTGGACGACGCCGCCCTCTCTTGTTGGGCTTCACGATTGCCGACCCATTCCGGCCCAGTGACACTCGCGTTGGGCTTCCTGGCGCGCTGGCTCCTGCGGGCCTCGTCCTTCCTTGCCGATGCCGGTCGCGCCACAGTAGCTTCCTGCCCAGGAGGAATGGTAACATTGCCTTCTCGAGTGCTTCCTTTGCCAGCCGAAGCTCTTCGCGGAGTTGGGCGGGACTGTCTCTCGCTACCTGCAGCTCCAGCTTCAGTTGGGTGATCTCCTCCTTGCTCTCCTGGAGCTTCTTCTCCTTTCCAGCAAGCTCATCCACGGCCATCTTCACCTGCTTGAACACCCCTGCCATGCTATCCACCAAAGCCTGCGAAAAGGCGGAGTGCTCACTGCCGGAGACGTTGCGTAGTCCTGCTCCCGCATGAGCAGAACCCAGTGTTGTCGACGTCTCAACGCCGCTATGGCTCTGCTGTGGTGGAGGCGTGGAAGATTCCAGCGACTTGCGCTTCCTCGACTGATCGATTGTTACAGCGATGGCAGTGGCTTCCTCTTTCACTGCCGCGAAATGATGCTGCGGGGTGAGAATGACATGATGGCCGATGGGCAGAGTGCGCTCGGAGATGAACCGCATCACATCAATCCCCTCTTTCCCCATGGCAGCGGCCTTGTCCAGCAGCTTTTGTATGGCAATCTTCTCAGGAGTCGTTAACGTCGGCTTGCGGATGGCCACTCTGCTTGGTTCACCCCACTTCACAGGGCATGGCCACGACGTCGTCGCCGGCAACCGGAGGAAGAAGAACTTGGACTTCCAACCGGCCGGCCGGTACACAGGTATCCTGCTACGGAAGAGCGGGCGTTGCTTGTTGTTGAAGGAAGGCCTGAAGTGGTACAATTCACCCTTTTGGGTCAATACCATGAAGCTCTGGAAGACCGGAAGCGACGGATCGACGCCGGCATCTGCACAGATCAGCACGAAGGCGGCCATGTAGCTCCACGCGTTCGGCTCAAGCTGGCTTGGTGCAAGGCCGTAGTGCCTCAGAACCTCGGCGTGGAACTCGTGAAGCGGAAGCCGCATGCCAGCGTCGAACGCGTCGGCGTAGACACTAATGGCGTTGTCTTCCACCGTGCAGGCCGGCTGCTCCCCCGCGCTATACGGACTGTACACGTCGGGGACGTTGTACTCTTGGCACAGGGCCTGAAGCTTCTCTGCCCCTGTCAACTTCGATGTGATCTTCTCCGCCTCCGGCCATGAGAGGGCGGCACGACCGGCATTGCCATCCGCAGAGGACGCCCGGGGTCTCCGTTGCCATGTCGAGATCCTCGATGGAAGAGGACGACGAGGTTGCCATTGCCCGGTGCCGAGCAGGCGAACAGGAGGGGGGGGGGGGCGGGGGGGGGGGGGGGGGGGCCTCGGTAGGCTACAGAGCTGTGCGTATTCGTCTTGGCAGCTCGAACACTGAACAGTAGCAGCCCCCAGAAAATGAGCTTCAAGAACAGGGCCCCAACTCGAACAGTAGCAGCCCCCAAAATACTCCCCCGAGACCCTTCTCCGGTGGACCTGAATCGGATCCGGCCGCAGCAGCTTCGCTTCTCCGCCTGCCGCCGCGTGCCCCCCGGCGTCGAGCACCCCCAAACTCCCAATCGTGTGCTCCGCCCAGCCGTCAAGCCCCAAATGACACCGCACCGCCTCGAACCTCCGCCATGGCCTCCGCGCCACTCATCGAGAGCTCAATCGCCAGGACCGGTCACCCCCGCCGCAGATCCGCCGGATCCGGCGGCCCCAGGCGAGGCCGACACAGCGCGGCCGGCGAGCAGGGCAATGTGGGGCGCAGGCGGCCAATCTGCGGGACGCAGGCGGCAGGTCTGCTCGCCACGGGTGGGGGGCGACGAGAGGGAGCCGCGCCGCCCGTGCAGGAGGAAGAGGAGACGCGTGTGAGGAAAGTGTGGATAAAAACAGGGGAAAAGGAAAACGAATATGGGAGAATGACGATAGACTCCCACAGTTTTTTTTTGTTTTTTGTTTTTTTTATGTGTTGACTCCCACAGTTCATGATAAAAGAGAGGCCTTTGTCTTGTTCGAGCTGTACCTGCTTGCCAATGTAGGCTGGTTCTACACTTCTACTAGTAGGAGCAAAATTCAATAAAGCAGTAACAATTCTTGAGTACTCTAGCTCCACGTGATAAAAAAAAATATAATTCGGTGCTAGCTGCGGGTTGGTTTTGTAGCTTTATAAATACTCCATAAGTCACTTACGTGTCAGGAGTAATTATAAATTTTGATTATCAATTTTCGGTGCAAGTTAAACAAAAACTGATAATCAAAATTAACCGAACCATCAAAATAAATAAAATTTCAGCCCAGTCAATGGCCCCAATCCTCGCCCCTGACGCACATCTAAAAGCCTGATCCTCAATTGGCAACCCTATCGTAAATGGGAAGAGCGACATCAAGGCAGGTGGCGTTGCTCGTGCTGGAGGCAGTCGGGGCGAGCTGTGGCGACGCTGCATTCTGGGACGGTGGGCAAATTTGTTGAACTATCTTATGAGAAATGTTGAACCAGGTTCTATAAAATGTTGAATGCAAACAAAAATGTTGAAAGTGCCGTTGAAAATTAAGGTGTTCCTATGGTTTCTACACAAGGGAGTGACTTTAACCAAAGATAACTTAGTTAAAAGGAACTGGCGTGAAAATGAAAAATGTTGTTTTTGTAACATGAACGAAACAATACAACACTTTTTTATTGAATGTCAGTATGCTAAGTTTATTTGGCGAATCATTGAGATTACTTTTGGACTTAAACGTCCTATGAGTGTACCACGTATATTTGTTTCTTGGCTAAATGGAACTGATAATAAGCTTAGGAAGCAAATTTTTGTCGGAGCCGGTGCTATATGTTGGGCCATGTGGTTTGTATTTGATAAATCATCTATTTTGACTCCTATGCAGGTTATCTACAGAGAAACACATTGGATCAGGTATTGGTCTTTGCTTCAGAAGGAGGAGCAGAGAAGCAACATGCAAAAAGCATGTTTCTTTTTGGCGACCACGACAATGGACATCTTCACCAAGTATGAGTGGAGGTTTAGCAATAGGTTGATTTATTAGCTATGAACTTCTCGTTATTTCTCTTCATTTTATTTGGCAACCATGTGTTTGGTTGCGGCGTTTATGTCCTTGTTTATTGGTGCCTATGTGGTAGACGGAGTCTCACCTATAGTGCGAACTTTGTAATAATTGGACGGCTAAATGCATCATGTGATGTAGAGGCCGGGACGTTTTCATTTGTTGAATGGAATAGAATTTTCTTCATCTAAAAAAAAAACTAACTAATGTATATGGGCCGTTGCGCTTTTTTTTCTTTTTTTTTTTTTTTTTTTTTTTTTGCTACGATGGCCAACATGATAAACAAGCTGCTTCATTCATGGGCCGATTGAGCCGTTCATGGGCCAAGTGCTAGCTAGGTTACTTGGTTTCATAGGAAGTCGTTGGAACTTCGTCGTGTTTTCTCTTCCCCAAGGAGGCGACGATCACGGCTCTTCTCATGATGGGGGCAGCTCCACGAAGGTGTGGCCCTTCCTCATCCTTCTCCCCTTGTCCACCAAGCTGGAATTTCTGCTTTCTTTGCTTTGTTTTTGTTTTTTTGGTTTTTTCACGCTGAAAACATTTTTGGTCCTACAATTTTTTGACATGATGTTGACTTTTCGTGTTTTAGTAAATAAATAGGGTCCACCTTTTTGTCGTGTGCTGTGGCAATTAATATTGAATTATACATGTTAAAGATCAGGAACTGACTACAGGAAATTAGTATTGTTTGTCGCTTTTTTGTATGTGGTTTTGTCCCCAGTAGAATGTGCAGGTAGGTATTTATCTTAGTAATTAAAAGTACATGATAGAGTCAGTTCCTGATACTTCTTTTTTTTTGCCATTTTACTCTGTTTTGCGATTGTAATGGGCATGCAGTCACAAAAATCACAGCTTTGAAGATGCAGATTTGGGAAAGGGCAGCATTCTTCGTTTTGTAAATTCTGCATAGTAATCTCCGTGTGTTCCATTGAGTGATTTCCTTTTAGTTAGTTCAAGTGTGTTATTTGTTCATAGGTTATTTCTTGCTGTTGTAATAGGCTACTAATAAGCATTGATTATCACCATGCCATTTTCAGTTGTTTCAGACAATATATCTATAATATAATCTATATAACTATAGAAAGTGCAACCCACTAAGGGTCATTGAGTGCTATTTCTCTGCTTCCACATTGCGCCACATCATCTTGAATAATTGTGTCCGTTAGATAAAGATTGGATGTCACTGATTAGCTCTATTTCTAAGCTTTTTTAGCCACTGGATCATCAAGCACTAACATCTTGCCTGCTCAGTTGCTACAACTAAAGTCATCTCATGACTCAGCATTCCTCAACAACGCTTGCTTGGAGCATCAAATTCGTCAGTTTCACAGTAAAGGAGACATCAGGAGGCCATTATCAGTAACTAAGACATTAGGGAGGCCATTCATTCTTTTCATCGGCTCCACTTCATACTTTGTAACTGCAGTGGGTATCCGAACAGGCACGTAATTGTACTATATATGCACCATGGACAGGCAGCAGGGCAAGCAGCTCCCTTAGATATCTCATTGCGTATCAATTTCTCACTTTCCACTGCTAACTTAGACAAAGGGATAGTCCGGTGATGTCAGCAGTTCGAACATTCGCCGGCGAGTTTGAGCACGGACCACATGCGAAGGAAACTCATGCGTGCAGTCATTTTCAGTGCAACGTCCGCTTGTGCGTGTTTTCTAGCAGCTTAGCCTCCTGCAATCCATCTGCGTGGTGTGTGATTCCTTCAGCGCATGAACATGTCCCTAACACCAAGTCACCAACACGGTATACAAGCTGGTATATATGCATACACCGTGCTCTGTCTGCCCCTTCTTCAAGGTTTTGGCAATCATAGCTAGAGCTATCTCCTGTCAGATCTATCTGGTTTGTTAAGAATTTTGTTCCCCCTAATCATGAGAAGAATCTGAAGTGGAGGTCTGAAACTAGAAAAAGATGGAGAAGCTTGAGGAGGCTGTTTTGTGAAAAGTGTGCCCGCCAAAGCTGTTAATCCCATATATTTGTCGAAATCTGTAGTCACTATATAACATGCATATTTCACCTTGGGAGTCTTCCTGTTCAGATCGATGACTACTTTATGCCAGTCGACTGCTACAAAATTTTTTTTGTCTGCAAGATTAGTTCAGCTAGAGTGCATTGCCTGAAAGAGACAATGCATGTTTACTCATAGGATTCAGAAGTTGTTTTCTTCATAAGAGCATTTGTATCTCGACACATTAATTAACTAGCAGGAACCCCGGGCGTTGCCCCGGGCTGCCAAATTCACATAAAAATTGGCTTTTGAAAACATGAATATTATTTAAAAGGGCATAATAACACTATTTTTTAATGGAAATGAACCGTGATTGTTTAATATGCTACAGAGTTGTGAAGCCTCAGGCGAATGATGAAGAAATAGGAAATAATCAAAATATCCACCGTGGGGTATACCAGGCTTTTTTGTATTGAATTGCCATAAACGAAATAAATTTTATATGATTACTGCACACATAAAATGCGGATGGGCAAACATTTTTCATTATACTACTCTCATTCTTCTACACCAGAAGCATCAGTTCAGTGCATCATTAAACAGATGGCGGCGCAAAGAATGAGTAGATTGAACTTGAACTCCACTGGGAAATCATAGCAATAGGAGGACGACACTCCATCTAGCATGCTATCATCTGCAGAAGAAGGCCCTGCAAGTTACAGGAAATAGAACGTAGAGAAATAAACAACTAAAACGTAGAGAAATGCACACAATAGGATCTCACAATTAGATTATTAACAGAAACTCTGGGTTGCCGCTGGTAGCAGTCAAGCAAACCTCCAATGTTTGATCGAGCCGAAAGGCAGCATCGTTCATTGCCATTAGGAAAAGGAAGATCACTCACTTGCCTTCGTCTGACAAAAAGTCCCCGGATCGACAATGCTTGTTGCCCATAACCTGTCAGCTGCAAAGGTAACACTGATCCATATACTAAAGATAAAAAGGCAGTGAAAAATTAACCACTATTAACTACTGGCTGTAATCAGCCTTCTCCATTTTTTTGTGATTCACTTCAAAGGAACCTACACAATCTGTATTTTAGCGGGCACAGAGCAACAATGAGAAGTCAATATTTACAAATAACAGCTGAAAGAAAAACCATATAATGGAGATATTTGTGTATGCAGGCACAGAGAGGCAGTAGGCAGTCAGCACAAAGACTTTTTTTTTGCACTTCCTATTATACCATTCATTACATGGCAAAACCGTTGGGGGCATTACTGGAACATAAATTTGCAGACATATAAACAGACTGCACTGGACTGACTGGATGACTGGACTGCATGTAAACAGAGCAGCTATATATGCCATACAAACATTGAAGTCATAGTTGAATAACAGCGAAAGAACTCAATTTGCATGTCATCTAGAGCCCTAACATATTTACTCATTAATCCATTGTCGCTGATGCTGCAAATTTAACGGCAAGGCTATTAACGGCAACAAAGTTATACAAAGCTCAAAGTCAACTTAGAGTGAAGATATGTCAGGAAAAAAGAAATATGTTAGATTTAGAAGCTCACCCACAGAAGAAAACTGAAACCTCAGGAGACATTGTCATTGAGTTTTGGGCATCACTGGGCATAGCATTTGAAAAAACCTTCAGATTTTGACAGTTAAACTATCTGAAGACAACTTTTCATTATTGACTTGGCAAGGTGTTTCAAATAGCCATCATGTTGTTAAAATACTGGAGCATGAAAGCTTCTGGCTCCTTGGATTGAACCATAATAACTTCATTAGGATTCATTTAAGTGGTATAAAAAATAGAGACTACGAATCAAGGTGAGCAGTTAATGATGCTAATCTATAAATGCGAAGAATCACAGATTCAACAGCATAAAACAGTAGGACACCAGGATACTTTGAAACCTCGATTAATAGTCACATAGGGAAGAATCTAAATCGATACAACAAAATGGATCAGAAATCACTGAAGAGGGATGAAGATGACCAAATCTGAAGCAGATGTGAGGAGTGAGGAACTTAGCAGTGGTTGCCACACGTCCAGCCTTCCTGCAACGGTCTCCAGGCCTCTTGCACGTAGTCTCCCTGATGGCTGCACCAGCGGAACTTGCTGCCAGAGACTGGGAGCATCCCGTGCACCATGCATGAGAGGCATGATCTGAAGGTGACCGTAAACAGATTAGACCAAATCTGAGCCAAATCTGACCCAAAAAAATCAGATTAGGCCACCTCTTGTGGAGGATCGGAAAATGCGAGCGAGCAGGTGGAAGTGGAGAGGGAATCTGACAGCCAGCGCCGTGGAGCCTGCCGAGATCTCGGCGAGCGCTGGGGCCGCCACCATGCCATCACCCCGTGCTGTAGAGAGGAGGCAAGTTGCTGCGACGCGCCGCCGACCTCCAGCACGCGGAGCCGGTTCAGGCAGCCCGACGTAGGCGCGGTCACCAGCAACACCCCCAAAGGCTGGGCTCCTCCAGGTTCGCCACCAGGTCGATGCGGTCGAGGTGGCCGCCGTTCAGGCCTGCCTTGTCGGCGTCGACGTCCATGCACTGCTGCAGCACCTGCAGCGTGGTGCTTCGTACGGCGGCGCGCCATGGAGAAGGCGAGCCAGGCGGCGCGGGGTAGACCGCGCGGGCTGGCGCCGGGCAGATGAGGTGAGGCGGCGCGCGGGGCAGCGCTTGGCGAGGCGTGCAGGGTGCGGCGCCGGGCGGAGGAGGCTGGGCGGCGCCGGGGAAGGAAAGAAAATCAGTCGGGCTCGGGCGGCGCTGGGGAGGAGAGGAGGAATCAGTGGAGAGGCTGCGGCAGCAAGGCGACGACCGACGGGTAGCCGAACAGGAGAGCTGTCGATCTCTCTGGAATCGGTGGCTGCTTCGGACGGCTGTGCAGCGAGGAAATGGATCGGACGGCTGCTGATGATGCGGGTACTGTAGTTTCTACAGGAAAAGAGAAGACGCGTCGGCTGCGGAGCGCTGCAACGCGTCGGGCGGGGAGGGAAACGGCCGTACATCTCCAAGAATAGAGGTTTAGGTAGATATGATCACAGATCAGGGCACTAGCACTTAGTTTTGATAATAGTTTTCATCGCTTATATTAGGAGCTGTCTTTTGCATGTTCTGAAGGATAACCAGATTCTTGCAAAAAGTAGGTGGACTGACTGCATTTTTTTATAACACCAACAAGAAGCTGCAATAGTTTCAACTATCATAGTTTTTCAGTAGGAGAAGAAGCTAACATAGTTCAGTCTCAACTGATTGACATTTAACAATTTATCTCTTATATACTATGCAACGCATATGAAACTATTGAAGTTTAAACTAGCTGATAGAATTAGAAACCTGCAAAATCCTCCTACTGGGAGGGTATTTTGCTCTCATGAACAGTATTTGCAGGATACTATGCCATTTTGGAGAAGTGTGGTTTCTGCTATGTAATTACCAACCATCACTTGAGAAAAAAAATCATGAATGTGTTGTTTGCAGAATGATGTATTATCACACCCGTAAAATTTTGAATCGCAATTCAGATTTTGTGAAGCGGTTATCATGCTCGGTTATTGTAATTCCATTGCTGATCAGCTGTAGTCACAAGGGTATACATATTTTAATTGAAGTTGTTGTAATTCAGATATGTAAGTTGCCACTCTTTAATGTGAAATGTTAAAGAGATACTGCAAAGTTAGATTTTATCAACTCTGAATTTGGGAAACATTGTAGGATTGTTGTTACTCTCACAATATTCACTTGAAGTGTCTTATATAACCTGCTTTCACAACTCACAATATTCATAAAATATTTATCACAGAACAAAAAACATATCCATTGAACTGCTGTTATTTTTTTTTTGCAAGGGTGAACTACTGTCATATATTTAACTAAAAAGAATAGTTCAAACATTACTTACTGAATTCCCGCAGCAACGCACTATCTATCATCAATGGTTCTAAAGCTCAATCCTGGTGAAGCCACGTCACTCAAAAAATCCAAGCCGTTGGATATCCTTCAGCCTTTTGCATCTAGCCATCTATTTCATCACAACTCAACAGTGATACGTACACCATTCACTTGATGAATGCCATCATTCCTCAACACAACATCAATTAGTTTCTGTTACTAAAGCACGACACCGTCAGTTTTTATTTCATTTTAAACCCACCAGAGCAGTCCACTAGCCAAGCATTACACATTGGCTTCTCTGCTTCAATTCTAAAGATTAATGGCGCACTAACATAATCGTCCAACAGTCACTCACGTTAACAATCCAAAAAAATGAAACCGTCCTCCACTATTGCCTCAAATCCCTTCATGTTGTAATTAATCATAATTATAACTCTAATGAAATACTCCCTCTGTCCCATAAAAAATGGTATTTTAGTTTTGTCCTAAGTCAAACCATTTGAAGTTTGACCGAACTTTGATGAAAAAGTACTAATATTTGTAATGTAAAAATTGTATCATTGGATTCATCATGGAATATATTTTCATGTTATGCATATTTGGTGTCATAATTGTTGATATTATTTTCTATAAATTTGGTCAAAGTTAAGATAGTTTGACTTAGGACAAACCTATAATGCCATTTTTTGTGGGACGGAGGGAGTAGTTATCCTCCTAGCAGTTACTACACATTGATTCTCTCCTTCCATTTCAGCATTCTACGTCACATGCACAACTATATATAATGCTCTTATTCCTCTCTGCCTCAATCTTGTACTTATCTACCTCCATCACATATTCTCATCGCAGAATTCATGGAATGCAAAGCCTCGCACAGGTTCTCTCTCACCGGAAACTACCATGTTCCACTTTCTTTTTACCTGCACTTAAATCCTTAGTGATTTACCTTTCTTATAATTAGATCAACTTTGTTTTGTTCATGTTTTGCTACAGTTTTTTTGTGCAAGCGCGAAGCGTTCGTGTTTTGTTACATAATTTGTTCTCTACTAACAACAAAAATACTTTGCATCAGGCCAGCTCAAAAGCCTCACATGATCCTCTTCGTTGCTCTTCCATCAGTTCTCCCAAAAGATATATATAAAGTGCGGACGTGATGAATGTCCTCAAGGATTCTACAAAACCAAAAGTTTGTCTAACTATGACAAGCAAATCTCAAGGTGAAGACATGACCAAGCAACGGCCACCTTACAATCAGATGATCACTATATAGAAAGGGAGGACCATTCCTCCACACAATTTTCACAGTAGAATAGGATTCCACGCCCAAAAAAGAAATTTCCATCATTTACTTATAACTCTATTTTATTTTGCCAACAAATTCCACTCTATAGATATACATGTATTTGTCTTCAAATTAAATAATACACCTTCGTGGTGTTAAAAAAAAAGCCATTGGCCCCACTATTTTCTGCATTATCAAGTGATAATATAAAATTGCACTTAAAATCCCGCAGCAACGCGCGGGGAATTCACCTAGTATCTATAAAGATCAGACCCACTAAGTCCAATTACTCCTTCTAAAGCTCTACTCTCAGAGCATCCACGTCATCATAAATGTTTGGACCGTCCAATCTTTTTTTTTTTTGCCTCCTAATCTGTCCATTCATGTCTAACGGTCTCACCCTGTATCCCACGTCCAGCACTTTCCTGGGCTGCCTAGACAACGTAAACACGCCTCCACTTGACTGCATCCCTACTTAATTCTCCCTTTGATCACCCTACTTTGCCTCTTTAATCACCGATGCAAACTCTTAAAAACATCGCCCACTGTGTGCCCATTCGTAACCTGCTTGCTCCCCTCATAGAATCCAAAAATTACAGCCCATTAATCCACCTTGATTGCTCCCCATTCCCTTCAGTTTGTATTCCATCATGTTTTCTTTGATAATGATCTGCAGCTAAAATATATCAACCCTCAGTCCGGTGAGCACAATGTTGAACGAACGCCCAAAGGAAGCATGACACCGACCTCCGCTGGGTGCAGTCCGCTAGCGCGCCAGGCATCGAAGAGACGGCCAGCGATCTACAGACAACCTTGCATGGTTGCAAGCCCCTTTGCCCTCCTTCCTTTCTAACTATATGGGCACCGAGACGTGGAATATGGTTTCTTGGTATTCTACTACTTAACTCTTCTCTCCCCTCCAAATTGTTCTTCCTAATCATTTTTTGGTTGTGTTTCTTTCTTCGATCTATTTTTTTCCCAAATTCTAATGATCTAATTTGGACATTCGATGCAGGTTTGTTATTTTAGTTCTGAAATGCCAGGGAACCAATTTATTGAGTGCTAGGTGAACCGTGTGCGAGTGTCTAAAAGCTATGACACGGAGCTTAGTGCAGACATGGCCATTGTCATTACCCAAATCGAGTGCTAGGAGATGTCTTGAGACGATATTATAAGCAAACCCTTCAGTTTCATATGTACTGTATCAGATATCTAACTCTGTTTTTTTTTACTTCTTATTACTTACAGGTAAGGAAAAATGAAGAGGTGTTCACATCTACTATTTCGTTGTGCAGTCAATTTATTCCTGCAAAAGTTTTGTTGAGCTTAATTTGCCATTATACGTATATTTTAATTGTGCGATCACAAAATGTGCATGACCATCTGCCTCATTTATACCATATCTTTCCGTCACAAAATAAAAAATTTGTTCCAAAATATATTTTGGCAAATTGTCATTGTTCAAAAACTCTAATAAAATTTTATAAGTAAAAGAGGTTTTAATAAAGTAATTTATTATTTAGATATTTTCTTCAATCGTTCTCAACATTTTTTCTGAAAAAATAGCAAGTTTCCGCAGCAATGCGCGGGGAGTTTTTTTTTAATTTTAAACCATTTTTAATTAATATTTTAAAAATAGCACATGCCAAAATTTATTTCTCGAATCTAGACCGTTTGGTCACGCCAAAGCATGTGGCATGACACATACTGCAGTCACGCCAAACGGATTGGCGTGACAAGATGACACGTCAGCTTAGCTTTTCACGTAGGCACGGGCGATGACCGCGCTGACCATGTGAGTCACTCCAATCCGATCGGCCGACGTGTTGTTAAGTGCTCTGGTGAGTCACGGCAAAGGACCTGGAGTGACTGAGTCACGCCGATCGGATTGGAGTGACTCAAGTCACGCCGATCCGATTGGAGTGACTCACATGGTCAGCGGTCATCGCCCGTGCCTACGTGAAAAGCTAAGCTGACATGTCATCTTGTCACGCCAATCCGTTTGGCGTGACTGCAGTATGTGTCACGCCAGATGCCTTGGCGTGACCAAACGGTCTAGATTCTGGAAATAAATTTTGGCACGTGCCGTTTTTAAAATATTAATTAAAAAAGGTTTAAAATTAAGAAAAACTCTGCGCGGGGAATTCACCTAGTACTGGTTGTTTGTATTACCTTAAATCTTGTTCTATGTACTTTAAGGTCTGCTATGGATTCTTTATTAACGATATATGGTAGTTTAGATATTTCCTAACTCATGTATGTCACGTACAGCTGTAACCGATCCTTGTGATCTTGCAATTCCTAATCGCTCTCATGAGCTAATATAAATACCGAACCCCCGGCACCATGCCGTGTGTGGCTTTCCCCAAAATCCTCCTTGCACTTCTACATGGTATCAGATTACCGTTTTCTTCCTGGCCTCCAACCCTAAGCCGCGCCGCCATCCCCTTGCCGCAGCGGCACCCCTCCCCTTCCACTGCCCACCATGACCGAGCCCTCCACCACCTCGGCCACATCTGGCGCCACCGCCAGTTCCTCCGTCGGCGCCATCTCCTCCTTCTCCGGCTCCACCTTCTCCGGCGCTGCTGCTCTCGCCGCTGCCAGCCGTCCCCCGCCGCCGGTCATCTTGGACCTCGACGCCTTCAACTTCACCAAGTGGAACCTCCACCTGCGCGCCCTCCTCGGTCGCCATGGATTGCTCCACCACATCGACGGCTCCGTCGAACCCGCCCCCAACGATCCGGCCTGGGTTCAAGATGACTACGCCGTCCTCACCGCCATGTATGGCCTCATACCCGCGACGTCCTGGACGTCATCCAGGAGGATGACGACATGACCGCCCGTGCCCTCTGGTCTGCCGCCGAGACGCTCTTCAACGACAACAAGGACGGTCGTTCCATTGCCCTCCTAAGCGAGTTTCACAGCCTCGTCCAGGGAGACATGACCACATCGGCCTACTGCAAGGAGCGGAAGCGCCTTGCTGACGCCCTTCGGGATGCCGGCTCCCCTGTGGACGACCGCCTCCTCATGCTGAACATCATCCGGGGCCTCAGCCCCCGTCTGTCGCAGGCCGCATCGAACCTCACGTTGTCTCCGAAGCTACCTCCTTTCTTGAAGGCCCGATCTATGCTCGTCTCGGAGGAGATGCGCATGGACATGGCGGCCAAAGCTGCTGTTGCCACGGCTCTGCTGGCCAACGCCTCCAAGGCGTCCGCTTGCTCTGGATCCTCCTGCACCGCACTCACTACCACGACGCCCGCCCCGTCCTCCTTCAACGGCAACAGGCAGAAGCCCAAGGGGAAGAAGAAGGGTGGTTCCTTCCCAAAGTTCGGCAACGGCGGATCCCCCTCATCGCCAAATGCTCCCGACCCTTGGCTCTGTTACAACCTGGCCTCCAACACATGGGCCACCCCAGGCCGCCCTAGCATCCTCGGACCGCGGCCACAATAGGCCCTCACGATGACAGCGGCTCCTCTTCGCTAGCCGCAGCAGGCGCCCTCTACGTCCACCGGCGCTGGCTCCCCGACGTGGGACAGTGCCGGCCTCGTCGCCGCCCGTTGTGCCTCACCATGAACGGCGGCTGGGTTGTCGATTCCGGCGCGTCTACACATATGACATTAAGTGACGGCATCCTCCGTTCCTCACGCCCCCTCTCTACTCCCTATTTTGTCACCGTCGGTAATGGTGCTTCCATGCTCGTTACATCCTCCAGTTGCACCTTTCTTCATACCCCATCCGGACATTCGTTTACATTAACTGATGTTTTCTATGTTCCTACTCTTGTTCGCAATCTTTTGTCTGTTCGGAAATTTATGCGTGACAACTCTTGCTCAATTGAGTTTGACCCTCTCAGTTTGTCTGTGAAGGATCTCAGGACGAAGGCCGTGATTTTTCGCTGCAATAGCTCCGGTGATTTATACACCATTCCGCCCTGCTCAGCCTCCAATAAAGTCGTCGCCTTCCTGTCCGCCGTCGTTGATGCAGAAGTTTGGCACCGCCGGCTTGGTCACCCTGGCCGTGACGCCACCTCCATGCTCCAGCGCTCCTCGGCCATTCCTTCGAATAAATTGAGTCGTCATCTGTGTCACGCTTGTCAAATTGGGAAGCACGTTCGCCTCCCGTTTGCTCGCTCCACTACTTCGTCTAGCGTCATTTTCGAACTCATTCACTGTGATTTGTGGACATCTCCTGTGTTGAGCATTTATGGGCATCAATATTATTTAGTCATTGTGGATGATTTTTCTCACTATTTCTGGTGTTTTCCATTACGTTCTAAGTCATGTGCTTTCTCCACTCTACAGAATTTCTTTGCCTTTGTACGCACTCAGTTCAACACATATGTTCGCGGTTCGCGCCGTTCAAACCGACAATGGCAAGGAGTTCTTTAACAATGCATCCACGTCCTTCTACGACCGTCTTGGCGTCCGCATCCGCCTCTCCTGCCCATATACCTCTCCCCAGAACGGCAAAACCGAGCGCGCAATTCGCACAATCAATGACACCATGCGCACGCTACTTCTTCAAGCTCACATGCCACCAAATTTCTGGGCCGAACTTTAGCTGCTGTCATGCATGTCCTCAACCTTCGCCCGTCTAGCACCCTCGGCATGTCCACACCACACCATCGTCTCTACGGCACCCAACCAACCTACTCTGATCTTCGAGTCTTCGGTTGCCTGTGCTACCCTAACACCACATCCACAGCGACCAACAAACTCCATCCACGCTCTGTTGCATGTATCTTCATTGGCTATCCATCTCGCCATTGAGGCTACCGCTGCGACGACCGCGTCTCACGAGTCACGCCACATCATCATTTCCCGGTATGTTACATTCGACGAGTTCGTTTTTCCTTTTGCCTCCACCAACTCACCTTCACACGTTGTGGAGAGCTCTTTGGAGTTTTTTGCAGGCACCCATCGACCTCCCCATCAGGTACAATACAACTGGTTCGGCGCCTCCAGCTCTCACGCCCATGGCTGCTTCGGCGTCTCCAGCTCGCGCGCCCGTGGCTGGCCCTGTGGACTCCGAGCCCGGCTCCTCGCCGCGTCCGTCGAGTCCAGCAAGACTACCTGGCTCGTTCGGCGTGCCCGGCTCGCCATCCTCGGCGCTGTCAGCGCGCCTGGCTCGCCCTCCCCGGCGTGCTCCCTCCTCGGCGCTATCGGCACGCCGTCCTCTCCCCCGCCTCTGGCACCACCAGCTCCACCATTGCGTCGGCGCCGAGGACC
The DNA here is from genome assembly GCA_012490785.1 of Eragrostis nindensis. Lineage (NCBI taxonomy): Eukaryota > Viridiplantae > Streptophyta > Magnoliopsida > Poales > Poaceae > Eragrostis > Eragrostis nindensis. The sequence continues at coordinate 283,453 of JAAXCT010000048.1, read as the reverse complement.
TCGCGCTGCCCTAGCACCAGTCGCACGACCGGCTCTCGGTCCGCACCACATGCAGATCCGTGCAAAGGATGGCATCCACCTGCCTGTGGATCGGTTGAACCTCTCGGTTGTCCATCAGCTTGAGGTGTCTCCCGTCCCGAAGACGTACCGCGACGCCCTTTCTGACGTTCATTGGCGTGCTGCCATGGCCGATGAACACAAGGCACTCCTCGACAACGACACATGGTCTCTTGTATCACGGCCACCGGGTGCTAACGTGGTCTCCGGCAAGTGGGTCTTCAAGCACAAATACCACTCGGACGGCTTCCTCGCTCGCTACAAGGCGCGGTGGGTCGTGCGCGGCTACTCTCAACATCCCGGCATCGACTACAACGAGATGTTCAGCTCGGTTGTCAAGCCGGCCACCATTCGCGTTGTCCTCAGCATCGCCGCCTCCCGCTCCTGGCCCCTTCACCAACTCGACGTCAAGAATGCCTTCCTGCATGGCACCTTGGACGAGACCGTCTACTGCACGTAGCCGTCTGGCTTCGTCGACCTTGCTCATCCTTCACATGTCTGCAAGCTCAAGAAGTCCCTGTATGGTCTCAAACAGGCGCCTCGGGCTTGGTACCATCATTTCGCAACGTATGCTCGTTCCATCGGCTTTACTTCTTCGGCTTTCGACACGTCCCTGTTCATCTTACGGGATGGGAAGGACGTCTGCTACCTGCTCCTCTACGTCGACAACATCATCATCACCGCCTCCTCGACTGCACTTCTCTCACGCCTGACCCGCTGCATGCACAGCGAGTTCGCCATGACGGACCTCAGCGACCTCCACTACTTCCTTGGTATTTCAGTGACTCGGTCCTCTTCGGGCTTGTTTCTCTCCCAGCGGCAGTACACATGGATCTCCTTCGACGCGCTGGGATGGCTGATTGTCATCCGACCTCCACTCCGGTTGATACACAAGTCAAACTTTCTGCTGGTGATCTCGTCGCTAATGCTACTGACCTTGATGCATCCGAACATCGTCTACGCGATGCAGCAGGCGTGCCTCCACATGCATGCGTTGCGTGAGCCGCACCTTGCCCTCATCAAAAGAACTTTGCGCTATGTTAAAGGTACGCTTGGTCATGGTCTTCATCTACACGCCTCACCTATGACTTCGCTCACTATGTACTCAGACGCGGATTGGGCGGGCTGACCGGACTCTCGGCGATCAACCTCTGGCTTGTGTCTACTTGGGCCACAGTCTTGTTTCTTGGTCCTCTAAGCGACAGACGACCGTCTCCCGCTCCAGTGCAGAAGCGGAGTACTGTGCAGTGGCCCATGCAGTTGCTGAATGCTGCTGGATTCATCAGTTACTTAAGGAGCTTCATCAACCTCTGCGTTCCGCCACAGTCGTCTACTGTGACAATGTGAGTGCTGTCTACATGTCGTCCAACCGCGTTCATCATCGCTGAACCAAGCACATTGGGATAGATATCCACTTTGTGCGGGAGAAGGTTTCCATTGGTGAAGTTTGTGTTCTCCATGTTCCGACGGGCCTCCAGTTCGTCGATATCATGACCAAAGGGTTGCCGACACAATTGTTCTTGGATTTCCGGTCCAGCCTCTGCGTCCGGGAACCTCCCGCTTCGACTGCGCGGGGGGGGGGGGGGGGGGGGGGGGGGGGGGGGGGGGGGTTAACGATATATGGTGGTTTAGATATTTCTTAACTCATGTATATCACGTACAGCTGTAACCGATCCTTCTGATCTTGTAATTCCTAATCGCTCTCATGAGCTAATATAAATACGGAACCCCCGGCACCATGCCGTGTGTGGCTTCCCCCAAAATCCTCCTTGCACTTGTACATTCTTGACCAAAAAGGATGTGTTCCTCTGTTTTACCCAATTGCCTGTTCAGTAACGGTAATATTTGCTTGGGAGATAGCAACAGGCATCTGAATGTTCTATCCAGATATATTGCGGATAACAATCCATTGCTAAAAATGATGTCATTCAGCATCATATCTCTTTCAAAATTTCGTGTCTTTCAGCATCGGAACTCCTTCAAAAGATGCTTCACTGTGGGCTATGCTGACGTCTTCACGAGATTTTAAGATGCTGACTTTTTTTATATAAGAGTTTGAAAACTCCTGATAATAAGGTTTAAATGTGTCATTTTGGGTTGAGAGTTTAGACTCAGCCTGTAGTCATGTAAGTATTCTGTAAAGTTTCAGGCTCCTCCGCCCGAAAAAAGAAAAGAAACCGTGGACAGTTCACCCAGACAGGAGCCACAGAGCACTTCATCCTCAGAGCACTTCACCCAGACAGGAGCCACAATGCGAAATTTGCTTCCGGCGCCCTTCATCCTCGTCTCGGCAGGAGCCCAATCGACTCTAACCTCACCGGCTCCTAGAGCACTACTGCACTAGGACGGAGGGTCGTCGTCCTCGTGAAAGGTTGAGTTTTTCTCCCACGCACGCCCAGGCGCCGGCCGCAGTGCCCCTCTCCCGCGCGGGATGATCTGACTCGTGGTCCCTCTTGCTGGTGGAAAGTGCAACTTCCGTCGCCAGACGCGCATTTGTTTTGAATGGATTCCGTCCCATCGCCGGCCACACGCTGGTGTGCAGATGGAGCTACAGTACTGTCATTCGTGCTTTGAGCAGTGCAGGACGGTTGTTCACGGTACGTTCATAGGCCTCTTTTGATGATTAGGTGAATGAAATTTTTTGCATCATACTGTGATAGATTGATTGATTAGTACTTCATGTCTGTTTGTTTTTTTCTGCCGACATTAGGACTGATTGAGGATACATCTCACAATCTCTTTTTTGAAGGGAGCTGGCAGGGCATTCCATACCGTTCTTGGACTCGGGAGTTATTGGATCAGCAGGTCATGGATACGTCAGATTTCATCAATTTCAATGAATCGAAATTGAATGCGATGGAAGTCTCTGAGGATTTCGTTTCCTGGCTGGGAACAGAACGAGGTGTCATCGCCCAGGTGGAAGTTTTTCTAGTGCTCTCGGCTCTCCTGCATGCCGTTCAGATAGATCCTATGTGGCTAGTGGAGGCGCTGCTCTAGCAATTCATAAGTTTTATACATCAAGTACTCCCCTTTGGCCTGGCTTACACGGCCAACCCCTACGTCCCTGTTGTGGTCGACACGCTTGGTCTCATGCGCACATCGTCAAGAGCAGTTTTGTTCTATTTTGCAAAGTTTCTTTTGATAACAAGAACTCATGAAAGGTATGTGCCATACCGGACAATTTCAGGGCATGTGCGAGCTAAATCCTAGCGTTGGTTGGACCTGCTGTTTCACGTTCAACGTTGCTCGTCTGCCCTTCCCATCTTATCCAAATTAGTGACCGTTCAATAGCCTAGTTTATTTCTTTGCCTTGCTTCCCATTCTGTTCCTTCCAATCGAATGCATAGCAAAAGTGGACACGCAGGGTCAACACCCTACACGTAGGAGCGGAAGCTGACGGCAAGGCAGCTACAGTTTGCAGGAGTCGATTCCTGCCACCGTTCTTCTATTCTGGCTGACCGACACTGGTTCATTTCTTCCGCCGGCTAGTCTTCGATTTCTCATGAGGATTTCATTACCTCTGACGACTCTGCTTGGTACAGTTCATTCGGATTTGGAACTGTGCTTTGGAGCAGCGTCCGGTTCGCCAGCAGGATAGCGTCAGGAGGGCTCCAAGCGTCGACAGCTTGGTGGTCATGCTCAAGCTAGCGCCCTGAGCGCATGCACTGGCCTCCACCGTGGCAGGGATTTCAAGTTCCCTGATTTCATCCAAGGCATGGCTAACCATTCGGTATGCCCATATCTTTTTACCAGATAAACTTGCTTGTGTCACTCCCTATAGATAATGCAAGTCTTGGAGATGCCACGTCGCAAATATTTAGGATACAAAGGCTATTTGTCCCGCATCATTCTATTCATTCTCATTCCTATTTTGTGAGGCAGCTGCCATGCGGGGTTTATCGATACTAGCCTTTCAACCCGTGCACTTGCACGGGCTAGGGTATGTTGTTTAGAACAATATGATGCTATTGGATGAATATTTTCATAATGGTAAAAGTAGATAATTTATACTTATGCCTTTGAACAATATTTACCCATGCTAATTAAGTGCGCCTGGGTGAACATTCTTGATATTCCCCGTGTTTATAAAGTGCATCTGGGTCAATATTCTTACTCTGCTATAAATCCATACAAAGAAGCAACTCTATTAGCTATATTTTCATTTCAATTCTGAATGTTATGTTGATGCTACGTGGATGTAAGAAACAACGATTCAACCTCTGCTCCGATTGCTATGTTTGAAATAACGAATCATAAGAGCTAACTTATATACTGTAGGAAATTCGGATATGCCTTGTTACCTGTGTACGTATATATACGGTTGGACACCATCCAAGTTCGGTTGTTATGCATGCATGCTTGATATTATTTGTTGCCCATCTCCTGTAGATTCCAGGCCAGGTGAGCTTGTAGTCAAGATAGATAATCCTTTGCAACCGTCACATGTATCCACACCCGCTGCTGTGTACGCGAGCCTTTGCATGTATGCTTGATCTAATGATCAATTTGGCAACATCTTCTCCCTCGCGCGCTGTGCATCTGCTATCTGATATGGATGCATCTCAATATGTCTTGTGGTCATGCCGCAAATCCATGCACTTACCAAAAAAAATCAGATCACCCACCGCATCAATTTGATATGCATGCATGTACATGATCTGAATATGATCTAATCAATCTTCCAAGGAACTAAACCCACTTGAAAGGAGATGTAATTAGAACTTAACTCACCGCACCAAAACAAAGTTGTCGTTGTGTGATGCTTGATCGAGAAACCGTGACTGACATCGGAGAGCAGCGATTATGCCAACTATGCCATGTATGAGCACTGATTGCCTTCCCTCCTTAGATCATGATCATGGATCCCCCCTGCCTGCAGCCACACGGACACCAACAGCTCGTCATGGTTCATATCCTGGTCGTCTACACCAGTAACGGATGGAATTTGGCAGGTTCAATATCATGAGAGCCCCTTTCGTGACATATCGTAGAAAACTAAAGCACCTGTCAAAAGAAAAGTAGAAGATGGAAGGATAAGAGATAAAATAGATATAAAATTTGATTGATATGCTTCCTGCAGGATAACATCGATGTAGAAGATGAAAGAATAAGAGATAAAATTAGGGCAGGTACAAAGGTGTTGTCTTATAGGTGGTCTCATCATTATAAGACAATTTATGAGACCACATATACAATGGATGGTTGTTTTAGTTGTCTCAAAGAAGTACCATACTTCCTTTATTTGTGGATGAAAAAAGGAATATTTATGAGTTGCATGGCAACTACAACTCCTACAATGGTGTGAAAGCCGTCTCATACTCCTAAATTTTAGCGTATGAGGTGGTTGCCTCGCGAAACAACCACCTCTTTCTCTCACCTCCCTCTCTCTCTTCCATGTCATCAAAAATTCCATAAAGCAACGCATGAGACGGGCTATGAGACTGCCTATGTGTAGCGTTGTACCTGCCCTTAGCCTATTTATAATGTCTGGCTTTCTCTTGTTCAATTAATTCAAAGCTAATTATCATTTGTATGGCATACAAAAATGGAGGCCTTCAGGACTTTTATCTTTCCATAGTTTGTTGAGAAAGTCTACTTTCTATACGTAGGCTAGCTGCCGTAGAGGCCAGCTGTTGTTGATTGCATGGGAGTCCTTTCCCTATACGTGTGCACGTTGCCGTGGATTCCCTTGGCTAGGGAGATTATGTAGATCTAATGGTTACGCTTTGCTAAATATTGAAATAGACGGCTGGATGTTTTGCTTTTTTGTGAGAATTTCTAGGACTTTTCTCTCGATTAACGTGGAGACCTCAAAAGGAGCCTCCAATTAGTAAATATAATATTTAAATGTGGACGGAGCCTTTTGTCACAGCCTTATTTTTTTGGGGACCAGACCACATCCTTTTTTTGCGGTGGGGACCACATTCTTGGGAACATATCGGGTATTACCACCTATTTAGGTGTTAGAGTAACTCCAACAATCTAGGTAAAATATATTTTTTCTCTAAATATGGCTAGTACTATTAGGAATAACTCTCCAACGGTCTCTCCAAATTACTCTCCAATATAGCTAACTCTTCATTCCAGTTTTCTAGCTAACAATATTTAATTAGGGACCGTTCACCCTTTATTCCTTCTTCCCACGGGGCCTTGATGGTTTAAAAAATCTGTTGGTTCACTCCAAACTTTTTTGGTGTGTTTTAGTTTAGGGACTAGCTAAAATTAAAAGAATTTAGAATATATTTTATCTAACCTCTTGGAGTTGCTCTTGCATCAATGTATATCATAGTTTTGAGTCATAAACAATGTGATTTACAAATGCAAGATATGATTACAATATACATGGGTGGAGAATAAGGGAGAACATATAAGGGGATTGTTAGAGAGCACGATGATGTAGGGGGAAAACCTGAATCAGTAGGCTCTCATATGGATGAATAGGGGAGCGAAAACGAGGGGTTCATTGAAGATGCTCTTACCGTGTTACCAACTAGAATAGCACCTTACAAAATACTCAAAAAAATTCCAACAAAAATAAGAATGTATAGTTCATGTTCTCCTACTATCATGTAAAAATTGAGGTGCAACGGAAACTTGTACAAGATGCAACAAAAAAAGACAAATCTGGCAGTGATTTGTCTCAAACCCGCAACCCGCTACTATTCATAGGCTGATTTTTTTCTCTTTGCACAAGTTTTAGTTGTATCTCAAATTTTGTGTGATGATAAATGGTTGTATGCTTTATTTATTCATATTTTTGTTGAAATTTTACATGTGAATTGAAGATGTTACAACGATTGGTAACAAGTGAACCCGCGGTAATACTTGATATGTTCTCTGCATCCTTGTTATGTATAACTAGGCCACCATTATATTGTTTTGGATTTGTATGAACATAAATATTGATGATCGGTCCTGACTCTAAGACAAATGTATCTTACAAACAAAAACACCTCGGTCCAATCAATTTGGGGGTAGAGTTCACTGCAGGTTGCTCATCTTTGCTTTTGCTGCCCTTTGCTTCATGTTGAAGCCACAGATGCATCTTAATTTCGGGGACTTCAATTGCACTTTTAAGACCTGGTCACAGTGTGCCAAGGGCTTTTGGAACAGTCATACGGGAACAGTGATCGGATTGAGGTAATGGTAGTACTGGCTGGTGTCAACCTATTATTCATGGCAATCTTTGGGTCCCAGCGTCGCCAAAGCAGAAAATTCTTCATCCAAAAAGGCGTCTTGGGTGCATACGCCTTGTCCTCCTCTCTGGTATCATACACACTTGGTTTAATGCAGTCTTCAACAGTGAAGAGCAACCAGTTCCCAGTTTGGGCTATATCCCTTTTTATCCTATTCATTTGTACCGACTCTATCACAGCTTATAGTCTGGATGATAACAACCAACACATAAGACTGCTCTATCAACTTGTCCTCGGCAGCTTTTATGTGGTGATGATAGCCTCATCAATTTCTGATTCCCCCATGATCATAATTCAATATCTTTATATAATAGTTCATTATAAATTTAGGCATAGATCGGTAGTGTTTAGACTGGCAACCGAATCATGGAACATGAATTAGATGGTAGCTGATTACATGTACGAGGAACATTTGAAGAGTGGATCATCTTACGATCCCGTCGGATTGAAAGGTTATCATTACCTAGTTGACTGGCACCTCCATAAGTCGACATTAGAAGCTCAAACATCGTCTGCACGGTTAACTGCGGATGTTGCTAAAGTCATTGATATAGAGAGGATTTGGCAGTGCAATTATAGGTCACTAAGCCCAGAGCTAGAGGATGCATGCATTTCCTTCTCTCTTTTCCATCTGTTGAGAAGGCGTTTCTTTGGGTTTGCGTGTGGTGAATCCACACAACAGAAGAAACATGATTTTGTGTTTAAGGGTCTGCTCGCAAAAAACGAGGACCGAACCATTGACTACAACAGGGTTTTCAAGGTGATAGACGTTGAATTAGCCTTTATGTATGATTTCTTTTTCACGAAGTATGCCGTCCTTTATTATGGATCTAAAGCATCAGCGTTCTGGTCCCTGGCTGTTGTGAGCTTAGTACTTGTGACAGCTTGTACGGCACCCAAACCGAAATTCTCTATGTAAGCTTCATGACCATTGGAGTTTGGAAACCCCAAAGGTATGAATGTTTTGGTGATTTGGTGACCATATTGATGTGACTAACATTTCCTTGTAGGATATTCACATAGTCATGTCAATGAAGTGTCGTCTCACATACTCTATCTATCGACGACTTGGTGATTGGTTGCCTCGACAATTCGGATCGAGAACTTGATGGAGTCAAGGTTGAAGATGGATCAAGGCTAAGGACATGATAGTCCAAGCAAGTGTTGGCTTGGTGTAGATGCTAGCTTGAGTCCATAGGAAAAACCGGACTATCAAGAGGGATCGAATTGGTTCTCTTAGAGCACACTAGGTTAGAGATCAAATGGATGCATTGTGAGTCTCTTGAGGGCTAGGGTGGCTGAAGAGAAGAAGAGGAACCAAGAATGGAGAAGTTGGAAGCAAGGATCAAGAAGTGGATCAAGTTTTCAGCTTTTGCAGTAGAGATCGGACAGTACGGTCCTAGGGACCATATGGTACGGTCTTCATTGAAGATCCAGACAGAGAAGCGAAGTCTCGGGATGCTGAGAAAATGAAGACCGGACAGTTGACCGGACAGTACGGTCTAGGGACCGTACAATACGGTCATCAGTGGATTTCCAGACAGAGAAGATGAAGTTTCTGGAAGTGGAAAAAATGAAGACCGGACAATCGACTGGACGGTACGGTCCTAGGGACCGGACAGTACGGTCTTCATTGGAGATGAAGAAGAAGATGGAGATGCGCTTGGAAATAGAGACCGGACAACACGGTCTAGAGGAGACCGGACAGTACGGTCCTTTGTACGGTCTCTAGTTTCGCAGGGCACTTTTGGGCAACGGCTAGTTTTGGGTTGGTAGCCTATAAAATAGTTGGTTGCCCGCCCCTTGAGGGGTCTCTTGGCCATTGTTGGAGTGCAGGAAACTCAGAGGAAGCCAAGAGCAAGAGAGAGAAGCACTTGTGAAGGATTTAGAGTGATCCTAGTGCTTGAGAGAGTAGCAATTGCATCCACTTGATCTCTAGGCTAGTGTGAGCTTGAGAGAGTCACTTCGGTTTTGTTACTCTTGGTCTATGGCGAGGCCTAGACCGGTTAGGCGTCGGTGTTGAGCTGTCCGAGGAGAGTGTCGAAGCCAACACAAGTTTGTACACAGTCTTGGAGCTTCCCGTGCGAAAGAAGCATCACTAGTGGAGCGCCCTTTGGCACGCATCACGTGTGGAGCCTTACCTCCGGAAGAGTACCCGGGATCGAGCCCGGCGGGACGTGCCCGCGACTTCACTCGGAGGGTGAAGTGTGCTCTAGGAGGGATCGCCTTCGAGCGGAGGGACGGGGTCGAGACTCCGGCGGGAGTGACCCAACGTGGAGTAGGGGTAGGCGCCATCCTTCCGAGACCACGGGAAAAATCATGAGCATTCCTATCCTTATCTCCTTTACTTACTAGCATTTACGTTTCTGCATTTACTTATGTGCCAGTAGAATTGCATGATATGTTGTCTCTTTACTACTTGGTAGAATTGCTTGTTAGGGTGTTGCTTGTTGCATAGACTAGATTGTGTGCGCGCATCGCTAGCTTCTTGTTGTCACCATATCTAGTCTTGCTAGCTTCACGCCTAAAGTATGTTTGGGAGAAATTGTTGACACACCGATTCACCCCTCCCCCCCCCTCTCGGTGCCCTTGATCCTTTCAAGTGGTATCAGAGTTTCGTTGCTCAAATAGGGCTTAACCGCCTTGAGTAAGGATGCCGGGAGGTAGTGGACCGCCCCCGTTCGATGGGACCGACTATGCCTATTGGAAAGCTCGCATGCAAGCTTATCTCGAGACTCTTGATCCTATCGCATGGGAGGTGACAAGTTCCGGTGTCTCTCTAAGGACTCCTATTGGTACTCTTGATGTGAATCTCGCAAAGGCAAATGCTAAAGCTAAAAATGCCTTGTTTGAAGCTATCACTAAAGAGGTCTTTGCTCGAGTCAAGTCCGCGGGTACCGCTCATGAAGTATGGACACAAATTCAACAAATTCATGAGGGTTCCACGGACGTGAAAGAGGAAGATACTATGTGCTAAAGAACAAATATGATGACTTTGCCATGTCTTCAAATGAGCTAATCAATGACACTTACTCTCGCTTGAATGTGCTTGTAAAGGATATCAACTCTCTCGGTGTGAAGGACAAGATTGATGATGGTGACCTTGTGCAGAAGATCATGAGGATTCTCACAAGGGAGAAATATGGAGCACTCATCACATGTCTCTTCAACACCGACATGCGAGACCTCACCACCCACAAGCTACTTGGGAAGATCACCGCCTTCGAGAGCTACAACCTTGACAAGAAGCTTGATGAGAAGCCCTCCAAGAATCTTGCTTTTGCGTCCGAGGGATCAAGCAAGAAGATGAAGAAGGTGATGACTCAAGATTCAAGTGATGAAGAGCTTGAAGAAGACGTTGAAGACTTGTTGCAACTTCATCCAAATGATATAGCACTCCTCATGAAGAGAAGCAACTTCTTCAAAAGAAGGTTCATCAACAAGAAAGATGCCGAGTGCTACAATTGTGGAGAGAAGGGTCACTTTGCCAAGGAATGCCCGAAACCAATCAAGAAGAGCAAGAAGAAGACTCAAGAGTCAAGCGACGATGAAGAAGAAGACTCTAGAAGCAAGTACAAGACAAGGAAGAGGTTTGTCAAGAAGGAAAGCTCTAGAGGCAAAGACAAGAGAAGATCATCTCGCAAGGGACTCTTTGTTGGAGAGTGGGTCACGGATGATGATAGTGAAGAAAAAGAAAGTGATGACTCATCCTCCAAGGGAAAGAAGATGGCCGGCATAGCTCTCACCAACATCTCCGAGACTCTACCTCCACCACCTACTTGCTTGATGGCCAAAGATGATGATAGTAGTGAAGATGAGAAGAGCGAGTCCGATGAAGAGTTTGGTGAGGAGGATAAGCCCACATATGAGGAACTCTTGGATAGCATTCTCCTAACCGGCAAGATGATCAAGAAGAGGGACAAGACCATTGCTCGGTTGGAGAAGGAACATGAAGTGGCCGCTTTCCGAGTTCGTCAACTTGAGGGTGAACTTAGGGACTTATCCATCTCTCACAAGGCTCTTGATGAAGCTTGAGGAAGACCACATGAAGCTCAAGGAAAAGTCCAAGTTACTAGAGGATGAGCTCAAGCACCTTTCCACTTCACTCATAACCTTGGATGAAAGCTATGACAAGCTCAAGGTTGATCACAAGAGGCTCAACGACAAGTTCAAGGTTCTTGAGGAAGAACATCAATCCATCCTCGAAAAGAGTAACACTTCTTCTTCTAGTTCATCTATTTCCGATTCTTCATATATTACTTGTGATGGACTAACTCCCTCTCTTGAGAGCATCTCTCTTGATGAGAAAATCTTGAAGGAATATCATCAACTCAAGGAGGAGAGAGCTTCGGTGATGGACGGCTTCGAGAGGCTCACAAGGGGAAGGACCATTCATAAGGAGATACTTGGTCGGAACCTTGTGAACAACCCCGGGCACAAGGGACTCGGCTCCTACCCCGCCGCCATCAACCTCATCGGCAAGGACGAGGATTCCACCTTGGGTAGTCCCCCTCATGGCGGACGACTACTATTGTGAGAAGTGTTGCCGTGACGGGCACACTAGCAAGAATTGTCCTAAGGTGAGAAGTTCCAAAGTTTTGCCTAACGCTAACTTGTTCCATGAGAATACACACTACAAGCTCTTTAGGGACAAGAAAGGAAGGGTGAAGGCAAAGGCTCTTGGATCACCCGACAAGAGGAGGATGATGAGGAAGATTTGGGTGCCCAAATGCATAGTTGACCTTGAGAGGCCGACCAAGTGCGAGTGGGCTCCCAAGTACAAGACCTAGAAGGGTGATGGTGGTGGACCGTGCGCCGCAACGTCAACTCATGAACGTCCACCACAAGCTTCGAGTGCTTCATCGACATATCTACTCTTCAAAGAGGTAACATGTATCATAGTAGTTCCTTTCTTGCATTGCTTGCATGGTAGCTAGGTGCTCCTTTGTGAACTAGTATGTTTACATCCATGAAAATGTAAATAACTAAAAGGAAAAGAACAAAAAAAATTAGTTCAAGGTCTAACTTTCTCAAGATAGCTATGAGCATGGGGGATGCTTGAGTTGGTGGTCCGATGGACTCAAGGCAAGGTTTGGCTCATAGTGAGTAAGCTTGAGAGAGGCTCAAACTTGACCTTGAGTAGGTTTCCTTTATGCGTTGTCTCAAGTTTGCTTGCATATCACATGGCATGTTTACTTTCCCTTGCATTTGTATGACATGCTTGTCTCATGCATTGCATATAGGAAATCACAAAGGAGTTGTCACACTATGAGGAAGTGCTTCATTCGCAATATGATCTCACATCTCATAGAAGTGTGACTAAAGAAAAGAATTGCGCTTCATGCCCATTAAGTCTTGCTAAATGATCCTCAAGGTTAAATCTACTTGCACGGATCATAGGCAAAGGGCTCATACATACCCCTCCTTTGGTTTTATCTCTTTTGGTTCTTATTTGGTTGCCTCTTATTTGCCGATTGAAAAATTACTATAAGCCTATGCGCAACCTATATTGGTCTATTTTCAAAGGAGTGTTTGAGAGTTCCCCTTCTAGTCCATGTTTGGTGTTTATTTGGTTTTTGTGTGAAAAACTTAGACTTAGAAGGAAATTCCTTGAAAATCAGCTTTTCTGGACTGGACCGTACAATACGGTCGAGGGGACCGTACAATACGGTGTGCTTTTGCACGAGATCCTTTGAAACCTGAGGCAGAAAGGAGACCGGACAATACGGTCCTGAAGACCGTACAATACGGTCTCTATAGCTAACTGTCAGGGTGGAAAAGGAGACCGTACAATACGATCTCTAGGACCGTACCATACGTTCTGGGTAAGTTCATCGCGAGATCCTTTCCAATCTCATCCGTTGATTCCTTTTTGGATCGATCTGGACCATCCGTTCAAACTTAGACCTAAACCAAACGGAAATCGAGCTGTTACTGTGCATCATCATCTCCAAATCCACCGCCGTCGTAAGAGCTCCCGCCACCACCTCGCCTTCCCGCGCCGCCGTACACCTCGCCGCCGCCGTCGCGCTCGCCGGCGACGAGCTCCACCCACCAGAGCCGCGCGCCACCTGCTCCTCCACCGCGCCAGCACACGCGGCCGCTCAACCCTAGCTCCACCGCGCCGCCGCCACCGCTTCGCTTGCTCGCGCATCGCCGCCGCCGGAGCTGAGGAAGACGAGGACCTCGCCGTCGATGCACAGCGCCGGGAGTCCCTCCTCTCACGCGCGACCACGAGCTACTGCTCTTCCTCTTTGTGCACGACGAGCTCTCCCTCCCCGGCGACTCACCGGGCCACCGCCCTCTCTGTCGATCGCCGACGACTACTTGTACTCGGTGAGCTCCTGGTTTCACAAATCGCACAGTAGCCTCGATTCCAATACCTATCTAGGGTTTGAGACTATCAATTCCTTCATCGATCAAAAATCCCTAGAAAATCATCCAAAAATCGAACCTTTATTGCGAAATCGATTTGCATTGCCTCAATTTCTCGCAATTTAGGTCGCCATGTGTCATAGTGTTCGAGTTATATACCTCATTTATCTATGACATGTTGGTCGCTTTGTGTCGATATCATTTCCATACAATATACACTTAGCTCGACACTAGCGTTTCCTCGGTTAGTGGTACATTGTGTCTATTGCATATGATCTATGTACACTAGTCGATCTCCACCTATAGTCGACAATGCCGTAGTTCCCTTTGCATATTTACCGGCATTGTGTCCTTCACCTCTGCGCTAGGACTTCATCTAGATTTACGCGCTTATCTACGATTCTTGCTTATAGATGATAGTAGGTTATTCTATACTCATATACCCTGTCTTATTCCTATCGTGCAGTGGCAGTGGTCAGCGGACAGTGGGCAGTTGACAGCAGAGCAGAGACAGTGGACGGATTGAGGGCCAAGCCCTTAATCCTATCTTTGGCAGTCAGCCGTCAGTGGACGGGTTGGTGAGCCAAGCTCACTCGCCCTATCTTGTCTGCAGGCCAGTCAGCAGTTATGGCAGGAGGTTCTGGCAGAGGCAGAGGCAGGGGCAGAGGAGATCGTGACAGGGGCAAGGCCAAGGTCGTTGAGCAGCCCAAGAAGAAGAAGCAGAGGACAGGTGACCTAGAGTGGGACCAGGCCCTCAGAGCAGCAGATGTTGACATTCCTACTGGCAGAGACACTGGCTTCAGGATCAGGGACACGCCTGCAGGAGGACAGGGGAGACTCCGAGGAGGTCTTCCAGGGCCAGAGCCACAGTGCAGCGGACTCCGTCCACCCACGAGGTTGGTACGTCGAGGACCGCGCAGGAGCAGCCAGAGTCAGAGGCAGAGGAGGAGAGTTCCCGCTCAGGTGACGAGGTCACAGAGGCCGACAGGCAGAGGATGGCCGTGAAGTTCTGTGCTCTTGACAGGAGTGCCACACTCAGGGACGTGCTTGCTGAGGACGCTCTCAGGCTGCCAGGCCCCATCCTCAAGAAGTTCAGGAGAGTCACTGAGGAGACTTGGGTACCTGCCAGGAGAGACCCACAGGCAGGAGGTCGTTTCTGGACTTTACTACAGCAGAGGATAGCAGCTGGTTTGAGGAGTAGACTGCGGACAGATGGAGACCGGACAGTACGGTCCTTTGTACGGTCTCTAGTTTCGCAGGGCACTTTTGGGCAACGGCTAGTTTTGGGTTGGTAGCCTATAAATAGTTGGTTGCCCGCCCCTTGAGGGGTCTCTTGGCCATTGTTGGAGTGCAGAAAACTCAGAGGAAGCCAAGAGTAAGAGAGAGAAGCACTTGTGAAGGATTTGGAGTGATCCTAGTGCTTGAGAGAGTAGCAATTGCATCCACTTGATCTCTAGGCTAGTGTGAGCTTGAGAGAGTCACTTCGGTTTGTTACTCTTGGTCTATGGCGAGGGCTAGACCGGTTAGGCGTCGGTGTTGAGCTGTCCGAAGAGAGTGTCGAAGCCAACACAAGTTTGTACACGGTCTTGGAGCTTCCCGTGCGAAAGAAGCATCACTAGTGGAGCGCCCTTTGGCACGCATCACGTGCGGAGCCTTACCTCCGGAAGAGTACCCGGGATCGAGCCCGGCGGGACGTGCCCGCGACTTCACTCGGAGGGTGAAGTGTGCTCTAGGAGGGATCGCCTTCGAGCGGAGGGACGGGGTCGAGACTCCGGCGGGAGTGACCCAACGTGGAGTAGGGGAAGGCGCCATCCTTCCGAGACCACGGGAAAAATCATGAGCATTCCTATCCTTATCTCCTTTACTTACTAGCATTTACGCTTCCGCATTTACTTATGTGCTAGTAGAATTGCATGATAGGTTGTCTATTTGCTACTTGGTAGAATTGCTTGTTAGGGTATTGCTTGTTGCATAGACTAGATTGTGTGCGCGCATCGCTAGCTTCTTGTTGTCACCATATCTAGTCTTGCTAGCTTCACGCCTAAAGTACGTTTGGGAGAAATTGTTGAGACACCGATTCACCCCCCCCCCCCCCCCTCTCGGTGCCCTTGATCCTTTCACTCTAATCCAGAGATGTATGTCGTCATGAACAGATCATTAACCCGTTCAACCATTGTTATCACGGAAATGATACTAGCGTCCATTGTCCTGCTTGAATTGCTACAACTTTTGTTTTATTGGACGACTATCTGGGGCAGAGTATCCTTTGTTTGTCAATATATCCGAGAACAAGCAGTGAATCCAAGGGGAAGCTACTTCATGAGGTTTAAAGAGGTTCTTGTCAAGATTGGTGTGTCTTTTGCATCAAACAAATACTACTATCGAAACAAGCTTGGGCAGTACTCGTTAGTTGATTCAGTGACATATGATCAGAATCCATCATTGGCAGGTGTTGATGTTCCAGTCAGACGTAAATTTGTCAGGTTTTGTCTTCTCCTAGACTCTTCCCCTTTTCACCATAACATGCAGCAGTATGCGCAGAGCGTACGCAATCGACAACTTGGGAAACCTATCAAGGTGCCCACAGAGGTAAAAGAGGCACTTGTGCAGTCTCTTGATCGTACTGATGGTATCCTAACCAACGGAGAATCATCATTAATGTCTAATGGAGCACACAACCTCGTATGGGCTTGCAAGCATGATGTGCCCTCAGTCTTGGGCGCAAAATGCTCCATGGAAAAGGAAAATCAGGCACACATTATTTTGACTTGGCACATTGCAACATGTTACTGCGAGATGGGAACGTTGAAATGTATGTCCCCTAGAGTGGGGGGACAACTCAAATTTAACTTCGACGTCGCCACAAAACTGTCCAAGTACTGTGCATACCTGGTGGTCTCAGCACCAAAGTTGCTTCCTGGGCACCACTATGATACAAGTTGCATGTTTGATGCGGTAGCAGCGGAAGCAGCGCAACTTCTGCCAGGAGACAAGTACGAGGCTATGAGAAGTTTGCATGAATCAGCAGAGATGACCATCTTCCCGATGGGCGTGAAGCTGGGGAAGCAGATGGAGGAGATGGAAGAGGGAACTTGCTGGAAACTGCTGGCAGATTTCTGGGCAGAGATGTTGCTGTATGTCGCACCATCAGATAACGTGAAGGAACACATCGAATGCCTGGCAAAAGGAGGGGAGTTTCTCACACATTTGTGGGCATTGCTCTCACATGCTGGCATTCTGGATAGGGGGCAAAGGAATATTGTTGACATAGAAACTGCAAGGGCTGACCAGTCTTGTCCTGGAGAAGAATCACATGGCGATGCTTTGAGGTTTCGTCGTGCAAGCTCACACCCGTTAACATGTGCGGAGGAAAGGGCTGCTGTTGCCACCTATGCCCCGAATCAACCAGCAATGAGTAGAAACCATGTGGAATGTAAGTATCTCTGTCCCTCCTTCGGAATAGGTGAAAATTTCTGAAATGTAGCATATTTATTCTCTGCATATTATTTTACAACGTTGGAAATATCTGTGGAAGGTGGAAGAGCAGCTACAAGTGGACAAGGCAGTGGAAACGAAGAGGTCCAAGGCGTGGCAAATTGAACATTCTAGAACTTGAGAAGTTCTGCTTGGATTCCCAGGATAGGTACCAATGATTTGAATAACTTTTCCAAAGTTCTGTTTTATTAAGCTACAGATATAAGAACTAATCTCTTCTACTTTTGAACCTGCAGAATCTTCTGAATATCTTTGTCCTACAAGGGCAACAGCCTTTAGTTTGTAAATTCGTCTACATGGTTGATTTGTTACTGCAAGTTTGTGCTTGAAAAGACCGGCTGGGTGCTTGATTACCCATATTAAGGCCTTTGGTTACTTGTTTCCTACCATGTACTTAGATTGTTCCTTGTTCTGTAATAGTGTTGCTTCTTTCCATGTATTGGTATCTACTTTACATCTTCTGTTTCTCTACAAAATAAATGATATAAGTGCATGTCTGAGTACCTTACTTTATCTGACATTGAAGCTTAGAGATCATTTGCTGGGACATCAACTGCCATAAGAATCTTGGGGGAAATAAATGGTTGGTAAGGGAAATTGTTCAAGCCAACTTATTCAGCAAGTTCCAGCTATTACTTTGTAATGTGAACCATCATGTCACAGTTCAAGCTTCCTTTCAGAGCAGCCATCTAAAAAGACTTTCTTGTTTAAAAATAAGTCTCTAGAATACGTACATATACTTGCTATTATATTACTCAATGTTGAAGATTAACAACTCCATTACATATGCCGCAAGTTCACTGCTAGTAGAGAAGTAACTCCCATAAAGGCTAAACAAGAAAAATACTAGTAGACAAAAGCCAAAAGAAGTCAGGACCTGCCTGAATATCAAGTATGTGTACCTGAACAAAGCAGCAGACACCCTAATCTTTCCTACAACTCTCAATCCTAACCTATTCTAAACAGATCTCGTTTCTCCGCTGTCCTTTCCTAGAGCTGCTCCACATTGTTTCTTGATCTCCCGCCCTTCTTTTATACTTGCAAAACAATGTAATCCCCGCTAACAGCTCCACCAATCTAATTAGCTAGGACGTCTTTCTGACAGGCATTGCATTCCACATCCCAACTGTAAACCATAATCCAAAGATAACAAAACAAGTATGAGATGCAAAGGGCACAAGCAACATCCCTGAACATGCATAGTTCCCGTGCAACCATAGCATTCCAAGTTGAAACTTATAATCCAAGCATATCCTAACCATACATGACAAGTTACATGCATTACTCAGAATAATTTTGCTACCAATCTCCACAAATTTTTAGATCCATCAGAACTAATACACAGTAATGGAAGTCTTACTGTAAATATGTGCTAAAGCATTGATCTGGCCAATGAACATGCTCAGATTTGAAATAGCTACTACCGACTACGTACTCATAGCGACTTGGTCCACACAAGCCATCTTCCTTGCATGTCCAGGTTTCCCTTGCTCAGGCTCCAATCTGACTCGCTGTTTACCACCTGTTTTAAGCCAAATTCCTCATAAGTCCATATATCCAAGACAAGATAGAATCAACTGGTTCAGACAAACAAAGTGTTTATATTCATAAAGGTAACTACTTCTTCATTTCATACTGCCCATAAAATAGAACAAGATTCACACTAAAATTTATGAAATCCATTAAACTTGCAGAAATATTGCCATATATATTACCTACACCAGCATAGTCCGCCCATGTACAGCCACACAGCACACAAAGAACCATGATTTAAGTGTATATATTTCTTCGATCAGTAAAATCGTTTTTTTTTCTTCACCTTCCAAACTGCATTTTGACAACTGTTACTGGTTATTGTTTTCTATTACGAAGAATTCATAGAAAGATTCCAATCCTACAACATTTTTATTACTGGTCATTTCCATATATCCATAGTTTAGAAATAACGATCACCACATTTTAACTCAATCATCATAACCCATTCTGATGGAATGATCAGTTTTTTTAACCTCTATTTAGGCACATATCTCTCAGTGAGCCTTCCAAATTTAGATCAATTTACCCCATCCTTTGAGGAGCATACATCATTCAAAGTTTCTCTCAAGCTTTGACCCAACAATATTATTATTCCTAAAAGCTTTCATGGATAGTTAGGTGAGGATCTAAAGTCAGAAGTTGCAGGAAATTGAAATCTAAGAGGGCAGTTCCCCACCTAGCAGTAATACCGAAATATAATAATGGGTTTTCCGTTCCCCAATTGGAAGCATGCATGAAAAGCCAAGCATTTCTTTTATAGAATAAATTTACTCCTCACCCAAACTCAGAATCAATGCGTCAACATGAAAAATGTTGACATCTTTTGACGGATACTAATATTTCCACAAATGTACCCATGGTCATTCACCTCTAGGATTCTGAATTTTGCAGCCGAATGCCAAGAAGAGCCAAGTTAAAGGTTGACAGCACAAACTAATGTCTCTCCACACAATGATCAAGCACATGTAAGTATACGGTGGTTGTTACGCATATGTCAATGCACAAAATACTAAATTTGTCTTAACCATTCAAACTGAATTAAACATGAAACCACCATCTCATTCTATCAAGCTGAGCGAACAAATACCGGGAATAGCTGGTAACTTACCAAAACGATCTTTGCATCGATGCGAGTCGGGTCACTGATTCCCCGTAGGCACATGAGGAGTACTAGGTCCTAGAGGGACATCAGCCACCTGATCATCGTCTTCGGGTAGCAGTGGGTGCTTCAGCTCCCAGGAATTGACAACCTGAGGGTACGTGTCGATCGCCAACTGCCTCATATCTCTCAATCCCTCAATGTATCTCGAGTGCTGCAAGCTGATGAGCTTGCGCTGACTCTCGACTTTGACGGTCCGCACCTCGGCTGAAGCCCGCTGAATCTCCCCCGTGAGTCGGCTAACCTCGTCCTCGTGCTCGGCTTTCACCGCCTCAAGCTTCTTCACGTGTGCTTCTTTCGCCATCTGAAGCTCCTCGCTGAGGCCGACACTGGCCGAATGCTGCGCATTCGCTTTCTCAAGCTGCTTCATGTGTGCATCTTTCGCCATCCGAAGTTCTTTGCTAAGCCGGGCAACATCAGCCGAATGCTGCTCATTCGCTTTCTCGAGCTGCTTCATGTGTGCTTGTTTCGACATCCGAAGCTCCTTGCACAACCGGACGACATCGGCTGAATGTGCAGCGTTTGCTTTCTCAAGCTGCTTCATGTGTGCTTCTGTTGCCACACGGTTTTCTCTCGCCACCTGCAGCTCCAGCTTGAGTTGGACAACCTCGTCCTTGCTCGCCTGGAGCTCCCGTTCCTGTCCGGCAAGCTTCAGCTCCTGCTTGAGCATGGCAATCTCATCCTTGCTCTCCAGGAGCTCCTGCTCTTTTCCAGCAAGCTCCGCCATGGCTTTCTTGGCCTGCTCGAACACCCCTGCCAAGGCTGCCATGCTATCCACGAAACCCTGCGTGGCGGCGGAGCGCTCACCGCCAGAGACGTTGGGTAGTTCCGCTCCGGCATGAGCAGAACCCAGTGGTGTTGACGTCTCGACACCGCTCTGGCTCTGCTGCGGCGGAGGCGTGGAAGATCCCGGCGACTTGCGCTTCCTCGACTGCTTGATTGTTCCGGCAATGGCAGTGGCTTCCTCTTTCACTGGCGCGAGATGATGCTGCGGGGTGAGAAAGACATGGCGGCCGATTGGCAGCGTGTGTTCGGAGATGAACGACACCACATCAATGCTCTCATTCCCCACGGCAGCGGCCCTGTCCAGCAGCTTTTGTTTGGCCGTCTTCTCAGAAGTCGTTAACGTCGGCTTGCGGATGGCCACTCTGCTTGGTTCACCCCACTTCACTGGGCATGGCCACCGCATCGTCGCCGGCGACCGGAGGAAGAAGAACCTGGACTTCCAACCCGGCCGGTACACGGGTGTCCCGCTACGGAACAGCGGGGGCTGGCTGTTGTTGAAGTAAGGCCTGAAGTGGTATAACTCACCGTTGTGGGTCAATACCATTAAGCTCTGGAAGACCGGAAGCAACGGCTCGACTCCGGCATCCGCACAGATCAGCACGAAGGCGGCCATGTAGCTCCACGCGTTGGGCGCGAGCTGGCCCGGCGCAAGGCCGTAGTGCCTCAGAACCTCGGCGTAGAACTCGTGAAGCGGCAGCCGCAGGCCGGCGTCGAACGCGTCGGCGTAGACGCTGATGGCGTTGTCTTCCGCCGTGCAGGCCGGCTTCTGCCCCGCGCTGTAGGGAGTGTACACGTCAGGGACGTTGTGCTCTTGGCACAGGGCCTGAAGCTTCTTCATCCCGGTCAGCGTCGACGTGATCTCCTCCGCCTCAGGCCAGGAGAGCGCGGCGGCGCCACCGGCATTGCCATCGGCAGAGGACGCCGAGGTCTCGGAGTCGCCGTCCGTTGCCATGTCGAGTTCCTCGACGGAGGGCGACGACGCGGCTGCCATTGCCCGGTGCCAAAGAGGCGGGCGAACAGGGGTTGCTCTGTACAGGCTACAGAGCTGTGTGCATGTTCGTCTTGGCTCGAACTGGAGATTCAGGGGCCGAGGCCAAGAAAAGAAATTGAGCTTCAAGAACAGGGCCCCAACTCGAACCGTAGCAGCACCCCCCACTATTCTCCTCCGAGCCCCTTCTCCAGTGTACCCGCAGAGAGGTCCGCACACGGTTGTTGGTCCCCGCGCCCGATCGGATCCGGCCGCAGCCGCTTCGCTTCGCCGCGTGCCCGACGGCGTGGGGGCACCCCCAATGTGTGCTCGCCCTCCGCCCAGCCGTCAAGCCCCACACGACACCGCGCCACTCATCGAGAGATCAGTCGCCCGGCCCGGCCACCCCCGCATCAGATCCGCCGGATCCGGCGGGCCCAAGCGCGGCCAGGCGAGGCCGGCACAGCGCGGACGGCGAGCAGGGCAATGTGGGGCGCGGCGGGCGTGGGCGGCCAAGATGCGAGCCGCGGGAGGCGCAGGCGGCAGGTCTGCTCGTCTCGGGCAGGGGGCGATGAGCGAGGGGGAGTGGTGGTGACTGTCGCCCGTGCTGGTGAAGAGGAAACACAGTAGGGGATAAAAACAGGGGAAAAGGAAGGAGAAAGAGAGAACGACGAATGAGCGAGCCCCACATGAAAAAAAAGGGGACATCCGTGATCTGCTAGGCTCCAAAGTTGTATCTGGACTGTGTTGAGGGTTCCGTCTTATACTTCCCACGACTTAATTAGCGGATCATCAATGGAGTGCATGTCCACAGCGATCGATGGCTTGCTGCCGACCACAATCTCTGACTTAAGAGGCGGGGGTGAATCGAGGATAAGAACCAATTCGTTCATGAATGCACATCCCAGCCAAAGAATCATGGCCGAGAAGATCAACCATTCATCATATAGGGGGTGATTGGTTGCACATATATGCTTCGGCCAGGCTCCGTGCGTGCAGATACAATTTGTTTGGTTGCCTGCAGTACACCCGGCCAGGCTGAGCGCATGCAAAGTAGAAGTGATTGGATGCAGAAATTGGTCCTCAGCCTGGCCCGTGGGAAACGAAACTGAGATTCGTTTCTCTAGAGCGTGGCTCGCACCGTCCTGACTAGCACCGGCCAGGCTACGGAGGACGAGCCAAGCGGCATCCAGACGAGAACCAATCATGCCAATGCATGCGTGCATGCAAACCAAATGCATTCTCAGGTCAGTTAAAAAAAAAAAATGCATTCTCAGGTTAAGAAGCAAGCTAGCTGTAGGTAAGCACTGTATGAATAACTAGATTTTGCTGCTGATTCTGTTGTATAAATACGTGTATTGGTTGATGTTGTATAGCAAGGTACTAGATTTTGCTGCTGATTCTGTTGTATAAATACGTGTATTGGTTGATGTTGTATAGCAAGGTACAGAAATAAACGAAGGATTGGGACGTGGAGTTCATCCTTACCCAGAAAAAAAGAGTTCATCCGTAGAGTGAGATGATAAGAACGTGACGCTGAAGATAGTTTGGTAACAGATCAAATTTCGATTGATTCGAGACAGACCTATAAACGCTTATGGGGGCCGTGAAATACATGCCAGCCGTAGACCAGAGTCCACTAGTGGCCAGTGTTTAAAAAAGCGGTCTAGGCGGCCGATTAAGCGCCGCCTAGGCGCTGCGCGGTGCTTCACCGCGTCGCTTTCGAGAAAGCGACGGGATTAAGCGGCCGGGCGCCTAAGCGGCGAAAATCGGCGATTTTTTCCGCTTTTTGCTCTGAGCGGCCAAGAAAACGAGTGAAAATGAAAAAAAAAAAAAAGCAAAGGATTTTCCCCTCCCGCTACCCCAAATCGAACCCCCATCCAGAGCCCACGCGCGGCGCCGCCGCCATCCAGATGATGTGCTTGCGCAGCGTTGTTTCCCGCCGCCGGCCGTCGAGCGGCGTCGCCGCCGTTCTTGCGCCGCGCCGGGCTGGCCATCGAGCTTACGCGTCCCCACCAAATCTTGCAATTGCGGCCGGGGTAACACTTCCTCTCGTCAGCTGTGGTGGCTGATCTGAAAATAGGAGCAAGAAAGAGCAGGGGAGGAGAGGAGCACGGGAGGAGCGACGGCGGAGAAGAAGATCGACTTGGTCAGTTGTGGTGGCCTGGCTGCCGTAGGTATCTGCTACCAGCAGATAAGGTAAAGGGGAAGTGGGATTACGGGCTTCTGATGGGCTGGGCTAGCCCAGCACATCCTTTCCCTTCTCCTTTTATTTTCTTTTTTCTTTATCAATTTTTTTTCGTTTTTAGATATTATACATGAGTATTACATATTAATATATATACTTGAGTCTCCGCTTTTTCGCGAACGCCTAGAAACGCCTAGGCGCCGCCTAGGCGGCCTAGGCGCTAGGCAGTGCCTCTCCGCCCGCTTTTGTCTACCGCTTTTTGAAACATTGCTAGTGGCTAATCTGTGCCTGTACGTCAGAGCTCGGAGACACCGCACGTATCTGTTACAACAGATCAGGTCTACTAATCAAGCACCACACACTCAATTGCCGATTGGAGAGGAAAAGTAAGGTAATGATCCGACTAAAATACTCAGCACACATAGCCTTGATCTAATTAAGATCTATTTTTTTGGCAGCTACAAATATAGGCAATATGCATATCACAAACTGGAAAATCGATAGGATATACAATTCGAAATCACAATTGTGTTACAGTTGACTGAATAACTGAGTTGCATGTCACAATTGTTTGAGAGATTGCTTGAGTCATTGAGCTGAATTTGGAAGTTCATCAAAGTCGATCTCTCATGTATATTTTAAAGTTTTCCTCAACCTACGATGCTAGGTGCTCTGACGTTGACAGCATTCTTAGGTGCTCTGATAGCTTAAAAGTTACCATTTTTTAGACAATTTTGAAATTGCTAGAATAATCAAAGAGTACTTTAAATTAATCCTATTTTTCAATTCAAGTAGTACGACATATTGTGAGTTATACTGTTCTCATAATTTTATTCTAGATGTTTACGTGAACAATGATTTTATTCTGAACATGCCCTTCAGCCAAATGCAGTACGACAATGCCTATTTTGCATAAAGAATAAAAAACATGGGAAAAACAAGAAATATACATAATAAAACTTAATGTCAATACGTAAGAAAATGATTGGTGCTAAAGTGGTACACATTTTTCTTTATTCTCTAAAGTATAAATCACGCTCCTATTCTTTCCAAGTAAATTTCAAACATTATGTATTTTTTTCTAAATCACGCACGAGTTGATAGGCTAGTTATACAAATTTATACCACTCACGTGGAGCTAGAGTACTAAGGTAAGCTCTGGTGTCTTTGTCCTTGAAACTGCAGCATTCTTCGATTCTCTTTGTAAATTCCTCTGCATATTCCTATTCTTCGCTTTGTAAAACGCCGGAATTTCCCGGTCTTTCGTGAAACAATCAAGCTGTGCTAATATGCTATATATTCTTGACCAAAAGAATGTGCTCCGGCGCTCTGTTTACTGAATTACCTGTTCAGTAGTCATTTGCTTGGGAGATAGAGCAACTGAGCAACACGCATCTGAATGTTCTATCCAGATATATTTCGGACAACACTCCATTGCTTAAAATGATGTCATTCAGCATCAGATGTCCTTAAAAATTTCGTGTTATTCAGCATCAGAACTCATGCAAAGATATAGCAACTGAGCAACATGCATCTGAATGTTCTATCCAGATATATTTCGGACAACACTCCATTGCTTAAAATGATGTCATTCAGCATCATATGTCCTAAAAATTTCGTGCTATTTAGCATCAGAACTCATGCAAAAGATTATTTACTGTGGTCTATGCTGACGTCTTCACAAGATTTTGACTTGCTGACTTTTTTTGTAAGAGTTTGAAAACTGCTGATAGTAAGGATTAAATGTGTCTTTTTTTGGTTTAGAGTTTAGACTAGCATGTAGTCATGTAAGTATTCTGTACAAGTTTCAGCTCCTCGGCCCAGAAAAAGAAAAGAAATCGTGGACAGTTCACCCTGACTTGTCTACAAGGCTAGCAAACTGGCATCTTCATTCTTTACCAACCGCATCCGCATGCATTCTTCAGTTGCGAAATGGAGAAGGGAGCCTGAAAACTACTGGAAACGCCCAAGCCTTCTCTGGTTCAGTTGTATCCTCTGCCCTTGGAGACTGCAGTGCTTCACCTGTTTAGAAACGTTGAATTCACGATGGTTAGACGCAACGATGCCGAAAAAACAGAGCTGCATCTGGTGAGGCTTTACAACTACATACGTGCAATGAAGCTAGTGTGGACAGCAACTCTCTGCACCGTGCCATCAGAACAAGTTCTTGAATGACAACTCTGGAGAGCTGGGACACCAAGACATGTGCTCGTGCTAACTGAAGAGCATGGCAAACGGTTTCACACGAGTCAACTTATTGAGATCTCATTATTATATCATTCAGATGTCAAGAAAATCCTATGTATTAGATATAAGGACCTTTGATAGTTGAATACTTGTCGAGTTTCCTATTCTCTGTATGACATCGATTGCAGAGCAAACAGCATTTTTCAAAGCTTGAATATCTGCCTGCGAAATAGTAGAAAGTTGTAATGAGCTTCGACTGGGAAGTAACCAGGAGGAACAATTTAGATAGTTTTGTTATATTGCAAACCATCGCTCCACCAGAGACTGGAAGGCGCAGAAGTGTAGCATTCAGAGCTAGTGCTGTTCCTGACAAAGAATTTGCATAAACTCTCTCCAATGAAAACCATTCCTCCAGGTATATCATCTGCATATTGCAAGCTTACAAATTTTGTCAGAAATGTGTACATAAAAAATATAATTGAAGATCATACGCCAGTAATTAGTTGCTCATGCAGGCCAGAGATGAAAAGACAAGCAACAGGGATGTACTAGATTCAGTGTTTTAAGCTAGCATTAAAACTAATCAGAGCATCTATTCTGGGCCAAATCATGACTATTAAATTCTGCAAGCAGTACATCTCAATAAATAAGTCCAGGCCACGACATTAATAATGATCTTATAAGCAGATATCTTTTTCCACTTTCCACCTAGGCCGAATAAAGATGCACTGGATGATCATTTGGACAGTGAGGAAATTTGTATCCAAGTGGCCTGGTGTCCTACTGACAGTCCTATAACTTCTTGAAATCCTATAGTATCATGGCTAATCAAAGACTTGACCTGAGAATGGTGGAAACAGAATTCTCTTACCTGTCCCCTAAGAGTTGCCATGAGTTTGCAGTTGTTTTGAAGCAACTGCAGCTGCAACTTTGTAACGGCAACTGATTTGCGCACTCGCAGGATTGCGATCCATGCACCAATCAAAGTTTTCTGCCATGAGAAGAAAAAAGAGGTATCAGCAGTGTTTCCGAAGAGCAGCAGCAACATCATTCCAGAGGAAGTCTGTGAAACAGCATGCAGTTGCCTTGCTCTGAATGCTCAATACACCACATTCATATCTCGAGTTCAATTGTCCAAGAACAGAGACGAGTCACTCACCTCTGCAGCTTTCCTCTGTGTTGAGCGCGCAGCAGCAGCCTTCGCATTGGCGTGCCGCCACTGCAAGTGCCGGGTGTAAAGAAGTTTCAGCTGGTGTTCCTCCTCGGCCTTGTTCTGTGTCACCTTCATGTCGTCATTATCCAAACTGCAAGCCTTGCCCTGCAGCAGCTTCCCGGCAAGGCGGGGCAGGTCCATGGGACGCCGCGGCCGCGACGGGCTCTCCGTCGTCCTGAACGCGCTTTTGCTCGGCGACTGCTGCTTCTTAAGAGGCAGCCTGCTGAAGGGCGAGGACGACAGCAAGCCGTTGAACAGCGACCGCTTCTTCACCGGCGACGGCGAGGCGACGCCGGCGGAGGCTGGGTAGGCGGCGAACCGGTCGGAGCGTGTCCCCGTGGCCGACGAGCGCAGGACGCTCCTCGGAGACGGGCGTGGTCCGGGCGCCGGCGGCATGTCGGCGCCCAAGCCGTCTCCCCCTGACCCACCGGAGGAGGCGCTGTCAGTGTCGGAGGACAGAAGCGCCCGCAGGCACTCGTTCGCGCCGCCGTCCACAGACGCGCGCCGCGGCGTCTCGTCGAACGCCCTCGGCCGCGCGCCGGCGGTCCGCTTGTAGTTAGAAGCAGAGTGCTCCGCGCTCGCGGCGTCGTAGCCGGACGGCGCCGACGCTGGCCACCGGTACGTGTTCTGGCCTCCTTCCGACACCTTGCTTCTGGCGGATGTATCCGCAGTACTTGACCACCTCTTCTCCGGCGAGAACGCCGCTGCCGGCGACACGGACCTCGCCCGGTTGGTGTCCCGTGTCCAGGCAGTACGCCGGGCTCTGGAACGCGACCGAGAACGTTCGAGCCGGAGACGCCGAGCGGCGGGAGGCGGCGGCGGTAGCCACGGACGCCTTTGCGGGAGAGGTGGCCGGCTTGGAGGTGGAACTGGATTTTGAGATGGGGGAGAGGTAGCGAGAAGCGACGGTCTTGACCTTGGGCTTCGGCGCGCCGGCGCCGGCATTGGCGTTGGAGTTGGAGAGCGCGGCGGAGCGGGGGCGGCGGCTGGTCGGTTGTTTCAGCGGAGGGGCGGCGGCGGTGTCCACCATTGCTGAAGACATGCTTTTGTCAACTTGCACCGGCGAGCCGGCGACGATGTGATGACTGATGAATGGTATGCTCGCGCGTCGTCAGGAAGTGAACAAATAGAAACTACACTGCGCCTACGCCTGTCGATCTTAGCTTCCTTCTCCTATTTATCACGGGCTGCGCTTTCAATATCCGTACCTCTTAATCTTTCGCTGCTCCAGTGTGTACACAATACATATGCTATTACTTTTTCTTTTCAATACCTTTTTTTGAAAATAAATGGTTTATCTTTTTCTTATCTTGGATTTTCACCCCTTGTATTGCCAACAATCTTGCTGCACTGGTACGAAGCCGCGGATGCACGTGTATGACACGCCATTGGTAGTGTCATGATTACCATTTTTGTTAAAAAAAATGTACTACATCTATTTTAAAACTTGAGAAAGGTCTAAATTTTGTTTACAAAAAAAAAGAAATCATGATAAGAAAATTTTCGCGGTGACAAGGAGAGTTGCAGGTTGACACTGAGGACAAACAAACAAACAACATGTTTTCATGGTCAATGTATGTGTGGTACTGCTTAATTAGGCAATTGACATCCCAATCGCACAAAGATTAGCATTAGCATAAAGCTATAGAGCATGGTAGGTAG
Source organism: Eragrostis nindensis (assembly GCA_012490785.1). NCBI lineage: Eukaryota > Viridiplantae > Streptophyta > Magnoliopsida > Poales > Poaceae > Eragrostis > Eragrostis nindensis. The sequence continues at coordinate 254,632 of JAAXCT010000048.1, read as the reverse complement.
TTCGAGCCTTTCCCGTGAACAACGCACGGCTCCTATAGTACGTACGGTCCACAATCGTGTACGGTGTACCTCTACAAGTCCCATGCAAAATTACTGGATGGCATAAATGTTACCGGTTAAGCGTAGAGCGTATCTATCTATCTAGTATGATCTATCCACTCCGTAGGTACGTGCGTACCCGTGGATACCGGCCATATCCCACGACACGTACGTACGCTGTCTCAAGGACCCCCATACATGCCAGTATGCACAAGGTATGGAATGTACTACGTGTATGTGGATGTGTTGTACTGATTTGATAAAGTAGGGAATTTTTAAATAATCCTTGAAGGCAAGGCCTGTGCACGGCCCTGGACGGTGATGCAGAACACGATGTGCGCGCATGCATTTGTTATGCGGGCCGTGCCAATCAATTTTTCCTGTAGCTGTCGTAGAAAAACTGTTTGAGCTGAACCTTACCTATTCCTTTGATAAATGGTAAAATCCAACGAAGTGTAGGTTTGCATGCCTTTGTTGTGTGCCGTACTTTGCAACGATAAATCCGTGGAAGAGATATACTAGAAGATTTTCCTATGGCAAACCTCACATATTCCACGGATCTTTAACCCATATTAAAAACGGAAACCCGGAAAAAAATCAAAAACGAAAATCTGACGAAGAGTGTGCTATGTATGTATTCGAGGAGATGAATTCATATCATTTCAATACCGCAATACACGCAACCGTGGGCTTGGAGCGGGAACGAGCCGTGGCTGGCATCTTCCGAAAAGGAAAAGCCCAACAACACAATCCACTAAAAGGCCCATTGTGTCCGCGCAGTCTCGATTTCGGATCATACGAGTTGGGCCTCCTCTTTAGCTTGACGAAATTACATTGGGCTCAGACAAGATGCGAAATTTCGAAATCTCTTCACCAAGTGAACGACTGGTTTGAGCACGGTGTTCTAAAAAAAAGAGAGACTGGCTTGAGCACGGATCACTCGTGCTCACGTCTCTCTCGATCCTAATCTAATCACGCCTTTGCATCAATCGCATGCAATCGAAGTCATCCAGTGAATCTAGACACCAATTTTGGAGTTGTGACTGCCATGGTGCCGACGGCACACGGCGTCTACGGTTTTGTCCTCTCATCGATTTTGTGATCTGATGATTGTTTTTGTTCTTTTCATCAGAACATTTTCAGTCTGAACGCTGGAAGTTGCAGAAGCTGTTTTGCCTCTGTAGTTCGTCAAAGCTACCTTTTCGGCAGATGCACTGTCCCGTAATACGGGTCATGTCACAGAACAGCAATATTCACACTACATTCAGCTAGAAAACGCCGACAAAATCTGCTCAGCTAAGCTCCGTGACGTAACCCATGTAACAGGTCGTTTGCTATGTAATCTGTTTATTCCTGCGGATAGCTTACCTCGGTCAGAAAAACCGTTCCAGGTTAGCAGATTGTTCACGTAAATGTACTAGTCAATTCGATTAGATATCATCGTAAGACAACAAACAGGTAGGCGATGTACTGGGCACCGTTCTGTCGCTGTCGCGCATCACTGTTGAAATTTGCACTGTCGGCAGGCAATCGGGTCGATCCGCGGCGTCGAGCACCAACAGATGCTCCTTTCAACGGTGGCGTCAGAAAACCTGCTCCGGTTTTTGACCGGCCGTAGCGGACGCGGATGACACGAGCATCTATCTGTATTGACTGATATTCTTATTCCTGAATGAAGATGTATGCGCAGAGAGCTGGACTAATTATATATTTTTTTTCAGACTAGGTTCAGCGTGATATATAACATCAGAAATCGCCTCCCAATCCGTGTTTTTCAGAATAACACGGGTTTGAACTTGTGATGTGACACTGATGCATTTTCTTTTGCCCTGCTGACGGCCAGCACGATCTAGAGTTCTCCATGGACACGAAAAATTATATCCCAGCCGGCCGCCCTGTCAACAGCTTCCTTGAGGTTTTAGCAGCAACACACAAGCACGTCGTTCTCTGAATTTTGAGCTCAGTCAAAGGGCTCGATGACTCAGTTCATTTCTAGACTAAATCTCTGTAACTCATCGTTTATTCTTACACAAAAATGAAGCCGGTCCACGAGAACATGCAGAAACCTGGAGGAATGACACCAAGGAGCTGATGGGATCACATCTCGATTTGACGAACAAGTGAACAGCAAAAGACACAAAACAAAATTGCTGCACATACTTGTAACAACTAACAAGCATGGACCAAAATCACAGCAGCCGGTATGTACACTACACAGCTCTGAAACCGATGATACACATGCATATCCCCTTCAACACCCTTTTCACTTTCAGAATCGGAACCCGGGAATCAGTTATTTGGATCGAACTGTTCCGTGAGAGATCCCCTGTTCCGACAGGCTAGTTTCCTGCACTACCAGCGCTTGGTTGGTTGATTGATTGATTCTCTGTTCTACTAGTCAAGAACGCAGAGAAAAGATGGTTTGAACTCTGAATCCGCAAAGCTCTGAAGATTCTGAACTCTGAAATCTGCGGAGCAGCTGTCCCCTGCTCTGGCTCCGGCTCAGAACGCGCAGCAGTGGGCGACCAGCCGGCTCCACGCCGCGGGCTTCCTCCCCTTCCTCGTCCGCCTCGCCGTCGCCGTCGCGCCCTTCTTCCCGGCGGCGGTCTCGTCGTCGGCCATGGCGCTTCGGCATGAGGTGCTGCCGGTGTTGCTGAGCATCTCCCACATGACGTGCACGTCGTGGTACTCGCAGGTGCGCACCTCCTTCCGCAGCAGGCCCAGCCCTGCAGCCAGCACGCCGAAATCCATGTCGTCGTCAGCCTCGTGGTGGTCGTCGTCTGGGCTCACCGGCACGTAGGTGGACAGCTTACCGGTGGCCCGCCGGCGGCGGAGGCGCGCGCTCAGGCCGCGCCACACCCGCTTCACCGGCACCGCCGCGCGGCCCAGGCACGACGACATGCTCTGCTCTGCTGCTGGATGGTAGTAGTACCGGAGCTTTCTGCTTCTCTCTTTTTCTCCCCTGCTCGATCTGATCGACCTCGCCGGAGAAAGCTCTGCCTTGACTGCCTGCCTCTCTCCTCCCCGGTGTTCTGCCTTGACTACGAGGAGAGGGAGAGATAGGGGGCAGTTCTTGTGTGTGCTGTGCCTGTCTACCGGACCTGGCGCCATTGAAATTCGTTTATTTATAGGTGACCAAACGGGAATGGCTGTAGGAGAGAGAAAGAGAGGAGAAGAAAGATGCGCGAGGAGAGAGAGGGGGGGAAGCCGACGGCGGCCGTTGCCCGCCCGTGCTGCCGATGTGGACGCGGCGAGAGCCGACGAGCGCGCACGTGGATGGTCACGGCGTCACGACGTCGCGCTCTGCCTTCCTCGCGCCTTCGGTTCCCGCCGCACGCCGTCACTTCCACCGTCGCCACCCACAAGTGGACAAACACTGGCAGGAGCCTCTTCCCGCGTTTGATTCGACGGTTCAATTAATCTGCGAGCCTTTTAATCTCGAAAACAAATCTTGTTATTATTATTTTTCCAAAAACATATATTAGCACTCATATGAACAAAGCGCACGTAAACCAAAAAAATTAAGATTTATCTGCAAAAAATAATTAGTTGTAAATGCATTAACCATGCCAAGTCAGAGACTCAGGTGCGGATTGGTCTCTTTACCTGTCCTTTCCAAGTCTTCTTTTGATTCGTGGCTAATTTTATCTTTTTCCATGTGATGATCAATTATTACTGTTTTATTCCCTTGTGTTTAGTTTGACTCTGGTGTCAAGGTGAACAGGTGAATGTTTGTTTCTTCTATTTCCGCCTGTCAATTATTTGCACCAAAGGGTGGCAGGCACATCACTCGTTAATAAAAAAAATTATTATTTGGTTTATTTTGTGCCGCCTATTTGAACCATGAAAATGATGTATAAAGGAGGTCGGTAGAGAGTGTGTTCAGTCAAGGATTTGGCCGGTTTGATAAACCGGTAAGTTAGGGAAGATTTGCACACTACAGTTATATATCGAATCGGTCATTAATAGCCCTAATAGAGACCATCAACATGGAATTTTTTTCTTAAAAGAATGATACTTGTGCGATCTGGAACAAAATTCAGAGGGAAACCTACATTGGTAATGTATGTTATTTCATTATTTGCCACTTGATACTTCACTACCATCAAGCTGCTTGTGTCAATAACTTTGTACACGTTCCTGACTCCAAACAACCATTGTAGCATTTTTACAACTTTCTCAAATATCATAGGTATGTTTACCGCAATCATTTTTATGAGCGCTTTACGCAATCGTGTTACTACTGTAGATACATACACAGAAAGAAGTCAATTTTACTACCTTCAAGTATCTTTGTTGTTCATTTAACACCGAAACTAAAATTATAGGGGGTTAAATGAACAACATGGATGCTGGGGCAGTAAATTTGACTTCTTCAGTACATATATTGTTCCTCTTTTCTTAACAATCTCTATGTAAGCTGGTAAGAAATCCGATTGTCTTACAGACATGTGGGTTCAATACAGTTAGAAATCATGAAATTCCTTTTTTTTTAATGAACTAGGTGTTCATGCAGGCACATAGCTATCTAAAGGCCGTGATACCAGTTGTAATGGTAATTAAATTTAGAGCATTGTCTGATGTGGACTTCTAATTGTACTATAGATTTATAAAAACAAAGCACAAACTGATGCAGACAATTTTCATCCAAAAAAACTAGTTTTTTTTTCCTGATAATCTTCAGTGAAAAAAACATAACAACCATCGGCTGCAAAATTTAGAACAGCCTTTACCACACTGGGTCGTTATCCGAAGATCTTAATTAAGTTGACCCAAAGCGGTACTAGATGTTTAGCCCTTGATTTTATTTAACTGCCAGGAAAAAAAGAAATTCGTCACTTTCGCCATCAGTCCAAACGAGCTGAAGCCTGAAGCTCTAGTACCTAGCTGTAGCAAGTCACTTCCATGAGGCACCGTGCGGATGATTAAAATATTCAGCTGCGACCGCCAGCCAAGGAGCAGGATTAACGCGTACTAGTGATCTGTCAAGAGTAGCTGTGATGATCCATCTAGGACACAGAGCTCCTAACACGATGCAGCACGTTTGACACGCTCATTTCTTTTCTCCTTCGTGGCATTTTCCCTTTGTTTATTTACTTATGCCTGATATGCGGAAAAAATTGTTAATCTTGATAAGGATGGCCTCCGTTTGGTACGATACTACTAGGAGGTGTCTACTATATAACGAGGTAATATTCGATGTTGGATATAATACAGGTTCATCAATATCGGAGTCAAAGGCTGGCGGCACAGAGTACGATCTCGGCATCGGAATCAGACTTTCATGGCTCAGGCTTTTGGGTGCTAATCAATCTGCAGCCAAGGCAGAGGAGCGGAGGAGCCCCGAGCCCGGAGCCCCCGATGATTTTTCGCAGAACTGAAGCAGGCGCCAGGCAGACTAGGCCGAGTACAAGAACGACCGAGAAGCACAACACACTGAATATTATCACTAACTATTCGGTGTTAGTAATGCGTAAGGTTTTGGGAAGCGGTCATCGACGAGCTCGACACGTTTGGTCGAGACCGGCAAAATCACTCTAGCCCCTGTGAGTCCTACAAAGTTCAAAGGGTCGTGCCCATGTGAGAGTCGAAGTCATACATGCATGCATGCGAAGGAAGTCAACATGTATGGCTTCTCTATAAGTTTTACTTGGACAAATAAGCTTCTGATTTGGAAGAAACGTATATAGAATCCATGGAAGGTTCAACATGTCGCGAGATGCGCGGCCGACGAAACATCAAAACCTGCTGAGATTGCACGTGAGCTCCATCAAATGGCAACAAATCAGACATAAGCAAACATGTCGCCATCCTACTACATGATTGAACTCCAGACATGTTGAAAGGGGGTTAATGTAGCAGTACAGGAAGGTAGAACAAAGCCGATTGCCATGAACTCTGATGAGATCGACCCTGCCAGTGATTTCTATGTAAGATTTTTTTGGCATTACGAGAGTGATTCCTATGTAAGATTTATTTGGACAATTAGGAGTCTGATTTGTAAGAAACACAAAAGGAATTCTTGGAAGAAGGAACATCTCCCCATCAACGAGACGCACTCCCATACATTGAGGTCATGGCAAGCACAGGCCACAAAAACGTGTTGCGCACACTGTCAGTGTGCGTGGCGCCGTAAAGCCAAGAGCGGGTCATTAGAATCATGGCGGAGGTATTGAACTAAAGCATGGCTTCCATCTGATTCTTGAAAAGAAAGGATAGAGAGGACTAAGGCGTTGCTCCACCTTCGCACTAGGATCCGAGATGGAGAGCACTAGTGGGCCTTGGCTAAAGGGGAAACAAAGGTATACTTTACTGGGCAATGAGCCATGAGGGTTCGATTTAGGTGGTTTCCGTTGGCGATGCATGATAGTGTCACGACACAAGTTCAAAAAAAAAGAAATGAGAATAGTTACAGGCTCATGGAGATGAGGAGACTAAGCAAAAACATGTACGTACTGCAAATTGGTAAGACGGGCATGAACTGATGGTGAGAAAATATTTAAAATATTATCTGGTCCGTCAAAGAAATAATAGGTGATGATGATAAGGCAAAATAGCATGTTCACTATAGTATGCCGCAAGCTCCTTGCTGGGAAGGATCATATGAGTACGGAGTGGACGGCAGACATAAAGCAGAGAGGTTGTGTACGTCATATGTCTATTGTTTTGTAGATTAACTAGAATCATTACAGGAGGTTTGTTACGCATGCCAAAAATTGTTTAACGAATACAAATGGATGTTTGCTTGATTTTCAAGTTCTAGCCAGCTAGAGTTACACCATTATCTTTTGCAAAATCAGCCAGATGAAAAACTTTGTAAATTGTAAAATTTGTACTTTGATGATGAAAGATACAATTAAAATTATATTATAAAAGCAATAGCCTGTATTATTATCTTTAGATAACTGGGATGGCACAGCCTTTGCTTCAAAACAAGCTAAAGCTACAATTATATGCCTAGCCGCGCAATTTGCGCGGCACCTTACTAGCAAAGATGGTCCGCGCAAATTGCGCGGCTAGCTCTACTAACTTAGCTATTTTATATGATAATTTATAGTATTATATGGTGATCATGTCAAAATTTGGTATTATACAAAACATTTCTTCAGATTTGTTTTTGAATTCAAGTCATAGATATGTTGAGGCACACAGATCGTACAAAACATATTGAACTTTTTATTTTTATATGGATCTTTCTTCCTTTAATTAATTAATCATTTCTTTCTTTCCTTCTGGACTGATATTTATTTGTACTTCAATTCTTTTGAGGCTTTGAGAGCCTCCAAATTTGGATACTTGCTTTAAGAGCTGAACTCTGTTTCTTTCTTCCAATTGCCCAAGGAACCTGTCTCTTGCCTTTGCTCTAAGACTTTTTGACTGGAAAAATTACCGGTGGACATCAGTATGCTTGAATGAATAAGTTAGAGGATGAATGTATTATACCTTGATTAGTGACCCTTGACTGATATCCAAAGTTATCACTCATCAGTAGGAGGATATCCAAAGTTATCACTCATCAGTAGGAGGAACTTGACGTTATTCTTGATTTTACATCTGTTTCTCTGCCTCCAATATAGCAAACGGTACATGCCGCTCGCCAAGCCTGCATCTTTAATTACCATCGAGTAGAATCCAAATTAAATATATAATGCAATACAATAATCAACGACTGCATTCTTTTCCCCCTTTATTTGAAACAACGACCGCATAGTTTGTTGCACATGTTGTTCTTAGGAAAACTTGCATTCACATGAATCCAGTTATGCTTGCCCATGGATCGTCACGCCAAGTCTTCGTGTCCGATTATCTCTTATAGAGAGCTAGGCCATAGATCAGAGCAACCTCTCATCCTTGTCTACCTTGCTGGTAGGTGCCCGTCTCACCGTGCACCATTAGGTTGCCCCTCCTCTTTCCCGGTCGTTCGCATTGCCGCCTGTATCGACAGCTGCGAAACCGGTGTCGACAATGTCAATGAGAGTGCCTGGAGGATGGCGACAACGGGGTGTAACTGTTTCTGTGCGTGCATGCACGCGCGTGTGTGTGAGAGAGAGAAAATGTAAACGTACATGAAAGTCATGGAAGAATCCCTTTGAACAACCCTTGATTCAGTTGCTGACTACAAAGCATAGTACTCCACTTGAGAAATATCACTATTATCATGATTTTAGCCAATTGAGAAATAAATTGGCCCATTAATATTCACGCATCATCTTAAGGTCACTCGGTGCTCTCTATCAGCCTTTCTCCCAAATCTGACATGAACTTTTTTCGTAACGGCCTATATATCATTGTTCATCTCCATTTATTAGCATCAACTGACATGCCATCACTAAGACCAACATCAAGTCAACGGCATCAAGAACTTTCTCATGCGCAAAGTTAAGTTGAGGACTTTCCTCCGTTACTCACTACTTGGCTATTTGCAAGCTTGCAGCACAGTCTTCACCCATGTAACATGTTTTCGAGGATGCTGGCGTCTCGAGACTTCCTATGTAATGCATCTCTTGCTGCATAGCGATTGCTAATATGTACGGACCGGCCAACCGGGCCATGCCTGGCAGAGTCCCGAGCTCCCCCTGCTCGTCAATCGCCTTACACTTCTACGGTGGAAGGCATGTTCTCGGCTGTTTTTGTTCTGATGAGGTAGTTACCTCTTGCAATTTGTTGTTCCGGCTGCATCCATCCAAATCTGGCCGCCGGCGTTCACGCACTAACGCACGCTCGTAGCCCGATCATCCCTTCCGTCACGATCGATGTGGCGTTGTTTAGCTCTCACATAATATAGTGTTGCCTCACCGAGGCATCACCCTGGAGGTCTGGGCCTCTCCGCGATTCTGGATTGCTTGGCCTCGTGTGTCCGCTAATAGAGCATGTACAGTCGTATGTTTTTTTTTGTGCACAGATGTAGAGTTGAATCTATTAATTATTTCTTGTGGTATCTTTCCTTTATGAATCTATACCTGTTATCAGAGGCGGACCCACCAATATGGCATGGTATGGCGGCCGCCATACCTACCGCTGGCGCCGAGAACCCCTTACCCCTCCTTCCCCCGCCGGGAAACTCAACTTCACGCCATGGATTTTGAGCATGAAAGCTCTCTGTTGGCTGGCAGACAACAGCTAGAGGAAGAAGAAACGAATAGACTTGTGAAGGGGTATGGGCCTGAGATGGGCTTTATGTTTTGGCAGGCTATTTTAGTTATAGCCCACATAAAAGCATCGGTTTATCTGAAGGTGAGAAGTGCAAAGGGGAATAGCATAGCACGGTTCAAAAATGCAAGAGAAACTGGCTCTGTGGCGGATACAGCCAGCATGAAACAAGTAATTGATGCATAAAATCCAGAACTTATTAAGGTTTTGTGCTAATGTTCATGTTGTTTCTGATCGTGAACTTCAGATACCAATCGAGCAATTTTTTTCTGGACATTAGAGGTGACCAGTACAGGACTTATTTGCTGAAGGGTACGACCAAACCTTTTGGTCATAATTTTTCTCGCACCCATTACTAACTTGTTTATATATTAAATTGGAAGAGCTTAATCATTTCCCTTTAATATATGTTGATTTTATGGTTGATGTATTATTGTTGAAAAACAAAAAAAGGGTACATCTTGCTTCGTCTTTGTGCTTTTCATTGTTCAGCATGGTTCATCTTTTCGTTGGATCAAATTTTTGTCGCGACTTCGCCATACCATAATTTTTTTGCTGGGTCCGCCACTGCCTGTTATAATTATTAGTCCCCAGTACGTATAGCTCCGTTTTGCCGAATAAGACATGCATATTCCCCCCTTTTTTAATTGGAATCGTATTTGTTAAGGACTATTTGGTTTCATATAAACCGTTAGATGTTCATAAAATCCAACGGTCTATATCTTCTCTTTTTTCAGATTAATGTGATAATTTCGTGGCCTTAAGAGCGAACGTGGTGGCTCCTTTGGACCTTCAAATACTAAGATAATAGATATATAGTACTGAACAGGCAGAGATAGTACCTTTTTTGGAGGGCATATTAAACTTGTATTCTGCTCAATAATAAGATCCTAGTGTATCAGTTTGGTTCATGGTGTCTGTCGTCGTGTCGCAGAGGACGGATGGTTGGACCAGACTCTGTGCAGACAAATCTGTCGGGGATTGCTTCATGATCATTGATCGCAATCTACGTTACCACACCACACACGTACAAATCTCAATGATTAGCAAGGCACACGTGACGAAACAAATAAAAAAATCCGAAACAATTCGTGCGTCACATGCTCGTTACCTCGATCATCGTCCTGAATTGATCACGCAGCAACAGTAAAATCTATGACATCCTGCACGAGTGCTACAAACAGCATTCTCGAGGCTGCTATAGTTTCTGGTACTTACCCTGAGCTGAATTGAGCTGACAAGAGCCTGTTCGGCAGGCTGCAGAAGAAATAACTGCGAACACTGTAGCGGCTGCTGAAGAAATAACTGAAACACTGTAACTGCTGCAAAGCAGCCAGGCGAACACAGCCAAGATTATTCGGCGTACCAATCGGACTTACCCTGAGCTCTCAATCTATCCTCGCAGCTGGTTCAAGATAAGAACAATTTCTCATTCCCGCTCTTTCAAAAAAAAGTTAAAAAGAGAGGAAGAGTAAGAACAGTCACTCATTCTTATTCTTTTTTTCGCCCGGAAACTCGCTCATTCTTATTCTCGCATGCGTTTTGTTGGCAGCATTCCGTTTGGCCATAGCATCTTTCTCCGTCCCGCTCAATTGGTCACACTCACAATGTGAACATGCTGCCAGCCTTTTTCTTTCCTTTTCTCCTAAGAGAATGTGCATGTCAACTTCTATCGAATTTGGTTGTTGCTGATCTGATAGCTGCTAGTACGATATGAGCATGCACTGGCTCATTGGCATGGCTGACGTCGCTAACTTAAGTTGTTTCCTTCTCATATTACTTCTACTATTTGTGAATATGAAATTGTCGCATCATTCTCCACTGACTGACCCGTCACTTGTTTACTGAAATTAGGTGCTCAAATCAGCTACATGTTCCGCAGTCACACCCCACTGAACGGTGCAGAGGAAGAAGCAAGCTGTTTCGATCAGGTGATCTCTGTTTCTTTATATTTGTTCTTTCCCAGTTTGCCTAATCATGTTTAAATATGCAGTTAACTTTTGCTCAGGATCCAATGGTCACTGAAAACACTTGGCTGCCATTTTTTCACCCTTTAAAATAAGCAGCAGATCGGCTCACTCACACCGCACTCTCAACTTTCAACTTTATATGGAACGAGTACTCGAATTCTAGGCCACTAATTGAGCCCCTTGATCAGGCTCCATGGCAAGATACGTTAGGTCAGTGAGATCAGTGTTGCAGGAGGCAAGTTTAGCGGTTGACACGTGTTAACCAGAGTAGGTTTATAGTTGATGATGACTCTTGGTCTCGACTCGAGCATATGAGAAGTTACTGGAGGGCTTTTCAGATTGCCGAAAGGACGGTAACGGGATCACCAGCAGCTGACGACGTTAATGACATTCTTTGCGGCCTTGAAAGAGAAAAAGTGGCTAGCATTATTCGATCTAGGTTTTTGCTTTACTGACTAAGACTGACATTCATTTGCTCATGCATGCAAGTATTTTCAAAATTATTCTAGCGTCTTGTAGGTGCTTGTCTAATGTGCACTTCTCTCTAAAAAACAAAAACTGCTTCTCTTTGACCATTAATATATGGTAGGGGAGGCAGTCTTTGATTTTGTTTGTGGCTCTTTTTGCATGTCTGGATTCAGTTGAACGTCACTATCCCTGTACCAGAACAAATTAAATGAACTTGACCTGCAATACGCATCATCTAGCTGACTGTATTTCTATTTGTTTCTGGTGTCCTTCTCACAATCCAGACTCACTGCTGTGCACGACAACTACCTCACCCTGAAAATCTGTAGACCATACAGCGTTCTGCTTATAGGAATTTTTTTTGTCATATAATTAAAAACCCATGCGTATATCACTATCACAGCCCTGTTTCCAGCTAATGTATGTACTCCTATGTAGGTAGGGAAAGCAACAATTGCATTTTTCACTAATTACGGTTTCTCTTTGTGAGAGTAGAAGTACGGATGGAATTTCAAATAGTTTTTTTTCCTTTTTTTTCCTCATGTTACGTACGGATGCGACAATGAAGAAATCAGCATGGCGATATATATATACACATATGAAAGACAGGATAAGGACAGTGGCATTCTGGATGAATTGAACAGGGACCTCTTGTGGCGTGACAATAATGAAATCAGCATGACAATGAAGAAATCACTAATCCCGCGCTATGCCGAGTTTATGCGGCCGATGAAGGCCTGCTAGTGTATTTGGCCCGAGCGTGCCTTCCGGCCTGCCTTCGTTTACATTTTTTCATCACGAACAAGCTGGAAGAGTTTGGGCTCCATTTGGATTTTCCTTGATGCGCGGGCTGCAAGAGTACGGGCTTCATTTCTATATCTTGCGGCCCACTAGCACAGCATGCTACAAAGCATTGAGACGCTACTTCCCCTCAAAGAGTTGCTCCAAAAAAAAAAAAAAAAAAACCCTACTTCCCCTAAAAAAAAAAGGCATTGAGACACTACTATACTACAGTGCCAGCAGCCAGCTCGTTCGTCTGTGTCTGGCCAAGCCGTGTGCTCCCCGGTCCACAGCAACCGTATAAATTATACGCCCTTGCCGAGTACTTCCTGCTTGCGAATTTTTTTTCAAAATAATATTATTTTATTTGGAATTTACAAAAATAATGTCAAAATCGAAAAAATTCCAGAAATAATACCTTGTGGTACGTTAGACGCACGAAAATTGAATTTTCGCACGTTGAACGCACGAAAATTAAATTTTCGTGCATTGAACACACGAAAATATGAATTTTCATACTTTGAACGTACGACAATATAAAATATGCCATAGAATCCTATTTTCGTGTGTTGGTTGCACGAAAATTAAGTTTTCGTGTATCCAATATGCGACAATAGGTCCATGTGCTGTATCCAATATGCGACAATAGGTCCATGTGCAAAATATGCGACAATAGGTCCATGTGCAAAAACACATGGACCTATCGTCGCATATTGGATACACGAAAACTTAATTTTCGTGCAACCAACACACGAAAATAGGATTCTATGGCATATATTATATTGTCGTACGTTCAAAGTACGAAATTCATATTTTCGTGTGTTCAATGCACAAAAATTGAATTTTCGTGCGTTCATCGTGCGAAAATTCAATTTTCGTGCGCCCAACGTACCACAGGGTATTATTTCTGTAATTTTGTTGATTTTGACATTATTTTTGTAAATTCCGAATAAAATAATATTATTTTGAAAAAATTTCTCCTGCTTGCTTCAGTGTGGATGGATATCCTTAACCCTGCCAGTTTCTGGCCAAGCCGTGTGCTCTTTTGATATCCTTTGCGCTGTTCTCGTGCTCCCCTACGTACGGACGAGACAAGAATGGCAACAATGGGCACCATGATGTCCCCGATTGTAACTTCCGATCCACGACGACGAGCCGGTGGCGCTAGTCTGAGCGCTGTCCGCCGTCGCTGCTTAGCACAAGCAAGTACCCCCGTGTGAAGAGATCTGGCGGCGACGAGGGAATCCCATGGCCGGAGTGGCTCTGCGATTGCTACGTCGTGGGCGCTGGAACGCCACCTCGACGATGGCACCATGCTCCTGGTAAGTCTACATCCGTTCATCCTCCATGCATGATCTCCTTCCTGTGCATACCCGCATGTGTTTCTTGCTTGATCTTTGCTGGTGGCCTGAAGATGCGTTTGTTGCGTTAGGGTTCACGACTCCACGACTCGTGTGGATATAAAGATCTGGAAGCCGCCGGGGCTAAACTTATTTTATTCATCCAACTAATTGTTCTTTCGTTTGTGTGGATCGATGTAGAACTACACCTGTTCCATTCAATGCGAAAGGTGACGTGCTCGACTACTGCTCCTCCGGAGCGTGGCAACACGCTCGAAGACAAGACAACTCTGCAGGTGAGTTATGCTTGATCAATGAGCTTTGCCGGTCGATCGGTTATTGGGGCATGTCCTTCCTCCGCTCCTGATTTTATTTGATTCAGATATGTGGGATACATATGTATACGGTCGCCTCAGCATTGTGAGTTGCATATGCATGTTACAGGGAAAGTACCATTGGCTCATGGGACATCCCGGGTGGGCGCTGGAGATAAGAGCTGGAGGAGAGAACATCAGCAAAAGATGTTCTAGGTAAAAGAAAAAGAATCCAACAACTTGCTTCTATTTCCCAAGTCGCATTATTTAATTAATAGCTACCAGCTGTGTATATGTCACTGCTACAAAATATATCTATTGTAACACACACATGTAACACATGTAAGAATATGTTACAAACATATTTCATAGTTGTGTTTCTGAGTGTGCTTGTAATACAAATGCTTGCTTTGTAGAAACGTGTTACAAAGAACTATTCTAGGAACACAAAATTAGTGTTACGAGTGTATGCCCGTCTGATCTCTCGATGCAACGTGCTGATGTCGCTAGCTCCGATCCGATGGCCCCGACCACCATGCAAACCGCTAGATGATGCAACCACCTGGTTCCTTCCCTTTCTTGATTCACTAATGGCGAAAGGTCAATCTAGTCTGCCCCGACGCCGCCCATGTCCTTCCTCCGATCCTGAGGGCACTGCAAGGTTGGGCTAATGCCACTAAATTTGTCGCAACGTGATTTCGTTGCAACACATAGGGGTCATTGCGATGCTAGTTGATTTTGGTTGCAAAACATAGGGGGTGCCACCTTCTCTTGGCCCCTGGTTCATTCCCTGTGCAAGGCGTTCAACGTCCCCGATGGGTATAAGCCATACTGTGTGAGGAAGATGCCGCCATGCACGGAGGTGCCCGAGCGCTACAACGCCATCAGCATCTACACTGATGCATTCGTTGCAGGCATGCGGCTGGCGCTGCACGAATTCAATGCCACCGTGCTGCTGCAGTTTGGTCTCGCACTGATCAGATTTGTGCTTCTCTGAACGGATGCCAGCGTTGAGGCATTGCTCTCGGTCTTCCAGAGCATCTTCCAATTAATTATGCGCTGGCAAGGGCAACTCCGCATGGTGGCATCACTTCAGGCTGGGTACCAACAGCCTCTTCGCCGGCAACCTACCCTATTATAAGGGATGGAAAGCCAAGTTCTTCCTCCGGTCGCCGTCCACGACACCCTCCATGCTCGCTCAAGTGGGGAAAGTCGATCAGGGCGGGCGTCCGCAAGCCAACGTTAACGACTGTCGAGAAGAAGGCCATGCACAAGCGCTGAACAGAGCCAGGTCTATCGCCGGGAACACAGGCATTGATGTGGTGCAGTTCCTCTCCCAGCACCCTCTGCCCCTCGGCTGCCACAACCCTCTCACCATGCAGCTATTGGCGATGAACAGGACACCAAGAAGTGCAAGGCGACCGAGGCTGCCACACCTCCGACTCCAACTTCGCCGCCAGAATCTTCCACCCCTACGCCATAGCAGAGCATCATCGAGACGTCTACACTGTTGGGTTATGCTTATAGGGGACAATCAAACATGTTCGGCGGTGAGCTCTGCCGCCATGCGGGGTTTAGTGGACACCATCGTAGGGCGTTAGAGTAGGCGGAGATAGCCATTGTTGAGCTTGACGGAAAGGAAAAAGAGCTCAGAGCGACCAAGGAAGAGGTTGTCCAACACAAGCAGCTGGGGAGAAACATAAGTGCGGGCGGGCCATGTTGCCCGACTCAACATGAAAGCACACGCGAAGCAGTTTGAGATGGAGAACGCAGCGCATTCGGCGAAGGTTGCCCGAGTCACTGAGGAGCTGCAGCAGGCGAAAGCCGAGCACGTGGCTGAGATGCAGGCCGTCAAAGTTGAGTACCACCGCGAGATTATTAGCATGGAAGGTTCAAGATACGCAAAGGGCTTGAGGGACATGAACATGAGGAACCTGGCTGTTCACATGTACCCTAACGTTGTCGCACCATTGAAGTTGAACCACCCGGTGCTGTCCGAAGAGTCAGATCAGAGGTCCGGTGGCCCTCAAAACCCGCTCCTCAGGTGCGGGCAAAGCGTCAGTGATCCAAAGATCATTTTGGTAAGCTACCTGCTATTCTATGTACTTGTTTACTCCCCTCGATTGAATTAGATGGTTTCATGTTCATTTCAGTTTGATTGGTTATGAGATATTGCAAGTAGTTTTGTACTGTCGCTTATGCATAAGAAATATTAGAAACTTTTGATTCATTCTTTGTTGGCTGTACACACTAACGGTGTATGCTGGTTGTGTTAAATGCACATGGTAATAATCCTGCAAGTTTAGAGGATTTTATGAATTTTATTGTTAGTCTTGGTCTTACAGAAAATTTGATGGACCTTCTATTTTATTGGCCCTATGAAATGGAGAAATAGTTACAGGAGTAGTTCTCGCAAACAGAACAGCACCCACTGCCTCTAGGGTTCCACTCTGCCACCATTGGTCCCCCTCCTCCCTCCCCTCAGGTGACCTCGCTGGTTGTGCGGACTGGGGAGGAGTGATCCATCCTCCTTTCAGTTGAGTAGTTTAGTTAGGGTTTAGCCCTCGAAAAAAGTTTCCCCCATGCCGATCTTTGTGGTGTCGGGTCATGTCTTCCTCCGTGTAAGATTTGTCATCGAGCACGGGTGGATCCGGTATCCTCATGGCGGAATTGGCGTCGACGTCATCAACCATTTCTCCGTTGAGGTGACATGGAGGTTAGTTGTATGTCCTTTGGTGGATTTTGTGCCCAAGGCATCGGGCAATGCTGATGGTGTGGGCAAATGTGTTCTGTGGATGGTTCCTATCGGATCTTGATTGGGACTATGCCGGAATCCTCTTTACCTACTAGCGTGGAGATGGTCGATTCTCTTTCAAATCAAAGTTGTTCTTTGTGACAAATCCATCTTGGACGGAGTTTCGAGATGGTGGATCTTGCGGCCCTTTCAATGTTTGAAGTTTCTCGTCGGTGGAGAAGAAGAACCAATCTGTGATCAATCGTGTTACAACGCATTCACAAAGGAAGAAGAAGATGATTAGGAGCTTGGAGAATTTGATTTTATTTTATTTTTTCGTGGTGTATTTTGTAATTTGGACTTGTACCGTGCTTTTTATTTAATATAATCACCCCTGTCGCAAAAAAAGTTACATCTTCGAGAGAAAAATAACTATATGTGGAATTTGATTTGTCGGAAACATATGACAGAGAAATGAACGTAATCCACCCGTTCTACACCGCCGTGCTGCTGCAGTTTGGCCTCTGTTGGTGGTTCTTATGCGGTAAAATTAAATTTATTAATTCCGCAAGCGCACGGATCACCATTGTAGCATTTCACCTTAGAGTATTACAGGGTTATCGTATTTATATTTCCGCAGGGAAGTAGAGCAAAAGGAAGCTGAATAGTAGCAATGCATTGAATAATTTGGAGAAGAAATAATGTATCAACTATACTTGAGACGGGGGTTAGATAGGCATGATAGATATGGGTGGCACACACATCCTCAAATCCGAAGTGAGAAAAGAAATAAAACTGTAGTATACATTTGGGAGAGCAACGAGATAGAGTTAAGGCTACCTGTATGTTTATCTATTATTTACTCCTCCTAGCAGTCAAGTCTACAAAGATTATCTACTCTAGCTAAGCTCATACACATACAAGTCATGTCGTTTTGGGGCACGGAAGTGCCAGGGCAACCGATGATGCTAGTTCACCCTGGGGATCCATCCGCTATATTTAAGACCCTACTGAGTCCAACCCGGACGTGGTGGATTACAGAGACCGATGCAGCTGTCACATTCACTCACGGCTACCATCCTCCGTGGGGTTGGGTGCCAAACGTGCATAGGTCAAGGTCTAAGCGCCCTGCTTACAACCCACCTAGAGGAACTACTCTTGATCAACAGAGCAGCCCTATCTAAAAATAAATAAGCACAGATTTCACTCGACGTCATCTCCGACGAAGGCACTCTCTCGTACTTGCCTACTTCAACAATCATGAATCTCACAACAAGACTTCTACGAGCACTTACTTAACCGAATAAATAAACTAAATAGAAAAGAACTACTAAAAGAAATAAATAAAGATAAAACTAAATATATCTTAAATAAAAGAATATCTCTAAGCGTAAGGATACAAAGAGCTATACCAAGACTCCGAGAAGACTCTGGAAGCCCGAGAGAGCTCTCACTCTACTCTACTCTACTGTAACTCCCAAAGTAACTACTAAACAAGAAAATGGAACACTTGGATGAAGTGTGATGGTGCGAGTTGCTTCTGAGGCCGGGGGGGGGGGGGGGGGGGGGGGTCCTATTTATAGCTTCTTCATGGCGGTGGAAACCCCCTGGCCGAAGCTGGAGAGGCGGTGGTGCCAAGGTCGACCGGCCGGCCAAGTAGGGCGCCCGGCCGGCCGTCTCCTGTGGCGGTTGGCCACCGTCTTTTGCCTGAACGCTCCAGATCTTCTCCTGATGGCGGTCCGAATGTCGGCTACTTGATGGGGTCGGCAGAATTGCAGTGGGGGCCAAGTTAAGGCCCAAATGGCCCACCTTCTAGAATGGCGGTGCAAATCTGCTGGGCTGGCCTTGAATTATGCGTGGTGGACCAGTTTCCAGCCCACTGGAGGAAGCCCGGGGCCTGTGGCCACCAGGTGGGGCCGGCCGGCCTACGGTGGGGCCGGCCGGCCAGGGAATTTCCCTGGCTGGGCCCACTTTCCTCCATTATTCACTCCTGCATCCAAATATCCACCAAAACTTGTGGAGTAGCATTATTCCTATCTACTATGCACAGAATCTTGGTATTATGCTTTTATTTACCGGTAGGGTGGCGGTCAAAACATGGTTTAACGACCGCCAACAGCCTCGCGCTGGCCCAGCTCGCGCCGAACGCGTGGCGCTACATGGCGGCCTTCGTGCTGATCTGCGCGGATGCCGGCATCGAGCCGCTGCTCTCGGTCTTCCAGAGCGTCTTCTAGTTATGCGCTGAGAAGGGCAACTCCGCGGGGTGGCATCACTTCAGGCCCCGCACCGGCAGCGTCGTCTCCGACAGGGTGCCCTGGTATCAGGGCTGGAAGGCCAGGTTCTTCTTCCTCCAGTCGCCGCCCACGACGCCCTGGCCATGCCCGCTCAAGTGGGGAAAGCCCATGAGGGCGGCCGTCTGCAAGCCGATGTTGACGACTGCCGAGAAGGAAGCCATGTGGAAGCTGCTGGACAGGGCCACCGCCATCGCCGGGAACGCGGGCATCGATGTGGTGCAGTTCCTCTCCCATCGCCCTCTGCCCATCGGCAGCTGCCACATGCCTTTCTCCATATATGCAGATAATGGCGGTGAAACAGGAGGTGGTGGAGCACACCAGGAAGCACATAGCGACGGGCGGACGATGTGTAACACCCTAATTTTCACATTTTTGTAATAGTTTAAAATTTCCTTAATTTAATTAGGGTGTTATCACTTTTCCTAGGCAAAAGAGCTATTTTATAAATTGAATAAATTAATTTAGCCTATAAAATAATTGTTTGTTGCATTCATGCTGGAGTAGATTGCAGTAGGGATTTTATTATGTGGAAAATGTATTAAAAACTCGAGTAGAAATCGTTTTCTTAGAATAGAAAATAGGAAAAAGGAAAGAGAAATAGGAAAGGAGAAAGAAAACCGCAGCCGGCTTCTGGGCCGAATTCTCTTGGCCCAGATCTCTTTTTCTTTTTCCCTTCTCTTTTTCTCTTTCCAGGGCCGGCCTCATTCTCTTTCTCTCGCCCCAGCTCCAGCTCGCCCCGTGCAAGCCCAGCAGCCCGCCGACCCGCGTCCAGCCCCCGCAGGCCCGCGCCACCGCCCGTACGCCATTGCCGCGCCGCTCTCGGTGTCCGAGCCGGTTCCCCCTCGGTCTCGGCTCTATAAAACGGCTGTGGACCCGCCCCGGCTCCCCTTTCGTCCTTTTCGCCGCCACGCGTCGTTTCCCCGAACCCTAACTCGCCGCATCGCCGCCGTCTTCCCGGACTCCGGTGGCCGCCGCGCCGACGCGAGGACGCCACCCTGGCCGACGAGGACTCCACGTCGAGGATCTCCGTGACGAGCCGCCCTATCCCGCTTGATCTCGACGAGCTCCGAAGCCCGACGCCGCAGTACGCCGCCGCCGAAGACCCGCCGTCTCTCTCCTCCGACGACCGCCGCCTTCCCGACGTCCCCGAGCCCGCGCGTTCGTCAAGGTGAGTTCGCCGTCCTCGCATCGTGCTCCCCGGCTCCCGCGACGAGGTTCCGAGCTCCGCGACGCCGTTCCGACGAATCGCCGGCAAAGCGCCGCCGCACCCCGTCTTTCCTGGCTATCCGGTCCACGGTGGACTCATGGACCGGGGTTCCTGAGCGGTCCACGGTCTCCATGGACCGAGTTTACCACATTTCCAGTTTTATTTAAATCATTTACTCTTTACTGCATCAGCACGACGTCATGCTTGCGCAATAACTCGAGTTTTCAGTAGAAGAATAATTCTCGAAAATGCTAAACTTACAGTTTAAACCTGCTAACTTCAAATACTTATAACTTTTTGATCTTAACTCCGTTTTAAGCGATTCTTGCGCTCACGCGATCGTAGGATGGAGATCTAGCTTTTGGTACTGTTTTTGTAGCAGTTTGGTACTGTTTGGTGTACTGTTCCTTATTGTTTGTGTATGTGTGCTTTGCATGTTACCGTTATTAGAAGAGGAGCCGTTTGAGAACTTCCAAGACCAAGAGTTTGACCAAGCAGCAGCAGGGGATACAGGCAAGTGTCCTTGACCATTCTGAACCTATGTTTTAAATGTGTCGTTTATAAAGTTGCATGCTTGTTTAATATTGAATTCTATGTGTCTACTTTACCTGTTCCATATCATTCCTTATCGCCCTAGCTTATGGTGGTTGTCTTTGGGTAGCTTTTGCTTAGCTTTGCGGTTGGAGTCAATCACCTTATCATGTTAATGTTGACTAATGGTATACTTTAACTAAGTGTTAATCTGCTAATTCATTTAACAACTTGGAAAGCTAGGGTCTGAGCAAGGGGATGGTTTTGATGGTTCTCTGTGAATATTTGGTTTGTGATTAGTTCTTGCTCGGATCAGCTAAGGACCGGTTCGTGGAGCATGTAACCATGACAACAGTGCCATCACAAGACTGATAATAGGTAGGCTAGCCAAATAACTAAGATGTTCTTAATTTTATACTCGCTATTGGGAGAGTGGGGAATGGATGCTTTGTGATTCTGGGAACCGCCTGGCATCAGAGGGGGCAGCTGGGGTGTTGGCTCTTGAGTCATGGTCCTATGTGAACTGTGGATTTCTGTGAACCAACACTTATGTACGGCTGTGGAACCTTAATGAGCGAGTTACATTGTTGGGAGCATTCTTTGTAAAGGCTAGTGGAAAAACCCCGGTCATCTACCTCGGAAGTGGAATGGCTCTACGGGAATTTCTAACTTGTGGGTAAAGTGGTGCCACCTCTGCAGAGTGTAAAACTTTCATGAAAGCCGTGCTCACGGTTATGAGCGGCATGGCCATCTCACATGATTAGTGGGTGCTGGTTGGATGGGTGGTTTCTGGGTGAATCAAATGAATCTTGGTGATCTTTTCCCTCACGGTCCTGTGTGAACCGTTGTCCTCTGTGGACTGTCTCCTGTGTGGAGTTTGGTTTAACGTACTTAATTTAACTGATGGGTAGTCATAACACACCTAGTAATATAGGTTGCTTTATAAAATGTGTCTTATGTTATAATTGGCATTTATGCAAATGAACCATGTTGTAGCCTTTCTTCTTTTAAGCTTGCATGTCATATTTTTTCCCCACTTGCGGAGTATGACATGTACTCACACTTGCTATTCCCCATTCTACATTGAAATGCTGCTCAGAAGATGAAGGCGCCATGGAGTACTTCGATGAGGAATACTAGACGTGCTGTCTCCTAGTCGACTGCCTGTGCGTTTGGGTGTCTTCCGCTGTCGAGTTATTTAGTCTTATGAGACATTTATATTCGGATATTGTAATAATGCTACTTTGAGACGATGTAATAATGACACTGGTTATACTGTTTATTTCACTTTTGTCTCTATATATGTGGAACTTGATCCTGGCACACATAGTTATGCATTCAGTTTTGTCCTTAAAACTGGGTGTGACACGATGCCACCCCTCCGACTCCCAGTTCGCCACCGGAGTCTTCCACCCCTACGCCACAGCAGATCCAGATCCAGACTTGCATCGAGACATCTACGCCACTGGGTTCTGCTTATGGGGGACAATCACATGTCTTCGGCGGTAAGAGATCTGCCGCCATGCGGTTTAGTGGATAGCATGGCAGGGGCACTCGAGCAGGCGAAGATACCCACTGCTGAGCTTGACGGAAAGGAACAAGAGCTCAAAGCGACCAAGGATGAGGTTCTCCAACTCAAGCTAGAGTTGCAGGTGGCAAGAGACGTGCGTGCGGGCGATGTCGCCCGACTCAGCAAGGAGCTTTGGCTGACGGAAGCACACGCGAAGAAGATTGAGACGGCGAACGTCGCGCATTCGGCGGAGGTTGCACGACTCGCCAGGGAGCAGCAGGCGAAAGCCGAGCACGCGGCTGAGATGCAGGCCGTCAAGGTTGAACACCAACGTGAGATTATCTTGGACCGTTCGAGATACGCAAAGGGTTTGAGGGACATGAGGAACCTAGCTGTCCACATGTACCCTAAAGTTGTCGACCCATTGGAGTTGAACCACCCGGTGCTATCCAAGGATCCGGAACAGAGGGCCGGTGGCCCTCAATGACCTGCTCCTCAGGCGCCAGCAAAGTGTCCTTGAACCAAAGATCATTTTGTAAGGCACTTGCTATTCTATGTACTGTTTACTCCCCTCGATCGATCGTGTTCATTCAGTTAGATTGGTTATATATGAGATATTATTGCTAGTACTTTTCTACTGTGGCATATGCGCATAAGGAACACTAGATACTTTTCATTGTTTGTGGAGAGACATTAGTTTTGCGTCGTTTGTAGGCTTTAATCTGTCCGCTCTTCTTTGCAAAGTTTGGGTCCTAAAATTCAGAACATCGTAGGTGAAGAATCGTAAGTTGATTTGTTGGAAAACAAGTACGTCATCAACATTTTCCGTGCCCCGTGTAAAAGATTTCAACCTTTTTCTGTGGATAGGATCAAAATCTTTCTGTGATCCTTTATAACAGAGAAACGATAACTATAGAACTAAATTGAACAGTTGCTAAAATAATGTTGTTAAGTTGAGAAGCAATGCAGTTTTGTGACTGGTGAAATATAGATCACTACTGTTTTTCATGTGTCCTTTGGCTGTACACTAACGAACTATGCTGGTGAAGTTAAATGTACATGGTAAGATTCCTACAAGTTTAGAGGATTTTATAATTTTATGGGAGTCTTGGTGTTACTTTGCCGGCCACTTTGTGCCGTAAGCTCTTTGCCGAGTGCAACACTCGGCAAAGAGGACGTTGCCGAGTGCATGGGGGCTTTTGCCGAGTGCCCCTAGCAGTCGGCAAATATGGGGTCTTCCGTAGTGTGTGTATATGTCACTGCTACAAATATATCTATTGTAACACACATGTAACACAAGTAAGAAAATGTTACAAACATATTTCATAGTTGTGTTTCTGAGTGTGCTTGTAATACATATGCTTGCTTTGTAGAAACGTGTCACAAAGAACTATTCTAGTAACACAAAATTGGTGTTACTGAGCATATGGCCCCGACCACCACGCAAACCGCTCGATGATGCAACCACCTGGTTCCTTCCCTTTCTTGATTCACCAATGGCGGAAGGCCGATCTAGTCTGCCCCGACACCGCCCGTGGAGGAGGGCACTGCAAGGTTGGGCTAGTGCCACTAAATTTGTCGCAACGTGATTTTCGTTGCAACACTATATTATTAAAGTATTTTTATATTATTATAAAATTTTAAGATAGTTTACTATTATTATTTATTTTAAACTTTATATTTATAAAATAATAGAATATATTGGAGAATTTCTCACCATCTTTCAATTTGGGGGCAATTGCATATCAACCACACTTTTGGAGTCTAATTGTGAAAAAACCATCGATTTTTTGATTTTGCGATTTTACCATAGATTTTCAAAAAGCAATGGTGATCTTGGAAAATAGAATTGCGATGTTACCATAGATTTTCAAAAATCGGTGGTGATTTTGCAAAATCTGAAAGCAATATATGGTGTTCTTGCAAAATCTGAAAATTGATGATTATTTCACAATTGGAGTTCAAAATTGTGGTCAAAACGCTATTGTCCCTTCAATTTGAGTTGAGATGTGTTATCATGTATCTTGGATTGTGTCGTACTACAAATAAATCTTTCAAAGAAAACATGTCATGCTAAAAACAAGAGAATGTGCCATTCTACTTAGACATATAGCGGTGTATTATTAGAAATAGGAATTAAGTGTATTTTGGATAATCGTATTATTCCAAAATTTAGTTATTTTGGACTCATAATGGTATGTGGGTAAATAAGAATTACAGATATTTTATTTTTTATAATCTAATTTATTTTTTTTGACTTTTAGTGGCATGGCGGGTAATTTAGAAATAGGTAATTTTTTGATATTTTTTATTATTTCGAATTTAGCTATTTTTAACTCATAATGGCATGGTGAGTAATTTAGAAATAGGTTCGTGGAGGTATTTTTGGCTATTTTTTATTATTTCGAATATTGCTATTTTATAAATATTTATAGGGGGTGTTTTGACTAATTTCATAATGGCAGTGGTGGGTAATTTTGTTTTCTTATTTTCTCTGTTTAACGTGAGAATTTCTAGGCCCTGAGAGAGAACGTAGTGGCTCCGTATCGTCGTCAATATATATAACAGATTACCAAGCGCCGCCGCCTACACACAGCAGTAGCACTGTGCCATGGCCGCCTCGTCGTCTTCCTCCGACGTCGATGCTGGACATGGCAACTGAGGGCGACTCTGAGTCGACCTTGGCGTTGCAGGAAGATGGAGACGGCACCGCCCTCTCCTGAAGCGGGGCGGAGAAGTTGCTATTTCAGTTGGTGTTCCTCACAATGCACCAGCAATATGGGACTAAAACCAACAGCCACTTGCTCTTTGAAATTCTCCTGAATGATCACATAAAATGGGCCAATCCAACAGTATGTGTACATTGTTTCTTATTAATATCCATATGTGCAGGAAAAACATACATCCAATTTATTGCAGGTCCATTGGGGGAAAAGTTATTCAGAAGGTGAATGATACAACTAAACTTTCAAATTTAGCAAAATAAAGTTTCATTTTCGAGAGAGAAAAATATATGTGACATTTTATTTGTTGTGAAAATATGTCAGAGAAATGACGCAATATTTCATCAACTGTTTGAGAACCACAGGCAAATCTATTTTTCTAACTGCTCCTGCTCAGTGCATTTTCTGGATTGTTCTGTGCAGGCCGAGCTAGCAGAGGTGCTCGTGGAATAGCAACAGGCACTTTATGGGGGAACAAACGAGGCGACACTACAGACTTCAACTGCTGGCAAACCTGATTACCCTCTACATGGCGTGTTTATATTTAACACGGGCTTCAGGGACTCAGAGTCATGCTACCCGATCAGCACCTTGCCGATTCCCTATGTGCAAAAGGTGTGTTCCATACGCCACGAAATTAGACTGACCGCAACAGGGCAATGGAAACAACCTGGAACCCTTAATTTAGCGGATCTCTCACCCGATACCCGTCGCAACAGGAGCCGCTAAACCAGCCGCCACCATCCAGGTTCCCCTCGCCCGCCGCGAAATCTGGCGGTCCGCCAAATCGCCTCGATGCGCCTCCGCCTCCGCCTCGACGCGACTCCGCCCTCCGCCTGTCCCTCGACGCGACTCCGCCTCCCCTCGACGCGCCTCCCCATCGCCAGTCGACCTCGCCGTCTCGCCGCCGCCTCGCCGTACGTGCCGCCTCACCCTGATCGTCGTCCTCCTCGCCTTGCCTCGCCGTACGCCACCTCCCCCTGGTCGTCGACGCCGCCGTCCGCCTCGCCCTGGTCGTCGACGCCGTCCGCCGCCTCCCCCTGGTCGTCGAGGTCGCCGTCCGCCTCGACGTACGCCGCCTCCCCCTGGTCTTGAATCTTGCCTGCTACTGAATTGAATCTTGCCTGCTACTGAATCTTGCCGCTGCTACTGAATCTTGCCTGCTACTCAAATTGCCTGCTACTCAAATTGCCTGCTACTGAATCTTGCTGCTGCTGCTGCCTGTGTGCTTGTGTAGATGAGTCCGCGCCGCCCTTAGCAACCTTGTATCGCAGTGAGACCAAAGTGCACACAAGTCGAATATAAATCTTTGTTGCTTCAAGTTTATTTGCCAGGCTAGGATAGATCGGTACAATTCTTTGGACTGGACTGTTTTAGTGTAGTTTGATTCGTAGAGAAATATTTCAGCTAGCTAGGAGCATATTCTAGTTAGCTGGTGAATTGATTCAACTGGAAACTATCAGATTGTGATGACTTGTATGCCAAACTGGTACCAATTTTGATAGGAGTCATAGCAGAATTACCAAAACATGGCAGTTTAGACTCTGTTTCTAGTGCAGTCTTATGCAGAGTTGAATTGATAGTCCTCTGAATTTGTTGGTGTGCAACATTGTTTTTTTTTAGAGGCAACAAGTGTGCAACATTGTCAGGATATTTCAGCCAGATTGCCTAGCTAAAAATATAATTTGACAATTGACTGTGGGTTATAGGTTGAACAATGAAACACTACCATGGCTCAACCTAATAAGGTGCAAAAAATATCATTATGAAGAATTCTGACCAGCAAACATTGTATCAATATGTACATGATTTATGATTCAAAATTATAACCATCAAACAGGGCCTGGAAACATTGTATCAATATATTGATCACTCATTTCTGTCATCTGCACTCCTAGTTTGGCTGTTTCTTGTTATTGTGATGGGTCCTGTTTCAGTTCAGGCAATGACAACCACGCTGTTTCAGTTCAGGCAATGTATGCAGCCATTGTAATATCTGTGAGAAATCATATGCTAGCATGATTTGTTTGGGCATGTTGCTCTGCACTGGTCACCCTTAGCTGTTACTATCTGTCTGGTTGATCATTTCAGTTCTGGAAACAGCCTGTTTGTGAAGAAAAACACATTAACCATTGCATATCTGAGATCTGTCAGAAAAATGTGCAACCAGTCTTATTTTGTTTCTAGTGCAGTACATTTGCAGCATGCTATCTGACTGAACATTCAGTCAATGTTTCCTTTTCTGCACTATTTATTATAGCATATTTTGTATTATAACACTACTATCTATAGTATCAATATACAAAATGTTGACTGCATTTTCTCTCAACTACGTAGGATGGATGATTACATTGCTGCCCTCCATGATGCATCACTTGATATGTCTGGAGACAAATGGAGGCTGAAAAGAAAGAGAAGGAAGAGGACGAACGTATATTGGCCATTAACCTGGATAAATGTCAACCTATGGAACGGGTTTACTATCAAGCGCTACAAGAAGAGATAATTTTGAAGTTGAAGTCCCGACGTCGTGGTCCAAGTCACTAGCAAGTATCTCTAGCTATATGAACAAGCTTGATGTGTTGTATGACAATAAGACTCTATCTGTTCTTGTATTTGTCATCACAAGTGTCTAGTGCTATTCTGAACTGAGTGTTCATGATTTATACTTATAGTCTTGTAAGTGAAAGTATGTAAACATTTATAGTTATGAACTGAGTGTTTTGCTCGAGGCTGTTTCAGTGTGTAATTGCAGAGTTGCTGTTTCAGACTTCCATGTTTCAGTGTATTGCTGTTTCAGTAACCTGAGTTGAAACCATGTGCCTGATATATTTTTTTGCATTACTTATCATGAATTGCAGTGAACTCCCGGCATGTCTCTGTTGTCTCTGTTGCGTCCAAAAATATTGAGTGCATAATACCAGTGAACCTGAGTGCATAATACCTGCTCTGGATGTCGCAATTGGGTTCATTCCTAATCTGTTAACAGAGCACAAGAAGCAGTATACCCAACTTCAGGTTCAGTTTGGAAAGATAATACCTGCTCTGAACAATTATTCCTAATCTTTGGAGTATGGAGCACTGACAATTATTCCTGTTAACTCAGTACAGAAGTAACCTGATTGTTGCAACCTGTTTCATCGTTGTTTCAACAGAATTATAATAAACTGAAAATGTTTGTCATATACAAAAGATCAGATGATCGAGTATCTGTAACAGTGTAACACCATCGTCTTTATGACACACTTCAGAGTGTTGCAACCTGACACTTAAGCACATGAAACAGGTACAGGAATTTTCAAAGTACATTGACAGCTCCAGGCTAAATTACATTGACAATTACATCTAGATTGAACCATATCGCATCCCGTTGTGCTCACTTGTGATGTGCTGCCACACATGCTTCCCTTTTGGCAACAATCATCATCTTCTTCCAATGTTTGGTGCAGCCCACAAGATTCACAAGATTGATGCCCTGCAAGCAAAAGCGTCACTCATGTTTTAATAAAAGCTTCAATCTTTCCAGCAAAAAGCTACCACAAGATTCACAAGATTGGCTCTGTACACTACCACAAGTTAACAACAGTACTGTACATGGGTTCCTACAAATACTTTCTTTGCCATGAGGGTTCCTAGAAATACATCAGTATACAATGCACAACGACCTCTATATGCAATGTTAACACACAAAAAAGGAGCCTTTGGATCGCTAACAACCAGTCACCACACTTCCCTAAAGAATAGAATCACAATCACAAATGAAAATCAAAGGTTAAAATCACCATTTGCTACCAGAATCTTTTTTCAATTCGCGCCTATACCAGCTAGGAACGATTAATCCATCATGCCGGATGCAACTGACATGCCACTTGAATCTCAAATCATACAATTTTTGGAGAAGAGATTAATTAACAAATCAACAACAGGGCTGTACCTCCGGCCTGTCAGGAAGCTCGTCGACGGCCAGTCGACGGCCTTGCTGGGGCTGTCCACCGTCCCACGGCTACCTCGCCGCCGGAGACATGTACTGCATCCTGCAGCCGCATACGTGGATGGAGCACGACACCTTCTCCTTCGACGCCGGCCGCGGCGCGTGGACTGGATGCTGCCGTTCAGCAGCGAGGCTTTCTTCGACGCCGATTTGGACGCATGGGTCAGCCTCGACGAGCAGGGGCACCTCTGCCCTGCAACGGAAGGAGACGGTGCTGCGCGAGGCCGACCCGGCCGGTGTGTGGCGCGGCGTGTCGGAGCTCGCCGGCGCCGGCGTGGCAGAGCGTGAACCGCGACGGCGACCCGCCACGCGAGGACGCGCGGGGCCTCGTACTCGGCGGCGACAAGATGACTGGAGCAAGGGAGGCGGCGGAGGCGTGACGAGCAGAAGAGGCGGCGAGCAGGGAGAGCGAAATCCAATTTGGAGGAGAAGATACAGGTCAACTGTTGCAACGAACTGGAATTAGGAGGATAGGATCTTTTACAGGAGATGTAAAATATTCTTTGGAGGGTGAAAAATAGAGGTTACTGCTGCAGTCAGTCTTACTGCGTACTTGTTGAGCAAACGTGAAAGGAGTCTCGTCCCAAACCTCGTCACGTTTCCACCAGGGAGGTGAAGCATGCAACCGCTTCGTTCCATTGCCTTCAAGTCGCCCCAGTTCCAAAGCAAATTGATTCTTAGAAAACAGCTTGTACTACTATAGTACACCGAGTACGCGGTGCCGATCGAGACGTCTACTCTCACACCTCCATTCCCTTGGTTTACCAAGCGCCGCCGCCTTCCCAGCACCGTGCCATGGCTGCAGCCTCGTCGTCCTCCTCCGACGTCGAGGTGCTCGAGATGGCAACAGAGGGCGACTCCGCGACCTCATCGTTCTTTGCGGACGGCGACGCCGCCGCCCTCTCCTGGAGCAGGGCGGAGAAGGTCACGTCGACGCTGACCGGCACACGGAAGGAGCTGCGTGCCCTGTGCAGCAAGTTAGGCGTCCCCGACGCGTACACGCCCTACTACGAGAGGGAGAAGCCGGCGTGCGCGGCGGCTGAGGACAACGCCATCAGCGTGCACGTCGACGCGTTCGACGCCGGCCTGCGTCTCCCGCTCCACGGCTTCTACGGCGAGATCCTGCGGCACTACGGCCTGGCGCCGAGCCAGCTCCTGCCCAACGCGTGGCTCTACATGGCCGCCTTCGTGCTGCTCTGCGTGGACGCCGGCGTCGAGCTGCTGCTCCCGGTGTTCCGGAGCTTCTTCACGGTGATCACCCACACGGGCGAGTCCAGCGGGTTCCACCACTTCAGGCCGTACTTCACCGGCAGCCGCCCCCCGCTCTTCAGCCGCGGGATCCCCGCTTACCCGTCGTGTTGGAAGTCCAGGTTCTTCTTCCTTCGGTCGCCGGCGACAACGCCCTGGCCGTGCCCGCTCAAGTGGTGGAAACCGAGCGCGGCCGCCATCCGCATGCCGAAGTTGTCGACAACTGCGGAGAAGACGGCTGAGCAGAAGCTGCTGGACAGGGCCACCGCTATCGCCGGGAAAGATGGCATTGATGTGATGCCGTTCATATCCCTGCGCACTCTGCCCGTCGGCTACCACGTCCCTCTCGAGCCGCCGCAGGTAGCTTCAGTGAAAGAGGAAGGAACCGCCAATAACAACGCCGTCAATGACGCGGAGCCGTTCATCTCCCGGTGCACTCACGCGCCGCAGCTCTCGGAAGTGAAACAGGAAGCCGCCGCCATCGCCGCCGGAACAATGGAGCAGTCGAGGAAGCGCAAGTCGCCGGAATCTTCCACCCCTCGCCGCAGCAGAGCCAGAGCGGAGTCGAGACGACGTCAACGCGGATGGGTTCTGCTCGTGCCGGACCATCCAATTCCTTCTCCGTCGGTGATCGTTCCGCCCCCACTTTGTGACATCCCAGATGTCTCGTTCATTTCTCTACAGTGCTCAGTCATCATGTAAAGTTGATTAGGTGCAAATTTCAATTAAGTCACATAAAATGAAGGATCAAAAACTTGAATAGAATGCAAATTTAAGTAAAATTTTAAAAGGAGGTTCAAAAATTTGAACATAACAATGTGTAATCAAAAATTTATGAAAAATATAAAAGCTAAATAAAAATCTACTAAAATTCCAGAAACAATTGAATTTGGGAACTCATTCAAATAAATGAGACAAGTTTAATTTTTAATTTAATCGTTTGAATTTCGAATTTAAATTCTTGAAAGTCTACAGGAAATAAAATTGAATTTTGCCTTGTACACATGTCCAGGAGTAAACATTAATATCTGGAGAATTTTAACCTTTGTTTAATCCTTCAATTAGTATTTACATGAGAAGAAGAAAAATTCAAACAAAAATAAAAACGAGTGGGACCCACTCGTCAGCCGGCGTCCTGTTTTTCTCTTCCTCTCTCGATGCTTCACCGCGGCGCCACCTCCTGCTTGCCGCTCCACCTCCTGCCTGCTTGCCTGCTGCCGTGGCCGCTGCTCCAATCGACTGGATGAGCACGAGATTGAGCTGCTCGTTCACTCCTCTCTCATCTCCCATAGCTCTCGTTCTCTTGCTCTCCCTCGCCCTCACGTGACCACCATCGCCGCCGACGAACTCAGCAGCTCGCTGCCGCGACACCGTATCGCAGCTTGAGCACGACCCCGCCGATGAAGCGCCGTGTAAAGCTCTCTTCAACGCCGTAAGAACTTCACGAAGCCGTCGCTCCGTTTGGCCGGAAGACCATTTTCTTTTCCGACGAACTCCGCCGGCCGCCAGGACCTAATCGCCGGAATTCATCTCCGTTGGTGAGTCTCCGTCTAATTCCTCGCGTAGGCTACCTCATCTTGTCATTGCGCACCTATGGGATGTGATATCGTTCAACCTTTCGCAGTGTGTTGGTCGCCGTAGCCTCGCCGCCATCCGCCGCCGGCCGCCACACCCGAACTCCGCCCTCGCATGGTGCTACGCCGCTCCGGTGAGCTTCTTGACCCGCCACTTTGACCGGCGTGTAGCCCTAAGTTCACTGATGCTCACACGGCAACACGTTCACGTGGAGGTCCACTCGTCACCGCCGGCGAGCCGCGCCACGCCGTCGCCGCCGTGCGCGCCGAGCGCACCAGAGCGCGCTCCCCTGTTTTAAAGAGCGGGTGGCAATTGCGTAAATAAGTGAAACTTATTCAAAAATCATTCAAACTTCAAAAATCGATAACTGAAGCTACATATGTCCAAAAATTGCAAACTAAATTTTGTTGTGTTCCTCTGGAGTAGATCTATCCAGTGGTGTGCTTGTTCATCTGTGTTCATGCATAGGTTTTCCTGAATAATTGTTTCAAGTTAAACCATGATTAATTCATAATAAATAATATAGGCATGATAAAACACAAACTCAGGATTGTTAGAATCCTCTTGATACACCCTGTTCAGTAGTATAGACCACATCCCCTGTTTCTGTATAACAAACCTTGTATGAATTTTACAAGCTATGCACTAAATAATTCATAGTAAATTGAATATAAATCAGAAAAATGTAAACTAGGGCTTCATCTTCTCCTTTTGAGATGCCCTGTTCATAGAGATGAACCATGATAGTTGTTTCTGTAAGAAACTTTAACTATGAATTTCTCTTTGATAAACTTGTCATCTTCTTAATAATTAATCTATTAATTAGTAGACTTCAATCTGCTGCATATATGTCACCTAGATGATGACCTGTTACCAAGATTTCTGGTTGAGCTTAAGGAAACTTCTTTAAGAATTAATTCTTCCTAACCCTATATTAATATTTGGTTTAATTCTTTTAACGAATAATTAGGAACCCCATATTAGTGGTCCTGATTTGACTTGTCCAAATCTCCAGCATGTTGGTCATGGCCAGAAATAGTTTAGCACCTCATTTCCATGTTATGTGAATGTTTTGGCGTTAAATTAAATCAATGAGTAACAAGTAACAATGCTTCATGAGAGTCAATGAAGGAAATACTTCAGACGAAAGTAATAAACAATTCTAATATAATTTCAGAATTGAACTTCACATTTCAAATGTGAAATCAAGTCATTTTCATTGCATCACATATTGGTTTATTTTCTCTTTGCATTTTCATCCAATTGACATATATCATATTCTAGGAAACGACCAAGAGGAGGATATTCAACAGGATCATTCCTCTCAGGATCCAGAAGTTGAAGTTACTAACTTAACTGTTAAGAGTCAAGGCAAGCCCCGGTTCATTCCAAACCTCTTTTTTTATATAACTTTTGATTTATAGAGAATAATTGCTAGCATGTCTAAGTTTGATTGTGCACTTAAGTGGTCAGGAGTTGATGTGAAACCCACCTGCATGATATCCAAATATCCTATGTTGCTATGTGTCTATCCTGGTTAGCTCGCTAGCTTCTGCTACGCTTAAGTCAAATGTTAGTATCGACAAGATTTACTAGGTTGTTGATGATTAAATTTGACTCACTAAAGCTGAAGATAACAATGAGTTTACGTTATTTGTTGAGACCGGGCAGGGGCATTGCATGTGTAGGATGGATTGGGAAGTCTGGGACTTCACGGTGGTAGCCCTGCCTAGTCGATTAAGGACCGATTCGTTGTTGGCCCTCTTGATCAAGCATTGAACAGTACCGGAGGCATACTAGTGCTATGGGAGCTAGTAAACCGATGTAGCATGTATGGTGGCATCGTTGGTTGGTAACCAGTACACTGGTCGAAAGACACGCTGGGCGTAGTTGGGCAGGTCTAGGCTACGACGGTAGTAGGACGGCTGCCCAACTCGTGAGACTGGACCCTGCCTTGGTGTTTACTGTCTTGTGAAAGGTTGCCGTATATGACCATCTTGAGTGGTGCGTATACGTCGTGTTCTTCGGGTTTTTGCCAGCTGGTGTAAATCGATTGCAATCGCTGTCCCTCGCAGTAATGAGTACCCGCTTGTGAATTGCGCCTTCACGTAGCACACATGGTACTTGGTTATGATGATGTATATTGATGATATATGCAGTTGTCATATGGATTGTTGCTCCTGAATACTTATGATTATCTTACAGATTGTTATTTGTCTTTACTTGATTTACTTTCAGCTATGCTCACATATGCTCCTGTTTAAAGAACTAAAAGTTGGCTAAAATCTAGTTGGCAATGATTAGTGCTTAGTGCGAGTCTTTTAAATTCAGCCATCCTATTGTGAGCCTTGGCATGTCTAGGAGTCAATTTGACGGGTAAGACTTGCTGAGTAATTAGTACTCAGGCTTTGTGCCTTTGTTGTTTTCAGGTAATAATTGGAATCTGATTTGCCGCTGCTGTGATATGTGTTGCTAGAGTGATATTCTAGATGGGCATCAGAATGTCACTACTGCTGTATCGTTGAGAGAAGTGAACTCTCGTGTATCTTCCGTTTTCAAACTTGTCGTTTTATCGCTTCCGCTACACTCTGAACTTATGTTGTAATGATAATAACATTGTTAATTAAGTCGAAAGTGTTGTATTATCTCGTGTCTGCTTAATCAGCACCGTGGGACAAAGATCCTGTGGATCGGACTGTTAGAGCTGGTATCAGAGCCAGGTTAAAATCAGTCGAAAGTGTTGTATTATCTGCGTAAATAAGTGAAACTTATTCAAAAATCATTCAAACTTCAAAAATCGATAACTGAAGCTACATATGTCCAAAAATTGCAAACTAAATTTTGTTGTGTTCCTCTGGAGTAGATCTATCCAGTGGTGTGCTTGTTCATCTGTGTTCATGCATAGGTTTTCCTGAATAATTGTTTCAAGTTAAACCATGATTAATTCATAATAAATAATATAGGCATGATAAAACACAAACTCAGGATTGTTAGAATCCTCTTGATACACCCTGTTCAGTAGTATAGACCACATCCCTGTTTCTGTATAACAAACCTTGTATGAATTTTACAAGCTATGCACTAAATAATTCATAGTAAATTGAATATAAATCAGAAAAATGTAAACTAGGGCTTCATCTTCTCCTTTTGAGATGCCCTGTTCATAGAGATGAACCATGATAGTTGTTTCTGTAAGAAACTTTAATTATTAATTTCTCTTTGATAAACTTGTCATCTTCTTAATAATTAATCTATTAATTAGTAGACTTCAATCTGCTGCATATATGTCACCTAGATGATGACCTGTTACCAAGATTTCTGGTTGAGCTTAAGGAAACTTCTTTAAGAATTAATTCTTCCTAACCCTATATTAATATTTGGTTTAATTCTTTTAACGAATAATTAGGAACCCCATATTAGTGGTCCTGATTTGACTTGTCCAAATCTCCAGCATGTTGGTCATGGCCAGAAATAGTTTAGCACCTCATTTCCATGTTATGTGAATGTTTTGGCGTTAAATTAAATCAATGAGTAACAAGTAACAATGCTTCATGAGAGTCAATGAAGGAAATACTTCAGACGAAAGTAATAAACAATTCTAATATAATTTCAGAATTGAACTTCACATTTCAAATGTGAAATCAAGTCATTTTCATTGCATCACATATTGGTTTATTTTCTCTTTGCATTTTCATCCAATTGACATATATCATATTCTAGGAAACGACCAAGAGGAGGATATTCAACAGGATCATTCCTCTCAGGATCCAGAAGTTGAAGTTACTAACTTAACTGTTAAGAGTCAAGGCAAGCCCCGGTTCATTCCAAACCTCTTTTTTTTATATAACTTTTGATTTATAGAGAATAATTGCTAGCATGTCTAAGTTTGATTGTGCACTTAAGTGGTCAGGAGTTGATGTGAAACCCACCTGCATGATATCCAAATATCCTATGTTGCTATGTGTCTATCCTGGTTAGCTCGTTAGTTTCTGCTACGCTTAAGTCAAATGTTTAGTATCGACAAGATTTACTAGGTTGTTGATGATTAAATTTGACTCACTAAAGCTGAAGATAACAATGAGTTTACGTTATTTGTTGAGACCGGGCAGGGGCATTGCATGTGTAGGATGGATTGGGAAGTCTGGGACTTCACGGTGGTAGCCCTGCCTAGTCGATTAAGGACCGATTCGATGTTGGCCCCTTGATCAAGCATTGAATGTACCGAAGACATACTAGTGTAATGGGGACTAGGAAACCTATGTAGCATGTATGGTGGCATCGTTGGTTGGTACCCAGTCCACTGGTTGAAAGACACGCTGGGCGTAGTTGGGCAGGTCTTGGCTACGACGGTGGTAGGACGGCTGCCCAACTCTTTGCACTGGACCCTGCCTTGGTGTTTACTGTCTTGTGAAAGGTTGCCGTATATGACCATCTTGAGTGGTGCGTATACGTCGTGTTCTTCGGGTTTTTGCCAGCTGGTGTAAATCGATTGCAATCGCTGTCCCTCGCAGTAATGAGTACCCGCTTGTGAATTGCGCCTTCACGTAGCACACATGGTACTTGGTTATGATGATGTATATTGATGATATATGCAGTTGCCATATGGATTGTTGCTCCTGAATACTTATGATTATCTTACAGATTGTTATTTGTCTTTACTTGATTTACTTTCAGCTATGCTCACATATGCTCCTGTTTAAAGAACTAAAAGTTGGCTAAAATCTAGTTGGCAATGATTAGTGCTTAGTGCGAGTCTTTAAATTCAGCCATCCTATTGTGAGCCTTGGCATGTCTAGGAGTCAATTTGACGGGTAAGACTTGCTGAGTAATTAGTACTCAGGCTTTGTGCCTTTGTTGTTTTCAGGTAATAATTGGAATCTGATTTGCCGCTGCTGTGATATGTGTTGCTAGAGTGATATTCTAGATGGGCATCAGAATGTCACTACTGCTGTATCGTTGAGAGAAGTGAACTCTCGTGTATCTTCCGTTTTCAAACTTGTCGTTTTATCGCTTCCGCTACACTCTGAACTTATGTTGTAATGATAATAACATTGTTAATTAAGTCGAAAGTGTTGTATTATCTCGTGTCTGCTTAATCAGCACCGTGGGACAAAGATCCTGTGGATCGGACTGTTAGAGCTGTGGTATCAGAGGATTCTAACAATCCTGAGTTTGTGTTTTATCATGCCTATATTATTTATTATGAATTAATCATGGTTTAACTTGAAACAATTATTCAGGAAAACCTATGCATGAACACAGATGAACAAGCACACCACTGGATAGATCTACTCCAGAGGAACACAACAAAATTTAGTTTGCAATTTTTGGACATATGTAGCTTCAGTTATCGATTTTTGAAGTTTGAATGATTTTTGAATAAGTTTCACTTATTTACGCAATTGCCACCCGCTCTTTAAAACAGGGGAGCGCGCTCTGGTGCGCTCGGCGCGCACGGCGGCGACGGCATGGCGCGGCTCGCCGGCGACGAAGAGTGGACCTCCACGTGAACGTGTTGCCGTGTGAGCATCAGTGAACTGAGGGCTACACGCCGGTCAAAGTGGCGGGTCAAGAAGCTCACCGGAGCGGCGTAGCACCGTGCGAGGGCGGAGTTCGGGTGTGGCGACCGGCGGCGGATGGCGGCGAGGCTACGGCGACCAACACACTGCGAAAGGTTGAACGAGATCACATCCCAGAGGTGCGCAATGACAAGATGAGGTAGCCTACGCGAGGAATTAGACGGAGACTCACCAACGGAGATGAATTCCGGCGATTAGGTCCTGGCGGCCGGCGGAGTTCGTCGGAAAAGAAAATGGTCTTCCGGCCAAACGGAGCGACGGCTTCGTGAAGTTCTTGCGGCGTTGAAGAGAGCTTTACACGGCGCTTCATCGGCGGGGTCGTGCTCAAGCTGCGATACGGTGTCGCGGCAGCGAGCTGCTGAGTTCGTCGGCGGCGATGGTGGTCACGTGAGGGCGAGGGAGAGCAAGAGAACGAGAGCTATGGGAGATGAGAGAGGAGTGAACGAGCAGCTCAATCTCGTGCTCATCCAGTCGATTGGAGCAGCGGCCACGGCAGCAGGCAAGCAGGCAGGAGGTGGAGCGGCAAGCAGGAGGTGGCGCCGCGGTGAAGCATCGAGAGAGGAAGAGAAAAACAGGACGCCGGCTGACGAGTGGGTCCCACTCGTTTTTATTTTTGTTTGAATTTTCTTCTTCTCATGTAAATACTAATTGAAGGATTAAACAAAGGTTAAAATTCTCCAGATATTAATATTTACTCCTGGACATGTGTACATGGCAAAAATTCAATTTTATTTCCTGTAAACTTTCAAGAATTTAAA
Organism: Eragrostis nindensis; assembly: GCA_012490785.1. NCBI lineage: Eukaryota > Viridiplantae > Streptophyta > Magnoliopsida > Poales > Poaceae > Eragrostis > Eragrostis nindensis. The sequence continues at coordinate 216,421 of JAAXCT010000048.1, read as the reverse complement.
TTCGAAATTCAAACGATTAAATTAAAAATTAAACTTGTCTCATTTATTTGAATGAGTTCCCAAATTCAATTGTTTCTGGAATTTTAGTAGATTTTTATTTAGCTTTTATATTTTTCATAAATTTTTGATTACACATTGTTATGTTCAAATTTTTGAACCTCCTTTTAAAATTTTACTTAAATTTGCATTCTATTCAAGTTTTTGATCCTTCATTTTATGTGACTTAATTGAAATTTGCACCTAATCAACTTTACATGATGACTGAGCACTGTAGAGAAATGAACGAGACATCTGGGATGTCACACACTTGGGGTTTGGTGGATAGCATGGCCGGGGTGTTCGAGCAGGCGAAGATGGCCATTGCAGAGCTTGCCGGAAAGGAGCAGGAGCTCCGCGCGAGCAAGGAGGAGATCGCTCAACTGAAGCTGGAGCTGCAGGTGGCGTGAGACGGTCCCGCCCGACTCAATCAGGAGCTCCGGCTGGCGAAGGAAGCAGAAGCACTCGACAAGGCGAACGCTGCGCATTCCGCCGAGGTTGGCCGACTCGCGGAGGAGCTTCAGCGGGCAGCAGCAAAGCACGCGGCCGAGATGCAGGCCGTCAAAGTCGAGTGCCGGCGCGAGTTTATCATCTTGGACCGTTCGAGATACGCAAAGGGCTTGAGGGACATGAGGAAACTGGCTCTCGACATGTACCCTGGCATCGTCGATCCGTTGAAGTTGAACCACCAGGTGCTAGCTGAGGATGGCGATGATCAGGTGTCCGGCATTGCTCTAGGAGGACCTGCTCCTCAGGCTCCTGCAAGAGATCAGTGACCCAATTAAAGATCATTTTGCTAAGCTACCAGCTGCTATTCTCTGTAGTTGTTCACCCCCTCGATCGGGTTAGATGGTTTCATGTTCACTTGGTTATGATAAATTACAACTAACGTGGTGGCATATATAAGCATAGCAAACACTAGATACTTACATGTGATTCATTGCTTCTAGAGAGACATTAGTTTTGTGTCGTTGGCAGCCTTTCATCTGTTGTTGGCAAGTTGGCTTCTAAAATTCAGAAAGCAATAGGTGAAGAACCATAACTTGATTTGTTGAAAAACATGTACGTCATCAATATATTCTTGCCTCTCATATATAGAAGGTTTCAACCTTTCCTGTATAGGATCAACATCTTTCTATGGATCCTTGATAACAGAGAAACAATATAGCCACAGAACAGTTGCAAAAATAAGATTGGAAGGTGACAAGCAGTGCAGTTTCCTGACTGGTGAACATAGTATATATGATTGTTCTTTTGTGTTTCCTTTAGCTGTATGTACACTAGCGGAGTATGTTAGTGGAGTTCAATTTATATGGTAATACTCCTGCAAATTAATAGAATTTTATGAATTTTAATGTGAGTCTTGGTGGTGTTACAGGAAATTTAATGGTCCTTCTGTTTTATGCTACAAATCACCGATACGTCCCGAAGGGCAACGTACCGGTATCCGATACGGCGGGATACGGGATACGGCGGGATACGGCTGCGATACGCGTATCGAGGAGTATCGAGTAATTACGATTTAAAAATAAAGATTTTAATTCGGGATACGGCAACCGATACTCGCCGATACCGTCGCCGATACGTACTGGGCTGCCGGCGGGTGCTGGCATCGCCGCGCCGCCACCTGGAGCTGAGGTAGCAGGTCGCCGAGCAGCTGCAGTCTTTGCACCGGTCTGGTAGAGGCCGTTGGACGGTGCCGAAGGGACCGGAGAGAGGGACTCCGGCGACGCGGCGACCAGCTGCAAGACGGAGGCCTCGAGCAGCGCGCTTGGCGTCGCGGGCTTGCGGCGGCTGACGTAGAACATGGAGAGAAGGTACTGAACATGGCGATTCTCTCCCATCTCATGTTCTCTTCTTTCCTTCTGTTACTTTAGAACATGGAGTAGTTCTTTCCATGTCTTTGCGTGTAGATCAGTAGAAGATGGCAAGTGGTAGTGGATCTGGAACTGGAAGTGTTGGTAGTTCGCCTTCTCCAGTTCTCCTACTATTGCATAGTGATGCTTTTGCTATGAATGAACAAAGGCTGTGCAAAACTATTTCTTGTGTTTATTGAAAATTCAGTTATTTACCATTTTAGGGTATTTAAATTAAAAATTTAAATATACCCTACGTATCGGAGTATCGGTGTTTTTGGCCGATCGCCGTATCTGCGTATCCTCGTATCGTATCGCCGTATCCGTATCGCCGTATCGGTGATTCTTAGGTTTTATGGGCCCTATGAAACGGAGAAACAGTTTTACTTTTATGAATAAACTCTTTATTGGTTTGATTCTATCTTGTTTTGGGCATGTGGACTTATTATAGGGAGTTTTTGCTTAAAACAGGTGACAAACAGAAGGCGAGTCAGGTTGGAGCTTTGGGTACCAGGATGTGCAGAAGTAAGATGGCTTGTGTCGACCAACTCGCAATGAGTAATTAGTATTCTGATTCATAGCGTGTTCCCTAGGATGTTTTGAATCTTTTGCTTTTGTATGGTTCGCATCGATCTGAAAACATGTGCGAGTTCAGTTGAAAATTATCCTAAATGTACGCAAGTGGTCATGTCTATGTTAAATTATGCTCGAATTAAAAGTGTCAGCTTGCAATGCTATGCTTCCAAGGAAATACTCCCTCCGTTCGTGATTTACCAGCGCGTTTAGCCTAGCGAAAAATTCCCTTTCTACAAGCGCATTTGGCCGGCCACCTCGTTTCTCGCCCCCCCCCCACAGCTGTTCCATTGCCTCCTATTAATTATGCGGCGCCTCTTCCGTTTTCTTCTTTCTATATCAGCGCATGACTCACCTGTTACCACAGGCTGATGTGTGGCCCTGCTCGGCTAGATTAAATAACCACCGGGTAATTAGGAGACTATACATACTGCAGAGCCGTTTCGTTGTGGCAATTACTGCGTGAGTTGGTCTTTGTGCCTCACCCAAACGCGCTGGTAAATCACGAACGGAGGGAGTATTGCATGTTCCGGGGATGCAGTGCCCTTTGCATCTCATATATGGTTCGTTATATTTGTATTATGGTTTACAGTTGGGAAGTAGAATGAAATATATGGAAGAAGATGTTATGTCTAGATAATTGGATTAGGTGGAGCGATTACAATGGAGTTTATTGTTATTGCAAGTTGATAAAAGAAGTGTGGGAGGCCAAAACAAATGATGAGAGAGGGAACGGTTGAGGAGAGGATCACCGGAGGCGTGTTTTTTTTTTTAGGATATTGCGGCCAAATGTAGAGTTTCGTAGGGGGCGTATGGAAGTGAGTTTAGAAAGTTCCTTTGTTTCGTTCACACTTGCTATTCAGATCCAAACTTCTTTTGGTTTGTGTCTAGTCCTTTTTTGTGAATTGTTGTTTAGCCTCTATGGTAGTAGTGAGTTCGAGCATATGTAATAAAATGTTGATCATCGGAATTGTGTTTATATAACATGCATCAGTTTATTTTCAGGTTTCACTGTGCATTGTTTTCTGGAACATCAACTAGTGCATGAAAAACCTATTTCACTAAATCATGATTTGCGAAATATCTTGCACAAAATATAGGACAACCGAGGCCTTGTATTGATTTGTCTAATGCAGAATTAGCTGTCCAAAAGCGATGTTGAACAAACTTTTCCTCGATTGGTGCCACCCCTAATCTTTTACATATGTCGTCATTCCGGACTCGATCCTTTCTTGTGTGGCCATATATCCATCTCAACGTACGCATCTCCGCTACACTTAGTTGCTGAATGTGCCGTCTTTTAGTTGGCCAACATTCTGCTCCATATAGCATAGCAGGTCGGATCGCTGTCCTGTAGAATTTGCCTTTTAGCTTTTGTGGCACCTTAGTGTCGCAAAGGACACCTGAAGCTTGACGCCACTTCAACTATCCAGCTTTAATTCTGAGGCTGACATCTTCATCGATATCTCTATCCTTATGTTCGTCGATCCCAAGTAACAAAAAGTGTCAACTAGTTGATAAGGAAAAGATGATAACACGATTAGATGTCTTATCCCAGCCGCGTAATATCGGTTGTTGTGTAATGTTTGCTGACCTGGTAAATAATTTTTGTTATTGGGTATGTGACGCCGCAAACTTCGTTTTCAACTAGCCATGGATTGTGTACTCCAGCCTAGGGTTGTACCCTGATCAAGTTTCAATGCTCCGGTGACCCTGCTTGGGTGACCATGCCACCATGTTCTTAAATTGTTATTGTTGTTGATTTTTTAAGTTACGTTTGATCATTCATCTCATTTAAAAATATTTTAAAATTATCATATATTTTATTTTGAATTGTTTCATCTCTAAAGAAAACTAAAACATAATTTATAAGTTTGCATATTAGAGACGAACAGTCAAACATAACTCAAAAACTCAAAAAGTCAATGGCAACAACAATTTAAGTAAAGAGATCATAACCATTACTTGTTTTCAAAGGAGAATCAGACCTTATTCAACATGGTATGTCGAAATCACTTTCTTAACAGTTATTAATTTGACCTTAAAATATGGTATCTGAGTACGGATTGCTATGTATTCTCGTGAGCACAGACCATATAGCACCATAAACAACCGTAACTTTCCCAATATACCTTTCATGCAAGAAAAACAAAAATGATCATGTATGCTTCATGCAGCAAGTAAAGTAATACTCTGTGATATCAGTTTTCTTCACAGGAGGCATATCTATTACATTTATTGAAATAGATATATATATATATAGACTGCTCATAGGCAATAATAAGTGAGTACAGATATACAGCCTTGTATGAAAGGAAAAAAACGAAGGTAGAATATGCTGCCATGTGCTTCCAATGATAATTTTAGCAGAACAATTGCAATATCTAAACAAATGCAGACAGTAGTACAAGTCCCACTATACATCCTTGACGAAGAACCTATCAATCTCCAAACTCTTCATTTGGTCGAACTGGATAGGATTTTTTGCCATGTTAATTGCTGCAACATTGTCACATTAATTGTATCACATTGAATTAGACAGATATACCTTTCTATGTGAAAAAGAACTAAAGAAAAGCAGGCACTAGTACAAAAAGAGCCCGCAGTGATGCATAGCGTATTTCGGTGGTGGCGGGCATCCAAAATCCGCCACTATAGACAACAGTAGTGGTGGCACTGTTGACGCCATCGGAGATACTGCTAGTACTGGCGAGCAATGCTGACATCAGCACGGTACGCCAAAGGTATTTGCATTGTTTACCAGTGGCGGGCTTGCTGATGTAGTGGCGCTCATGTCAGTTTTGGCCCAAATCATGTGTTGCTATAAATGAAAACGGCTGAACCCTAGGATGCTCGTCTCTCTCACTTATGCCTCCCGCCGCTGCCCCACTTTCCCGATCCCTGTCTCCCCACTCTCTCCTGCAAAGGCGACATATATCCTCGTCTCCCCATACTCTCCCTACCACCGCCTAAATTATCCCCGCCTCCACATCCTCTTCTCCAGAGGATAAGGATGGCTCGGCGGCCTCCCTCCCGCAATCGGCGTGACATCCTTCCCATGGCCGAGTAGGCGGCGTGGCAGCCTCCCTCCCTCCACGAGCTCCTCAAGGACATGCTCCTCAAGCGCGGGCAAAGCATCGGTGACCCCAAGATCTTGGTAAACAGCCTGCTATTTTATGTGTTTAGTCCCCTCGATCGAATTAGACAGCTTCATGTTCATTTCAGTTCAATTGGTTATGAGATATTGCTAGCTAGTAGTTTTTGTACTGTGCATATGCTTAAGAAACATTAGATACTTTACATGTGATTCATTGCTTGTGGAGGGACATTAGTTTTGCGTTGTTTGTAGCCTTTATTTTGTTGGCTGTTCTTTGCAAAGTTTGGGTCCCAAAATTCAGAACATTGTAGGTGAAGAATCGTAAGTTGATTTGTTGGAAAACAAGTACGTCATTGACATTTTCGTGCCCCGTGTATAAGATTTCAACCTTTTTCTGTGGATAGGATCAAAATCTTTCTGTCATCCTTTATAACAGAGAAACGGTAACTATAGAACTAGATAGAACAGTTGCTAAATAGTGATGTTAAGGTGAGAAGCAGAGCAGTTTTGTGACTGGTGAAATAGATCACTGTTTCTCATGTGTCCTTGGCTGTACACTAACGAAGTATGTTGGTGAAGTTTTTTGTTTATTGAGGTGAGTATGCTGGTGAAGTTAAATGTACATGGTAAGATTCCTGCAAGTTTAGAGGATTTTATCAATTTTAATGTGAGTCTTGGTGCTACAGGAAATTAGATGGTTCTTCTGTTTTAACAGAGAAACAGCTACTTTTATGAATAAACTCTTTGTTAATCTCTTAACCGGTGTATTCTATCTTGTATCTGGTATGTGAACTTATGGCGAGTTTTGCTCGATACAGGTAACAACAAGAAGGCAACTCAGATTGGAGCCTGGGCATGGGACTACCTGGATGAGCAGAAGCAAGATGGCTTGCGTCGACCAACTCACAATGAGTAATCAGTAGTTCAGGATGTTTAAGTCTTTTGCTTCGGTTTGGGTTGCTTGTAATACTTTTGCGACACTGTGTTATTTCTCATGGATCTGAAATCATGTGGCAACTGGTAGAAAATTATGCTAAACGTTTGTAAGTGGTCATGTCTGTGGTAGTGTCAGCTTGGAATGCTATATGCTTGCAAACATTGCATGTTCTGGGGTTGCTGGTCCCTTTGCATCTCATATATGGTTCGTTATCTTTGGATTATGGTTTACAGTTTGGGATGTAGAATGCAGTGTATGAGAAAATCTTCTATCTAATTGGATTTGGTGGAGTGATTACTATGGAGTTTATTGCTATTGCAAGTTGATAAAAGATGTGTGGGAGGCCAAGAAAGATGATGAGAGGGAACGGCTCAGGAGAATATCTATGAAAGTGAGATTAGAGAGTTGCTTCGCTTGGTTCACACTTGCTATTCAGGTCCAGCCTTCTTTTGGTTTGTGTCTAGTCCTTCTTTGTCAATTGTTGTTTAGCCTCTAGGGTACTAGTGAGGTTGGAGCATCTGTTATGAAATCGTTGATCTTCGGAGATATCCGCTTGTCAAGGAGAACACCCTATGTACGAACGCCGGTGGATGGATTGTTAGTAGAGGCTAGCATCCAAGATCTCAAGTGCTCGTAGGTTGCTCCTGTAAATGCACTGCACGGCAGGCAGGTAACTCATAGACGAATGCATCTGTTTTTGCCTCAGAACAACATGCAATCAATCCATATATTTATGTACGCATACTGAGTCTATATGGTTTTGTATAATATTGGTCTTAATACATGTGTGTGATTTTGTGCACGGATGCAAGAATTATAAGGAATCATTCATGCATGACATTTTTGTATACATGCAACTATGTATTGCCACCACGTCCACTCATATATCCTCGGAGATGTGACAGGTTAGATCGTTTAAGCATATCACTTCGACATCACCTGCATTTCATCAGCACATGGTATGGTTGAGGTACACGAGAGAACACGCGACGAAGATTAAGACGGCGAACGCGGCGCATTCAGAGGAGGTTCCCCGACTCGCCAAGGAGCTTCAGCAGGCGAAAGCCGAGCACGCGAGATTATTAGCTTGGACCGTTCGAGATACACAAAGGGCTTGAGGGGCGTGATGAACCTGGGTGTCCACATGTACCCTAATGTTGTCGACCCGTTGAAGTTGAACCACCCGATCCTATCTAAGGATTCGGAACAGAGGGCCAGTGGCCCTCAAGGACCTGCTCCTGCGCCGGCAAAGCGTCCTTGAACCGAACATCATTATGAAAAGGCACTTGCTATTCTATGTACTTGTTTACTCCCCTCGATCGATCGTGTTCATTTCAGTTAGATCGGTTATATATGAGATATCATTGCTAGTACTTTTCTACCGTACGGCATATGCATAAGGAACACTAGATTCTTTTCATTGTCTGTGGAGAGACATTAGTTTGCGTTGTTTGTAGCCTTAATCTGTCCGCTCTTCTTTGCAAAGTTTGTGTCCTAAAATTCAGAACATCATAGGTGAAGAATCGTTAGTTGTGATTTATTGGAAAACAAGTACGTCATCGACATTTCCGTGCCCTGTGTATAAGATTTCAACCTTTTTCTGTGGATAGGATCAAAATCTTCTGTGATCCTTTGTAACAGAGAAACGATAACTGTAGAACTAGATAGAACAGTTGCTAAAGTAATGTTGTTAAGTTGAGAAGCAGTGCAGTTTTGTGACTGGTGAAATATAGATCACTGTTTTCCGTGTATCCTTTGGCTGTACACTAACAAAGTATGTTGGTGATGGTTTTTTTTTTCTTTTTTGAGTTGAGTATGCTGGTGAAGTTAAATGTACATGGTAAGATTCCTGCAAGTTAGATTTTATGAATTTTAATGTGAGTCTTGGTGCTACTGGAAATTAGATGGTTCTTCTGTTTTAATGGAGAAACAGTTACTTCTATGAATAAACTCTTTTGTATATCTCTTAAACAGTGTATTCTATCTTGTCTCGGGTATGTGGATTTATGGGGAATTTTGCTTAATACTGGTAACAAACAGAAGGCAAGTCAGATTGGAGCCTGGGTATGGGACCACCTGAATGTGCGGAAGCAAGATGGCTTGAGTTGGCCAACTCGCAATGAGTAATCAGCTATTCAGAATCAGAGCCAAGATCAATGCAGTTCAGGATGTTTGAGTCTTTTGCTTTACTATGGGTTTCTTGTAAGACATATGTGACACTGTGTTATTTCTCTTGGATCTGAAATCATGTGGCAATTGGTTGAAAAATTATCCTAAAAGAACTGGTCATATCTGCGTTAATATGCTCGAATTAAAGTGTCAGCTTTGAATGCTATGCTTGCAAACATTGCATGTTCTGGGGATGCTGGGGCGTTTGCATCTCATATATGGTTTGTTATCTTTGGATTACGTTTTACAGTTTTGTTAGTAGTCTATGGCAGAAAATATTCTATATTAAGTGGATTAGGTGGAGCGATTACTGTGGAGTTAATTTATTGCTATTGCAAGTTGAAAAAAGAGGGAGGCCAAGAAATATGATAAGAGAGGGAACGATTGACTAGAAGGTCAGTGGTGAAATGTTTGTTTATATTACAAGATATTGCGGGTAGTGAAGAGTATTGTAGGAGGTGTCTGTAGTTAGAATAGAGATCGAGTTCCTTTGCTCGGTTCACGCTTGCTATTCAGGCCCAGACTTCTTTTGGTTTGCGTCTAGTCCTTTGTCAATTGTTGTTTAGCCTCTATGGTAGTAGTGGAGTTGGAGCATATGTAATGAAATTGTCAATCTTCGGAGATATCTGCTTGTCAAGGAGAACGTCCTATGTACGAAACGCCGGTGGATGGATCGTTGGCACGGGCTAGAATGCAAGATCACAAGTGCTCGTAGACGGGTTGCTGTTGTAAATGCGCTGCATGGCAAGCAGGTAACTCATAGAGGAATGCATCTAATGCATCTGTATTTGCCACCAAACAACATGCAATCATTCCATGTTCAGTGCAGTTTTGTGAAGGTGAAATAAATTGCTAGCATAAGGCTGGGAAGGTGAGAAGTAGTGCAGTTTTGTGACTGGTGAAATATAGAGATCACTGTTCTTTGTGTGCCCTTTGGCTATACACTAACGGAGTATGCTGGTGATATATATTTTTTTTGAAATGAGTATGCTGGTGAAGTTAAAGGCACATGGTAATATTCCTGTTAGTTTAGAGGATTTTATGAATTTTAATGCGAGTCTTGGTGTTCCTGGAAATTTGATGGTCCTTCTGTTTTATAAATGTGCCCTATGAAATGGAGAAACAGTTACTTCTATGAATAAACTCTTTGTATATCTCTTAACCAGTGTATTCTATCTTGTCTCGGGTATGTGGATTTATGGGGAATTTTGCTTAATACTGGTAACAAACAGAAGGCGAGTCAGATTGGAGCCTGGGTATGGGACCACCTGAATGTGCGGAAGCAAGACGGCTTGAGTCGACCAACTCGCAATGAGTAATCATTAGTAGCTATTCAGAATCAGAGCTAAGATCGATCAATGCTATTCCGGATGTTTTGAGTCTTTTGCTTTAGCATGTGTTTCTTGTAAGTTTTTTGTGAAACTGTGTTGGTTCTCATGGATCTTAAATCATGTGGAGATTGGTAGAAAAATTATCCTAAACATATGTAAGTGGTCATGTTTGCGCTAGAATATGCTCGAATTAAAAGTGTCAGCTTGAAATGCTATGCTTGCTAGCATTGCATGTTCCGGGCCTTCCGGCGATGCTGGGCCCTTTGCATCTCATATATGGTTCGTTATCCTTGGATTATGGTTTACAGTTTGGGAAGCAGAAAATATTATATCTAATTGGATTAGGTGGAGCGATTACTGTGGAGTTTATTGCTACTGCAAGTTGATTAAAAAAAGTGTGGGGAGGCCAAGAAAGATGATGAGAAAGGGAACGGTTGAGGAGAGGATCAGTTGAGAAATTGTTTTTTATATAAGATATTTCGGGTAGTGTAGAGTATTGTAGGAGGCGTAGGTATGAAAGTGATATTAGAGACTTCCTTTGCTTGGTTCAGACTTGCTATTCAGGTCCAGACTTCTTTTGGATTGTGTCTATGCCTTCTTTGTCAATTGTTGTTTAGCCTCTATGGTAGTAGTGAAGTTGGAGCATATGTAATGAAATTGTTAATGGAGAACGTCCAATGTACGAAACGCCGGTGGCAGATGGATCGCTGGCAGGGGCTAGCATGCGAGATCTCAAGTTCTCGTAGAAGGGTTGCTCTAGTAAAAGCCCCTGCAAGGCGGCCAGGTAACTCATATATAGACAAATGCATCTGATGTATCTGTATTTGCCTCGAAACAACATGCAATCAATCCATGTGCATGCAAGGCATGCATGGATGCAACACAATTCCAAATTGCAAAACAATCAGGTTCTGCCACGCATCAAGTGGATTAAGAGGAGGCTTATGTGCCACTCTATATGGACATCACTATACATCCTCATGTGCTGGAGCATTTGGAAGGAAAGGAATAATTAGTTATTTCAAGGAATTGATCCAACAGTAGCAAACTGTCATGCGAGGTTCTTTAGTGGGCTTCATATGGTTGTCCATAGATCTCGAAATGGACAGGCTGAACCTTTGAAATTATGGATTCAGTCGGCCATCTGATTGTATCTTTTCTTTTTTTCTTTTTTTATTCATGTATCTTAATCTTATTACTTAAATATATTAATCTGTAGGGGCTTGCCCCTCAAGTGTCTTAAAAAAAAAGAATTGCAAAACAATGCCGCGCTGTATGCCTGAACTAATATGCTTGTGCGGAACTCAATCTTGGTGCCAGGATGGTCAGTGAAAACAAAATAAATCTTGGTGCGGAACACTGCATGTGCGTATATTTGTATATAGGCATGCATAGCACTCCATCTGTATATGCACAGTACATATACTTTTTTTTTGTGGTGGAAAAAAAGTATATGTACTGTGCATATGCAGATGGAGTGCTATATACTTATGCACGCATACTTACCCTATATGGTTTTACATAATATTTTATCCCAATACGTGTGCATGAGTTTGTGCAGGCCGATGCAAGAATTATAAGGACGCGCATAATAAACTAATTAAAGAATGAAACTTAAGATGTAACAATTGGAATGCAAATATATATAACCTTAGGGAAAGTTTTCAAAAATGCAAACATTACTGAATTACTAAGCCAGAAAGGAAAAGTAGAGTACTCCATATATATGAAATGAAATTGAACAAACAATTTTAAAAATGTTTATTACAGTTGCAAAACTTAATCATATCAGACGTTAGTATGGTTAAGAACAATTCCTGAGTCTTAATCAAATCTATCCATGCATTTGCGTGGGTAATCTGTCAAGTTAGATGATACGGCCATGGTATCAAATACCAAAATGAAAATTAAGCGTTGAATGGATTGTTTCATTTTTCATTTTAAAACACTATTTTTTTCGTGGGGATCATTGAAAAAACACTATGATTGAATGGCGTTCTTGTAACAACTAAATTAAGCTCTTCGTCGCATTGAGGCTTTTATATGAAAACGTTTAATTGACATATATCTCAAAGCGGTCAGCACATGCCGATTCCCTAAGTGAATTCCTTAGGTCACGAAATTAACAACGAGTGCTTGTTGAGCAAATGTGAAAGGAGTCTTCCCCAATCTCGTCATGTTTCCACCAAAGAACGGTCAAGCATGCAACCACTTCGTTTCATTGTCTTGAAGTCCCCCCAGTTCAAATGCGAGTTAATTACTAGAAAACAGCTGTATTCCTCTTATATATCTCATGAATCATTTCATTTCATTTCATGAATCATTTCATGTAGAGTTACTACTCTCGATCCATAATATTTCTACCAGGTAAAAAAGTAGCTTGTGAAGATCTTATTACTTGATGAGCTATCTGAGCAGTTTCACTGTGCATTATTTTTAGGGCATAAACTAGTGCAAGAACAAACTATATCACCAAATAATGATTTTGTCAAATATCTTGCACAAAATATAGGTCAACCGATGCTTTTGTTTTGATTTATCGAATGCAGAATTAGCTGTCCAGAAACACAGAATGATATCGTGTGCGTTACATGAATGAACGTAAATGGAAGGCATGGTTAGAATTAATTGAGACGTTCGATATGACACAGGACCGGGACATCTCTCGTGCACTGAAATCTAGTGTAGACTACCCTACTCACCTCAAGCAGCAGGGAAGCGGGGAGCATAGCACTCTCCCTTCTTCAGCAACCAACATCCGTTAGGAGGAGTAGAACAAAGGTCCCAGTTCTGAAGCCGCCATTTCGGAAATAAAATCAGAAGATCCCAAATGGAAATTGGAGGCTTCAGCCCTAACTCATTGGAAAGAGGTCTACCTGGCTGCAACGACCCTTAGTTGTTGTCAAATTGAAATGCCAAATTATTTAGTTGTTAACGATGTAATAGAGAGATATAAATTTTTTTATTTTTTTTGCAAGGGATACAAATTATTAGTTCACTAGTAATGAGTAACAAATCTCTTTTTCTAATTGCTTCTGCTTAATGCAAGTTTTATGATGGTGCCGCCGACTAGGTAACTTCTTGAATCATCTCAAGATTAGCCGGCCCATTCTTTCGGAGGCGCTCGTAGGGGTAGGGATTGCGTGCGTGTGTTCATTGGGATAAATATTCGTGCGTGTTTATGAGTGTTTGCGTCTGTATTGTGTTTCACAAGAAAAAAAGGATAACATTTCAAGCACTGGTGCTAGCTATAGTTCTTTGCATACCAACAGGCAGTCCGTGGGGGAAAAAATGGAGTGCAGGGTTTACGAGAGTTGAAATGATCATAAAAAGTCCAGTACACTTTCTTTCTCTAATGCATTCATTCATACCCTATAAATCAAAATTGACAAACTGTCATGTTCGATTAAACATCAAACTTTTTATGTTCTCCAATGCATTCAAAATTGACAAATTCTATATTCGGTACCCAAACCTAGATGGTGGGACGCTAAGGCTACTCCTAATTGGTGTTTCTTTCTCACTAAATAGGGTGTCATGTTAATATTTTCAGTCATGTGACAAGAAAATTCATAAGGTGAGAGATGAAACTGTGTGTGCATTATTTCTTATTTATATCCATTTACAGCAAAAATGTACACTATCTATTATATATATATATAACTCAACAAGAAAAGAAGACTCCACGTCTGCTCTCAAGGTCTAAAAATTCCCACGTTAATCCAAGAAAATAAGAAGAAAAAATTACCCACCACTGCCATTATGAAAATTTTAGTCCAAAATACCCTCAAATCTATTTAAACTACCCACCATGCTATTAGGAGTAAAAAAATAGCTAAATTTGGAATAAAACAGTATATCCAAAAAATACTCCCCACATCTATTTCTAAATTAATTACCCACCATGCCATTATAGTCAAAAATTGAGGAATAATAGAAATAGTCAAAAAGTATTTTGATTCCTATTTCTAATTTAGCCACCATACCATTATGAGTCCAAAATAGCTAAACTTGGAATAATAAAATAGTCAAAAATACATTTAATTCCTATTTCTAGATTACTCAGTTTTCTATTTGAATTAATTAATAAATTATTTTATATTTGAAACACTAATAAGTGAAATGAAAGATAATTTCTCTTTAAATTGTTGGGAAATACACCATAGAAAAGCACATGAAAAATATAAACTATAATAAGTCAAATTCATATCCTTAACTAAAACTTAACATGCAACACAGCTCTCATTACGGTCCAACTTCTTCCTTAGCTCAGATATAATTTAGTAATGCATTGTTTTCTAAATGTGTAATGCTTTAATTGTTAAACACTAACAACATTTATTTTCTATAAGTAAATAGGTAACAAACATGTATATGCGTGTCCATCAAATAAGAAAACAAAGCAAAATAATTGACAAAGTGTAAAAAGCACTTTTAACGTTACAATATTGTGAAACTTTAAGACCATACACTCATAACTTTTAGAAATAATCTCAGTGTATAAACATATATGATGGTTTAATTTTAAATAGTCTAATATTGTGTTAACTAGATATACATGCGTAGATATAATTGCACGTAACACAGAACCAAATACTCATTAGTTTTTGATCTCCATATATAAACATATGATGGTTAAAGTTTGGGTAGTCTAATATTGTGTTAACTACTAAGTATACATATGTGATTGGAAAACTATAAAAAATGTTATCCATGTGTGACGGTCCAAAAGATACCCTTTTCTTATAGACCGGTCACAAGTATACTATAAATAAGAATAAGGTGTCAAATTTATGTACTATACATATATCAACAAATGTCTGTTATATCCTGTGATGACCTTGAGAAACCAGAATGATTGAACTCCGAGGATGCTCACGTGAACATGATCCATCTACATACATGGAACTGCAATAATCGTTGGTAGCGCTAAGTACACCTCTTAGTGCAAGGCCATGGATCTACTAGAAGCACATATAGTTCAATCTTCAAAGGATCCTAGGTACGCGTAACCGCAAGTCACATGGAAGCTGGCTTCATCAGAACTGAGCCCTTGAGCCATGGCTATCTGCTATACAGATATGTTATGATTGACATAATTTGATTCAGTAGAGTAACAAGAAAATAATACATTTTAAATACCATGAGTTCACATATCATATATATTATTTTATATTTTTTTCGTGATTCATCTTTTATTCTAGCTTTACACCATACTTACATGTTCTAGCTAGCTCTATTTCGACCATGTATCTTTGTCGCCAATTGGCACAATTATGATTTTTACATGGTACTTCTAAAAATTGGTAATTTTAATTATGACATTCAGGTAAATGATGACTCATCAAACACTCAAATTAACAGACACGGTGAGAAATTTCTCCAATCAATTTTAGCTATGTTAGAAATGTATTACTATAAAAATAACAATAATAAACTATGCTTAAACTCCTGCAATAATATGAAAATAATTTAAATAGCGTAACAGGTCTAGCCGCGCAAATGTGGCGGCAGCCATACTAGTTCATTATTAATACCCATCGATAGCAAAAAAGGAGCTATTATATATATATTAATTGACAACGGAAAGGAGCTACCACGTTCGCTCTAAAATGCTAAAAATTCCCACGTTAATCCGAGAAAATAAGAAGAGAAAATTACCCACCACTACCATTATGAAAAAATTATTCACAAAACCCCCTATAAATAATTATAAAATAGCTAAATTTGAATAATAAAAAATAGCCAAAAATACCCCTTAAACCTATTTCTAAATTACCCATCATGCCATTATTAGTCAAAAAATTGCTAAATTCGAAATAGTAAAAAATAACCTAAAATACACTTCAACCTATTTCTAAATTACCCGTCATTACATTATAAGTTCAAAAATAAACTAAATTCGGGTTGTAAAAGATAGCTAAACATATCCCTAATTCTTATTCTAATTTTCCCACCATACCATTATAGGTCTAAAATAGCTAAATTATGATGTGATGAGTTGGCCAGCTGAAAAATAAGCTATGACGATGACAGAGTAAGGATGAGTGGGAGAACCAAAAAACAAGTTAGAAAGGAGGACGGGAAGAGCATTGAAGGAGAGGGCAATGAGCAGACAATCTGAACAACAAGGCGAGAGGGGAAGGTGACGCGTGAAGGTAGTCGCCCTTGCCGGAGTGGACGACAAGTAGGTGGGACGGATAATGAGTTGGCAGAAGTGTACTAGAGAAACAAGTGAACTAGACAACAAGCCAAGGCGACAACTAGCTGAGAATCATTATGAGCAGGCGAGGGATGCGACCGTGGGAGAGAGCATATAAAAGTTTATTACAAAATATCATGAAATACCTACATACAAGTTTATAAATTTTATACTTTTATCGTTGTGATACTATTATTGTTGTGAAAACAATCAACTCTAGCCGCGCAAATGCGCGAGCAGCCATACTTTCACTTTCAAGCGGAAAAAGTAAACGAAAGTTTCGTCTTTGTGAGAGAAAATATGACAGCGAAATGGCATCACTACGGGAGACCTCCCCTTTACCGTGTGCCTAGGGCACATGGCAAACCCTTTGCCGAGTGTTCGGCAAAGGGCACACGGCAAAAATGTGCCGGCAAACAGTACTTTGCCGAGCGCCATTTATCGGGCACACGGCAAAGAGTTTGCCGAGTGCCCCACGTGGCGCTCGGCAAAAAAAAAGTGTTGACGGCCGTCAGCCGTCCACCCACACTTTGCCGAGTGCCGTGGGCCCAGGCACTCGGCAAAGTTTAACAGTTTGCCGAGTGCCGTGGGCCCAGGCACTCGGCAAACCCTTGCCTCTTTGCCGAGTGCCACGCTGGCACATACGGCAAAGAATGGCATCTTTGCCGAGTGTCTAAGCCACGGCACTCGGCAAAGAGGGTATACACTCGGCAAAATATAGTTCCAGATTGCAATAAACGTTTTAAATCGACTACAACCTGGATCACAATCACAAAAAAACATCATATATCACATATATCAGCCAAAACATCATCACATATCACATATTTGAGCCCACATCATCACAAACTCAACATATCACATAGATGAGCTCCACCATCATCACAAACTCAACATATCACATAAAAAGCTCCACAATCATCACAAACACATCACATAGAGGTCCACGATCATCATAAACACATAGTCCACCAACTGTCATCACAAACTCCCACACGATCACGACACATAGTTATAGAAGTTGAACTACAATTACAAGTTTATTGACGAGGTGGCTACGGCGACCAAGCATTCGGCGGGGAGATCGGATTGTTGGATCCCGTCGATTGATTCTGCACGAGCAAAGTAATACAAGTATTTAAGTTGTAGGTTAGAAGCATATAAACTAAAATGTAATAGAAGTATTTAAGTTGTAATAATAGAGGTTCATAGTAATAAAACTTATAAGACAAAATGTAGGTTACAAGCTAGCATAGCGAAACCCTTCAATTACTTCACTATATCATACTTGAAGGTAAGAAATTAAAGTACAAAAGATTTGAAGTGACTCACCGGAGTGCATGCAGAAGGAGTGCCGGTAGGAGAAGTACCATCGAAGGGAGGAGGACCGCCGAAGGGAGGAAGACCGCCGAAGGGAGGAGGACCGCCGAAGGGAGGAGGACCGCCGTAAGGAGGTAGTGGTAGAAGAGGGAGTTGCCCTGTCTGTGGCACCGTACCATGAGTCTGCATGTAAGCGAACATCTGCGCCATTCGCTGGTCATTCCTCTGCCGCTCTGCCTCCAGCTTCGCATCCATCTCGGCCTGCATCCTCTGCCGCTCTTGCTCCAACTTCGCATCCATCTGGGCCTACAATATGTCATCGATCCTAATGTTACAATGCAAGGCAATACCATGCACAAATCAATGAACAACCAATTAAACTAAAATTACCTGGATTTGCTCAATCTGGATCTGTGTAGCGCTAGGCCGTTGGCGTATAGGCGGGGCTGAGCCCTTGCTCCTTGCTCGGATCTGGGAGAGGGTGGGAGTAGAGGCCGTGTCGATTGTGTTGTCAACATGACAGTTTCATAACTTCTCGAGATCTACGACTTTTATTTTTAGTATTTCTCCATCGGAAATTGTTTTTAAAATTCTAATTTTCAAATTTGAGAAATTCAAACAATTTTTTCGCTGACAATTTGAATTCAAATAAAAAAGTGACCAACCGCAAAGTTGTTTAACTTATGCAGATCTACAACTTTTATTTTGGTCTTTTTTTTCTAAAAATAATTGTAGCCACGTTGTCCACATATTCTAAATATGCCTCTTCGTGTTTCGGGAAACTATCCGGGAGCTTTAGGATTTATGAACAAATTTACTAGCGCTTTGTGAATGAAAAAATACCAAAATAAGAAGTGTAATGTTGTCAAAATATACAACTTTACAGTTCAAAACTTTTTTATTTGAATTAATTTAGAGGCCCAAAAAATTCATTGAAATATTCTTTGCCGAGTGTAACTGCGCAAACACTCGGCAAAGGAGAGTCTTTGCCGTGTGCTGGTGCGGGGCACTCGGCAAAGAGCCGCTTTGCCGAGTGCCTCGGTGGCGCACTCGGCAAAAAATAAGAATTTTGCCGTGTGTTCGATTTTGCCGAGTATCCGGGCCCACCTCCTTGAACGGCCGTCAAAAAATTCTAACGGCGTCAAAGTTTGCCGAGCGTAATTTTTTGCCGAGTGCTTGACGCCAGGTTTGCCGTGTGTCGGCCACGTGGCACACGGCAAAGTGTGATCTTTGCCGTGTGCCGGCCACGTGGCACTCGGCAAACTATTGTCTACCGGGTGCCAATCGTTTGCCGAGTGCGGCACTCGGCAAAGATACTTTTTGCCGTGTGCCCGACTTATAACTCTCGGCAAACTAGTAAGCGCTCGGCAAAAATAGGTTTTCCCGTAGTGCATGTTTCAATTAACTTCTTGAGAAGTACAAGCAAATCTCTTTTTCTAACCGCTCCTGCTCAATGCAATTTCCGGGCGAGCAGAGAAAAACCGTTTCATCAAGCACTCGGGTGTGCTAGCTGTAGGAATCGCAACAGGTACTGTATGGGGAAAAAACGAGGCGGCACTCCAGACATCAACTGCATGCAAACCTCATCTACAAGGCGTGTTTATATTTGACACCGTACGCGATCAGCATTTGCCAATTCCCCCTATGGGCAAAGGCTGCGTTCCATGGGCCACCAAAATTACTGCGTACTACTCACTACTTCTGGTTAACCGGAGAAAAAAAATGTGCGCATGGGCAGAGCAGTCATGCATGAAACCGCTTCGTTTGCTTGTCTTTATTAAGTCGCTTCGTTTGCTTTGTCTTTATTAAGTCGCCCCAGTTCCAACGCAAATTGACCGCTAGAAAACAGCTGTACTATACAATGAGTACGCGGTGCCGCCGATCGAGACGACTACCCACACCTCCCTTTCCCTCAGTTTACCAAGCGCCACCGCCTTTCCCAGCAGCTGGTACGACCGTGCCATGGCAGCCTCGTCGTCCTCGTCCTCCGACATCGAGGTGCTCGAGATGGCAACGGAGGGCGACTCTGAGACCTCGGCGTTCTTCTCTGCGGACGGCGACGCCGCCGCACTCTCCTGGCCCGGCGCGGAGAAGATCACGTCGACGTTGACCGGCACACGGAAGGAGCTGCGGGCCCTGTGCAGCAAGTTCGACGTCCCCGACGTGTACACGCCGTACTACGCGAGGGAAAGGCCGGCCTGCACGGCGGCGGCAGAAGGAGAACAACGCCATCAGCGTCCACGTCGACGCGTTCGACGCCGGCCTGCGGCTTCCGCTCCACCAGTTCTATGTGGATGTACTGCTGCACTACGGCCTGGCGCCGAGCCAGCTCGTGCCGAACGCGTGGCGCTACATGGCCGCCTTCGTGCTGCTCTGCGCGGACGCCGGCGTCGAGCCGCTGCTCCCTGTGTTCCGGCACGTGTTCACGGTGTCGAGCCACAAGGGTGAGTCCAGAGGGTGGCACCACTTCAGGACCTACTCCCCCACGGCCCAGCCCTCGGTCTTCAGTACCGGGATATCCACGTACCCGCCCTGGAAGACCCGGTTCTTCTTCCTCCGGTCGCCGCCGACGACGCCGTGGCCATGTCCAGTCAAGTGGGGAAAGCTGAGAAAGGCGGCGATTCCGACGCTGACGACTGCGGAGAAAACGGCCTTACAGAAGCTCCTGGACACGGCCGCTGCCATCGCAGGGAAAGAGGGCATCAGTGTGGTGTCGTTCCTCTCCGAGCGCACTCTGCCCGTCGGCTGCCACGTCCCTCTGCCGCTGCAGCTCGCAGCGGTGAAACAGGAAGCCACCTCCATCGCCGGAACAACAATCGAGCTGTCGAGGAAGCGCAAGTCGCCGGAATCTGCCACACCTCCGCCGCAGCAGAGCCAGAGCGGCGTCGGGACGTCAACGCCGTTGGGTTCTGCTCACGCGGGACCATCCAATGTCTCCGTCGGAGATCGCTCCGCCTCCGCGCGGAGTTTGAAGGATCGCGTTGTAGGGGGCGCTCGAGCAGGCGAAGATGGCCATGGCGGAGCTTGACGAAAATGAGCAGGAGCTCCAAGCGAGCAAGGACGACGAGATCGCCCAACTGAAGCTGGAGCTGCAGGTGGCGAGAGACGGCCCCGCCAGACTCAGCGAGGAGCTTCGGCTGGCCAAGGAAGCACTCGAGAAGGCGAACGCTGCGCGTTCAGCCGAGGTTGGCCGACTCCTCACGGAGCTTCAGCAGGCGAAAGCCGAGGTGCGGTGCGTCAAGATTGATTGTCAGCGCAAGCTCATCAGCTTGGAGTTGGACCAATCCAAGTACATTAAAGGCTTGAGGGATATGAGGCAACTGGCCATCGACATGTACCCTCAGGTGGTCAACGCCTCCGAGCTGAAGCACCCGCTGCTATCCGACGACGGTGATCAGCTTCCTGCACAGAATCAGTGATGCGAATATCGTTTTGGTAAGCTCCCTGGTATTTTATGGTATATACTTGTTCGTTCCGCTCGATCGAATAGGATTTTTTAATGTTTAAATGAGTTTGAATGGTTGTAAAAATCATACTATGTTGAGTACTGGCATATGCGTAAGAAACATTATATACTCGCATGCATGTGCTTCATTGTTCTGTGGAGAGAGATAAGTTTTGTGTTGTTGGCAGCCTTTCATTTGGCTCGATCTTCTTAGAAAATGTCGTTATAGACTTCAGAATGTTTTGTGGTGATTATAGGTTTTGGAGAAGATCTTTGTTTTCATGTTTTTAATTGAGGACCATAAAAACCATTATACTTGGTTACTACCGTTGGAAGGGAACTGCCTCTTAATTAGATTTCAATTTCCTGAGATTTCTTCAATTGCTTTAGATCCTCACCTATGTTAATGAAAGCTATTAGGAATAATTTTGTCAGGTCAAAGCATTATGCCCTCAAAGAATGAGATAAATTCATCAAGTTTTTGGTGGCTCACTGAAAAAGATGTTCTTAAATGGAGTGGGAAATGCGATTTATTCCACCACTGAGGGTTTATCAGATTGGGCCAGAATGGGTGATAATAATTTCTAGGAAAGTAAAAGATATATAACAATGACCTATTCCTAGATTGCAGGATCAAAATTTCTTTGAATGAGGTCAAAAAAAGAAGAAGAAAAAAAATCTTTCTGTGAATCCGTTGTAATAGATCATAACTAGAGAATAATTGTTAAAATGTGGTTTTAGATGGTGACAAACAGTGGAGTTTTTGTGCCAGGTTAAATATAGATCATTGTTCTTTGTGTGTCCTGTGACTGTACATAGGTAGAGTATGCTTGTGGAGGTTAACGTATATGATTATATTCTTGCATGTTTGGAGGATTTTGCAAATTAAAACGTGATAATTGGTGGTGGTGTTGCATTTGATGCGCTTCTTTTTAATGGGCTGTATGAAATGGAGAATTAGTTTCTTTTGTTACTGAACTATTTAATTATCTGAACCAATTGATTCTATATATCTTGTCTCGGATATGCCGGCTTACAGGAAATTTCGCTTAATACAGGTTACAAACAGCAGTTCAGTCAGATTGGAACCTGGATAAGGGACTGTCTGGATGTGCACAAGGAAGATTTGCTTGTGTCGACCATGTCGTAGTGTGTAGTCAGTAGTGGCTAGTGAGAATCAGATCATGTTCCATTAATTGGCCAGCTGGATGCCGTTCAGGATGTGTGAGTTCCTTTCTTTTTGCTTTAGAATGGTCTCTCATAAGACATGGGTTACTCTATTGGTTTTTATGGATCATGAAACATGTGGAGATTAGTGGGACAATTATCCTAAATGCATGTAATCGTGTCTGGGTTAGAATATGCTCGAATTAAAAGTTTCATCGAATAAGGCAGCATTGCAAGTACAGGGGATGCCGTGCCATTCGCGTCACATGTCTGGTTTATTGTTTACTGTTGTGCAGTACAAAGCGATGTCTTTCAGAAAAATGTTCTTGCTTATTGGATTAAAATGGAGCGATTAGCACGGATTTTATTGTTTGCAAATCAATAAAAGAAGTGTGGGAGGTCAAGGAATAAATGTTCAGTGCTGCTGCTGTGCTGATTTCAGGGGCGCAAGGAGAAGGGATTAGGAAGAAGGAGAAGGGAGAAGGGGGAAATTCGTGGAAATGATCGATTTTCTTGCAAATTGGAGTTCCTCAAGGTTTAATCCTATGTAGTCCCTAGCTGTTCATAGATGAGCTTATTTGATCAGATTTGTCGGCACAAGTCGTATGATTGTTGGATTAATCCTAAATCTGGTATTAACGGGTTCGGATTCTGATGATCGGCCAATAACAGAAGTCGTAGATAATGTTTTTGTCTTTCCAACGGCATTGGTCTCAATCGATTCCGATAAGTGGTTAAGGAGAAAACGTAATTTTAGTACTTCTGTCTCAGGATTTCTTAGTCTATCCAGTTTTCTATTTAATTACTTTCGGGCTAGTTGGAGGATTATTTAGCAAATCTCGCTGTTACGAAAGTTGTAGGAAATTGTCTCTATATGTCCATAATGGATTCATTTGCAGCATTTGGTTCAGAAAATTAAAAGTTATGGTCAGAATAGTAAACAGTTCAGAAACTTCGGATGAATTTGGTATGACAAGTGAATTAGTGTATTTTCGCTTGGATAAGGGAATCGTTTTATTATTTCGAAAATAGGTTTGAATGTGCAGCAAAATAGCTTCAAAGAGTAGTTTTTACTTTAAAAAGGTCTTGAGAGCTCCGGTGTTAAGGACGTACCAGTAAATGCAATGTCTTCAAGTGTTGTCCGTTTCGGACAGAAACTTCTATTTCAAGAGAAGTTCACTTTTCCTTTGTTTTTGCATTTCATCAGATTGCATCCATTCTTCAAGATCTAATTGTACTTGCTGACTGTTTTTACCAACTCTTGTGTTTCATTTGGTTTTTAGGTACCCGTTGACTCAGAGCATGCATTGGAGGGGGAGTAGTACTTCACTTTTGAGCACACGTACAACTTCACCTCTGCTTAGGTATAATTATAATTTTAGACTTGTCATTGTCGTGTGGTCGCTGAGGAAGGTCATGAGGATGATATGGTCATTTTAATGTCTATTTGTCGGGTGTGATGGTCGATTGTTGCTTTATTATGCTTATTTTATCTCTTATTGTGATCTGTTGCCTGCGGATCAATGGTACAATTTATAAGGGAGACTCTACCGGATTTTCGAATAATTTATACTCAGTGAGGTTATGGTGAGATTTAGGTAGCCTCTAGGTTTGTTAATGTCTGGAGTGTTACACCTGGCCTGGAAAACGGTCAGGCTTTCCCCACACAAAAAGGTTCAGCACTCTAATTTAGTCTTATAATTTGTAGCCTCAGCTTTATTAGTGATACAGATATTAGGGAGCGTTGTTGACCATGCTATCTTCACCTGAAAAACTCGTAAACAATGGTGACCACCAGATTTTTAAGGCACGCTGATTATGCTCGAAGGGATGTTTAAAACTGAACCGCTTAGGCAAGGAATTGAGCAGATCAAACATTCAATGTAGTACCATAGTGGCTTAGTCTTTCTTTTTTTTTAACCTCCGTGATGAGATCATGGTTTTTTTACCACAATAGTCTTGTTTTTTATTTTTTTTCTTTTTTGCGAAGGCTATAGCGCTATAGTATGTAAAGATTGAAGTATAATTCTTTCATGTTGACATAGAGATTTGCACAGAATGCGAAATTAACAAAACAGTTAGTTCTTCGAACCAAGGGCTAAGCTGCAGCGGGTCTGCCTCAATTCAGCACTGCACAGTTGCGGCGGATGTTCCCCTGGGCCCCCGTTTTGACCCCGACCCGGCCCAGCTTAGCCATGGCCGTCACGAAGGCCCGATTGAAGGCGACAATGCTCCGGGCCCACGCATCTACGGTGGGCCTGGACCTTGGGTCAGAGTATAGGACCGGGTCAGAGGCGAGCAGGCCCTTCCCGCTCTGCAGGTTCTTGAAGTACTGGTTGTCAAAAGTCACTGGCGTCACCGGGTCCATGGATACGGCAATCCGTGGGTCCACGTTAGCTGGACACTGCGATCGTAGCGGTTCATGGTCGGGTCCGGCGATGGCCCGCTGATCCGGCCGGCGAAGGTGCGGCAGTGCGCCAACCCCACCGTGTGCCCAGCTACACGATATTGTAACATATAAATTGTCAGTTATATATATGCTAATAATATACGCAGCTGTTCTATGAAAAAGACGCGAACCAAAAGCTGCTAGGGACAGGAGATGATGGCCTTCGCTTGGAAGTGATCGGATGTTTCGTACACTAGTAGCACTAGACTCCAAAACAGGAATGAGAGCTGCATACGTTTTCCTCAAAATTTTAGCGCAACTGAAGGTAGTGGCTACGGTTGCTTTTATAGTTGGTTTTGCCCAATTGCCAAGTAGAAGCAAACCCTTGTAGTGGAACCTTGTCATGTTGTTATCCTTATGCACAAGCTAAGTGCTGCATTTCTCAGAGTCCACTGTGGCACGAAGTGGCGCGCACTTGCTAGCTAGTTGCCTTGCCTTCCACGATCAGGAACGATAGATCGAGCTAGGAAGCACATGGGGATGACAGCGACAGGTCAAGCAATGCGTGCCACGATAGACTTACCGGAGGATGGCTCTCCCCTCCTCCCCTCCCTCCTCCCCCCCACCCAAGCCCCACCACCAGCCAACCTCGCCGGCGGCCACCCCGGCCCCGGCGCCCACCCCCTCCTCCCCTCCTACCGGCGGTTCCCCCCTCTCCGCGCTGGCCCGGCCGTTCTACCCCGGCGGGCGCTCCAAGGGCGCGAGGTGGCAGTGCGACAGCCCGGCCTCTGATGAGGAGTCGGCCGCCTCCCCGCCGCCGTCCTACAGCGACGTGGTCCGGGACTCGCCGCCGCAGCAACCGGCCGAACCTCCTCGTGCTTCATCCCAGGAGGGTCCTCGTCAGGTAAGATCCATCGTTGTGCAGGGTTCGCGTACAGTCCAGGGGCCGGCTCGTCGTCCAGCGGAGCGCACCGTCGCCAGCGCTCTCGCCGTCGGAACCGGACCACATAGCTGGTGCTGGGCCTCCCTCTCCGCCCGGAGCTGCCCGGCCGTCAGGCTCGCCGCCCACCGCCCCCGCCCCCGCGCCACGAGCCGAGCGTGGACGTCGAGGGGTGGCGGGTGGTGCAGCGCCGCAACTCCTGGCGCCGGCAGGAGCGCGCCCCTCCTCCTCCTCCGCCGCCGCCTCCACGACAAGCCTCTTCCTCGCGGTTCCCGCCGGAGCTCAACGGCAAGTGCCTGAACTGCCTCTCCACCACCCACCGCCGCCGGGACTGTCGCCAACCGTCCCGGTGTCTCCGCTGCAAGGGCGCCTACCATCTCGCCAAGGACTGCAAGCGGCCCCGTTCACCACCTGCCAGCCGGGCCGGCTGTGGCCGGCCAGAACGGCTCGTGCGTGCTCGCGTGGGATCCTCTACCCCACCGGCTTCACAAGCGGGCAGTGGCACCCCCTCCGCGTCAACCTCTCCTCCGGCGGCGTTGCCTTCACCACCACCGCCGCTGCCGCCTAGGCCGTCTGACCGCCGCGGCCGCGAACCCGGCGCTCCCCCTCCGCCTCTGGTGGCTGGGGTCGAGCTGGCCGTGGACACCCTGCCGATGGGACACCCCGCCCTCCGGCCGGCGATCGAGGTGTGCATCATCCCGCGGTCGGAAGAGATCGCGGAGGAGGCTGCCTGCGGTTCTCGTTGATTGCCATGGCTGGCAACGCCTCGATGGACATCCTGGTGGACGATGCTCACCGTGCTTGTCGCGAGACCCTCGGCCTCCATGTCGACGAGTTCTCCATCAAGCCGTTCTACCCCGAGAATTTTCTGGTTGTCTGCAACTCGCCGGCCGTCCGCGACAGGGTCCTCAACTCCGGTGGCCTTCTGGTAGCGGGTACAACCCTGTCCTTCCGGCCATGGACGCGCCTTGCACATGCCCAAGCTGAGGCGCTGCACTTCAGAGTGACGATCGAGCTCGAGGGCGTATCGGCGCACGCCTGGAACAAGACAACGGCGAACACGCTCCAATCGTCGTGCTGCTGGGTCGAGCGGCTGGAGCCAGCGACGGCCGGTGGGTCAGACCTCTCCAGTTTCCGGCTCACCGCTTGGACGAGCAACCCCAACTCCATCCCGACGGCGAAGGAGCTGGTCATCCCGGAGGACGACCCGGGCATGCAGCTGATCTTCGGCAACCTGCCGCCGATCCTTCGCGAGAAACGGACCCTCACCTACCCGGTCATCATCCACCTCTGGCAGATCGCCGAGTTCACGCTGGGGCCACCCTCCTTCGACGACGGGTACTCATCCCCTTCCGACGACGACGACAGCGGGCCGGACGGCAATCCGGACCGCAGCTACGGCTTCTACCCCGGCAACGGTCCGCGCCTTCAGGCCTTTGTTTGCCGGCGAGGGGTGCTCGACGGCGACTCGCCGGAGGCGGCGCTGCCGCCGCGTACCGCCGGCGGGAACGGGGCACCAACGGTCAAGCCTCCACAACCAGCCAGAAAGCAGAGATGCCCTGCCCAAAGGTGATCCTGGCAAAAGTAAAAGCAAAAGCCAGGTGCCTTTCCCAAAAGAGGATATCACAGAAGGAATCATTTCAAAATGCGGCCACGCGTCCAACTCAGGAGCGAGAGGCGTAGCTGTTGGCTCGTACGACCCAATCACCGAATTGGTCCCATTCCAAGACCAGTTTCCAGAAAGAGATGGCGGTCCACACCTGGCTCTCGATCCCATGTTGATCGAGCAGGGGTTGCAGGTGCCAGCTCCAAAGCTCCTTCTGCCAGTTCAGGTGGAGACAGCAAGAGAAGAAGAGACAAGCGGCAAGGACACGGTGGGGGGGCCCACCTTGACCCCTCACGTGGACGCTCAACCTCTCGTAGAGTTGGGCCAGGACAACCCTCCACATGCAGCAGAAGCCCAGCATAGCAGGCCGCAACACCATGCTGATACAGGGCCTGGCCAAGCAGATCAACAGGGCGAGGCCGAGCTGAATCAAGCTGGCCAGCTGATGCAAGCGGCAGCAGCAGAAGACAGTAGCAGCGAGCAACGCCTAGCTGATTTCAAGGCACAAGTGCAGATGAAGCTAGCCACCCCTCTCGCCCCAAAGCCACCTAGGCGCGCGAGGGTGATCGCGCCGCCGGACGTCAGGCCAAGAAGCAGAAGGGTAGCAAGCCAGAACATGGGCCATGTGCGGCCGGCCAAGCGCGCCGAGGTGCTGATCATGTGCCTCCTTGGTGTTCTCAAGGACGACCAGCCGATCACGGCGGAGGCAAGAGCCACCTATGATGAGCTATATGATGAGGGCCTTCATGCCCAGCACACAGCTGCCATCCGAGAGCTGTTCCCCTCTTGCGGTCTGCTACCCGCAATCGAGGCGGATGAGTCCTGAACCCTGGACTCAAGCTACTTCTGGTTGTAATCGTTTTTAATGGATCAAAACTCTTTTTCGCTCTTGTCGTGGAATGTTCGGGGCCTCAATGAGCGCGCTCGACGGGACGCAGTGCGGGTTGTTGTAGATGACTGTAGAGCCTCGTTTCTTTGCCTTCAGGAGACCAAGCTGGATGAGATCACGCCTTCGCTGGTACTCTCCATGCTCGGCCCCCAATTCAGCAGTTTCGCCTTTCTCCCGGCGTCTAACACACGCGGTGGCATACTGGTGGCATGCCGCCAAGACATCGCCACGATCTCGGATGTGCATGTTGGCTGTTTCTCCATCACTGTCAGGGTCTCGCCGGTTGAGGGAGACGACTGGTGGCTGACTTCGGTCTACGGGCCGCAACCTGACAATGAAAAAATCCTTTTCCTTGAGGAGCTGCGCGCCGTGCGCGACACATGCCACGGGCCGTGGTTGGTTGCAGGGGATTTTAACCTCATCCTTGACGAGGCGGACAAAAATAACGCCAGGGTTAACAGACGTAATTTGGCGCGGTTTCGCCAGTTGGTTGACGAACTTGAGTTGAGGGACATGTACTTGCACGGTCGCTCTTACACATGGAGCAATGAGCGTGAGTCTCCCACGCTCGTAAAGCTCGATAGACTGCTCATGACGCCGGACTGGGAAGATCTCTTCCCCTTCTGCTTCTTACAGGCGCTGTCCTCGGACATGTCGGATCATTGTCCGCTGCTCATGAACTCGAACGCGGCAATCAAATCTAAGCCGCGTTTTCACTTTGAGGTCTTCTGGCCTAAGTTTGATGATTATCTACAGGCAGTGGAGCGTGGCTGGCATTGCCCGGATGATGTCTACGACCCATTTCGTCGGCTTGACTGCATGCTCCGAAACGTATCGCGCGAGCTGCAGAGCTGGGCGGCCAAGAGAATTGGGCATGTCAAGCTCCAACTTTTGGTGGCCAAAGAGGTGATTCTGCGGCTGGACAGAGCACAGGACAAGAGGATTCTATCCTCGGATGAGATTGATTTGCGTCGGCACTTGAAGGGGCTAAGCCTTGGCCTAGCCTCGTTGGAGCGTACAATAGCCAGGCAGAGGTCACGAGTAACCGTGTTGCGCGAGGGGGACGCCAACACGCGTTACTTTCACATGAAATCGGCCGGTCGACAGAGGAAGAATCACATTGCAAGCCTCTCAACTGGGACTGAAACGGTGTTTAGCCACGCAGAAAAGGCTTCGGTGCTGCAGCAGTACTTCGACGACCTGTTCGGTTCTGAGCCGGCGAGGGAGTCGACAATCAATCTCCAGTCGCTGGGGATCGAAGCAAGAGACATGTCACAGCTGGAGCTCCCCTTCAGCGAAGATGAGGTGTGGGCGGTCATCAAGGCCCTGCCAGCGGACAAAGCACCGGGGCCTGACGCATGACCGGTGCGTTCTACAAATCAGCATGGTCGATCATCAAAGCAGACGTAATGGCAGCGATAAACGCTTTCTACACGGCGGACAGGCGTCAATTTCACTGTCTGAACGGTGCGCTGCTCACCCTCATTCCAAAGAAGCCCGATGCAAAACAAGCAAAGGACTACAGGCCGATCAGTTTGCTTCATAGCTTTCCAAGCTTGTTGCCAAGTTGCTCGCGAACCGGCTGGCACCACGCCTCGATGATCTGATCGAGCGGAATCAGAGCGCGTTCATCAAGAACCGCTCGATCCTCGACAACTTCACATATGTACAGCGGGCAGCAAAATTGCTTAAGAAGAGGAAGATCCCGAAGCTTCTGCTCAAGTTGGACATCTCCAAGGCCTTCGACACGGTGGCCTGGTCCTTCGTACTCGAAGTTCTTCGGGCTTGGGGATTTGGATCGCGGTGGCAAGACTGGATTTCCATCCTTCTATCCACGGCGTCGACCAAGGTACTGCTGAACGGCTCGCCGGGCGAACTGATCAACCACAGGCGAGGCTTGCGACAGGGCGACCCACTGTCGCCAATGCTCTTCATCATGGCGATGGACATCCTCAACAAACTTTTCGCAAAAGCAAGCGCCGACGGAGTGCTGGCGCCAATGGGACACCAGGCGATCAAGCACCAATGCAGTTTGTACGCGGACGACGTCATTTTGTTCGCGGCGCCAACGGTAACGGAGGCCCGGGCGGTGGCAGAGATCCTCACCATGTTTGGGGATGCGTCAGGGCTGCGCACGAACCTCGACAAATGCTCAATCACGCCCATCTACGCCGATGAGGAGGATATGCCGGCAATCCAACAGGTGCTTCCGTGTCAGATCGCGCCGTTCCCCATCACCTATCTTGGTCTTCCCCTATCGACAAAGGCAATCACCAAGACGCAGCTGCAACCTTATGTCCAACGAGTTGCGGACAAGCTGCCTGGCTGGCAAGGGCCGCTTATGCCGAAGAGCAGCAGACTAATCCTAATCAAGTTCGTGCTATCTGCTATGCCCATCTACATCCTCATGGCGGACAAGCTCCCGCCATGGTTCCATCAAGAAATGATCAAGATTCAGCGCAACTTCCTTTGGGTGGGTGGCGACGCGTCAGTAAGAGGCAAATGCGCAGTTGCGTGGTCAGTAGTATCACGGCCGACAGATTTGGGCGGCCTCGGCGTCCCGAACTTGAAGCTCGCAGGCTATGCGCTCCGGATGAGATGGCTGTGGCTCAAGAAGACTGACCAAACCAGAGCATGGTCGGAACTTGAAACGAGCATCGAACCTGAGATCGAGGCCCTATTTGATGCCTCCGTGCAGGTGCAGGTCGGCACCGGCGAACGGACACTCTTCTGGAGAGACAAGTGGCTCGACGGCAAGTCCATACAGGAATTGGCGCCTGCTCTGTACGCCGTCATCGGAACACGCTCCACAAAGACGCGCACGGTAGCAGAGGCTATCAACGATCGACGATGGATCCAAGACATACCGGGTGGGCTGTCGGTTCAGGCCTCAATGGAAGGAATCCAGCTATGGCACCGTGTAAATGCAGTCACTCTCACACAATCGGAAGACCACTTTCGCTGGAAGTGGACGTCAGACGGCACCTTCTCTGCTCAGTCAGCTTACCGGATGCTTCATATGGGCGCCCAGCCCTTCCTAGGAGCTGATCTGATATGGAAAACGTGGACGCCGCTGAAGGTTAAGCTTTTCCTGTGGTTGGCTTTCAGGCGGCGCGTTTGGACATCGGACCGACGGTTACGACACGGTCTGGAAGCACAAGTCAACTGTCGACTATGTGATCAGGCGCCAGAAACTATCGACCATATCCTGGTGGATTGTCCCTTTGCGAAAGAGGTGTGGTGGAACTGCCTCTCCTGGGCGCAATGCGGGTGCAACTTCCTCAGACAGGGAGTCGCGCTGGTCGATTGGTGGATGCATCTGAGAAGCCTTCAGCCATCAGGCAAAAAGAAAGGTTTCGACACTCTCTTCGCAGTCATTGCATGGGGCATCTGGAAGGAGCGTAACTCGAGGACGTTCGAGAGAGAAACCTCCATGGCCCACCAAGTCGTCGAGCGAATCAAGGATGAAGCGCAGCTCTGGGTCCTCGTGGGGCGAAGCGACTAGGAGCGATTGGTTGTATCGGTCGGGAGTAGTCAGGCTATGAGCCGGTTGTATTTCCACGGGTTTCTTCCCGTTGGTGTGCGTTCTTCGCGTTGTAAAACAAAATTTCTTCTTAATACAAAGATACGAAGCTCTCCTTCGTATTCGATAAAAAAAAAACGATAGACTTACCGGAAAGGGCGATCATGTCGGCCTGCGAGAGCCCGTTGGCGGCGAAGATCGCCGTGAGCTGGTCGAGGTTGAGGAACGGCGCCGGCAGCTGGCCGTTGATGCTGCTCGCCGTCGAGCTCAGCCCGTCGAGCCTCCCCAGCTCCACCGCGTACGACGGACCGCCGGCCTGCAAAAGCAGGGTCGTAACATTCAGAAACTTGGGTTTGATTGCGGCAGACAGATAGTGCGAGAGCGTCAATTGAAAATTACGCACCAGAGCGATCACGTCTCTTGTGGCCATGGTGAGGATGTCGGCGCAGGACACCTTGTTCCGGCACTGCGGCACGGCGTCCACCGCCGCCTTCGCCTTGATGACGACGTCGAAGCCGTCGCCGGCCAGGGACAGGTTGTTGGGGTGGTCCTTCTCCGCCGTGTTGTTCGCCGTCGACGCCACGATCACGGACGCGTCGCACCCCTGCACGCATGCACGATTGCCGTCGTTGCTTATGAACAAATGTTCAGACTAGGCATGTTCAGAAGAACAGTTCGACGGCCAGGCACTCATCAGATGCGCGCGTACCTCGACGAAGCAGTCGTGGAAGAAGAGCCGCACGGTGGCGCCGACGGTCGTCAACGTCTGCTGCACATTCCTGGCGACGGCGCCGCGGACGATGGACTCCACGTTCGGGCACACGCCGGCGTAGTAGTTTCGCCGGAGCTGCGCCTCGCAGACGGCGGCGCTGCCCGCCGCTGTGACCACCAGCACCAGGAGGGTCGCCGCGAGCCTCACGCTGCCGACGCCCATTGTCCTTCAGCGCGTGCCCGTCTTTTGCGTTGCCAACTTATAACGTCTGACCAGAGTGGGTTTATAACTTTATATACGGCCCTTTTCGTTCTATAGAAACTTTTAATTATGTTGCCAAAATTACACATTTGAGTTCCAAAGAGTATCGTGATTTGTTGCAGGCTTAGCTAAAACTAAATTGTGATGTAGCACGGCTGGGATACGGGCAGGGATTGCGACTGGTGTGACGCAGGTGGTCAAGTGATGACCATGATACCACCGTCTAGAGTGGCGTAGTGGTAAAGGGATAAGGTTCTGAATGGAGACACATGTATATACGCGGTGGTGTGTCCGCTACATCCTCAAGGTTGTTTGAAGACACATCAATACTTCACGTAAATTATTCCAGTTTATTTTTGACAGAAAACATTTCAGTTTTTTGTTCGTATTATAGAACCGCATAAAATCCAAGATTGTTTAATTGTTGGTGTTTTGTGATGATGTGAGCAGCAGAGGTGCAAATTCTACAAGTGGATAGAGAGTTGCATCGTATGCTGAAGAGTGATCGGCATGGTTTTGCAGCCCCGTAGCTCATGCGTATGGGCTTTCAGTCGTCTGATCGAGCAATCGACGGCATGGATCAACTGTAGGACTATTTTTTAGAAAAAATAATATGCATTAATATTCCAGCCTCCGTATCAATCGATACATGTAGCTGTTTATTATTACAAGTTTACAACCAAGGTCCATGATGAAGAAAAGAGTAAAACACAAAAGTTCTTGATAACCATGACTTGCATCATCATTATTCAACTAGCAGGAAGTCTATTAACAACTAATGAATAGGACTATGAACAACCATGATTTAGATTTATTTTCAAGTTCTACGAAACCTTTCCTTTTTACTTCTTATGCAAGCTACGCGCGCGCATACCATGCATGCTGAGATGCTGACGCCTACTTTGCACATCTAGGCGGTGTTGTTGGCCGTGGACGCCACGACCACGGAGGCGTCGCAGCCGTTGACGAAGCAGTCGTGGAAGAAGAGGTGCACCGTCGCGCCCACGGTGATGAACGTCTGCTGGAACTTTTTCGTGACGGCGTCGCGGACGATGGACTCCACGTTTGGGCACACGCCGGCGTAGTAGTTGCGCCGGAGCTGCGCCGCGCAGGCCGTCGCCGTGGCCAGCACCAGGAGCGCCGCCGCCGCGAGCCGCACGCTGCTGCCGGCGGCCATTTTTACTTTGTTGTTGTTCTTCAGCTATTGTACGAACAGATCGTGTATATATACAGATAAGTGAGAGTCCAGCCGGCCAGGATGCGCAGAGGTTGCATTGCAGCTGGTGTTACGCGAGTGGTGAAGTGACGACGACGATATATTCCACCGGCGAGGCCGGCTGGAGTGGCGTAGCGGTATATATGCATCGTGCATAAACGTGTATGCCGCGCTACATCTGCTCTGCCTCCATTGCGATTGAGGTGGCTGCTGCTAAGTGCATGGTGAGGAAGAGATGGAGACACAAGTGTCTCCCACTGACGTGCCCATGCTGTACCAAACTTTTGTGCACTGATACGTTCAAGTTCAGCACTAAAGGGGTGCACCAGCTGAACTTCTTGTTTGTGTGTTTCGAGGACCAGCACTAACTGAACTTGTTTGCACGCCATGCCTCCACTTCCGCAAGTGCCTTTGGTGCCAACCTAGAAAAGGATCACACCAAATTACAAAGTGCCTTGCCTAGAACTCTCGATACAGATGTGGTGGATTTTGATGATGGATTACGTGAGATCAATATGTGGTACCCATTAGTTTCAGTTCAGTGGCTTTGCCACTCTTCCAAGTAGCTCTTGCGAGCCTCTAGGCAATTTTCATCTCATCTGTTGCTTGTTGCTTGGATTACGTGTTTAACTAGGGTGACATATTCTTTCGTGAACCTTTTTCTTTGGTTATCTGCTAACTTACCCCCAAAAATTAGAGAGCAAATTTCAAATACGGCTACATTGAGACATGATATGAGAGCAAGAACTCTAAAATATGTAATTTGGTTATTAAATTGACACAAAATTTGTATTTTGTGAAGTTGTCTTAAATCAGTAGATATGCGATAGTTTTGTGTTTAAAATCTGTAGTTCTGCACAATTTACTCATTTTTTTATTCCTTTCCGATTGTAGGAGCACTTTTTTTGGCTTCGTCCGGCACCGAGAGTGTGGTCGCTTCATTACACCTGGCACGGGACACAAAGGACTTCTTTTTTTTTCTAACACGATACAGATGCAAACGCTTATATACACGGATGCATACTCACCCTTATGAACGCACATGTGCACACCCCACCCCTCTAAATGCAGACACCCATGTCAAGTCTAGGACTTGAGCCTGAATGAATTGATTCCACCACAAGGGTCCTTTCCAGCCGAGCTACACTGAGTTTGTGGGATGCATAGAACTTTTTGACGGTAGGCTGATGCCAATCAGGGCTTAGCACCAGCATCTGTCCAAAATGGATGGATCTGAATGAGGCGCAGCATCCAAGCTAATAATTTTTATTGCACTTGGAACAAGATGCAAGAATGAGATGACGAAAGGTCCTGTGCATGTACATTCTTAACCATCTTATCTTATATTTACTAATTTTGAAGCTACTTTTGAGGTCTTCATGTTAATCGGAAGAAAATCCAAGAAAACCTAACAGAAAAACAAAACATCTGGCCATCGAATTATATGCTTGATAAACAATAACCATTAGATCTAACATGATCTAAATTACCCACCACTGTCATTCTAAAAAAGAAGGTCCAGAGTATCCTTAATAATAATTTCAAAATTATGCACCATTGCCACTATTAATGAGAGTAGTAATTTACCTTTTGGAAAAAAGAAATATAGTAATTTAATTTGCATAGGGCCATCATGCTCTCTATCTATTTCCGAATGTATTCACAGACATCTTTTATAACAAAAGATTTTTTTATACTGAAAAATTATAAGTATTAATGGAGTTTGAATAGGATACGAAGGAGAAATTCATGGAGGGACATTGTTGTCCCTTGTGAGCACCTGGAAAATAGAGAGAGAGAGAGAGAGAGAGAGAGAGAGAGAGAGAGAGAGAGAGAGAGAGAGAGAGAGAGAGAGGGATGGATCCTATCCGCTATACCGAACACTCATTCCTATCTATCGATAGAAAGATCTTCATCACGAACTTTGTCTTAGACTGACAACAAAGCCAAGATAAGAGGTAGGCTGAATGGAAAAACAGAAGAGACAAGCGCGGTGGTCACTTGGCGCGAAGGCTGCTGGTTCGGACGGTACTAAAGGTCCCCGGACTTCTAGGCGGTTTTTCTTTTGGGCTGCTGTGAACCCTTGGATCTTGCCAATGCAGCCTCCTATTGTTTTCGTTACAGAGATATATTTTATTTTTTTCCTAGGGATTTTTGGGTAATCAGCTCCCATGCCTTCTAATGAACTGTAGAATTCATTTCGAAACAAAAAGAGAAATAAGGATTGGGTTTTGAATATGATAAGAAGGAGAAAATTGAGCATTTGTAGTGCCCATGACCGAACAGGACGCATGCATCTAATGAACTGGATTAACATTAAGTAATGTCACATATTATGATCTGCACTTTTGGTGAACAGAAGGCAAAGAGCGAAACGTACTTGATCAAATATCTACATTTTAGTGTAGGTTAATTAAATATCATAGGTCAATTTGAAATAATAAAAATTTAAATTTCTAATTGATATGATATAACATTTAAATTAGTTAAATTATCTTAATTATTTTAACAAGCCATAACCATCGGATTCGTCATGTCATGCTATAGAGTTGGCGGTCCTCCAAGTTCAATCTGAACTATTTTTTTTTTTTTTTTGGAAAAAAATGTATGTATGGACATTCACCCATATCACACATACCCACTCCTATGAATAATTATGACAGATTGAGTTAACATTTCATCAGATTAACAAAGGCAGTAAAAAACTTTTTTTTGTCAATAGACACGACAGATAGCATTAAAAGAATACATAAGTGGAGTGAATGGAGAGAAACACATCCCTAACTATGGCAAATTGGGACAACAATTCATTATATTGATAAAGTCAATGCCGAAGTTGTGTCAATAAAAAGAGCACCTATATCACACATACCCACTCCTATGAATAACTCTATTCTCTTCATCTAATGAATAAAAATTAATTTCATATCATCCAAGGTTTTACTTGTTTCCTGATACATTGACGTCAAATATTGTTTAGATATGTTGTGTACTTCATCAACCTCGCATGCACGACAAGGTCAGATGAGAACATATTGTTACTATTTTTCCATGTCTTGATGTTGTGTTGTGCTTTTTAAGCACCAGATCAATCAGTGGGCACAATGTATGATGCCCTTCATGTGACACGTATCTAAGTGTTGTGTTTGCATGTAAGAGTTTTGAGCTACTTCACATAGCTCTGTGACAATTTGAATTTAAATTCAAGCCAACTGCAAACAATGCTCCAAATTTAAAGGGACGTGGTGCACATAATGGTTTTTTTATGCTCACGAAAATATCAAGCTCAAAATTTTGGGTGTGACAGGTGTGAAATTGAGGACGAGTAGCCTCTTTGCTTATTGAAATGGAAATGGTACTGGAGCAGTTCAGCATCAGCACAGATAGCGACGTGCCTAAAATAGTTTCCATCGATGCTTGCTTATTTACGTCGACATGTTTGAAGCGAAAGTGCTCGCCGGACACCATCGAGCACATCGAACAGGATGTTGTGTACGATCCATGAGTTACCATATGTAGGAGTGACCATTTCCAATCTCGACAGCCGCCAGCCCCGTCGATACAAGACGGCTACTTCTCACTGGGATGTCCCGCAAACGCAAGATCGAGGCAGTGGGGGAGCACATCGCGTCGGCGGCGATGGGCGACTTCGTCAGCCGCACCATATCCGCAGCGGTGGGAAAGCTCGACAAGCACGCGGACGCGGAGAGCCAGGTGGAGCGGTTGGACGCGCTGGTGACGAAGGTCCGCAGCGCGGTGGAGGCGGCGGAGGGCGTGCACATCCGCAACTGGTGGCTGCGCCGGTGGCTCTGGAAGCTCCGCGAGGCGGCCTGCGAGGGCGCGGACGCCGTGCGCTCGTTCCGGCGGCGCGCCGCGGAGAAGGCCGGCCGCGGCGACGCGCCGGCGGCCGGGCCCTGGTGGGCGCGGCTTGTTAGGACGGCCAAGAGTTTCTTCCTCCGTGACGGCGGCTCGGCCGTGGTTATAAGGTGCGCGGTGGAGCGGCTGGAGGAGGCGGCCTCCGGCCTGAGCGATTTCCTCAAGCTGCTGGACATGGAGATCAGGAGCGTGCCACAGCATCCGCCGCCGCAGCTGCCAGGGAAACCGGTTCGCGTCCGACCGGATCCCAATTTTGTGAAACGGTATCCGGAGAGAGCTTCGCGGTACAGGGGATTTATCCGTTATGAGCGAGGCCCTACGAGCGAGACCGAGAGCCCAGCTGCAAGCGGGAGCAAAGAGCCAGACAAGGTCATGGAGGAGGGGCGCATCACGGGTGCGATCAGGTTCGCAGTTGGCGCCGGTGTGATCTGGTTTGCGTTCCAGGTCGGGAGTAAAATGTTCAGACGACGGGGAGCTCGCTAGGCAAGGCAAGCTCCAGAGGATGGCTTGCATGCACTGCAGAGAAACTTGCATACGACATCAGTGACAAATTAATTGGCCTCGATTCCATCTCGCTGGTTGCGTACAAAATACTAGATTGCATCGACAGAGTCAGCAGTATAAATATGTACATCACTTCATGTCTTTTCAAGAAAGAAAAAAAAAATGAGTCGTCACGAACAAGGTGCCAGGCTGATTTTTGGGAGGCATAATGTGTGGGCTCCTCCCGACAAAGGCCTGCGGCATCACCGTACGTCCACTATTGCATCACTGTTGTTTCACTATAACAAAAACGGGCTGTAGCGGCGCAACCCATTTTATTGTAGAGGCAGGAGGATTAAAAGCCAGCCGCCGCTACAGATAGGCCGTCATTTGTAGCGGCGGATCACTTTGGACCGTCATCTGTAGCTGAGGACGACTTATTGGGCTGCCGCTACAAAAATCCAACTGCCGCTACTGGCTCCCTTCTACCATGTTGGCCCATGAGCCCACATCAGCCCACACAAACCTATATATTGGCAGCTTACTCAAGGGTCACAAGCTACTCCCCCACCCAGCCGCCTCCCGATGCCCTCTCCTGGCGCCTCTCCCTTCTCCCTCCACATCTCCCTCCCACCAGCGCGTCAATCCACTATCCCGATCCCCCACCGGCCCCGGCGAGCACGCGCAGCCCCGGCCCCAGCGAGGCGACTCCTAGTGTGGGAGGTGGAGCCTTGAGGAGGCCGGCCAAACACGGCCTTAGTCAGCGAAGAGCTTGCTGCTTCCGAGCGGCAACGACGATGTGGATCGCTTGAGCAGCACGACGGTGGTGAGGCAGGAAATGGTAATCAGCAAATTCAGCAACCTACTGAACTTAGA
The DNA here is from genome assembly GCA_012490785.1 of Eragrostis nindensis. Classification (NCBI taxonomy): domain Eukaryota; kingdom Viridiplantae; phylum Streptophyta; class Magnoliopsida; order Poales; family Poaceae; genus Eragrostis; species Eragrostis nindensis. The sequence goes on along the minus strand of JAAXCT010000048.1, from coordinate 177,517 downwards.
AATTAGAAGGTCACAGCACATTTCAATCATGTTTTTTCTACGATTCACGTGTTTTAGTGCATTGCCAGGAGCTAGCATGAAAACTTAGTTGTAACGTTCTGGTTTTAATCTATTGTTTATACTACCATTTTGTTGCTCTTGTTCTGCCACAGATAGCTTACTCCTTGATACCATATAACTTTGGCCCCGAAATAAAGAACTGCACAATCAAATATTTGCTTGACAGATGTATTTAGAACGAGGAACTTTTATTTATTAATTTTGAAATATTATTTAAAATAAATCTTCCATATATTTGTTGTAATACACCTCATTGTATTAGTATTTTGAGTGTTTTTTTTTCATAAAACTTGCAGGCTTCACGGGGAAGAGCAAGATAACATGGAAGAATCCTATCGATACATGTTAGCGCTACCCCGTCTGCCTCACTACACCAAAAAACGCTTGTAGCGGCGGCAGCAAATGCCTTAGCGGCGGGCATGAAAGAAGACCGCCGCTACAGACCCATCGGAGGTGTCCGGAAAGCCAACCGCCGCTACAGGGCTTTTGTAGCGGCGGCGCAAAATATCAACCTCCGCTACAGGCCCTTTTGTAGCGGCGGCCCATAATCACAACCGCCGCTACAGATATTGCAGGCTGTAGCGGCAGCCCACGTCATCAACCGCCGCTACAAAAGCCCAGCCCAATAAAAATACCTAACCCTAAGGGCAACAGCTTCCCACTCCCTGTTTCCTCCGAGCCGCCGCCCCTCCACTTCTCCCGTGCTTCCTTCGCTCTCTCCCCACCTCTCCCTCCACCTCTCGCTCTCTCCCGGACCTCTCCCCACGTCGGCTCTGCTCGTCCCCGAAGGCAATGGCCGAGATCCTCGCGCTGAGATCCTTCCCTCGCCAGATCTAGCCCCGGGGGCGGCAGGGTGCGGGGGCGGGCGTCGGCGGCGGCTGGCCCGGCACGGCGCACCTTCTCTCTTCTGACTGCTGCTGGTCCTCTCCCTCATATCTTCTGGGGCGCGAGGGTGCGGCCTCCGGCGAGGGCGCGGTTCCGGCGAGCCGCGGCCCCGGCAAGCCCCGGCGTCCACCACTACGACGACTTGCTCCTTTTTTCTATTCTCCCTTGTTCCCTCTTTCTATTCTCCCTTGTTTCTACTAGATCTACATGATGCTTATGTGTGTGCGCGACCTACTAGCAGGAGCGACGAGATCCATGGAGCCTCAAGCAGATCCGACGGCGACGCAGTCCACGGCGGTGAGGCAGCAGCGGCCGTGAGCAGACCTAGTTTCGACGGCGACTTCCACGGTGACGATGACTTCCCCGGAAACCACGACGCCCTTCAGCGGCGGATCCGGCCTCCACGAGGGGGGCGGCGGCGGCTCCGAGCAGATCCGACGGCAACTTGGACTCCCGCGGTGTGGATTGGATCTGCAGCGGTGCAACAACTGTGGACGGTAGGCATGGGCGCACCAATTTTTTTTTGGGATCTACGGTAGAGGCGGGTGACATCCGGTAGAGGCGGGTGAAGATGTCACCCGCCGCTACTAGTCGTTCTGTTGCGGTGGTTCTGGCCGCCCGCCGCTACAGCCCCTGATCTGTAGCTACGGGAGCTTAGTGGCGGGATAGTAAAACCGCCGCTACAAGGGTTTTTTGTCCGCCTCTACAAGGTCTTTTTAGTGTAGTGCCTCTTTCTTGCGATAAATGCACTAGGAAGCATCAAGTTCATCTTCTTACTCACCGGCCACCTGAGAATTATTGTTTTCTCTAACGCTTTCTCGCTGTCTCTACTGCGTAGAGTCTCTTGGCACAAACAAGCTCAACAAGTTAGTTTTTTTTTGTCATACTTGGTCGTGGATGGACTAAATATCAGACTGATAAAAGAAACTCACCCATTTGTTAAAGTTGCAAACTCTATTCTCTTCATATAATCAATTAAAATTAATTGCATATCTTCTAGGAAAAATTGCAAAAACCCACTTGCAATTTAGGGAGGTTTTCATATACCCACCTACAAGAAATTTTGCTTCAGTCGCCCCCCTGCAAATGTCTTCGTGTTTTCATATTACCCCCTCATAGCTTTGACCGGACAACATGGCTCTTATATGTTCTCCAATACGGGCTCGAATGGTCTATCTTACATTGCTACTATTTGATGTTGTTTAAATAATGTCAATGTGTTGGAATATATAAGTTTACTTTTCTTTATTTTATTCATAGTGGTGTGTCTAAGTTTTATCCTCATTTGTGATAGTATGACACACTTTTGCTTGTGTAACATCCCATTAGATGATAACTACGATATAGTGCAACATCAGATCAGTAATCCTATAGGCCAGAGAACACCCACGTCGTCTGGTCAAAACTATTAGGGGGGAATATGAAAACACATGGATACTTATAGGGGGGAGACTGAAATAAAATTTCTTATAGGTGGGTATATGAAAACCCCCTTGACATGCAAGTGGGTTTTCGCAATTTCCCTGTCTTCCAAGGTGTTACTTCTTTCAATATACATTGGCATCAAATGTTTAAACTTCTTGCGTATTTCACCAACCTAACACTGCATGCATGGCAAGGTCTGATCAGAATTTTAGGTTATTAGTTCTCCATGTCTTGGTGCAGTGTTGTGCGTTTTAAGCATCGGTCCATCAGTGGGCACAATATATAATGTCTTTCCTAAGAGATGAGCGGAGTGATGGGAAAGGTGCATTGTATATGCTAACGCTAGTCTCAATGTGGTTTCATTTTCATTATTGATGTGCCACATAAGCAAAACAAATTTAATGACATGGTATGAGAGTTATGAAGAGAGAGGAGAAATGAGTTTCATTTAGATGAAACTCTGTGCACACACTTATCTAGACTTGAAACACCATGAAACTAGCATTGGAGGAGACAATTTCTTTTTGAAAGACCTGGAGGAGAGAAATTTCATTTCATACTATGGATAACCAACCAATGAAACAAAAAAGATTTAAGTGGTATGAAACACCAAATGAAACAAGTATTGGAAGGGTGGTTTCATATATAGTTTCAAAACAATTTAGGTGACAAGGCAGTCTTGGAAACACCAAAAAAAAAAACTCCCTATTGAGACTAGCCTTATAAAGCAAAAGGCGCCTCGGCTTATCCGGCGCAACCTTTTTAATCATGGTCGTTATATACGTTCCATCTAGCTTGGCTAGTGTGCACACGTCTGGCAGAAAAAACAAGCTAGGGGAGGACAAACTAGGGAGTACTTCGTTGTTGCTTCCCGGTGGGCTTTGGCCCCTGCTACCAGAAGCTTCGACTTGAGTAAGTGTGTTGACTAGGAAGCTCCTTTCCACCTAACGTCACTCACGGTTGCTTCCCTGTGGGCTTCGCACCAGATTTCCTGGCTGCTCTGTCACAAATAAAATAAGCTAAAGAAAACAAATAAAAAAATTACAATCACAACTTCATTGGGAGCGTTCATAATCCATTGATGCTCGGCTCGCTGCCTATATAATCCACCAGGGGAAACTAAGATGAGGCAGAAGGAGAGCAATGGAAGAGGCTAGGGTACCTATCAAATTCACCGAGCATGCTGTCCACGGCAAGCTGATCCCAGCAAGAGCTGACTCAGACTTTACCTGCTACGCTTGCAAGGTCCGCGGGAAGGAAGGCAAGAAGATTTTCCAGTGCCCCAATGCTTCATGCAAGAAGAAGATACACGACCTGTGTGGACGCATGGGTGACACACAAAAGGCTGATCATATCCAGCACAAGCACACACTGCACCGCGATTCGACCGACCCCGCCACTCTAAACCCGAAGCCGTTCTGCATCGTGTGCAGGTTCCCGATTGAGGGGCTTCGGTACTGGTGCAAGAAGAAAGACTGCCGCATCATAGTGCACCCACTATGCTCACGGTACATGCCGGTCGACCTTAAGGACTATGTGCCGGGGACTGCAGCTCCTAAAGATAAGCAAGTTTTCCACAGCTTCCACGATCCCACCCATGGCCCTCTAACCCGCAAGAAAGCCTCCAAAGATTTCACCTGCGGAGCATGCAAGGTCAAAGGGCATGACGGGGAGTTCAAGTTTCAGTGCGCAGCATGTGGCTTCATGATGCATGAGATATGTGCGACGCTGCGCTTGAAGACGGTAAAGAACACGAAGCTGCACAGGCACGACCTGAAGCAAATTCTTGAGATGCCCAGCAAAGACAAAAGCCTGGGGATCTGCAAAGGGTGCCAAACAAGCGTCAAGGGGATTAGGTACGCGTGCCCGGAAGCTGGCTGCTCCATCGTAGTGCACCCATTGTGTATCAAGAAAGGGAACACCACCTACTAAGTGATAATAATATCGGGACAGCCCATCCGGATCCTGGGGTCACAGCTTCCACCGTGTGTCGTCGAATTTTTTTTCTTTCTATTGTGGTGTGTCGACGAGCTGCCAATATTATGTGTCCAACTATCGGTGTTCTGTGAAATAAATAATTTATATGTTTTTGTCAGGTCCTGTGGTTGTCTAGTATCTTTCAGTGTAAGGTGGCACAATGTCGTCAATGTGATTGTGTGTTCTCCGTCTTTCATGTTTATGCATTCTTATATCATTTAAAAACAAATATGATATAAAAACATGTATATAAAGCTCTTGAACGATATGTGTTTGCTAAATTAATAAACTGATCAAAGCATAAACTTGATTGCGATACTAGTTTTCAGGTCAGAGAGAGGCCTGGCCCGTAAGCTGGTCCCTTTTAAAAGATGTCATTTGTTTTGAACCTTTTTTGGTTAAATCAAACTAGAGCAAGTGGCCCGCACGATTGTACATGTAATATTGGTGGTCTATTTGGTTTTGAGTCGAGTGATAATAATGTACAAATTAGAATTGCACGATTGCGCCAACTGATAATGTACTATGATCTATATATAAATTACATGTGCCGGTCTCTTTAAGTCATTCACAACTCTACGATTTCTTTTGAGGATCCTCAATTGTAAAACTTTTGCTCTTTGCTGGCTGTATTTTTCGGTGTTAGGATCTCTAGAAGTAGTGCTAGTAGTTTGAGTTTTAGGTTTATAGTTTGAATCTATCCATGTCGTATTTTTCGGTGTTGGGACCGTTAAAATATGGTTATAGAATTCGGAATGTTGGAGGTGAATTATTCATCAAAAAATTAATAGATGTCAACTTTTTTCATGTCCCTTGTATAAGTGGTGATTATAGGGTTTGGAGAAGAGTGATTGATTCAATTAAAAGATATGCTTTGTTTTCATGTTTTTAATCGAGGAGCATAAAAACCATTATACTTGGTTACTACAGTTGAAAGGGAACTGCATCTTAGTTAGATTTCAATTTCCTGAGATTTCTTCAATTGCTTTAGATCCTCACCTATGTTAATGAACGCTGTTAGGAATAATTTTGTCAGGTCGAAGCATTATGCCCTCAAAGTATGAGATAAATTCATCAAGTTTTTGGTGGCTCACTGAAAAAGATGTTCATAAATGGAGTGGGAAATGGGATTTATTCCACCACTGAGGGTTTATGAGATTGGGCCAGAATGGCTGATAATAATTTCTAGAACAGTAAAAGATATAGAACAATGACCTATTCCTAGCTTGTAGGATCAAAATTTCTTTGAATGAGGTCAAAAAAAAGAAGAAGAAAAAAATGTTTCTGTGAATCCGTTGTAATAGATCATAACTAGAGAACAATTGTTAAAATGTTGTTTGAGATGGTGGCAAACAGTGGAGTTTTTGTGCCAGGTTAAATATAGATCATTGTTCTTTGGGTGTCCTGTGACTAAACATAGGTAGAGTATGCTTGTGGAGGTTAACGTATATGATTATATTCTTGCATGTTTGGAGGATTTTACAAATAAAAACGTGATAATTGGTGGTGTTACATTTGATGCGCTTATTTTTAATGGGCTGTATGAAATGGAGAATTAGTTTCTTTTGTTACTAAACTCTTTAATTATTTGAACCAGTTGATTCTATATATCTTGTCTCGGATATGCCGGCTTACAGGAAATTTCACTTAATACAGGTTACAAACAGCAGGTCAGTCAGATTGGAACCTGGATAATTAAGGGACTGTCTGGATGTGCACAAGGAAGATTTGCTTGTGTGTCAACCATGTCGTAGTGTGTAGTCAGTAGTAGCTAGTGAGAATCAGATCATGTTCCATTGGCCAGCTGGATGCCGTTCAGGATGTGTGAGTTCCTTTCTTTTTGCTTTAGAATGGTCTCTCATAAGACATGGGTTACTCTATCGGTTTTTATGGATCATGAAACATGTGGAGATTGGTGGGACAATTATATATTCTAAATGCATGTAATCGTGTCTGTGTTAGAATATGCTCGAATTAAAAGCTTCATCGAATAAGGCAGCATTGCAAGTTCAGGGGATGCCATTAGGGCCATGCCGTTTGCGTCACATGTCTGGTTTGTCATCTTTGGATTATTGTTTACTGTTGAGCAGTACAAAGCGATGTCTTTCAGAAAAATGTTCTTGCTTATTGGATTAAAATGGAGCCATTAGCACGGATTTTATTGTTTGCAAATCAATAAAAGAAGTGTGGGAGGCCAAGGAATAAATGTTCAGTGCTGCTGCTGTGCTGATTTCAGGGGGCGCAAGGAGAAGGGATTAGGAAGAAGAAGGAGAAGGAAGAGGGGGAAATTCGTGGAATTGATCAATTTCCTTGCAAATTGGAGTTCCTTGCCTCAAGATTTAAACCTACGTAGTCCCTAGCTGTTCATAGATGAGCTTATTTGATCAGATTCGTCGGCACAAGTCGTATGATTGTTGGATTAATCCTATATCTGGTATATATTAACGGGTTCGGATTTTTGATAATCGGCCAATAACAAAAGTCGTAGATAATGTTTTTATGTTTCCAACAATGTTGGTCTCACTCAGATTCCGATAAGTGTGGTTAAGGAGAAAACGTAATTTTAGTACTTCTGTCTCAGGATTTCTTAGTCTGTTCAGTTCTCTATATTTAATTACTTTTGGGCTAGTTGGGGGATTATTTAGCAAATTTCTCTGTTACAAAAGTTGTAGGAAATTGTCTGTATATGTCCATAATGTATTCATTTGGTTCAGAAAATTAAAAGTTATGGTCAGAATAGTAAAAAGTTCAGAAACTTCGGATGAATTTGGGATAACGAGTGAATTAGTGTATTTTCGCTTGGATAAGGGAATCGTTTTAATATTTTGAAAATAGGTTTGTATGTGCAGCTCGGTGTTAAGGACGTACCGTCAACATCTCGCTAAGGTTAAGGCCAGTGCATATCGATCGAGCTTGTGTGATGATATTTGCCTTGTTGAATGTGTTCACTAATCTTCTTGCATTGTTCATTCAATTTGAGTTGTCTTTCATTTGGAAGTCTCATGATTACGTTCCATCACATTTCAAGTTTTTTATTTACATATCATTTTTGTTCTGCTACTCCCCCACCCAGCCGCCTCCCGATGCCCTCTCCTGGCGCCTCTCCCTTCTCCCTCCACATCTCCCTCCCACCAGCGCGTCAATCCACTATCCCGATCCCCCACCGGCCCCGGCGAGCACGCGCAGCCCCGGCCCCAGCGAGGCGACTCCTAGTGTGGGAGGTGGAGCCTTGAGGAGGCCGGCCAAACACGGCCTTAGTCAGCGAAGAGCTTGCTGCTTCCGAGCGGCAACGACGATGTGGATCGCTTGAGCAGCACGACGGTGGTGAGGCAGGAAATGGTAATCAGCAAATTCAGCAACCTACTGAACTTAGAAATTAGAAGGTCACAGCACAGCCGGAGTTGAGAGTTAAGTGCCCGTCAAATGAGAAAAAGCGGTGCCAAGAAATTATGCGCCGCCAGAGCAGGTCCCTATGGTCAGAGAAGGTGGAACAGAAGCAGGAATGGCAAGCCGCCTAGCTACAATACTCGTGGGAGCACATTTCAATCATGTTTTTTCTACGATTCACGTGTTTTAGTGCATTGCCAGGAGCTAGCATGAAAACTTAGTTGTAACGTTCTGGTTTTAATCTATTGTTTATACTACCATTTTGTTGCTCTTGTTCTGCCACAGATAGCTTACTCCTTGATACCATATAACTTTGGCCCCGAAATAAAGAACTGCACAATCAAATATTTGCTTGACAGATGTATTTAGAACGAGGAACTTTTATTTATTAATTTTGAAATATTATTTAAAATAAATCTTCCATATATTTGTTGTAATACACCTCATTGTATTAGTATTTTGAGTGTTTTTTTTTCATAAAACTTGCAGGCTTCACGGGGAAGAGCAAGATAACATGGAAGAATCCTATCGATACATGTTAGCGCTACCCCGTCTGCCTCACTACACCAAAAAACGCTTGTAGCGGCGGCAGCAAATGCCTTAGCGGCGGGCATGAAAGAAGACCGCCGCTACAGACCCATCGGAGGTGTCCGGAAAGCCAACCGCCGCTACAGGGCTTTTGTAGCGGCGGCGCAAAATGTCAACCTCCGCTACAGGCCCTTTTGTAGCGGCGGCCCATAATCACAACCGCCGCTACAGATATTGCAGGCTGTAGCGGCGGCCCACGTCATCAACCGCCGCTACAAAAGCCCAGCCCAATAAAAATACCTAACCCTAAGGGCAACAGCTTCCCACTCCCTGTTTCCTCCGAGCCGCCGCCCCTCCACTTCTCCCGTGCTTCCTTCGCTCTCTCCCCACCTCTCCCTCCACCTCTCGCTCTCTCCCGGACCTCTCCCCACGTCGGCTCTGCTCGTCCCCGAAGGCAATGGCCGAGATCCTCGCGCTGAGATCCTTCCCTCGCCAGATCTAGCCCCGGGGACGGCAGGGCGCGGGGGCGGGCGTCGGCGGCGGCTGGCCCGGCACGGCGCACCTTCTCTCTTCTGACTGCTGCTGGTCCTCTCCCTCATATCTTCTGGGGCGCGAGGGTGCGGCCTCCGGCGAGGGCGCGGTTCCGGCGAGCCGCGGCCCCGGCAAGCCCCGGCGTCCACCACTACGACGACTTGCTCCTTTTTTCTATTCTCCCTTGTTCCCTCTTTCTATTCTCCCTTGTTTCTACTAGATCTACATGATGCTTATGTGTGTGCGCGACCTACTAGCAGGAGCGACGAGATCCATGGAGCCTCAAGCAACAAAAAAGAGCCCTAGTGGCTTAGTTGTAGTCGGGCGGCGACCGTGTGAGCCTCTGAATAATCCCACCTTGCTTAGCTTGGGAGGAGGAAGCCACCTTAAAAGGGAGAGCCACCCTTCCCCTATCAGACTAGTCTTTTAGGGCGATTGGGCCTTTTCCCGAGTGGGGGCACTGGAGTTGCGGTGCTAAGATTGCAGGATTCGGGGAATCCGGATCGGTGTGTCGGGCTTTCAAGTGTCGGTGCTAAGATTGCAGGATTCGGGGAATCCGGATCGGTGTGTCGGGTTTTCGTCCAAACCCACCTGGGCCGGACTCATCATTTGGTATCAGAGCTGGGCCCTTGTTTAAGGGGGTGAGAATGATGAGGACATCCTCCACTATTACCCGCTGGCAAAGACGCAACAAAAAAGAGCCCTAGTGGCTTAGTTGTAGTCGGGCGGCGACCGTGTGAGCCTCTGAATAATCCCACCTTGCTTAGCTTGGGAGGAGGAAGCCACCTTAAAAGGGAGAGCCACCCTTCCCCTATCAGACTAGTCTTTTAGGGCGATTGGGCCTTTTCCCGAGTGGGGGCACTGGAGTTGCGGTGCTAAGATTGCAGGATTCGGGGAATCCGGATTGGTGTGTCGGGCTTTCAAGTGTCGGTGCTAAGATTGCAGGATTCAGGGAATCCGGATCGGTGTGTCGGGTTTTCATCCAAACCCACCTGGGCCGGACTCATCACATCCGGTAGAGGCGGGTGAAGATGTCACCCGCCGCTACTAGTCGTTCTGTTGCGGTGGTTCTGGCCGCCCGCCGCTACAGCCCCTGATCTGTAGCTACGGGAGCTTAGTGGCGGGATAGTAAAACCGCCGCTACAAGGGTTTTTTGTCCGCCTCTACAAGGTCTTTTTAGTGTAGTGCCTCTTTCTTGCAATAAATGCACTAGGAAGCATCAAGTTCATCTTCTTACTCACCGGCCACCTGAGAATTATTGTTTTCTCTAACGCTTTCTCGCTGTCTCTACTGCGTAGAGTCTCTTGGCACAAACAAGCTCAACAAGTTAGTTTTTTTTGTCATACTTGGTCGTGGATGGACTAAATATCAGACTGATAAAAGAAACTCACCCATTTGTTAAAGTTGCAAACTCTATTCTCTTCATATAATCAATTAAAATTAGTTGCATATCTTCTAGGAAAAATTGCAAAAACCCACTTGCAATTTAGGGAGGTTTTCATATACCCACCTACAAGAAATTTTGCTTCAGTCGCCCCCCTGCAAATGTCTTCGTGTTTTCATATTACCCCCTCATAGCTTTGACCGGACAACATGGCTCTTATATGTTCTCCAATACGGGCTCGAATGGTCTATCTTACATTGCTACTATTTGATGTTGTTTAAATAATGTCAATGTGTTGGAATATATAAGTTTACTTTTCTTTATTTTATTCATAGTGGTGTGTCTAAGTTTTATCCTCATTTGTGATAGTATGACACACTTTTGCTTGTGTAACATCCCATTAGATGATAACTACGATATAGTGCAACATCAGATCAGTAATCCTATAGGCCAGAGAACACCCACGTCGTCTGGTCAAAACTATTAGGGGGGAATATGAAAACACATGGATACTTATAGGGGGGAGACTGAAATAAAATTTCTTATAGGTGGGTATATGAAAACCCCCTTGACATGCAGTGGGTTTTCGCAAGTTTCCCTGTCTTCCAAGGTGTTACTTCTTTCAATATACATTGGCATCAAATGTTTAAACTTCTTGCGTATTTCACCAACCTAACATTGCATGCATGGCAAGGTCTGATCAGAATTTTAGGTTATTAGTTCTCCATGTCTTGGTGCAGTGTTGTGCGTTTTAAGCATCGGTCCATCAGTGGGCACAATATATAATGTCTTTCCTAAGAGATGAGCGGAGTGATGGGAAAGGTGCATTGTATATGCTAACGCTAGTCTCAATGTGGTTTCATTTTCATTATTGATGTGCCACATAAGCAAAACAAATTTAATGACATGGTATGAGAGTTATGAAGAGAGAGGAGAAATGAGTTTCATTTAGATGAAACTCTGTGCACACACTTATCTAGACTTGAAACACCATGAAACTAGCATTGGAGGAGACAATTTCTTTTTGAAAGACCTGGAGGAGAGAAATTTCATTTCATACTATGGATAACCAACCAATGAAACAAAAAAGATTTAAGTGGTATGAAACACCAAATGAAACAAGTATTGGAAGGGTGGTTTCATATATAGTTTCAAAACAATTTAGGTGACAAGGCAGTCTTGGAAACACCAAAAAAAAAAACTCCCTATTGAGACTAGCCTTATAAAGCAAAAGGCGCCTCGGCTTATCCGGCGCAACCTTTTTAATCATGGTCGTTATATACGTTCCATCTAGCTTGGCTAGTGTGCACACGTCTGGCAGAAAAAACAAGCTAGGGGAGGACAAACTAGGGAGTACTTCGTTGTTGCTTCCCGGTGGGCTTTGGCCCCTGCTACCAGAAGCTTCGACTTGAGTAAGTGTGTTGACTAGGAAGCTCCTTTCCACCTAACGTCACTCACGGTTGCTTCCCTGTGGGCTTCGCACCAGATTTCCTGGCTGCTCTGTCACAAATAAAATAAGCTAAAGAAAACAAATAAAAAAATTACAATCACAACTTCATTGGGAGCGTTCATAATCCATTGATGCTCGGCTCGCTGCCTATATAATCCACCAGGGGAAACTAAGATGAGGCAGAAGGAGAGCAATGGAAGAGGCTAGGGTACCTATCAAATTCACCGAGCATGCTGTCCACGGCAAGCTGATCCCAGCAAGAGCTGACTCAGACTTTACCTGCTACGCTTGCAAGGTCCGCGGGAAGGAAGGCAAGAAGATTTTCCAGTGCCCCAATGCTTCATGCAAGAAGAAGATACACGACCTGTGTGGACGCATGGGTGACACACAAAAGGCTGATCATATCCAGCACAAGCACACACTGCACCGCGATTCGACCGACCCCGCCACTCTAAACCCGAAGCCGTTCTGCATCGTGTGCAGGTTCCCGATTGAGGGGCTTCGGTACTGGTGCAAGAAGAAAGACTGCCGCATCATAGTGCACCCACTATGCTCACGGTACATGCCGGTCGACCTTAAGGACTATGTGCCGGGGACTGCAGCTCCTAAAGATAAGCAAGTTTTCCACAGCTTCCACGATCCCACCCATGGCCCTCTAACCCGCAAGAAAGCCTCCAAAGATTTCACCTGCGGAGCATGCAAGGTCAAAGGGCATGACGGGGAGTTCAAGTTTCAGTGCGCAGCATGTGGCTTCATGATGCATGAGATATGTGCGACGCTGCGCTTGAAGACGGTAAAGAACACGAAGCTGCACAGGCACGACCTGAAGCAAATTCTTGAGATGCCCAGCAAAGACAAAAGCCTGGGGATCTGCAAAGGGTGCCAAACAAGCGTCAAGGGGATTAGGTACGCGTGCCCGGAAGCTGGCTGCTCCATCGTAGTGCACCCATTGTGTATCAAGAAAGGGAACACCACCTACTAAGTGATAATAATATCGGGACAGCCCATCCGGATCCTAGGGTCACAGCTTCCACCGTGTGTCGTCGAATTTTTTTTTCTTTCTATTGTGGTGTGTCGACGAGCTGCCAATATTATGTGTCCAACTACCGGTGTTCTGTGAAATAAATAATTTATATGTTTTTGTCAGGTCCTGTGGTTGTCTAGTATCTTTCAGTGTAAGGTGGCACAATGTCGTCAATGTGATTGTGTGTTCTCCGTCTTTCATGTTTATGCATTCTTATATCATTTAAAAACAAATATGATATAAAAACATGTATATAAAGCTCTTGAACGATATGTGTTTGCTAAATTAATAAACTGATCAAAGCATAAACTTGATTGCGATACTAGTTTTCAGGTCAGAGAGAGGCCTGGCCCGTAAGCTGGTCCCTTTTAAAAGATGTCATTTGTTTTGAACCTTTTTTGGTTAAATCAAACTAGAGCAAGTGGCCCGCACGATTGTACATGTAATATTGGTGGTCTATTTGGTTTTGAGTCGAGTGATAATAATGTACAAATTAGAATTGCACGATTGCGCCAACTGATAATGTACTATGATCTATATATAAATTACATGTGCCGGTCTCTTTAAGTCATTCACAACTCTACGATTTCTTTTGAGGATCCTCAATTGTAAAACTTTTGCTCTTTGCTGGCTGTATTTTTCGGTGTTAGGATCTCTAGAAGTAGTGCTAGTAGTTTGAGTTTTAGGTTTATAGTTTGAATCTATCCATGTCGTATTTTTCGGTGTTGGGACCGTTAAAATATGGTTATAGAATTCGGAATGTTGGAGGTGAATTATTCATCAAAAAATTAATAGATGTCAACTTTTTTCATGTCCCTTGTATAAGTGGTGATTATAGGGTTTGGAGAAGAGTGATTGATTCAATTAAAAGATATGCTTTGTTTTCATGTTTTTAATCGAGGAGCATAAAAACCATTATACTTGGTTACTACAGTTGAAAGGGAACTGCATCTTAGTTAGATTTCAATTTCCTGAGATTTCTTCAATTGCTTTAGATCCTCACCTATGTTAATGAACGCTGTTAGGAATAATTTTGTCAGGTCGAAGCATTATGCCCTCAAAGTATGAGGTAAATTCATCAAGTTTTTGGTGGCTCACTGAAAAAGATGTTCATAAATGGAGTGGGAAATGGGATTTATTCCACCACTGAGGGTTTATGAGATTGGGCCAGAATGGCTGATAATAATTTCTAGAACAGTAAAAGATATAGAACAATGACCTATTCCTAGCTTGTAGGATCAAAATTTCTTTGAATGAGGTCAAAAAAAAGAAGAAGAAAAAAATGTTTCTGTGAATCCGTTGTAATAGATCATAACTAGAGAACAATTGTTAAAATGTTGTTTGAGATGGTGGCAAACAGTGGAGTTTTTGTGCCAGGTTAAATATAGATCATTGTTCTTTGGGTGTCCTGTGACTAAACATAGGTAGAGTATGCTTGTGGAGGTTAACGTATATGATTATATTCTTGCATGTTTGGAGGATTTTACAAATAAAAACGTGATAATTGGTGGTGTTACATTTGATGCGCTTATTTTTAATGGGCTGTATGAAATGGAGAATTAGTTTCTTTTGTTACTAAACTCTTTAATTATTTGAACCAGTTGATTCTATATCTTGTCTCGGATATGCCGGCTTACAGGAAATTTCACTTAATACAGGTTACAAACAGCAGGTCAGTCAGATTGGAACCTGGATAATTAAGGGACTGTCTGGATGTGCACAAGGAAGATTTGCTTGTGTGTCAACCATGTCGTAGTGTGTAGTCAGTAGTAGCTAGTGAGAATCAGATCATGTTCCATGGCCAGCTGGATGCCGTTCAGGATGTGTGAGTTCCTTTCTTTTTGCTTTAGAATGGTCTCTCATAAGACATGGGTTACTCTATCGGTTTTTATGGATCATGAAACATGTGGAGATTGGTGGGACAATTATATATTCTAAATGCATGTAATCGTGTCTGTGTTAGAATATGCTCGAATTAAAAGCTTCATCGAATAAGGCAGCATTGCAAGTTCAGGGGATGCCATTAGGGCCATGCCGTTTGCGTCACATGTCTGGTTTGTCATCTTTGGATTATTGTTTACTGTTGAGCAGTACAAAGCGATGTCTTTCAGAAAAATGTTCTTGCTTATTGGATTAAAATGGAGCCATTAGCACGGATTTTATTGTTTGCAAATCAATAAAAGAAGTGTGGGAGGCCAAGGAATAAATGTTCAGTGCTGCTGCTGTGCTGATTTCAGGGGGCGCAAGGAGAAGGGATTAGGAAGAAGAAGGAGAAGGAAGAGGGGGAAATTCGTGGAATTGATCAATTTCCTTGCAAATTGGAGTTCCTTGCCTCAAGATTTAATCCTACGTAGTCCCTAGCTGTTCATAGATGAGCTTATTTGATCAGATTCGTCGGCACAAGTCGTATGATTGTTGGATTAATCCTATATCTGGTATATATTAACGGGTTCGGATTTTTGATAATCGGCCAATAACAAAAGTCGTAGATAATGTTTTTATGTTTCCAACAATGTTGGTCTCACTCAGATTCCGATAAGTGTGGTTAAGGAGAAAACGTAATTTTAGTACTTCTGTCTCAGGATTTCTTAGTCTGTTCAGTTCTCTATATTTAATTACTTTTGGGCTAGTTGGGGGATTATTTAGCAAATTTCTCTGTTACAAAAGTTGTAGGAAATTGTCTGTATATGTCCATAATGTATTCATTTGGTTCAGAAAATTAAAAGTTATGGTCAGAATAGTAAAAAGTTCAGAAACTTCGGATGAATTTGGGATAACGAGTGAATTAGTGTATTTTCGCTTGGATAAGGGAATCGTTTTAATATTTTGAAAATAGGTTTGTATGTGCAGCTCGGTGTTAAGGACGTACCGTCAACATCTCGCTAAGGTTAAGGCCAGTGCATATCGATCGAGCTTGTGTGATGATATTTGCCTTGTTGAATGTGTTCACTAATCTTCTTGCATTGTTCATTCAATTTGAGTTGTCTTTCATTTGGAAGTCTCATGATTACGTTCCATCACATTTCAAGTTTTTTATTTACATATCATTTTTGTTCTGCTACTCCCCCACCCAGCCGCCTCCCGATGCCCTCTCCTGGCGCCTCTCCCTTCTCCCTCCACATCTCCCTCCCACCAGCGCGTCAATCCACTATCCCGATCCCCCACCGGCCCCGGCGAGCACGCGCAGCCCCGGCCCCAGCGAGGCGACTCCTAGTGTGGGAGGTGGAGCCTTGAGGAGGCCGGCCAAACACGGCCTTAGTCAGCGAAGAGCTTGCTGCTTCCGAGCGGCAACGACGATGTGGATCGCTTGAGCAGCACGACGGTGGTGAGGCAGGAAATGGTAATCAGCAAATTCAGCAACCTACTGAACTTAGAAATTAGAAGGTCACAGCACAGCCGGAGTTGAGAGTTAAGTGCCCGTCAAATGAGAAAAAGCGGTGCCAAGAAATTATGCGCCGCCAGAGCAGGTCCCTATGGTCAGAGAAGGTGGAACAGAAGCAGGAATGGCAAGCCGCCTAGCTACAATACTCGTGGGAGCACATTTCAATCATGTTTTTTCTACGATTCACGTGTTTTAGTGCATTGCCAGGAGCTAGCATGAAAACTTAGTTGTAACGTTCTGGTTTTAATCTATTGTTTATACTACCATTTTGTTGCTCTTGTTCTGCCACAGATAGCTTACTCCTTGATACCATATAACTTTGGCCCCGAAATAAAGAACTGCACAATCAAATATTTGCTTGACAGATGTATTTAGAACGAGGAACTTTTATTTATTAATTTTGAAATATTATTTAAAATAAATCTTCCATATATTTGTTGTAATACACCTCATTGTATTAGTATTTTGAGTGTTTTTTTTTCATAAAACTTGCAGGCTTCACGGGGAAGAGCAAGATAACATGGAAGAATCCTATCGATACATGTTAGCGCTACCCCGTCTGCCTCACTACACCAAAAAACGCTTGTAGCGGCGGCAGCAAATGCCTTAGCGGCGGGCATGAAAGAAGACCGCCGCTACAGACCCATCGGAGGTGTCCGGAAAGCCAACCGCCGCTACAGGGCTTTTGTAGCGGCGGCGCAAAATGTCAACCTCCGCTACAGGCCCTTTTGTAGCGGCGGCCCATAATCACAACCGCCGCTACAGATATTGCAGGCTGTAGCGGCGGCCCACGTCATCAACCGCCGCTACAAAAGCCCAGCCCAATAAAAATACCTAACCCTAAGGGCAACAGCTTCCCACTCCCTGTTTCCTCCGAGCCGCCGCCCCTCCACTTCTCCCGTGCTTCCTTCGCTCTCTCCCCACCTCTCCCTCCACCTCTCGCTCTCTCCCGGACCTCTCCCCACGTCGGCTCTGCTCGTCCCCGAAGGCAATGGCCGAGATCCTCGGGCTGAGATCCTTCCCTCGCCAGATCTAGCCCCGGGGGTGGCAGGGCGCGGGGGCGGGCGTCGGCGGCGGCTGGCCCGGCACGGCGCACCTTCTCTCTTCTGACTGCTGCTGGTCCTCTCCCTCATATCTTCTGGGGCGCGAGGGTGCGGCCTCCGGCGAGGGCGCGGTTCCGGCAAGCCGCGGCCCCGGCAAGCCCCGGCGTCCACCACTACGACGACTTGCTCCTTTTTTCTATTCTCCCTTGTTCCCTCTTTCTATTCTCCCTTGTTTCTACTAGATCTACATGATGCTTATGTGTGTGCGCGACCTACTAGCAGGAGCGACGAGATCCATGGAGCCTCAAGCAGATCCGACGGCGACGCAGTCCACGGCGGTGAGGCAGCAGCGGCCGTGAGCAGACCTAGTTTCGACGGCGACTTCCACGGTGACGATGACTTCCCCGGAAACCACGATGCCCTTCAGCGGCGGATCCGGCCTCCACGAGGGGGGCGGCGGCGGCTCCGGGCAGATCCGACGGCAACTTGGACTTCCGCGGTGTGGATTGGATCTGCAGCGGTGCAACAACTGTGGACGGTAGGCATGGGCCCACCAATTTTTTTTGGGATCTACGGTAGAGGCGGGTGACATCCTGATGAGGACATCCTCCACTATTACCCGCTGGCAAAGACGCAACAAAAAAGAGCCCTAGTGGCTTAGTTGTAGTCGGGCGGCGACCGTGTGAGCCTCTGAATAATCCCACCTTGCTTAGCTTGGGAGGAGGAAGCCACCTTAAAAGGGAGAGCCACCCTTCCCCTATCAGACTAGTCTTTTAGGGCGATTGGGCCTTTTCCCGAGTGGGGGCACTGGAGTTGCGGTGCTAAGATTGCAGGATTCGGGGAATCCGGATCGGTGTGTCGAGCTTTCAAGTGTCGGTGCTAAGATTGCAGGATTCAGGGAATCCGGATCGGTGTGTCGGGTTTTCGTCCAAACCCACCTGGGCCGGACTCATCATTTGGTATCAGAGCTGGGCCCTTGTTTAAGGGGGTGAGAATGATGAGGACATCCTCCACTATTACCCGCTGGCAAAGACGCAACAAAAAAGAGCCCTAGTGGCTTAGTTGTAGTCGGGCGGCGACCGTGTGAGCCTCTGAATAATCCCACCTTGCTTAGCTTGGGAGGAGGAAGCCACCTTAAAAGGGAGAGCCACCCTTCCCCTATCAGACTAGTCTTTTAGGGCGATTGGGCCTTTTCCCGAGTGGGGGCACTGGAGTTGCGGTGCTAAGATTGCAGGATTCGGGGAATCCGGATCGGTGTGTCGGGCTTTCAAGTGTCGGTGCTAAGATTGCAGGATTCAGGGAATCCGGATCGGTGTGTCGGGTTTTCATCCAAACCCACCTGGGCCGGACTCATCACATCCGGTAGAGGCGGGTGAAGATGTCACCCGCCGCTACTAGTCGTTCTGTTGCGGTGGTTCTGGCCGCCCGCCGCTACAGCCCCTGATCTGTAGCTACGGGAGCTTAGTGGCGGGATAGTAAAACCGCCGCTACAAGGGTTTTTTGTCCGCCTCTACAAGGTCTTTTTAGTGTAGTGCCTCTTTCTTGCAATAAATGCACTAGGAAGCATCAAGTTCATCTTCTTACTCACCGGCCACCTGAGAATTATTGTTTTCTCTAACGCTTTCTCGCTGTCTCTACTGCGTAGAGTCTCTTGGCACAAACAAGCTCAACAAGTTAGTTTTTTTTGTCATACTTGGTCGTGGATGGACTAAATATCAGACTGATAAAAGAAACTCACCCATTTGTTAAAGTTGCAAACTCTATTCTCTTCATATAATCAATTAAAATTAGTTGCATATCTTCTAGGAAAAATTGCAAAAACCCACTTGCAATTTAGGGAGGTTTTCATATACCCACCTACAAGAAATTTTGCTTCAGTCGCCCCCCTGCAAATGTCTTCGTGTTTTCATATTACCCCCTCATAGCTTTGACCGGACAACATGGCTCTTATATGTTCTCCAATACGGGCTCGAATGGTCTATCTTACATTGCTACTATTTGATGTTGTTTAAATAATGTCAATGTGTTGGAATATATAAGTTTACTTTTCTTTATTTTATTCATAGTGGTGTGTCTAAGTTTTATCCTCATTTGTGATAGTATGACACACTTTTGCTTGTGTAACATCCCATTAGATGATAACTACGATATAGTGCAACATCAGATCAGTAATCCTATAGGCCAGAGAACACCCACGTCGTCTGGTCAAAACTATTAGGGGGGAATATGAAAACACATGGATACTTATAGGGGGGAGACTGAAATAAAATTTCTTATAGGTGGGTATATGAAAACCCCCTTGACATGCAAGTGGGTTTTCGCAAGTTTCCCTGTCTTCCAAGGTGTTACTTCTTTCAATATACATTGGCATCAAATGTTTAAACTTCTTGCGTATTTCACCAACCTAACATTGCATGCATGGCAAGGTCTGATCAGAATTTTAGGTTATTAGTTCTCCATGTCTTGGTGCAGTGTTGTGCGTTTTAAGCATCGGTCCATCAGTGGGCACAATATATAATGTCTTTCCTAAGAGATGAGCGGAGTGATGGGAAAGGTGCATTGTATATGCTAACGCTAGTCTCAATGTGGTTTCATTTTCATTATTGATGTGCCACATAAGCAAAACAAATTTAATGACATGGTATGAGAGTTATGAAGAGAGAGGAGAAATGAGTTTCATTTAGATGAAACTCTGTGCACACACTTATCTAGACTTGAAACACCATGAAACTAGCATTGGAGGAGACAATTTTTTTTTGAAAGACCTGGAGGAGAGAAATTTCATTTCATACTATGGATAACCAACCAATGAAACAAAAAAGATTTAAGTGGTATGAAACACCAAATGAAACAAGTATTGGAAGGGTGGTTTCATATATAGTTTCAAAACAATTTAGGTGACAAGGCAGTCTTGGAAACACCAAAAAAAAAAACTCCCTATTGAGACTAGCCTTATAAAGCAAAAGGCGCCTCGGCTTATCCGGCGCAACCTTTTTAATCATGGTCGTTATATACGTTCCATCTAGCTTGGCTAGTGTGCACACGTCTGGCAGAAAAAACAAGCTAGGGGAGGACAAACTAGGGAGTACTTCGTTGTTGCTTCCCGGTGGGCTTTGGCCCCTGCTACCAGAAGCTTCGACTTGAGTAAGTGTGTTGACTAGGAAGCTCCTTTCCACCTAACGTCACTCACGGTTGCTTCCCTGTGGGCTTCGCACCAGATTTCCTGGCTGCTCTGTCACAAATAAAATAAGCTAAAGAAAACAAATAAAAAAATTACAATCACAACTTCATTGGGAGCGTTCATAATCCATTGATGCTCGGCTCGCTGCCTATATAATCCACCAGGGGAAACTAAGATGAGGCAGAAGGAGAGCAATGGAAGAGGCTAGGGTACCTATCAAATTCACCGAGCATGCTGTCCACGGCAAGCTGATCCCAGCAAGAGCTGACTCAGACTTTACCTGCTACGCTTGCAAGGTCCGCGGGAAGGAAGGCAAGAAGATTTTCCAGTGCCCCAATGCTTCATGCAAGAAGAAGATACACGACCTGTGTGGACGCATGGGTGACACACAAAAGGCTGATCATATCCAGCACAAGCACACACTGCACCGCGATTCGACCGACCCCGCCACTCTAAACCCGAAGCCGTTCTGCATCGTGTGCAGGTTCCCGATTGAGGGGCTTCGGTACTGGTGCAAGAAGAAAGACTGCCGCATCATAGTGCACCCACTATGCTCACGGTACATGCCGGTCGACCTTAAGGACTATGTGCCGGGGACTGCAGCTCCTAAAGATAAGCAAGTTTTCCACAGCTTCCACGATCCCACCCATGGCCCTCTAACCCGCAAGAAAGCCTCCAAAGATTTCACCTGCGGAGCATGCAAGGTCAAAGGGCATGACGGGGAGTTCAAGTTTCAGTGCGCAGCATGTGGCTTCATGATGCATGAGATATGTGCGACGCTGCGCTTGAAGACGGTAAAGAACACGAAGCTGCACAGGCACGACCTGAAGCAAATTCTTGAGATGCCCAGCAAAGACAAAAGCCTGGGGATCTGCAAAGGGTGCCAAACAAGCGTCAAGGGGATTAGGTACGCGTGCCCGGAAGCTGGCTGCTCCATCGTAGTGCACCCATTGTGTATCAAGAAAGGGAACACCACCTACTAAGTGATAATAATATCGGGACAGCCCATCCGGATCCTGGGGTCACAGCTTCCACCGTGTGTCGTCGAATTTTTTTTTCTTTCTATTGTGGTGTGTCGACGAGCTGCCAATATTATGTGTCCAACTATCGGTGTTCTGTGAAATAAATAATTTATATGTTTTTGTCAGGTCCTGTGGTTGTCTAGTATCTTTCAGTGTAAGGTGGCACAATGTCGTCAATGTGATTGTGTGTTCTCCGTCTTTCATGTTTATGCATTCTTATATCATTTAAAAACAAATATGATATAAAAACATGTATATAAAGCTCTTGAACGATATGTGTTTGCTAAATTAATAAACTGATCAAAGCATAAACTTGATTGCGATACTAGTTTTCAGGTCAGAGAGAGGCCTGGCCCGTAAGCTGGTCCCTTTTAAAAGATGTCATTTGTTTTGAACCTTTTTTGGTTAAATCAAACTAGAGCAAGTGGCCCGCACGATTGTACATGTAATATTGGTGGTCTATTTGGTTTTGAGTCGAGTGATAATAATGTACAAATTAGAATTGCACGATTGCGCCAACTGATAATGTACTATGATCTATATATAAATTACATGTGCCGGTCTCTTTAAGTCATTCACAACTCTACGATTTCTTTTGAGGATCCTCAATTGTAAAACTTTTGCTCTTTGCTGGCTGTATTTTTCGGTGTTAGGATCTCTAGAAGTAGTGCTAGTAGTTTGAGTTTTAGGTTTATAGTTTGAATCTATCCATGTCGTATTTTTCGGTGTTGGGACCGTTAAAATATGGTTATAGAATTCGGAATGTTGGAGGTGAATTATTCATCAAAAAATTAATAGATGTCAACTTTTTTCATGTCCCTTGTATAAGTGGTGATTATAGGGTTTGGAGAAGAGTGATTGATTCAATTAAAAGATATGCTTTGTTTTCATGTTTTTAATCGAGGAGCATAAAAACCATTATACTTGGTTACTACAGTTGAAAGGGAACTGCATCTTAGTTAGATTTCAATTTCCTGAGATTTCTTCAATTGCTTTAGATCCTCACCTATGTTAATGAACGCTGTTAGGAATAATTTTGTCAGGTCGAAGCATTATGCCCTCAAAGTATGAGGTAAATTCATCAAGTTTTTGGTGGCTCACTGAAAAAGATGTTCATAAATGGAGTGGGAAATGGGATTTATTCCACCACTGAGGGTTTATGAGATTGGGCCAGAATGGCTGATAATAATTTCTAGAACAGTAAAAGATATAGAACAATGACCTATTCCTAGCTTGTAGGATCAAAATTTCTTTGAATGAGGTCAAAAAAAAGAACAATTGTTAAATTGTCAAAAAAAATGTTTCTGTGAATCCGTTGTAATAGATCATAACTAGAGAACAATTGTTAAAATGTTGTTTGAGATGGTGGCAAACAGTGGAGTTTTTGTGCCAGGTTAAATATAGATCATTGTTCTTTGGGTGTCCTGTGACTAAACATAGGTAGAGTATGCTTGTGGAGGTTAACGTATATGATTATATTCTTGCATGTTTGGAGGATTTTACAAATAAAAACGTGATAATTGGTGGTGTTACATTTGATGCGCTTATTTTTAATGGGCTGTATGAAATGGAGAATTAGTTTCTTTTGTTACTAAACTCTTTAATTATTTGAACCAGTTGATTCTATATATCTTGTCTCGGATATGCCGGCTTACAGGAAATTTCACTTAATACAGGTTACAAACAGCAGGTCAGTCAGATTGGAACCTGGATAATTAAGGGACTGTCTGGATGTGCACAAGGAAGATTTGCTTGTGTGTCAACCATGTCGTAGTGTGTAGTCAGTAGTAGCTAGTGAGAATCAGATCATGTTCCATTGGCCAGCTGGATGCCGTTCAGGATGTGTGAGTTCCTTTCTTTTTGCTTTAGAATGGTCTCTCATAAGACATGGGTTACTCTATCGGTTTTTATGGATCATGAAACATGTGGAGATTGGTGGGACAATTATATATTCTAAATGCATGTAATCGTGTCTGTGTTAGAATATGCTCGAATTAAAAGCTTCATCGAATAAGGCAGCATTGCAAGTTCAGGGGATGCCATTAGGGCCATGCCGTTTGCATCACATGTCTGGTTTGTCATCTTTGGATTATTGTTTACTGTTGAGCAGTACAAAGCGATGTCTTTCAGAAAAATGTTCTTGCTTATTGGATTAAAATGGAGCCATTAGCACAGATTTTATTGTTTGCAAATCAATAAAAGAAGTGTGGGAGGCCAAGGAATAAATGTTCAGTGCTGCTGCTGTGCTGATTTCAGGGGGCGCAAGGAGAAGGGATTAGGAAGAAGAAGGAGAAGGAAGAGGGGGAAATTCGTGGAATTGATCAATTTCCTTGCAAATTGGAGTTCCTTGCCTCAAGATTTAATCCTACGTAGTCCCTAGCTGTTCATAGATGAGCTTATTTGATCAGATTCGTCGGCACAAGTCGTATGATTGTTGGATTAATCCTATATCTGGTATATATTAACGGGTTCGGATTTTGATAATCGGCCAATAACAAAAGTCGTAGATAATGTTTTATGTTTCCAACAATGTTGGTCTCACTCAGATTCCGATAAGTGTGGTTAAGGAGAAAACGTAATTTTAGTACTTCTGTCTCAGGATTTCTTAGTCTGTTCAGTTCTCTATATTTAATTACTTTTGGGCTAGTTGGGGGATTATTTAGCAAATTTCTCTGTTACAAAAGTTGTAGGAAATTGTCTGTATATGTCCATAATGTATTCATTTGGTTCAGAAAATTAAAAGTTATGGTCAGAATAGTAAAAAGTTCAGAAACTTCGGATGAATTTGGGATAACGAGTGAATTAGTGTATTTTCGCTTGGATAAGGGAATCGTTTTAATATTTTGAAAATAGGTTTGTATGTGCAGCTCGGTGTTAAGGACGTACCGTCAACATCTCGCTAAGGTTAAGGCCAGTGCATATCGATCGAGCTTGTGTGATGATATTTGCCTTGTTGAATGTGTTCACTAATCTTCTTGCATTGTTCATTCAATTTGAGTTGTCTTTCATTTGGAAGTCTCATGATTACGTTCCATCACATTTCAAGTTTTTTATTTACATATCATTTTTGTTCCGGTTGATCGGATGTGCAAATTGATTCTTATATTCATTTTCCTATGAGTAAGCGCCACTTGCTCGGCTTTACCAGTAAATGCAATGACTTCAATTGTTGTCTGTTTCAGATGGAAACTACTATTTCAATGGATGTGATCATTTCAAGAGAAGTTCAGTTTTCCTTTGTTTTTGTATTTCATCATATTGTATCCATTCTTCCAGCTCCAATTGTACTTGCTGAGTGTTTTGAGTCATTCTTGTGTTTCATTTGATTTTTAGGTACCCGTTGACTCAGAGCATGCATTGGAGGGGGAGTAGTACTTCACTTTTGAGCACACATACAACTTCACCTCTGCTTGGGTATAATTAATCTTTTAGACTTGTCATTGTCGTGTGGTCGTTGAGGAAGGTCATGAGGATGATATGTCATTTTAACGGTCTATTTGTCGTGTGTGATGGTCGATTGTTGCTTTATTATGCTTGTTTTATCTCTTATTGTGACCTGTTGCCCGCGGATGGTACAATTTATAGGGGAGACTCTACCAGATTTTCAAATAATTTTTATACTTAGTGAGGTTATGGTGAGATTTAGGTAGCCTCCAGGTTGGTGAATGTGTGGGGTGTTACACCTGGCCTGGAAAACGGTCATGCTTTCCCCATAAAAAAAAGGTTCAGCACTCTAATTTAGTCTTATAATTTGTAGCCTCAGCTTTATTATTGATACAGATATTAGAGATCGTTGTTGACCATGCTATCTTCACCTGAAAAACTCGTAAACAATGGTGACCACCAGATTTTTATGGCACGCTGATTATGCTCGAAGGGATGTTTAAAACTGAACCGCTTAGGCAAGGAATTGAGCAGATCAAACATTCAATGTAGTACCATAGTGGCGTAGTCTTTCTTTTTTTTACCCTCCGTGATGAGATCATGGTTTCTTTACCACAATAGTCTTGTTTTGATTTTTTTTTTCTTTTTTGCGAAGGCTATAGCGCTATAGTATGTAAAGATTGAAGTATAATTCTTTCATGTTGACATAGAGATTTGCACAGAATGCGAAATTAACAAAACAGTTAGTTCTTCGAACCAAGGGCTAAGCTGCAGCGGCTCTGCCTCAATTCAGCACTGCACAGTTGCGGCGGATGTTCCCCTGGGCCCCCGTTTTGACCCCGACCCGGCCCAGCTTAGCCATGGCCGTCACGAAGGCCCGATTGAAGGCGACACTGCTCCGGGCCCACGCATCTACGGTGGGCCTGGACCTTGGGTCAGAGTAGAGGACCTGGTCAGAGGCGAGCAGGCCCTTCCCGCTCTGCAGGTTCTTGAAGTACTGGTTGTCAAAAGTCACTGGCGTCACCGGGTCCATGGATACGGCAATCCGTGGGTCCACGTTAGCTGGACACTGCGATCGTAGCTGCGCCGCGTAGCCCGGGTTCATGGTCGGGTCCGGCGATGGCCCGGTGATCCGGCCGGCGAAGGTGCGGCAGTGCGCCAACCCCACCGTGTGCCCAGCTACACGATATTGTAACATAATAAATTGTCAGTTATATGCTAATAATATACACACCGTCGTATGAAAAAGACGCGAAACCAAAAGCTGCTAGCGACAGGAGATGATGGGCTTCGCTTGGAAGTAAGTGATAGGATGTTTCGTACACTAGTAGTAGCTCTAGACTCCAAAACAGGAATGAGATCGAGCTGCATACGTTTTCCTCAAAATTTTAGCGCAACTGAAGGTGGTGGCCACGGTTGCTTTTACAGTTGGTTTTGCCCAATTGCCAAGTAGAAGCAAACCCTTGTAGTGGAACCTTGTCATGTTGTTATCCTTATGCACAAGCTAAGTGCTGCATTTCTCGGAGTCCACTGTGGCACTGAGTGGCGCGCACTTGCTAGTTAACTTGCCTTCCACGATCAGGAACAACAGATCGAGCTAGGAAGAAGCACATGGGGTTGACGGCGACAGGTCAAGGAATGCGTGCCACGATAGACTTACCGGAAAGGGCGATCATGTCAGCCTGGGAGAGGCCGTTGACGGCGAAGATCGCCGTGAGCTGGTCGAGGTTGAGGAACGGCGCCGGCAGCTTGCCGTTGACGCTGCTCGCCGTCGAGCTCAGCCCGTCGAGCCTCCCCAGCTCCACCGCGTACGACGGACCGCCGGCCTGCGCAAGCAGAGTCGTAACATTCAGAAACTTGGGTTGCTTGCAGTGATGAAGCAGACAGATAGTGCGAGAGCTTCAATTGAAAATTACGCACCAGAGCGATCACGTCTCTGGTGGCCATGGTGAGGATGTCGGCGCAGGACACCTTGTTCCGGCACTGCGGCACGGCGTCCACCGCCGCCTTCGCCTTGATGACGGCGTCGAAGCCGTCGCCGGCCAGGGACAGGTTGTTGGGGTGGTCCTTCTCCGCCGTGTTGTTCGCCGTCGACGCCACGATCACGGACGCGTCGCAACCCTGCACGCATGATGATCGCCGTCGTTGGTACGACCACACAACAGAGTGATATGTTCAGAACAGTTGTATGGCCAGGCACTCATCAGATGCGTACGTACCTCGACGAAGCAGTCGTGGAAGAAGAGCCGCACGGTGGCGCCGACGGTCGTCAACGTCTGCTGCACCTTCTTAGCGACGGCGCCGCGGACGATGGCCTCCACGTTGGGGCACACGCCGGCGTAGTAGTTTCGCCGGAGCTGCGCCTCGCATACGGTGGCGCTGCCCGCCGCAGTGACCACCAGCACCAGGAGCGCCGCCGCGAGCCTCACGCTGCCGATGCCCATTGTCCTTCAGTGCGTGCCCGTCTTTTGCGTTGCCAACGTATAACGTCTGACGAGAGTGGGTTTATATACGGTACTCCCTTTTCGTTCTATAGAAACTTTTAATTATGTTGCCAAAATTACACTTTGAGTTCCAAAGAGTATCATGATTTGTTGCAGGCTTAGCAAAAAAATAAATTATGATGTAGCATGGCTGGGATACGGGCAGGGATTCGACTGGTGTGACGCAAGTGGTCAAATGATGACCATGATACCACCGTCTAGAGTGGCGTAGTGGTAAAGGGATAAGATAAGGTTCTGAATGGTGACACATGTATATACGCGGTGGTGTGTCCGCTACATCCTCAAGATTGTTTGAAGACACATCAATACTTCACGTAAATCATCTCCAAAAAAAAAAATCACGTAAATTATTCCAGTTTATTTTTAACAGAAAACATTTCATTTTTTTTGTCTGTATTATAAAACCGCATAAAATTCAAGATTGTTTGATTGTTGGTGTTTTGTGATGATGTGAGCAGCAGAGGTGCAAATTCTACAAGTGGATAGAGAGTTGCATTGTATACTGAATAGTTTTTTTTAAGGGAATTGTATACTGAATATTTTTTTTTTGAGCAACTGCAAATTGTATACTTTAGTGTGACCGGCATGGTTTTGCAGCGACCTCCTATACATAGGGCGTCCTACAGGATTCAACTTGTAGGTCAGCCCAATAGCCCACCAAATTCGGCCATTTAAGGCAACTTAGCCTATCAAGTAACTGTCAACATTTTCAAACACCAGTTTCAACATTTTCGTAAGCCTATATCAACATTTTCAAACAACTGAGTCAATATTTTCGCTAAAAATGTTGACATAACACATCTAAAATGTTGACGCAGTGCAAAAAAAAAAATATTGACAAAAATTTAAAAATTAAAAAATTCAAAAAATATTCAAATTGGATCTCATTTGGTAGAATTAATTGTAACAAACACGTAGGTTCAAACGGATTCGAAAACGGACTTATGGTTTAAGAGAAAAATGCGTTTAAAGTTTACAAATCGTTTCTTTTTCTGCCACTTCCCACCCGCTCCAATCAGGATGCGCCACGTGTCGTCCATCTGTGCTCTCCCTCTCAACCAGCAGCGTACGTGAGCCGTTCGATGTCCGTTTGCACGAATCTCAAAGCGTTCTATCAAAAATATTTTGTACGGTGGGCTACGTATAGGATTGGCGGGTTTTGCAGGCCCGTAGCTCATGCGTATGGGCTTTCAGTCGTCTGATCGAGCAATCGACGGCCAGTGTCGGACCCACGTATTGGGTCACATGGGCCTCGACATGCCCTAAAATTCCGGCCCAAGCACAATTTTAACACTATAGCATAGCTACAGTAACCGATTTTTTTTTCTTATGGCCTTTTTCTCTTGTCGGCCCACTCTAATGGGCCGAGCTGGGTCCGCCAGTGTCGACAGCATGGATCAACTGTAGGACTAACCCCTCAAAAAAAACTGTAGGACTATTTTATTTTTTTTAAAAAATATGCATTAATATTCTCGCCTTCGTATCAATCGAACATGTAGCTATTCATTATTACAAGTTTATAACCAAGGTCCATGATGAAGAAAAGATAAAACACAAAAGTTCATGATAACCATGACTTGCATCATCATTATTCAACTAGTGAATTAACAACTAATGAATAGGACTATGAACAACCAGGATTTATTTTCTAGTTCTACGAAAACCTTTCCTTCTTACTTCTTATACAAGCTACGCGCGCGCATACACGCGCGCGCATACCATGCATGCTGAGATGCTGACGCCTACTTTGCACATCTACTTGACAAATGACAATGCCGTACCACACGCACTAGTGCTAATTGACGCGAGCGGGAACACTTAGTTTGAGTTTCCATTTTGAGTTATCTTTCCTTTCCTCTTTACAAACAAGTTTGTCAGAAGAGAGTAACGAATTAATATAGCGTGAGCAGAATGGCCGCAACACATTAGCTCAGTTCTATTCTATTCTTTGAGGGGCATCAGCTCAATTAATTGAACACTGCACAGTTGCGTCGGATGTTCCCTTGGGCCCCCGTCTTGACCCCTATCCGGCCCATCTTGGTGATGGCCTCCACAAAGGCCTTGTTGAATGCTGTGCTGCTCTGAGCCCATGCATCAACCGTGGGCCTGGACCTCGGGTCGGAGTGGAGGACTTGGTCGGACGCAAGGAGGCCCATCCCGTTCTGCAAGTTCTTATAGTACTGGTTGTCGAAGGCGCGTGGCGTCACCACATCCATGGTCACGGCGATCCTTGGGTCAACATTGGGCGGGCACCAAGACCGCAACTGAGCAGCAAAGCTTGAGTTCAGCGTCGGGTCCGGTGTCGGCCCACGGATCCGGCCCGTGAAGGTGTTGCAGTGCGCAAAGCCCACTGTGTGACCCGCTGCACCAAAAAAAAAAACGTCCGGGTTAATCACTTGATTACCAGTTTAGCATTAAATAGATTCAGTTTTGAAAGGACAAAAATACTATTCCAATTGGTCCGAAGCTAAAGTAGTGACGAGAAATGTCGTTATCGAACAAATCCGTCATTTGGCCGGCAGAGACAGGTTTGTCTTTTCATATTTTGGATCAACTAGTGGTAGGTTTTTGTTACACATGATCAGACGATTTGTACAGTTATACAGCAGGTTCCAAACAGGCGCAGGGTATCAACAGTGGAATTCCAAACGAAGAAGTAATGTTTGCAGCACTAGTTGCGGTTGCCTTGGGTTGCAAGACTGGTGGTAAAAAAACCGGAAAGATTGATCAAGCTCTATAAGAGTCAGCACGTGGAACAACCGGAGAGAAAGATTTAGAAAGATTTACCAGAGAGCGCGATCATGTCGGTCTGCGACAGACCGTTGGTGGCGAAGAGTGCGGTGAGCTGGTCAAGGTTGAACGACGGTGGCGCCAGCTTGCCGTTGACGCTGCTGGCCGTCGAGGTCAGGCCGTCCAGCCTCCCCAGCTCCACCGCGTACGACGGCCCGCCGGCCTGCGGGTGCAAGCCAAGATCAGTTCATTAAGACAGGGTGCTCTGCAACTGCAACTGCCTAAGCTACCTACCAGAGCGATGACGTCCCTGGTGGCCATGGCGAGGATGTCGGCGCATGACACCCTGTTCCGGCACTGCGGCACGGCGTCGACGGCGGCCTTGGCCCGGATGACGGTGTCGAAGCCGTCGCCGGCGAGGGACAGGTTGACGGGGTTGTCCTTCTCGGCGGTGTTGTTGGCCGTGGACGCCACGATGACGGAGGCGTCGCAGCCCTCGACGAAGCAGTCGTGGAAGAAGAGGTGCACGGTGGCGCCCACCGTGATGAACGTCTGCTGGAACTTCCTCGTGACGGCGTCGCGGACGATGGACTCCACGTTCGGGCACACGCCGGCGTAGTAGTTGCGACGGAGCTGCGCCGCGCACGCCGTCGCCGTGGCCAGCACCAGGAGTGCCGCCGCCGCGAGCCGCACGATGCTGCAGGCGGCCATTTCTGATTTGCTGTTCTTCACCTAGCTAGTGTCCGATAAGATTGTGCAGAGAACATTATATATACAGCTGTGATCGTGGTTGCATTGCAGATGGTGTTACGCGAGTGGTGAAGTGATGGCGACGATAATACCACCGGCGCGGCCGGCTAGAGTGGCGTAGTGGTATATATGCACGGAGGACAAGATATGGCCATGATCCACAATTAGTGACGGCACACGTACGCCGTGGTATATCTGCTGTGCTTCCTTTTGCGATCGAGGTGGCTGCTGAGTGCATGGTCATCGAGGAAGAAGATAGAGACCGTGCGTGCCTAGCAACTACAGCTGAAAATGATACACCGGGAGAAGCAACTGATGAAGCTTCTCCCTGCTGGACCAAACTTTTTTACACTTTTTGGGCCCAATTTCAACACTAACTGGACGTCGACTCTGGACGAGGTGCGAGCCGTGCGACGGGCACTAGCTGAACTTTTTGTATGTGTGTTTGAGGACCAGCACTAAGTGAACTTGTTTGCACTCCAAACCTCCACTTTGGTAAGTGCCTTTGGTGCCAACCTAGTAAAAAGGGTCACGCCATATTACAAGTGCCTTCTCCATAACTCTGATTCGAGAGATGTGTATTTGGGTGATGGATTACGTTCAGATGAATACACGATGCCCATTATTAGTTCAGTTAAGTGGTTTTGCCACTCTTCCAAGCCCTAGCCCCAAGTAAATAATCATCCCATTTGTTCCTAGTTGCATAGATTTACAAGCTTAGTTAGGAAAACATCTTTCCTGAATCTTCTCTTTTTTTTAGTTCCCACCTAACTTGCTATAACTTAACATCTTTTGGGTGAAGGGAGATTGTATTGAAGTTTCAAGTCAAAGAGACCCAAGTTTCAAACGTTGATGTAATTGTTTGAGACAGTAAATTGAGTCATGATTTTGCACCGATCGTAATTGTTTGGGGAGTACATTCAATAATGATTTTTTTAGGACGATCGGACAAATAATTTGATCGGGGGAGCCAAATGGATTTTTTTTTCCAATCCAAAACCAGCAGGATAGGAGTACGTACAAGGGGAAGGGAATGGGGATGCTCGGATTGTTTTTTACACTTTACAGACGGGTTCTAGTGGTCCGTACATTGCCTTCGACAAATCCAATAGGTTGAAACCAATCGGCACTCGACACTAGAGTGTTTTTTCCCCACAAAAAAGAATAAGAATCAGGACGAGACGCCAAGGCTAATAATACTCTGTTTTGTTCATATCCATGGATGTTCATGTCCAGTCACCTAAAAGAGAACAAGAGGACGGCAGGTCCGGTGCATGCATGTACATCCATAATAATACACCCAAACAAGGCGAATGAATGTCGTTAAATCCTACGCAGTGCAGGTTGTTCTCTGTCCAGCTGCTGCATGCTGATCACAAAGCAAGCAAGGCTGGTGACTTTCTTGGTCTCATGCATGATCCAGATAGTATCGCCGATAGCACGTAGCACTCGTCAGCCAGTTTAGCCACGATGTCTCGGCGGAAGCGAAGGGTCGATGAGATAGGTGAGCAGGCGCTCTCGGCCGCAGTCGGTGACGTTGTCGACGCGCGCGCGAGCGTCGAGGAGCGGCTGTGGCGCCTGGAAACTCTGGTCATTCCGCAGCTGGTGGCTTCGCCGGTGGCTCTGGAGGCTCCGGGAGACCGCTCTCGAAGGTGACGACGTGCTAAGGTCGTTCAGGCAGCGGCGTGCAGCTGAGGCAGCCGCCAACGCCGCCGCCGGTGGAGTGCCCGGTAACAATCTTTGGAACGCTGTGAAGGGCGCTTTTCAGTCAGCGAAGAGCTTGCTTTTCCCCAGGAGCGACGAGGACGATGTGGATCGATTTGAGCCGCACGGTGGAGAGGCTGGAGATGGTCTGTACTGGAGTCAGTGACTTCAGGAAGCTGCTCTAATTAGAAATTAAAAGTCACAGCAGCCAGAGCCGGAGTTAGTTGTCCATCGCATGATAAGAAGAGGTGCATCCGCCGCCAAAGGGCAAGTCCCTGAGGTTAGAAAAGAAGATGGGAACAGAAGCAGGAATGGCAAGCCGCCGCCTGCAGATTGGTTCAGCACAATACTCGACGGAGCAGATTTCGATCATGAAGTTTTTTACATTTCACGTGGGGAGTACATTGCCAGCATGAAAAGGATCGGCCTGCTGATGGTGAGGGATAACATCCGGCAAGTCATTTTCAAGCTCATAGCTCTGGCGGCAATGCCCGTCTCACACCTCCCAATGCAGGAACCGAGCACGGATAGGCAGCGTGCCCTGTTGACTGATGCATGTGGAGCTGTTCAGACCAGTCGCAGGAAAGCCGACTACGGCCAGCGGTGGCTGGCTGAATGGCACCAAGAGCGGCGGGCTGTGGCAGACAAAGCCAACCGTGCCGGGTGTGCTACCGCCTTGCTTTTCGGAGCTGAATCTGTAAAGATTATTGAACCATAAGTGAATTGTCCACTCTTTCCATCATATTAAGTTGATGGGTGCAACTGCTCAGTGCATAATAGCTTTACAAAGATGAGGCTAATGTATTTAGTTGAGGAGAGCGGTGCAAACTGTTTATGCATGCTTGATCCACCTGTCTCACCGCTAGTGACAAATAAGTGATTGTACAAAAATCCAATGGAAGGTAAGAAATTATTCATTTGCGTTTGCTCAGCTTTAAGTCCAACAATGTTTTTCCGCAACTCTTGTTTTTTAGTCATACTGGAAATTGCTTTAAGGGCAGCTGTTTTTATCCATTCATAGATTGGGAAGCGAAGGTTCTCTTTTTTTTTTTTCCTGTCTTAGAATGTTTTGTCTAGTTGTCGGTCTTTGTGACTGCTTTTTAATGACTACATGCATGTAACCCATGTTGCAGAGGTCAGAATAAATTTTTCCTATTAAAAAAATGGACTCTTCAGGAGCATGGAGCATGTTCTCACCTACATGAAACTGATGGGATGGCCTGAATGTGCAACAAGTATCAAAACTTAGTTGTTGCATTCCGGTTTCATCATTAGTTGTCTATACCATTTCACTGCTCTTCTCCTCCAACTCCAATCCAACAGGTAGCCTACTCCTTGATACCATAAAACTTTGGCTTGATGCAGTGGCACGTTAGGGCCAGAAGGGGCCCCGTCCCCCTTGGGCAAGTAAATTTTCACATGATTGAGAGCATTATCTCAAAAAACAAAACATGACCGAGAGCCAAATCTGTTGATTAGCTAGTCAAGTTGGTCGGTAAAAGCTGGACGGTGATGTGTTTTGTTGAGAAGTTAGCTCTCAGATCCGTTTTAGAAGTCTGTACATGGCTTTGCTACTGTAGTGGCCCCTCCTACCATCGATAGCTGGATACGCCAGTGGCCTCATGGATGATGGAGCATTAAAATCTAGAATTAAACAATCAAATATTTGTATGAAAGATGTATTTAAAAAGAGGAACATGCACTTTTCAAAGTTTGAAAAGTTATTTAAAATCAATGTTGAACTATATTTGTTGTAATACACACTACATTTGTATTATTTGCAATGTCAACATATATATAAAACACATTAATCGCAAAGTTTCTCATTTCATGAAACCAGTAGGCTGCAGTGGGAATAATAAGAGCGTGAAATAACAGTAGCCCATCGGTACATGTTGATGCTACCTGTCCGACTCTCTTTTGGCTGCCTTAATAAAAGCAATGCTGAAGCATAAACTACATCATTTTTATTTCCCACCCTCTAACCGAGTACTTGCGTTTTTTAGCAAATTGGGTCTTAGATTCTTCATCATGCTTGGCGGTTAACAGACTAGAGATTAGATTCCTTGAGAAATTGGCCTATTCGTTAATGTGACAAACTCTATTCTCTTCCTCTAATCAATAAAAATTGATTTCATATCTTCCAAAATATTATTTTTTTCATTTTACATTGACATCAAATGTTTATATTTGTTTTGTATTTCAGCAAGCAAGGTCAGAGACTTATTTTTATATTTCTCCATGTCTTGATATTGTGTTCTTCTTTTTAAGCACCATTCTATCAGTGGGCACCATATATAGCTTTCCAATCAATAGTAGATTTCTCTACAATTTCATTGTGGGTAATGGGATATATCTAGGAGAAAAAGAGATATCTGTCATACACGGACAATGTAACTTGGATGGATATGATGGACCAATCTGATGCAACACACACTTTATGTGTGTATCCGTAGTATGATATAAGTTGCCAAGCTACTGTCACAACATTGGAAGATTCACAGCTACCATCTGTTATAGTCGTTTCCTTTGAGAAATATCTTATTCTTGTAATCATCAATTATCTTACACTTGAGTGTTAAAAGAAGCCTACATGTTCGGCTAAGAACTCTGACAATTGTAAGGTACTACTACTCTATTTCCGGACAGTTCATATATATCTGGTACTATTACAAACAGTCCCAGCAAACAAAACAAAATTAGCTTGTTTCCACGTTATACATGAAAAAAAACTTAAACCTTTCTTTGTGTGAAAATTGTTGAAATAAAAAGATAGAGAGACTGTTTTGGCGTCATTTGTCCAGGGCATTCGAGATGGCACCAAACTTCATTGCCTTGTTCATTCTGTGTGTCGCCGCCACTGCTCAGCAATCATGTAGCATTTGGATGGCCACTAAAATCTAATCATTTCCTAGCTTCCTGTCATAATTTTGTGCTCTGACAAAACTGCCGATAAAGAAAAGATTTTACCCGCCGCAGTGTCGCAGATCCTTCTCGGAACCAGCAAACCCCACGGCTTCACAATTTTCGCACTGGACTTTTACAACAAAAGGTTTTTTGGTTTGCAAAAATAAATTACTTCCACTTAGCTATTGTTTGCGCTTGAATGAATTTTTAAGTGGTAAAAAGTAATATGAAAATTCAGACAAACTACCATAATTCCTTATCTGCTAAACGAAGTGATTTTTAAATTTGTTACATGGACATATTTGCATATAAGAACTTATGAGTCACTTCACACAGCACTATTAAAATTTGAACGACAATCTGTAGATCAATAAAATAATTACCAGATGTAAACCCTCATTCGCATGTCTACTTTGCTGGCAGCCAAACTAGTGAGGCCAAGGCGGACGTGCCTAAAGTAGCTTCCATCGGTTCCTGCTTATTTGTGTCGGTACGTTGAAGCGAAAGTTCTTGCCGCGCATCATCGAGCATATCGAACAGGATGTGTGTATGATCCTTCACACTTCCAAGCTCGATCGTCAGTCCTGTCGATACAAGAGAGCTACATCTCACAAGTCACAACAAGAATGTCCCGAAAACGCAAGATTGAGGAGCTGGGCGAGCACATTGTGTCCACGGCGGTGGGGGAGCACATCGTGTGGGCTGCGGTCGGCGACATGGTCACCCGCACCATATCCGCTGCCGTCGGAAAGCTGGAGGAGCGGGAGGACCTGGAGTGGCAGGTGGAGCGCCTGGACACGCTGGTGGCGAGGGTCCACAGCGCGGTGGCGGCCGCGGAGTGGGTGCACATCCGCAACTGGTGGCTGCGCCGGTGGCTCTGGAAGCTTCGCGAAGCGGCCTGCGAGGGCGCGGACGCCGTGCGCTCGTTCAGGCGGCGAGCCGCGGAGGAGGCCGGCGGCCGCCACACCGCGGGGCCGGCCGGCCCCTGGTGGGCGCGACTTCTTAGGACGGCCAAGAGCCTCTTCTTCTCCCGGGACGGCGGCTCGGTCGTGCTTGTTAGGTGCGCGGTGGCGCGGCTGGTGGAGGTCGCTTCCGGCCTCGGCGATTTCCTCAAACTGCTTGACATGGAGATCAGGAGGGCGCCACAGCAGCCGCCGCCACCGCCACCGGCAGCGGATTCCACCGAATTGGAGTACATTTCTGATTGGGAGATGCTGGACGCCACCGATACGGACACTGGTCTGTGGAACACCTCCTCACATGTTATGGTGGAGATGTTCTTCATGATCACTACTCTTTGATGGGACTCGAGAGCCCCACTGCAAGCAGGAACGAAGAGCCAGACAAGGTCACGGAGGGGCGCATCACGGGTGTGATCAGGTTCGCGGTCGGTGCCAGTGTGATCTGGTTTGCGTTCCAGGTCGGGAGTAAAATGTTCAGACGACGGGGAGCTCGCTGACGGCATTGTCCGTGTGACACCTCCCAAGGCTGGAACCGGGCACGGATAGGCGGCATGCCCTGGTGACTGATGCACGTGGTGCTGGTTCAGACCAGGGAAGCCGACCACGGCCAGCGGTGGCTGGCTGAGTGGCACCGGGAGCTACAGGGCTGTGGCGGACAGAGCCGACCGTGCAGAGTGTGCTACCCAACTTACTTTTCGGAGCTGAATCTCGTGAAAATTGTTGTTTGATTGCCCACCATTCCTGATCAGTTTAAATTGGTATGTACAAAACAGGTCGGAGCCTAATAGCTTTTACAAAGATAAGGACAATGAGTGTAGCTGAAGAAGGCTGTGCAGATTGTGGCGACAGTGGCAGTGCATCACGTTGGTCAGGTTTACCGTTGTTCCACAACGCCCTGGCCTAGTCGTGAGAGTCAAGGCACTGGCATACAAGCTGTTTATGCAAAAATGCAATGGTAGGTAAGAAATTATTCATTAGTGCTTGCTCTGCTTGTAAGTCCAACAATGCTTTCCGGTAACTCTTGTTTTTTTTATTCATACCGCAATTGTTTTGAGGCTTTCTGTTTTTATTCATTCGTTGTTGATCCGGAAGCGAAGGTTCGTTTTCTTTTCTTTCTTTTTTTAATCTTAGGCTCTTCTGTCTAATTGTTACTTGTCAGTCTTTGTGACCGCTTTGTAATGACTACATGTAACTCACGTTACAGAGGTCAAAATAATTTTTTCCTATTCTAAAACAAAACTCTTTTTCAGAACAACAGACCATGTTCTCACTAGTATGAAACTTGTGGGATGGCCTGGATTTACAGCTAGTATCAAAACTTAGCTGTTTATACCATTTCATTGCTCTTCTCCACCGATGGGTAGCCTACTCCTTGATACCATATATAATACTTTGGCCTCATGGACCATGGAAATCAAGAAATGCACGATCAATTAAATTTAAAATTTTAAAAAATAGTTAAATGTAATGTTCCCTATATTTGTTGTAATACACCCATTAATTTTAGAGTGTGGTTTTTGTGAGCACAGGGGTGTGCGTCCACCCCTAGTTTAACTATTAATATGGCCAAATATATAAATCAACTATGTGATTATACTATCAAGCATGTCAAATCAGTTGTATATATGTCAAATTAATGCGTCAATTCATGATTTAATGTGCGAAAATGCTAAAATTTATACACCATGTGTTAGATCATAGATGATTTACCAATTAATAGTGCATGGTGTATAAATTTGGCATTTTCGTACATTAAATCATGAATTGGCGCACTAATTTGACATATATATAACTGATTTGACATGTTTGATAGTACAATCACATAGTTGATTTTTTATACTGGATCATAATTAATAGTCAAACTAGCGTGGGCGCACACTCCTGTGCTCACAGAAGTATTTATCTTAATTTTATTATTTGCATTGTCAACTCATGTATAAACAATAATGAGAGACCGTGGAATAACTGAAGCCCATCGGTCCATGTTGATGCTACCTGTCTGCCTTCATGTTGGCTGCATCAAT
This sequence comes from Eragrostis nindensis, assembly GCA_012490785.1. Taxonomy (NCBI): domain Eukaryota; kingdom Viridiplantae; phylum Streptophyta; class Magnoliopsida; order Poales; family Poaceae; genus Eragrostis; species Eragrostis nindensis. The sequence continues at coordinate 139,273 of JAAXCT010000048.1, read as the reverse complement.
AATGCAATGGTGAAGGCTAAATAAGTACATCATTTTTCTTTTTTTTTTGCGAGGGAAGTACATCATATTTCTTTCTCGCCCGAATCTCAGAGTTGTGGTAAGAAGAAATATATGTAATTGGAAAATGGACCTTGCCAACCTAGCACTCTTAGTTTTCCATCAACACGAACTGAAGAGAGAAATAGAAGGTTTAATCCTGACTGGTTTGATGAATTTGGGGATTGGCTAGAGTATAGCGAGTCCACTGATAGATCTTATTGTTTGAGTTATTTCTTGATGAGACCAAACTAACAAAGAGGCTGGATACAAGTCATTTGTCATAGATGGTTGGAGTTGTCGGAATAACAAAGACAGATTGAGAGAGCATGTAGGTGATGTTGGCAGCCTCACAATGTAGCATTGAAAATGTAAAGAATGACATAGTGGTTCGTGGCTTCAAAGCTATATATGAAAGAAGGAAGGTATTAGAAGGTAATTTATTCCAAATGTACATATATTTAATAGTCCCAACTGACCAATTATGTTCGTTCAAAAATGCTAATTACTTTTCCGTAAATTTCTAAGAGGATATCAAGATGTATTGCGGTATTTTGTTAGTAGTAAATGTATTTTGATCATGGTTTTTTAACATGTACAATATTTTGCTATTATATATACTATAGGAAACTTGACTTTAGTAAGCTTTTTGTCGCTATTTTGTTGTCATGTTGAATTTATTCTCTTGTGCACGTTTGAAGTGGCACTCACGTAGCTGCAGCTCTAGCTCCGCCACTGATTGTGCTTGTGGATAATGTGTCCACGGCTCTGAGGTCAGTTTGGTTGCTGCCCTCGTCGCGAGTTGCCTGGCCAGGAGCACGCCTGAGAGCTGCCTGAGACTTGTTTGGTTGCTACCCTGAAAGCGTGCCTGACTCAGGCAACCGGGCTCAGGCTCAGGCGTCCGAAATCGAGCGCCTGAGCAAGCCCGTCGCAGCGACCTTCCGTGCCTGAGCAGACAACCACGCTCAGCCATTGCTCTTCCCCGCCGGTGCTGCTGTGCTTGACTTCTGGACCGCCGCCGCCGCCACCACCAGCAACTTCGTCGCACCCTCCTCCGCGTGCAGCTCCTAATGGAGGTCGCAGTCTCGCAGATGAGAGCGCCGCTTTGCTAGCTGCCGTATACGATGAAACCTGCTACATGGTGCGGCGTTGCTCGCGAGCGACGAACCCGCTCTTGACTGCTCCACAGGTGTCGCACTCATCATGCAGCATCTTCTTTCAACCTCTTCACAATCTGATATGATCCTCCTTGCCCACGAACTCAATTTTTTGTTTTACATTTTTTCCCCATTTTCAAGCCCCAGCTGCGAATCCTTGGAATTCTCATCACAAATCCATGTGTGAAACTAAAATTGATTACAGAATCATCTTATAGAACTCATAAATATTCCATTTTGGTAGTTAGCCCTTCTATTCGATGCTGAATTCGTAGCTAGCAATGGCCTGTGAGCTCCAGAGCTCGGTTGTTCTTCCGAGGAAGACGAACAGAGCTGAAGCGTATTCTTTAGCTTTACGTGAACTACTTGACAAAGTGTATTCTAGTGCTCCCGTTTTCTGCTCAGGCATAGGCCATCAACCAAACACCACAAAGGACCTCGTGCCTGACCAGGCAAATTAAACTCACATCTCAGGGAGGTCTCAGGCAGGCAAAATACTCAGGCATATCTACCAGGGCAGCAACCAAACTAGCCCATGGTGCCAAACTATTGTCACTAACAAAGTCTCACAACATTGGAAGATGTAAAGCCCCATTCACATGTCGACTTTTCAGACAGCCAAACAAAAGGAGCCAAGCAGACGTGCCTAAAATTGTTTCCATCGATGCCTGCTTAATTATGTAGAAGGGAAAGTGGTTGTTGCGCATCATCGAGCATATCGAACGGGGACATATGGTGTCTCCCTTCAGAACTAGAACTGGGTATATGTATCATCCTTGAGTTTGCTCATGTAGGACTCAAGCTCTGTATCGCCAGCCCTTATACAAGACCTAGCTACTTGTCACAAGAATGTCGACCCGAAAACGCAAGATTGAGGAGCTGGGAGAGCACGTCGTGTCGACGGCGGTGCGGGAGCGCAACGTTTCGGCGGCAGTGGGGAGCACATCGTGTCGGCCGCGGTCGGGGACGTGGTCACCCGCACCATATCCGCGGCCGTGGGAAAGCTGGAGGAGCGGGAGGACCTGGAGAGGCAGGTGGAGCGCTGGACACGCTGGTGACTATGGTCCGCAGCGCGGTGGAGGCGGCGGAGGGCGTTCACATCCGCAGCATGTCGCTGCGCCGGTGGCTGTGGAAGCTCCGCGAGGCCGCGTGCGAGGGCGCGGACGCCGTGCGCTCCTTCAGGCAGCGAGCCGCGGAGGAGAACGACGCCGGGTCGTCAGGGACCAGCTGGTGGGCTCGGCTTGTTCGGACGGCGAAGAGCCTGTTCGTCGGCCGGGGCGGCGGCGCGGCTGCGGTTAGGACCGCGGTGCCGCGGCTGGAGAAGGTGGTCTCCGGCCTAGGGGACTTCCTCAAGCTTCTCGAGATGGAGAGCAGGAGGGTGCGGCCGCATCATCCGCCGCCAGCGGCGGTTCCCACCAGCAGACTGGATTACAATTTGTGGGACACCGTTCTGTGGGATCTTCCTCGGGACATTTCTCAATGGGAGGAGCGGGCCGCCGCCGATACGGATACGGGGCGTGTCCCATACCTGACCAGTTCCGATGGAGATGTTCTTCATGATGACAACAAGGTCATGGAGGGGTGCATCACGGGTGTGATCAGGTTCATGATCTGGTTTTTTTTTTTGACGGTCAACGGGGGGGAGAGTGTCCCCACCTGAGATATATTGATATAAGGGATGAGCACTAGGCTCGTCCAATCAAGTTTGGTTACATCAGCAGAGGTTTAGACATCCATGGAAGAAAATAAATTACACCATGCGTGGGCGACATGCAAATCATCGCGTGGGAGCCTAAATTTCCATAATTGTGCATCGGCAAAGCAAGCCTGGCGCAGTCTCTCTTGAGATGGTGGATGGGAGCGGAAGACAACATTATGTCTATGTTTCCACAAGTTCCAGCTGCAGAGTTGGATGAAGACATCGTAGTGCTTGGAAGGTATATTGTCGGGCCTAGGGATCTTCCACAGCTCTTGTATCAACGGCATGTCTGAAGTGTCAATCCCTAGTGCTGTCCAAAAACTGTTGGCAAAGGGGCATTCCATAATTAGATGCGCAGGAGTTTCAGGGCCTTGGGTGCAGATGTCGCATGTGTCATTGTCCAATATATTTTTGTGCTTGAGATTGGATTTGCAGTGAATGCGCTCTCTGACCAACAGCCAGCTGAAAAACTGAACTTTGGGCGGAGCTTTGTTGCACCAGACAAACTTGTGGTAGGCTTCTTCGGGGCCCTGGCAAACGAGGAGCCTGTAGAGGTTGGATGTGATGAGTTTGTGTGCTTCAGTTTCGAACGGGCTGCTACGAATGTCAGGCAGGTCCGAGAGGGAAACAGAGGCAAGGGCGTCAGTTAGGCTGCTCAGCTCTGCAGTGGCTTGTGCCGTCAAGCGTGTTTGGAGGCAGTCATGGATGCCGGCTTGCATGACCTGACGAACCGAGATAGCTTGAGGGAGGGCATGGCTGAACAGTGCTGGGAAGCAGTCTGCTAATGCTCCACATGGTAGCCATGTATCCTTCCAGAAATCTGTCGCCCGACCATCTCTAACTTCAACACTAGTCAGACACTGATATGCAGGAAGTAGAGCACGCAAAGCATCCCAGTGTGCTCCTTCAAGTGGCCCAGTTAATGTTGCGAGGCATAGTTCTGTGCGTGCCCACTTTGCCCATGCTGAGTCACCTGGATGGTGAAGCCGATGGAGGAGTTTTAGCAGGAGACATTGGTTCTGCACCATCAAGTTCCGCACGCCCAGCCCCCCGTGCGATTTTGGTAGCATGACGCTGTCCCATGCCACTAGACATTGCGCACCAGAGACATGATCGTCTCCTGACCAGAGGAAGGCTCTTCTTTTCTTGTCGTAAGCATCCACTGTGCCTTGTAAAAGCAGCATGGCAGACATGATGTATGTCGGCAAACTGTCTATGGTGGCATTGATAAGTACACAGCGGCCTAGTTTGTTCAGGAAACGACATTGCCAACCTGAGAGATGAATATCTGCACGTGAGAGTAACGGTGTGAAGGCCTCAAGTCTCAGCTTCTCATTGGAAAGTGGCAGGCCAAGATAGGTTTGGGGGAACCCCTCTCTCTTACAGCCTATGATCTGCAGGAAGGTAGGGATCAACTCTTCATCAACATTCATAGGGACCATGGTACTCTTCGAGTAGTTTATATGAAGACCGGTAGCTTGAGAGAAGGAGTCCAGCAGTGTTTTCAGATTCTGAACATCGACGATATCAGCACGAAGCAAGATCAGAGTGTCATCGGCATATTGAAGAATGGGGCAGACAGCATCATCCACAATAGGGTGTCTCACATTAGCCGCCTTCTTGATAAGAGCCTGCAACACATCAGCAACTAAGAGGAAGAGATACGGCGATAAAGGGTCCCCTTGCCGGAGGCCTTTCCTGCAAGTTATCCAGGGACCGGGGCAACCATTGACTAGAATAGCTGATCGGGAGGATGTTAGAATGGAACTAATCCATGCGCACCAAGTGTCAGAGAAACCACGGCAGATCATAATGTTATGCAGGCTGTCCCATGCAACTGAATCAAATGCTTTGGCGAAATCCAATTTCAGAACAAGAGTAGGCACACGGCGCTTGTAGCAGCATTGAACTAACTCAGTGGCGAGGATGAAGTTCTCAGAAATAGACCTCCCACGGATGAACCCGGTTTGGTCAATATCAATCAGCTTTGGGATCTCTTGCTGCAAACGGGTTGTTAGCATCTTGGCCAGAATTTTCAGTGGACAATTTTGCAACGAGATTGGTCGGTATGCATCTGGGGTCACTACACCATGCTTCTTGGGGATTAGCACAATGAAGGCTCTGTTCAGCCTCTCAAGGTCCACAGTTCCAGCTCTGAAATCTTCCAGAAACTTAAGCAGAGACTGTTCAACCTGCGGCCACGCTGCTGTGTAGAAACTGGGGCCTAGACCATCGGGGCCAGGGGCACTTGATTTGTTCATGTGGTGGATTGCCTGCTTGGCTTCTAGCTTAGTGAAAGGGGCACACAGAGCAGCTGAGTCTGCCTTTGTCGCACCTTCATAGATTGAATCCAGATTAAAACTCCAGCTGGTGGGGATGATCGTGCCGAGCACTTGAGTGTAGTAGGCAGTGAACGCTCCAACTTTAGCGTCATGCGAGGTGACCAGAGAGCCATCAACCTCAACTGCTTTGATCTGATTGCATCGAAGCTTGTTGGAGGCATGTGCATGATGGAATCCTGTGTTTGCATCACTTTCTTTAATCACACGAATTTTCCCCCGCTGCTTCCAGTACGCAGCACGCTCTCGGGCTAGGTGGGCTAGCCGAGAGCGAGCCAGCTCTCTCAGTTCTTGTTCACCTGCAGACAGGGCACGACCTTCCTCAAGCAGATCAAAACAGGAGATGATAAAACGACAGTTATGGTGAATGGCGGGGGGTGAGCGGTAGTGCCGTGCCCATACCTTTGCTGCATGTCTCGACGCCTTGAGGTAGCTTGCAAGAGCGCCAGCGGCATCAGCCGTGGCCGGAGCTGCAGACCAGACCGGGAGAACCGCAGGAAGGAACTTTGGGTTTTTGAGCCAGCTATTTTCTAGACGGAAGAGGTTAGGCTTGGGAAGGGTAGTGGAGATTGTTGCTAGGAGCGGCGTGTGATCAGAAGTGTTTCTAACCAGAGAGGTGAGGGTGGTGTTGGGAAAGGCGGCGTTGTGGTCACAATTGATGAAAACACGGTCGAGCTTGGCTAGAGTGGGGTTGGAGCGGCAGTTCGTCCAGGTGAAGAGGCGATCCAGTAAAGGGAGCTCGAAAAGGCTAAGGGAGTGAATGGCGTTGTTGAAAGCGTCGGCGAGGTGGTGGTCGAAGTTGGTGTTGTTCTTGTCCGAGGCAAAGCGCAGGAGGTTGAAGTCTCCGGCGATCAGCCAAGGACCGGTCACAAGAGAGGGCAGTGAAGAGAGTTCGGAGAGGAAGAGTGCGGTGTCGCGGTGGTCGGAGGGTGCGTAGATATTGGAGATGGTGAGAGAGATGTCAGAGGTGGTGGAGACGAGGTGGGTAGTGAGCGAGTGGCGTTTTGCTGCGGAGGAGATGAGGGAGAAGTGTCGTGGATCCCAGGCAGTGAGCAGGCCACCACGGGTACCGATGGCGTCTACCGTTTTGTAGCAGGACAAGTTAGCGGGGGCAAAGGAGCGCAGCTTAGCGGCGGAGGTGTCGCTAAGTTTCGTTTCTTGTAAGCAAATGATCACAGGCGAGGGGGTGAGGAGCGTGTCGAGAACAAGTGGACATTTGTCAACATCACCAAGACCACGAACATTCCACGACACGATGTTAATTTTCTTACGATCATACGCCATACAGACACATAAGGAGCACCAGGTAGGCAGCTGGCGAGGCTGCAGTAGGATCGCAAGGAGGCTGTCTCACAGGAGCAGCAACTACAACACAGGAAAGCAAACTAAACATGTGGTAGGAAGTAAGCGGGTGCCGAGCTAGATAGGCATGATCGCATACAAAATGTGGCAACCCGTTACTAGAACTAGCGCAGTGTGCACTAAACATCGGAACCGACAGTCACCAGGGCAGCTCCTCCAGCTGCAGTCTTCTTGAGCCCAGCAGCAGCAGTCAGCTGGCGCAGATCGCGCGCCGTCAGTGGCTTGACAAGCTTCTTCAGGATGTTGGTCTTCTTTACTTGGGTCTTCAGGGATTTGGAGCAGGACTTGAGCTCATCACGCAGGCTGCGGAGGCGTGAGGCCTTGGCACCAGCAGGCTCGAACATGCCATTGCTCTTGGCGGCGAGGCGCGCACTGGCACGGCTAGCCTCCTTCATGATCTGGTTTGCACTCCAGATCGGGACTGAACTGTTCAGACGACGCCGACCTAGCTAGGACCCGTGATCCACCACATGACGGCCTCCACTGTACATGTCAGACAAGCTTACGTACGAAAGCTGTGACAGACTGATTGCTTTTGTGTCCTCGATTCCATCGCGCTGATTGCATGGAAACTATCGCGTCGACAGATCCAGCAGCATAAATATCAGCGGCAACACTGTCATGTCTTTCTAAGAAAATAAAAAAAAGAGTCATCACGACATGGCGCCAGGCTAATTTTTGTCTTCCTATCCATGGCTGCTTTCTGATGTATTGTGACCTAAAGCCAAAGAGTCCAACATAAGCCTGGGTCGACGATCAGTAGCAATATCGGCACGGCCAAAGTGGAAGATGGCAGAGCTCGGGGAGCAATTGCGACGTCGCCCGGATCATGGCTGCTGTGGTCGGCAGGCACCATGCACGCGCATGTGAGGAACCATTCGGTCCTTCAGGATGGTCGACTGCCTGCTGGAACGCCTGGACATTCCACACCATGGCCGTTGAGAAGGCCGAGCGCGTGCACATCCGCGGCTGAAGCACAACACTGCACTCGATGGCGACAAAGATGATCTACAGTCTCTGAGGAAAAGGTGTGCTGCGGAGGAGGCCACTGCTGCGGCCGACAGGTTGGCCGGGAAGACACGGTGGTCGGTGGAACGCCATGAAGCATGTCCTATATATACTACGTGTGTGGAGTACATTATTGTCAGCAAGGGAAGGATCGGCCTGCTCATGGAGAAGCAGAGCATCTGGTGAGCAATCAAGAGGATCAGATTCAGACCCATGGTGGTGCCACCACCATCCTGTAATCAGGGCCGGTTCTGAAATTTTGGTGGCCCGGGGCGAAGCTTCAAGCCCGGGCCCTGTGAACTAAAGTTGTATATTTAATATAGAAAAATATTTTACTAAAATTGTATCAACCATGAGAAAAAAGTGTCTCTGCAAATTTTTAGTGCAACAATCTTCTAATTGAGTATTACACAATGAATTCAAGATTGTTTAGCTTAGCGAGAACCCAAATATATCTTTAAATGCATGGAGTTTCTAAAAACTACTTTTCAATGAAGTGTTTTCCATATCAACCAGATCGAACCAAAAAGTAATTAACTTCAAAATCCTTCTCAGCTTGTAGAATTTCTTCTTTGTACTCGGTTTCATCAAAGTGTTTGATCATTCAATTAGGAACCTAGCTCATCCCAAATAGCAATTGAGCATAGAGGAGGGATTAGCCAATTAGGGAATCTGCATGCCTGCTGGCTCAACTCGCCTGTACAGCTAGACGATGAACTTCAACAGCGCCGCAAGGGATCGAGAGCGACGAACTAAAACGTCAATGATCGGCAGTTGCGGTGCGGCGCGACCAACGACATGCGCTACTGAAGGAGAACTAGAAACAAATTGGCGATCTGAGGTGCCCAGGTTCGATGGTTTATATTCGTATACGGCACCACTAATTGCAGTATTAGGCTCGTTTTACCTTGTATTGGGCCTCAATTAACTAGATGGCGCGAAGGAAGCCTGCTGTTAGTATTTTTCTTTTCTGAACCTGGGCGCATTGGCCTGATCTGATCACACCTCTATGCATGCATGCTATAGGGAGGGGCCCCTCAGCATCGGGGGCCCTGGGCGGCCGCCCTGCTCGCCCCCCGCCAGGGCCGGCCCTGCCAATTCTGCACCACCGGCCGGGTCCAGACACGATTAAGCTGCCGAGCATGGTGGCACGTATCCAGGCACTTTCTGCTTCAGCGGCAGGTGAGAGGTATGTTGCCAATGCTGGCTGGCCAAGTGGCACCCTTTTCAATCAAAAACAAATATGTTCACGTAAATTTCCCAATTTTCATGTTTGCCGGTTACCTCTGCTACTTTTTGTCCTAGCTTGATACTGATCCAGGGCTATAGTGCAATAAAAGAGCATTCACGGATATTTTTATTAGTGCAGTGTTGGTTCTTTATGGGGCAGCGAGATTTTTGTGATATGTTGACAACACCTTGGATGCATATGGTGGATAAGAACAATGCAAAACACACTTAATGTTTGCAGTCATGCCACCAGTTGGCAATATAAGCCACCATACTTTATATTCTCAATACTATGAAATCTCGCAACTTAGAAAGATTCACAACAAACGTCTATTATATTCTGTTCCATTGATATTACACATGATATTCATTAGCAAAATATTACTTCAGGCTTTATAATTTCTTACTATTGTAATTCTCAGTGTTTAAATAAAGCACACCATTTATATTGTGTCCTGTTAGGGGTACATGTCAATGTTGTATGTAGTGAACACTGTCTATAAATCAAAAAATGTTATATTTATTTCCATTCCTATCTGTCACATTCATTTGCAAACAAGCAGTTGTCCTTTCCCCTTATGCCTTCTAGACTATGAATATCATGTGTGGGACACATTCACATACCATGAATAGGTGCTAGCAACGCAACATCCATTGGTAGCATGCACTTGGTGTGGTCCATCTGTTGCTGCTCCTAATGCAGCTCCAGCATAGTTGTCCTGTCCATCTGGCACCTGAACTAACTCTGCAATTGTGACACATGAACCAAAAAAAAAACTAGTCCATGACAGTTTAGTTACAACTAAATCTATAGATGCTTGGTTACTGACATCTCCAACAAAATAACTTTGACCATCGGCATACCTATTTCTGGAATCAAACCCCTGGTGTGAACCAAATCATCATGAGTTCTTTCTAATCTACTATTCATAAAAACATGGAGCTTCAAATCCCCTGATCGCTGTAGCACAACAAAAAATCTGTTCATCTGTGCCAATTATTCAACTTGAAAAACTTTTTCCATGCTTCACCAGTTACGAAGATGTTGTTTTCTACTTTCTCTAGGCTCACTAGAGTTTTCTTCCCGTGTTCTGTGATTAAATTAACAGTCGATGGCGCCTTAATGTTCCAAAGGTCAATTAAATGTCCGTGGACATACTACAAATAAACAAATGATTATACTAATTTAACTCTACTCCGTCGCAATGATACTATAATCACACCACGTAAACTTACAAGTTTGTCTTCCATGGAAGGTTCCAGATCACATCCGTGACAAGTTTTGCAATCCAGTGGCCACTATACAAATTTGGGTCTTTTCAGTTCAATAAAATTTTCTCGCTAACTTAAATGCTTTTCAAATAACTCGCGAACTCCTAAATCATGAAGTGCTAAATCGTAAATTTACCTTGGAGAATTGCTGCCCCATTGCAAGATTTTGCTGCGGTTGCTTTCGGTGTCGTCGGCGGCAGGGAAGCACTGGTGGGGCGTGTTGATCCTGCAACAATTGCAGAGCATTTACCACGCTGTCACACCCAATTTCAAGGATAAAACTGAATACATATTTACATATGTGCCACAATCGAGTTATACACATACAGAGACAATAGTGAAATAAACAGTACAGCTAGTGTCATTATTCACTACGGGGAATCCAAGGTTTGCTGAGTGCCCAAAGCACTCGGCAAAATGTCAAAAACACTCGGCAAAAACTTTGAAGTGTAACACTCGGCAAAGCCCACTCAGCGAAAGCATAGACGGAGTGTTTTTTATCGAACACTTGGCAAACACTTTACTGAGAGCCAAAACCATCATCGGCAAACAGATTCGAAAAATTTATAAAAAAAAAATCGTCGCCAACCGAGGCTCCTACCACGCCGCCGTCGTCGCCACCAGGCCGCCCGCTGCCAACACCAGCTTGGCCTCCACCAGCGAAGGAGGGAAGGGAGCTCGGCGCCGGCGTGCCCGTCGAGGAAGGGAGGGAGTCCACCGGCGAAGGGGAGGCGACCAGGTGTCCACTTGCAACTGCTGGTAGACCGCCGCCTCAGCTTCCGATCTAGCCGCCTGCGCAGGCGCTCTGGGTCTTGGAGTTGGAGCGATCAGAGCAGGATCTGTAAAGGCTAGCTTCCCCATGTCCCTCGCAAGAGTAGATGCGGCTGCTGCGGCAGGGCCCACTGAGGCCGCGACCTGCGCCACGGGACGGCCGTGCACCTCTCCGCCTCCTGGCCCTCCATGGCCCTGGATCTGCCGTGCCTCCTCGCAGCGTGGAGAAAGGAGGCCGCCGGCGCCCTGGATCTGGCCGGCGGCGTGGAGAGGAAAGGCCCGCGCGCGGAGGAGAGGCCTGGCGCTGAGGAGAGGGCCGGCGCGCGGAGGAGAGGGCTCGGGGCCGGCGCGGGGCACAGCAGGGGGCAAGGGGACGGCGGTGCGTGTGTGTTGTGTGTGTGGATGTGTGTGTGCGTGCGTGTGTCTTTGGTGTGTGTGGACGTGGGTGCGTGTGTGGTGTGTGTGGATGAGGGAGTTTGCCGAGTCCCTCTCCTCTAGCACTCGGCGAAGGCTGGTTTGCCGCGTGAGGTGTACTCAGTAAACTTTTGATTTGCCGAGTGTAATTATTTTGCTGAGTGTTTTTTGCGTAGCACTCGGTAAAGAGCTTGTTTGTCAAGTGCCTGAGGGACTACACTCGGGAAACAACTTACTCGGCAAAGAGCCGGTTTCCGGTAGTGATTACAACATCTCATCATGGCATTATTACATATCTAAATAAAATGTCTCGATTCCGTCGCACTGATTGCATGGAAAATATCGCGTCGACAGATCCAGCAGCATAAATATCAGCGGCCAAACTGTCATGTCTTTCCAAGAAAAAAAAAGAGTCATCACGACATGGCGCCAGGCTAATTTTTGTCTTCATATGTATCCATGGCTGCTTTACGATGTATTGTGACCTACAGCCAATGAGCCGAACATAAGCCCGGGTCGACGATATTGCACGTAGCAGTAGCAATATCGACGCGGCCAAAGCGGAAGGTGGCATAGCTCGGGGAGCAATTGCGACTTACAGATGGCATTAGCCTACTAAGAGCATGTCCAAGAGTTCCCAAAAATTTAGCTCCCAATAAACTAGTTTTGGGAGCTTGTCAAAAACTATTGGGAGCAAAAAAAGATCTCCCCTCCAACAGTTCCCGACATTTGGTTCCAAAAAAGATGAAATAACTGCCACATCAGCTATTAGTGGGTGCCGGAGTTGCAGAATCCAAAATCCTACGGCGGGTGGCATCCTGGCAGCCGCAGCTGGGCGGCATCGTCGGAGACACCATCCGCGGGGGTGCTTCTTGCCGCAAATCAAAGAAGAGACCAATTCTTGCTTTGCATCCAACAAGACAACCATGAGCTGGCTCAGCTCAAACGAACAACTGGTTCTGCTAGCATGGAGGAGCGAGGAGCTTTGCTCATGGCGAGCGACAGATTGAGGCTGTTGTGGCCGCACCGCGCGTCCCAACGGAGGGGGGTGCAAGCGACGGCCAAGCTGCAGACGCCGGTAGGTGAGAGAATCGAGTTTCGGACGCGGCGACGACAACACAACACACGTAAAAGAAGTCGCGTGCGACGGATTTTATCCGGGAAAGGCGCCAAATAGTGGATTGGGAGCGCAGAGGGAGGGCGGAAATCTGGTCACCAGAGGCCAGCGTTTCGGGAGTGCGGAAAGATTGGGAGTAGATTTTAGGTACTGTTGGAGGCCTGATTTTGTTGATCACGTCCAAAATCAAGTTTTTGGGACTGGGTTTAGAGAGCTCTTGGAGATGCTCTAAGGTCACAGCTCGGGGTGCAGCGGTGCGCCCGCACTGGGCCCCCGAAATTTGGGGGCCCCAACCTGCGGCACCTCCTCTCTCTGAGCTCTGGCACAAGCTACAGTTGTCATTATAACGCTATTGTTTTTCAATCTTTCTCCGATGTATTTTGAAGAAGAGAAGGAACCCAGAGGTACGACCACTACGGGAAACTCGACGTTTGCCGAGTGTCGAGCTCTTTACCGAGTGTATTTACTCGGGCACTCGGCAAACAAGATCTTTGCTGAGTGCCAAAGGAAACACTTGGCAAAGAGGTCTTTGCCGAGTGTCAATAAAATACACTCGGCAAAAAAGTCTTTCCCGAATGTTTTTTTCGGCACTCGGCAAAGATTTAAAACTTTGCCGAGTGTCCCTCTCTTGACACTTGGCAAAGAGGCCTCTTTGCCGAGTGTCAACGTGTACACTCGGCAAAGATCAACGTGACACTCGGCAAAGATGCCCCTTTGCCGAGTGTTTTACCCACTACACTCGGCAAACAAAATTTCAATTGATTTTTTGAAGTACTAAATTAATTTAAATCAAAAAGTTTTGAACTACAAAGTTGTATAACTTCTCAACATCTGCACTTCTTATTTTGGTAATTTTTCATCGACAAAGCGCTAGTAAATTTGTCAACCTTAGTAGGCTAATTGCTCCGCCAGTTATGATAGAACAACATTGATTTGGTGGTACTTACAAAAGCTAGATAAATATGACTAAAATGTATTTTAGGTCAGCTCTAGCGCAGGCTTATTTTATGAAGTAAACTGATATCCTAGTCGAACTGATATTGCTCGCATATGCCTATTTCTGCAAAGCACTACAAATTGCATATATTCACTGGTTCGCAATGGTGTATTGTGACCTAATAATTACTGGTGTTTACAAACTCATATACTATGTTTATGCCATTATTAGCAGGGGCCTCCAAATTTTATCTCGCACCGGACCTCCAAAATGTCAGGACCGGCTCTGCCCGGATCATGGCCGCTGTGGTCAGCAAGTGAAGGATCGTCCTGCTGATGGAGCGACAAAGCATCCGGTGAGCAATCAACAGGATCAGATCGCTGGTGGTGCCACCACCTTCCTGTAACTCTTTGTAAGAGAGATAGATTGTTGTATAATGGTGGATTGTATTGCAATGAGCCTCTCGGTCGGTATATATGAGAGTACAAGACTTGGAGGGCAAGGCACCTCCAGATACATATGGTAGTCTAAGATATACAATATCTATCCTACCAAATATACTCTAACACTCTTCTCCGCTGAGTCCAGATACGATATAAGCTGCCGAGCATGGGGGCATGGATCCAGGACGAGGAGAGGTATGTTGCCAATGCTGGCTGGCAAAGTGGCACCCTTTTCAATCAAAAACAAATGTGTTCTCAGAAATTTCCCATTTTTCATTTTTGATGATGACCTCTGATCCAGGGCTAGTGCAATAAAATAGGACAAGCCCAACAAGTTGCTGATATTTCAGGCAGACTAGTGAGACAAGAGCCTCTGATATGTAAATTTCTGTTTAATCAATATGCCTAGTACACTATTCATAGCAAAGGAGGGGTCCCTCAATTCTGGGTGCGTGGGATGGATGCCCTTTATTGCTTCTGATGAGGGCGTAGAACCGAAACCTGTATTATCACACTCATTTCCTTGCCATCTGTATTTTCTTGGTACAATATATATGATGTAGATATAAAAGGAAAAACCTTGAACATTGCAATGAATTCGCTTATATTTATTAAATATCAGTGTTTTTATAGTTTATACAAATTTGCTTATGCCTACAGCCGTCATGCTAATGATTTATCATCACATTTAAGAACACTAGTTTTCTGAAGTGTTCTTTAAATAAGAGCTCCATATATACCCATTATTGCTACTGTAGGGTGAATAATTTGGTGCTAAAGGAGCATGTCAGCCACTATTTGTGCTCCGTGTCTCTCTTGTTGGTGTCACAGTGAACATAGTAGTGAATTGGAACTTTTCAAGTGCTACCAGCGTCATCTCGATTCTTTTTACTCCACCCACTTCCAGTTCCTCTATTTCCTCTCTCCCATTTTGTCTCTCTCCAACTCATAAGATTTTATCAATAATAGCAAGCGACGATACATAATTTCTTCATCATGCTTGGCTACGGAAGGACTTCAGATTAGATCAGTAAAGTAGCTTTTTGTTATGTTAATGTGACAAATTTATATTCTTTATCTACTTAGTATAAAATAGTTTAATAAGTTTCAAAGCATAACTTGTTTCATCATACATTAATTCCAATTTTTCCAAACTATTGCGTGTTTCACCAATTTCACAAGCATATGAACATCTAATGAGATTTTTTTCCATGCCCCTATGTCGTGCTTTGCTTTGAGTGCTAGTCTATAAATGGTCATAATATATAATACCCTTTGTAACAGATAACATAAGTGAAGAGATAGAAGTTGAATATATTTTTGGTGGTCTAAAGAACGGGAGTGTCTCTATATTAATTTTAGTGCCAGTGTTGGTTCTTTATGGAGCAGATAGATGTTTGTGATATGTTGACAACACCTTGGATGCATATGGTGGATAAGAACAATGCGACACACACTTAATGTATGCAGTCATACCACCAGTTGGCGATATAAGCCATCATACTATATATTCGCAGTAATATAAAATCTCACAACATTCGAAAGATTCACAACAAGCGTCTATTACAGTCCTTTTCATTGAGAAATATCTTCTTGCAATATTCTATTTGTCTCAAATATTAAAATAAGTATGGACATCCATTCTCGAGGCCACGAATCCACAGGGATTCGTGAAATAAAGACCGCAAAACATGGGGTTTATGAAATTTACTTTAAAATTTATGACTGAATTCACATCGCTGAATTTGGTTAGTATTTTTTTAGGAAGAAATCTATTTAACTACCCTTAAGTATCTCTATTGTTCACTTAACCCCCTAAACTAAATTTTGGTCATATTTAATCCCCCGAATATCTAGATTGGGTCAATTTACCTTCTAGTGAAATTTTCTTTTTGTTTCTTCCTTTATAGTTTATGTGTGATGTTCAAATTTTGTAGGATGGTAGATGACATCATATTCTAAGCTATAAAAATCAATCAGAATTTTCCAAAAATACTTTCTTGAATTATTTTATCCCACAAGTCAAACTTTGTTCCATACTTTCCAACATAGATATTAAAATTTGCAAAAGAAATTCTTTAAACATTTGTCTAACATACGGTGTGATTTAACCTATAATCTCACAAAAAAAATTACCCTCAAACACTATGTGTACCTAGAGAAACAAAAAAAAACACCATAAAAGACTGAATTGAACCAATCTAATAAATAGTTTGGGGGAGTAAATTAGACCAAGATTTAGTTTATGAGGTAACATCAGCCAGAACGGCAAGCTTGAGATCACAAAAATAATTATGAGGCATAAAACCTCATTCACATGTCGACTTTGCTGATAACCAAACTGGAGGAGCCAAGGCGGGCGTGCCAAACATTACTTCCACTGTCGATCTGTTTGAAGGGAAAGTGCGCGCCCTGGTTTCGGTGCAGAAATTTTGTTCCATACTTTCCAGCATATATACGAAAATTTGCAAGAGCAATTCTTTAAACATTTGTCTAACATAAGGTGTGATTTAACCTATAATCTCACCAAAAAAATTACCCTCAAACACTATGTGTACCTAGAGAAACAAAAAAAAACACCATAGGAGACTGAATTGAACCAATCTAATAAATAGTTTAGGGGAGTAAATTAGACAAAAATTTAGTTTATGAGGTAACATCAGCCAGAACGGCAAGCTTGAGATCACAAAAATAATTATGAGGCATAAAACCTCATTCACATGTCGACTTTGCTGATAACCAAACTGGAGGAACCAAGGCGGGCGTGCCAAACATTACTTCCACTGTCGATCTGTTTGAAGGGAAAGTGCGTGCCCTGGTTTCGGTGCAGAAATTTCATTGGAACTTCACAGGTGACCACATGTCCAACGAACGTCGCCCTTTCATATCCCATATGCAGAACGACTTGACACACACACACACACACACACACACACACACACACACACACACACACACACACACATATGGGGACTTCGTCATCAAGCATCCGAGAGTTTGCGTATGTAGGTCTCATCATTTTTTACCTTGGCCTCACTGTCGACGGCCACGTCGCCTTCCGCTTAAAGCACAACGCCGTTAAGTCCTAGAAAATTCGCTCTCACCGGGAGTCGAACCCAGGACCCAAGGTGCTACTAAGGCTCTTGTAACCACTACGCTACAGGCTCTTTCGCATAAAATTTATGACTTTACATCACATAGCTTTATTTGACTGGTATTACAACAGTTTGAATATTTAGGCAATGCAAACACATGTCAAAATTTAAAATGCTACATGTGAAACAATGTATCGTGACACACAAAAAAAAGTTGTGCACAAATTTTTGGTGTGACAGCCAAACGGTGAGGTGTGGATTGAAGGACGTGTTGCCTGACATGGAAATGTACTGGAGCAGTTTAGCATCCGTGAGAACGACTTTGCTGAGAGTCAGACAAGAGGAGCCGAGGCGGACGTGCCTGAATTTGTTTGCAACGAAGCCTGCTTATTTCTGTCGATATGTTTGAAGCTAAAATACTTTAATTTCCCTGCTTTGAGCGCGTGACTCCCCTTGAATTTCACGGGAAACTACACGTCCAATGAAAGTGGCCGTCTCAGGTGCCGCTAGCGCTTGTCATTGGATAACATCTTGTTATATACACACACCCTGTTATGGTTCTGAATGGGGACTTCCCCATCAAGCATCTTATCTTTTTTGTTGCTCGTTCAAGCATCTTATCTTAGTAGAAGCAATTTCTTCTTCCTAGCCTACGGCTATGATCCTTGCAGAGCTGGCGAACTGCATACAGTAGGGGTGCCTGATGTAGAAACAAGACAGCTACTTGTCACAAGAATGTCCCGCAAACGCAAGATCGAGGCGGTGGTCGGGCACATCCTGCCGACCGCCGTGGTGGGTGAGCACATCGTGTCGGCGGCGGTCGGCGACGTGGTCAGCCGCACCATATCCGCAGCTGCGGGGAAGCTGGAGGAGCATTATGACGTGGAGAGCCAGGTGGAGCACCTGGACACGCTGGTGACGATCGTCCGCCGCGCGGTGGAGGCCGCGGAGGGCGTGCACATCCGCAACATGTCGCTGCGCCGGTGGCTGTGGAAGCTCCGCGAGGCCGCGTGCGAGGGCGCGGACACGGCGCGCTTCTTCAGGCAGCGAGCCGCCGCGGAGGAGGCTGCTGCCGCCGACCGTGACAAGGCGGTCGGGAACTCGGGGACCACTAGCTGGTGGGCTCGACTTGTTAGGACCGCGAAGAATCTGTTCGTCGGCCGGGGTGGCGGTGCAGGTGCAGTTAAGTCGGCGGTGGCGCGGCTGGAGAAGGTGGTCTCCGGCCTGGGGGACTTCCTCAAGCTGCTCGAGATGGAGATGAGGAGGGTGCCGCCGCATCATCCGCCACGAACGCCGGCGGCGGTTCGCAGCACCGGACTGGATTCCTGTTTGTACGATTGGGGGCCGGTGGCTCCGGACACCGTTCTGTGGGATCTTCCTCGGGACATTTCTGCAGATTGGGAGGAGCTCACCGCCGCCAATACGGATTCGGCCGGTCGGGTGCTGTACCTGACGGCCGGTTCAGATGGAGATGTTCTTCGTGATCACTACTGCGTACCAACGACGACGGTGATCAAGAGCCCAACTGCATGCAGGAGAAGAGAGCACAAGGTCATGGAGGAGGGCATCACGGGTGTCATCAGGTTCACGGTCGGTGCCAGGATGATCTGGTTTGCTCTCCAGAGGTACAGAGGACGAAGAGGTCGCTAGTATACCTGGAACTGGATTTTCAATGTCCAAAATCTAATTGGACTTTCCCTCACTGGACTGGACGTATTTGGACTTTGGATGAATGAAGACTCCAAACTCAGTGTGGACTATTGGATGTCACGTGGATTCAAGCCTGAATCGTGGAGGGAGATCAGAGCCTGCGTGCGGCCGGCAATAGCCAGCTCCGTGCAGGAAGAAAATGATCTCGACCCTCTCAAGGAGCAGGAACAAACGTTTCATCGAGTCATCCATGGCACATCTCATCCGCAACCTGCAAGCTGCGTCGCCTCGCCCCAGCTCCGGCTCCTACCCAGAACGGTAAGGAACTAGCTACTCGCTAGACTCCCGCGGGCGGCAGCTTCCAAGAGCACGGCGCGGCCGGACAACGACCTCCCCATCAGGCTCCCGTAGCGCAGCAGGGCCTGAGACCTCCCCCTCGTCTCACAATAGTGGTAAACTCTGGCTTCAGGTTGGATCAGAAAGCTAGAGTAAATCACAATTAAAGTTAGTAACGGTAAATACACAATTGTCCATAATCTATTTATTTTCTACTCTATCTCGACTTGATCTAGCCACTTTTGGAAGATGTTGGGGCCACACCTTGGCCGGCCTCTCTGCGGCACCCTAAGGTGGGGGCGACTTGGGCCTACGGGACGCCCCCGCCGCGTCGTGGTCGATGTCGTCCCAGCCCATGACATGATATATGATACACTATATGTGCTAGCTGTAGCTGGTATTATGCTTTTGTATTGCTCAAAATAATTTGTCCCCTGGCTGTAGGGCGGAGTGACGAGACGGTTTCATTAAGTATTTTGATGTTCGTCTATGTGCAGCCATTGTTGTACATATTTTTTGTTCTCGTAGCTCATGGTCCCCTAAAACACAACAAAAGGATGTCGGGTCCGGTGAATGTACATGCATAGTCAGTGGCGGAGCCAGGGAGCTTAATAGCAGGAATTAGCAGCTAGATAGGCTTTGGTAGCAGGTTAGCAAGTTAATGTAGTTGCCGTACGTAGTCCATTTCTGGAATGGTTGATTCATATAGTTTCTTGCTACGGTATGCCTGATCATATCTTATATTTACTAATTGGAGGCTCCTTTCGGTGCCTCCACGTTAATCGGTGGAAAATCTTAGAAATTCTCACAAAAAAGCAAAACATCTGACCATCGAACTAAATGTTTGATAAAAAATAGCCCTTGGATCTAACATGATTTAAATTACCCACCTATGCCATTATAAAAAAAATAGGCTAAAATACCCTCTATTATCTGTTACCAAACACAACCATTACGGAAGAAGTAAAGTATCATGAATAATCTACGGCAATATCTGAGTACCTAGGGTTCGCAGACTCGCACGTTCGAGAAAAAAAGATGTGGATCGGAGCTGTGGAGCAACAGGCGTGAGATCAATCATCTATGTTGTGCCGTCGCGAACAGCGAGTAACTAATCGCGAGGAATTATAGTTATCAAGGTTGGCAAGCACAACCGAGCGGAAGGTGATCACGCGTACGAGTAACTAATTAATTGCGAAGCCGAGGTGCCAGAGACGAGCGCCGCTTCCAGGTGCGTGATGCGTGCTAAGGTACGTATCCATTGATCCAATCCAATTTGCCGTATTCTATATGTATTGCATCACACACAAATATGTCCACTACTAGATGAGTATGCATGCATGCGTCCACGACAATTTGTAGAAGCAGCTGTGTATGCGGGCACTGTCTACATGTGCATGCATGCCCCGTTTTGCATTGCAATTTGGATCGGTGGTGGCGTAGGAAATCAGGATATGAATCATCAAGTAGAAAACAAATTATTAATTATCCTGGTGTACACTAGGGTTATAAGAAGAAACAATCCACTTGACTTAGTAAAACAAATGTCTCGACCCGCTATGAGATAAGGCGCCTCCTCCTTTTCTCTACACATCCAGCCTTGCTGCTTTTATGCCAAGTAGCAAGAACAGAGAACCGGGGACAGAAGAAAACTACGGGCACTCCTCAAACTTAAGAAAGGACATTGGTTTTGAAAACAAAATTTTCAGATGACTAAGATAATCATGTCACTTCTCTTCAAACATTAGTTGTTTGATTTTTAATGATAGCTATGATTATCATTTAGTATTTTGAGCCCATCCTCATTTTTCTATGATTGTTTGAATATCTGAAGTATGAAAATTATCACCCAACAAGAGCCCAGCCGGTGAGGCACCAAAGGAAACTTAACAAAGCAAAGAAAGAATGCAATATAGTGCATTCGATGTGTCCCTTCAGGAGCCCCAGCCAATAACCGCTGAATAAAAGGTAACAGGAGTTCTAACACTACATTTTGTCTTTTTTTTTGTACACATTGAAATATATATTTGATGGAACACTAAACCCACTAATCCGTATTATATATATTCTCTTCCTTGAGTAAAGTAGGTAGCTACGTTGTAGATCTTTTGAGCAATACATATATATCATATCTAAAATTGGTGAAGTAAGTTATATGTCAACTTTTTTGTCGCAAAAAAAAAAGTTATATGTCAACTTTTGGTAGTGTAACAACTTTATTGATCATGCATGTCATCATGAATATTTTCCCGTCATATATATGTATGTAATAATGCATAAGCTGCCGGCAGCGTTGTGCAGTAGTGTAATATATTCAAAAGGCCACCAATGTATCAAGCCGATTTTATTTAGAATTTTAGATACCAACAGACGCACATGTACACCTAGAAATATGTGTTCACCAAATAAATATATGTCGAACTTTTGATGGTGACTCGATTGTTCTAACTTTTGATGGTGGCGATTGGTAAGGTCAAATGAAAATGCATTATATGTTGGTTACTCGGTTATTGTTTTGTAATAGTTGCAACATATCTGAATCTACATATTAAACAGTTTGCCTATAATGTCTCACAAAGAAATTAAAATTCATTTGATGATGACATACCAGTTGGAATTCAGCATTATATGTGACAAGGCAATTTTTAAGACCTTTCCTAATATGAAAGCATCAGAAACAAATTATTGTTCGATGCTGAAGGGTCCTGCAAGGATGATGATGTTATTTTACACATCTTATGTGTGTATGAAAAGAGCAACACTTTAGGTATGACGGATTTATGTCAGAACAAAGGCATCTTAACAGGAACAACACAAGCACACAACAGGGCACAAAACATGTAGATCATCCCGGCCAGATGTGAGTACAACCATTGGGGTTGGAACTGTAACCCTTTTCTTTTTAAAATTATTTTAGAAACTTTGGGTTGAAACATGCAACTTTGAGGAATTATTTGTTAGATTTTCAATATAAGGTTTATACGAGTATTGTAACTATGCCGGCTATGTTCTATATCTATTAACATACGCTTCTCTCAAATTCATGGTTGAAAAACATAGAAAATTATATGATGAAGATACAAATTGGTAACTATAACATTTTTTATGTAGCTACTATCTCCTAAAGCTATACATGGGAAAGTAATAAACTTTTCCTTTTTGAGAATTTCAAATATTCAAGTATCTTCTCAAAAGTGCTAGCCGTGCGGACGCACGGGTTGACAGGCTAGTTTGTACCAATCGCGAGACTACGAGGTTCTGTGACATCGATTCCCAATTGATACCAAACCCAACACACAACGAACGGCAGATAAGCAGCATGCTGCCGCAGCATCAGCGACGAGCCAAGCAACATGTCAAAATTTCGAAGATATCTGAAAGAGTATAACTAGAATGAATTTAGTCAGTCCACTGAAACAATTTTTTGCGCATCATTTCACTTTACATAGGTAATGCATGATGATTATATGATGTCAATCTCCGTACGCTGGCAGTACATAGCTTCTTCTTTTTTTCTTTCTCTTTTTTTTTTTTTTTGGAATGCTGGTAGTACATAGCTGGTGGTACAGCTAAAGAAGCAGCCAGCCAATTTGTGGCGTCCAATCCTATGCGGTGACTGCGTGTACGACAATGCAAGCACGACCAATTAACTGTATTTGCAGCTTGCTTTTGGACAGCTGCGCGCAGGATGAGATATCGCAGCCAATAAGTTGTCGTCGTGATTGATATGGAAAATCACGCATCTCTACAACGAATGAATTGGGAGGAGGTCGTCCGCCCCCGCAAATTCCGTATTCCGCGCCCAGCGCGACCCGCATCCGGCTGCCTGCGTTCCGAAAACCGAATCTTCGCCTCCACCACACCATTCTTCCTCCTCCACGGCAACTCCCCTCCCTGTACTCCTCCGGTCCTCCATCATCCTACTCCAAAATCAGGCAACGCCTCCTCAGCCGTTCCTCTTCCCCCTCGGCGCCACCGCAAAATGAGTCCCCAATCACACTGCGCTGAGCCGACCGAGGAATGAAGCCGTCGCCTGCGCCGCCATCGCGCTGCATCGAGGATCTCAGCCCCCTCCAATCGAATTCCCCTCCCCGCCTCCCACGTTTTGCGCAGGCCGACCCGTGATCCCCTCCCCCGCCTTTCCCTAGGCGCCGCCGCCGCCGCCTTCGCCGCGAATGATGACAGCCTGCTCGGGGGTTGGGGAGCCGGCCGCATGCGAGGAAGAAGAAGGCTTCGGTGGCCGTAGGCGCCCTCCCTGGCTCCAACCCCGCCGTCGCCTTGGGTCGTCATTGCAGTGGTCGAGCACGCCGTGAAGATGCGGTCCCCGCCCTCCACACTGAACTGGTAAGCGATCGGTAATCCCGGAACCCATTCTGATTTTCCGATTCATGGTGGCGGTTTAATGCTTCAACAGCTGATTTAGTTGGTGTCTGGCTGTGCTTGGATTGAGTGGTCGCTCTAATTTAGATTGGAGGGAATATTTGTTCATTGTAAATGTGAGTTCCAGTTCTGAATCATCCTTTGAACAAGCAAGCTCTCCCGCATGATTGACTCATAATTCTCTGATGATGTATCTTGCAGTCCAGCGCGATCATTGGCGGATGTCTAGATCATTTGCTGATGATCCAAAATGGCAAACTTCAAGTCATTCGATTAATTTTGAGATTCAACCTCACTGGGTGGTCTTCATCGTGATTGATCTGCAGGCACCTCCTAGGCAATTTGGTGATGTTCTTCAATCTAAAGCACTCCCGTCTGCCCATCTGTGCAGCCTTTACGTATGCATGTGCCCCCTTCCCTCTATCGTGCCCTTTGATTTTCTGATGTGCACGTCTGCCTATGTTCTATAGGATTTTTTCAGTCTGATATACGACCTGCACACTGCATGCTTACAATCTAATAGGGAGAAAGTATTGGTATATTTGTTTCTTACGTGTGATGAAGCAAGCAATACTTCCTGAATTATTGCTATTAATTGAAAGTTTCTTTCCACCTAATCCTTATGAAGATGTATTCTGGACCTCTACATCTACAGTGCTTTTGTTTTGCAGGTTAATGTGCAATCAGTTTTCAGATTGGGATATTGGAGCTTCTTCCCTTGCCTGTTACATAATGCTGGCAACTGAAATTACATCAATGCTCTCAGGTTAACCCGTAATTGGTTATGAGAGTTTTTTTTCCTGTAACCTTGTGTCTTGATTAATCTGCATGTTTACTACATCTACATATACAATTTTATAATTCATTTTCATTGTGTTTATAAGGATGAAGCAGTGGTCGGCATGTTTTCACAATCTGATGAACTATAATTGCATTATGCAGGAACAAGGTCTATGGTGCTAATGGTACAACTTCATTCTTTTGAGAGGTTGTTTTTAATGATCTGAAAATCCATTTTACTTTAATTTTGCATCAGAATTTCACTTGTCATCTCATCATAAGTTCACTCTTCAGACCTTCTACTGATTTGGGCTTCTGCATAATATATTTGAGTCATTCCTTCTATTCTATGTCCAATAAGGACTACTTTTTTATTTATTTCAGTGACCTCTCAAGAGAGTTTTGTAGTGCTTCAACAGGCCATCTAAGAGCAGCACTAATGTAGTAATTGTTCTGGCTGTTATGCATCAGGTCACTTTCATTTTTGTTTGACACGATGGTTGCAAAATTAACATGCTCATTTTTTCCAAACATATTCATGTTGGCACAAGGGCCACGTATGAGTTCCAGGCTTGCAGAAAAACAATCTTAGAACCACATATAACTTTTTTTTTTCAGAGGATGGGCCGCATAGGGACCCACCTGCAGCCATAGGCCCGGGAGCCGACGCGAGGAGCCGTAAAGGCTCAGGCCTGTTCCCGGGAAGGTGCGCACCACGGGTCGAACCCGGGTGGGCAACGCTCACGGCAAGAACCACATATAACTGGTGCATATAAGAGGTGTGGATTTACAACAACATGAAAGAGTGGTATATATCTGAGAACAACACATCCGAATCTTGTTTCAATTCCCCGTAGCAACACACGGGCACTCACCTAGTAACAATTGGATTGCACCACGATGAAGCGCAAATTTGAAGAGCTCGGGTAGCACGTGGTCACAAGGGCCCTTCATGAGTTCGCCGACCGGATCGTTTCCACGGCGTTCGCCAGGTACGACGCGCACGCGAGCGTCGAAGACCAGCTGGAGCGCCTCGACATGCTGGTGATCATGGTGTACAGCACGGTGGATGCGGCCAACGGCGTGCACATCCGGAGTTGGTGGCTGCGCCGGTGGCTCTGGAAGCTCCGCGACGCCGCCCAAGACGGCAATGATGTGCTAAGGTCGTTCAGGCGGCGGCGTGCACCCGAGGAGGCCAACGCTGCCGAGCCAGTTGCCAGCGATACGTTTCCATGGTGGAACACCACGAAGCGAGCGTTCCGGTCGGCGAAGAGACTGTTGTTCCGCTTCTGCAGGGATGACGACGGCGTGGATCGATTGAGACGCACGGTGGCGAAGCTGGAGAGGATTTGCACAGGCATTGGCGACCTCCTCAAGCTGTTAGATTCAGTCATTCAGAAATCAGGTCATCCACGCCCCCGTTGGAGTGCTGGATGGTCGTATACGGGGCGCCGGCTTTCCCCAGTCACGCAGCTCTTCGGAGGGTCAACGGCGACAAGCTGGAACGCCTGGAATCGCTTCTCGTCGTGGTCCACACAGCCGTGGATGATGCCACGGGCTTGCACATCCGGAGCTGGTGGCTTCGCCGGTGGCTCTGGAGGCTCCGCGACGCCGCGCTCGATGCCGACGAGGTGCTCAGACTGTCTTAAGGCAAGAGAGTGCGGCCGAGGAACCCACCGCTGCCAGGTTGGCTGGCACTGCCAGTTCACTGTGCAACGCAGAGAAGCGCACCATTGCGTCGGCGAAGAGCTTGTTGTTACCCGAGGGTGACGACAGCATGGATCAACTGAGCCGCACGGTGGCGAAGTTGGAGATGGTGTGCACGGGAATCAGAGACTTCTACTTCCTGCTCGGCCTAAAAACCATGAGGTCAAGATTCATGCCCGACATCTGACCCGACGAGCATCAATATAAAGCTAAAGCTCACCCGGGTGGTTCTGGGCACCCTAGCGTCTTGCCTCTGCGTTGCTGGCCATTGCATAATGCCTGCTTTTTGCCGCTTCTGCGCCTGTCTGCCTGCATGTGGGCCCTGCCCCTTCTTTAGCTTTTTTTTTCCCTTAACCTTTTGTCCTGTTCTTACTGTTATATGTCTCTGAACACTCTTTTTTGTTTATTTTTAATTCTTTTAGTATCTTCAACCTTTCCTCTGCAATGCAATAGCTAGCAGTGGCAATAGATGTTGGCGGCAGATTGCTTGTAAAGTGTCAATTCCAGAGTATGCTGGGTACCTGATCCAACTCATGGGGACAACTAACCATCCAATGACCAGTTTCATGTTCAGGAAGTTGGAGGATGTTGAATTCTTCCCCCTCTGAATTCAGATCCTGCTCATAGAATGAGTATTGAACTCTTACCGTCTCCACCAAAAGGTAGCCCATCACGCCGCCAATGTTGCTGATCCTGCAGAATATGGCAAGAGTGGCACCGGTGGTGAACATGATGAGGATGCTAAAGCGGATGATTGAAGTTGGTACGTCATCAAGTTATGCTTTTTAATTTACTACTGTACAGTTTGTTTATAACTATAGTGATCATGCCTCTGTCGTCTTAGTTTCTGTTGAAGTGTGTTCTGAACAGTTTGAATCATTCTAGCGTTGAAGTGTCAGTTCAACTTTAATGTGTTTTTATCTATGTATGAAGAATTTGCATTCCTCTCATTTGTGTTTTATCCATAGTATTAGTCTGTGCTTTTTATTTTAAATTATGGCAGTTAGAAAGCCCTATTGCATTTTTAGACTTGCTTTCTGTCATTAGCAGGATCTGAATACTATTTTTGGGGGCAAAATTATAGTTTATCTAAACACAGCTTCATCTTAATGCGGTTAAGTATATGCATTGCAAATTTTTGGAACTCTGTGTTCTCAAGTGTTTGTCATGAACAGCTATATTCTAAATGAAGCATATGGGCATCAGTTTGTTAAGACATGCTTTTTTTTTCTATACTTCATTACTAATAGGAGATTCTATCTATCTGTAACTTCTTCTTTGTATATTGACAGTTTTAAATCTGAAGAAAGTTACATTTCAAATTAGAGAAAATTACACCTTGCTTATGGTGTAATTTTAGCATACTTTGGCTGTTAATTTGTTAAACTGTATTTTTTCCGTTGTGTAATCCCAAAATCGTGCTCCATCTCTAACTACAAATATATATCTGATTTTCTGTTTGGATTTGTGAAATTTTATCTATATTCGTATGCATAAATTGCATTATCTAGATGGTGTTTTGTGGTCTATTGGATCTTGGATCAACCCGAATCTCTGGCAACAGAAATCAGGTGTTCTGCACTACCCTAGCATCCGGGTGCTGGACAAAACCATAAACACCCGAATTTGAGGTAGACGGTCCTGATCTATTAACTTATATTGTGAACTGAAAATTTTAGTGTTGATATCTTCTGAAAAACAATTTTGTTCTAGAATATGAAGACTGAGTAACATCTAGATCAAAAGTATATAGGCATCCTGCCAATCGAATAACTTGTTTATAACTTGGTATGTGTTGACGGTAAAATGTGTATTCTACCGCTCGCACACGTGGCCTGAGAGATTTGCTTCACTCTGTTCAGGACCAAAACTTGGAACGCGGTGAATTCCGGAGCGTGCCAGTCGATTTTCCCTGCAAATCGACAAAGACAAGAAAAGCGTGTAAAATTCCTGGGCTATCGGCCCCAGACAGGCCGATGCGTAACCGCAGCCGATGTTAGTAAATAAAAGATAATAAAATAAGTGCTCGGCTGTCGGCTAGAAACGAATCGACATGTCGCAATAGTAAATACTCGCGCGATAAATAAAGCAGACATGCATCAGAATCGGCAATCGGCAAAGCATGCAATCGGCAAAATCTATCGGCAAGCATCATGGTAAAGTGAATCAACATCGACAAAAAGGGTTCAGACCTCTACTTGAATAGAAATAACAAAACACTTAGAAGCAGGCAAGCATAGATCTGAACGTGGTAAACAATCGGCTAAACACCCCGAAAGAACGATTAAACCAGTAGCCACTAATTATACCCATAATCTAACGATCGCTTCACTGAGGACACGTCAACTAAGTGAAGTAAAACAGGACACGTCAAACTGTTCTACACGATCGACAGGTACAAGTATAATCGGTAACTACCAGTCCCAGGTACTCAGTAAAATAGATCTAACTCTTAGCAACTGTTTCGCTGAGGACACGTCAACTAAGCGAAGCAGACAGGACAAGTCAAACTGCCTACCCAATCACCAGGAGCAGATCTAATCGACTAAGCACCTTAACCGTGACTCGAATAACCAGATCAAATAGGAAATCGACATCAGCAATCGGCAAACAAGGTTGCGGCTAGGACAAGTCAACTAACCGTAACAAAGAACTGGACTAGGTCTTAAACAATTTCATGTAGTCGATGCATAATGTAAACCCTAGATTGATCTAAATTACCGGATAACTAGCAGCCACATCGATCTTAATCATGGACAAGTCGACATAACAAAGATCGATGCGCTTACCTGACGAGATCCAGTCGAACCGGAGCCCCGATGGACGCCGATGCCGACGAAGAACCCGTCGAGAAATTGTGGCGATGCGCCGAAAGTTGATTGTATTGATTGATTCTCTTTGATTACAAGCACCTGGGTTTATATTTATACACCCGAGGCAACCGACTTGGAAACAAACACGACTCTTACTTGACCACAACTCGGTCAATTCTTTCTTAACTTAGAAAAAGGAAAGAAACTAAAAAGAAAAACAAACCCACACGTACGCACGCACGTTTTCTTCAGCTTCATGATCTCCAGTGGGCCACCACTTTGCGCACGAAATCTCTTTTACACTGACAATGGGCCCAGACCAAAATTTGGTGTCAACACATGCCCCCCAAGCCGGGGTATGGAATCTCCTTGCGCCGGATTGCTTCCTCATTACTCACGCCTGCAAGCTTCTAGATGACACTTCACGTGAAAACTATGCATCTAACATAATGGACTGTACCTTTGTCTTCACATGACGTGCACCTCTTCGACAGACAATTCGTTCCAATCACTTTAATTAGCGACAGGTCTTTCACTATTCCACGATCTTATCTCCTTTCACATCTTGGCCTATAAAAGGACCGGCTTCCTTCACCAACATCATCAACGCAATGGCCAGTAAGAAAAATCCCTTTTACAAAGCCTGATCAATGCATCCCAATATGCAAGATGGCCACCACAAACCTCTCTTGCTTTCTCACATCTTTACTCTGGTCTTCAGTCTTTCTTCCATATTTCTTCCTATCTCTTCCAACCGACGCTATCCCTTTTGAGGTAGATCACAAGAACGGCGGCTCCTCTTCAGACTACGAGGAAGAACTCATGTTCTTCGTCAGACAAGGTTCCTTCTCAGGGATAACATCTTCTTCGATGTGATGGGGTTCATGAATTTGCTACTCTCCTGGTGCCGTGAGCATTGACCCATCCTACCCTGCGCCAACACCCGGCGGATACTCCAACAATCGGCAAAGGGAGAAACTTCCATCTCCTACTGTAATTGGCAGAGCCCGCAATGTGTATTCTTGGCGCAAGTTTTGTATTCCCATGTATGATGTAATAACTTGTAAACTATAAGCACTTCATTGTCTTGACCTCTTTGTAATATAGATCTTGCTTTTCGTCTTCCTCTGTTCTTTCTGTATATATTTTCCCTAAGGGCGATACAATCAGCATCGGCCATCTCAAAGGCGACGTTCTCAACGTCGGCTTAACCGGAAATTTAACCGAACACTTTTAAGAACCCACCCAAATGCTGAGGTAATATTTCTTCAAATATTTTCCATTAAGCGCTCGGCCAAATTCTTCTCCATCCAGCTCCTTCAAGATATAAGCATTACCGGGCACGCATCGGCTAATTATATAAGGACCTTCCCAATTAGGTGACCACTTGCCAAAACGATTATCTCGCACACCAATCGGCAACTTGACTTTCCAAACGAGATCTCCCTCATCAAATTGCTTAGTCACCATCTTCTGATCAGCCACTTCATCTTGTACGCCGATTGATGAGTCCCGCAAATCCTATCATGAACTTCCATCAGCATTTTCCTGGCTTCATCGGCATTCAGACACTTCAACAGAATCCCTTCCAAAGTCCTGTAATAAAGCTGATCATCAACTAATACATACTTTATTGCCTTGTACCGTAACTCTCTGGTCGTTTTCTGGGTTGGATCCTTCAAATAATTCATGATCTCGATCCTCCAATCCTGCAGATCGACATCGGCTTCACTGTCGACAGAACCCACAATAAGCCGATACCCAGATGCATGCTGAGCCAAGTCATTAGCTTCAGAATTCATTTGTCGAGGAACATGACTGAATGCGATATGCTTGAAGCTCTTCATTAGATCTTGACACTTCTGATAATAACTCCGAAGCACTTCATCTTTGCATTCAAATTCACCATTGAGTTGTCCCACAACCAACAAAGAATCTCCAACAACCTCAACAAAATCGGCATTAGCTTCCTTCAACAGTTGCAGCCCTTTCAACACAGCTTCATATTCAACTTGATTATTAGTATGGGCTTCAACTGAAAATGAAAACTCAAACCTGGACCCTTTTGGAGTGACGATAACAATGCCGATACCACATCCATGTTTGCAAATCGATCCGTCAAACAGTAAGCGCCATGGAACTGGCTCCACCACACTTTCATCATGCCCCCCATGCTGAACTATCAAATCGGCAAATACCTGGGCCTTCACAGCTTTAGCAGACTCATATCTCAGATCAAACTCCGCAATTGCTAACATCCACTTCCCAAGCCTGCCCTTCAATACTGGAGCGGACAAGATGTATCTGACAACATCGGCTCGACAAACAATAGTGCACTCTTCGGATAACAAGTAATGTCTCAATTTAGTGCAAGAGAAATAAAGGCATAAACATAACCTTTCAATCTCAGAATATCTTGTCTCTGCATCCACCAATCTTCGGCTGAGATAAAAGATAATCCTCTCATCGCCATCTTGTACTTGCGTCAATGCCGAACCAATACACTTGTCATCAGCAGATAAATATAACTTGAAAGGAATACCTGGTTTAGGTGGCATCAACACAGGTGGTGAGACTAAATATTCCTTGATATCATCAAGAGCCTTTTGATGTTGGGCTTCCCATCGAAACTCTTGATCTGCTTTTAACTTCAACAATGGAGTAAAGGCATTGATTTTACCAGAAAGATTAGAAATAAACCTCCTTACAAAGTTAATTTTGCCAATCAGAGATTGCAACTCTTTCTTGCAGGTAGGAGGTTTAATCTTCTTGATCGACTCCATGCTCTTGGGACCAATTTCAATCCCTCTCTCATGAACAATAAAGCCCAGAAATTGACCTGCCGATACACCAAAGGCACACTTGTGTGGATTCATCTTCAAGCCATACTTTCGGGTCCTCTCCAGCACTTCCCGCAGATCAGCAACATGATCTTCGATTGATTTAGACTTTACCATAACATCATCAATGTAAATCTCCACCAATCGGCCAATCAAGTCATGATAAATGAAATTCATTGCCCTCTGATACGTAGCGCCAGCATTCTTCAACCCAAAAGTCATAACGACCCACTCAAATAATCCCAGAGCTCCCGGACACCTAAAAGCAGTCTTCATAATGTCTTCTTCAGCCATGAAGATCTGATTATATCCTGCATTCCCATCCATGAAGCTCAAAATCTTGTGTCCAGCAGCAGCATCGACCAATACATCTGCTATCGGCATCGGGTATTCATCTTTGGGCGTACCCTTATTCAAATCTCTGAAACCAATACAAACCCACATCTTCCCGTTTTTCTTGATCACTGGGACAATACTGGACACCCACTCTGCATATCGGCATGGTCGAATAAACTTGGCATCATACAACTTTGTAATTTCTTCTTTGACAGCATCATAAATCTTCGGATCAATTCTCCGATTATGTTGTTTAAATGGCCGATACCCAGGTTTGATGGGCAATCAGTGTTCAACAATGTCTCGACTCAGGCCAGGCATCTCGCTATAATCCCAAGCAAAACAATCTTTATATTCCTTCAACAATGCTATCAACTTTTCCCTAAACTCTTTACAAATCTTTTTACTAATAAACATCGGCCGAGGCTTGTCACCAGCTCCAATATCAACTTCCTCTAACTCATCGGCCGATACAAAACCACGACCAAGCTTTCCTTCCTCTCTTTCGTCGATCGGCTGACTATCGATTGCTTCTTCCTTCTCAGCTTCCATCAGCCGATCAACGTCTGAGTCCATTAACTGCTACAGCAACCGCGGGGTTGCCGATCCCTCCGTGATGCATACACCCTCGTCGGTAATGTCCAATGCTTCACCTTCCCAGTAAGTCCCTGATATGCACGGCAAGTTTTCCACCATCATCGGCAAAAAGTCTGCAGTTGCCACACTCACCGATCTATCAGCTTGAACAGTCTCCACCTCGTCGCCGACCTACTGGATAAGGGGCTGATGCATTGTGGAAGGGATACAGCAATTAGCATGAATCCAATCCCTACCCAACAGTACGGCGTACGATCCCTTGCCCTCAATCACGAAAAACGTCGTCGGCAAGGTCTTGCTTCCAACAGTAACCTCGATATTGATGACTGTTGACGGTCGTTAAGTACCAACTTCGACCGCCAATATTCCTACACATAAAGGAGAATTAGCATTTCTTATACGCATATTTATTTCAACTAATAAATTTCCACGAGTTTTGGATGATTTATGAGTGCAGGAGTATTTCTGGAGAAAATGGGCCTCTGTGAGAGAAATCACAGGCCGGCCGGCCTACATCCCAGGCCGGCCGGCCACACCCAGCGGCCACAGCCTGCAGGCCTCCACCAGTGGGCCACGAGAAGCCCACAAAACCAGAATATTGAAGCCCAACTCGAACTTAATGAAGACTTTCTAGAAGATGGGCTACAATGGGCCTAAACTTGGCTCTTACTCCAGTTCTGCCGACCCCAGGAGAAAACCGACCTCGGGACCGACTTCATCAAGCAATCAGGAGCGTCCAGAGTGAAGACGGTGGCGAACCGACACTGTGGACGGCCGGCCGGCCTCCCTATCTGGCCGGCCGGCCTGACTTGGCGGCCGCGCCACTCCTCCTTGCGCTATAAGAGTCCCCTGGTCCTAAGTAGGCTATAAGTACCCCTGGCAGACCAGGGGTAAGACGGTGCCCAATTTGCTTGAGTGCAGATGCCTAAACCTTAGTTGATATACATGTATGTGTATGTTGTATACTATGCCACTGTATAATGAAGTACAATAGGAACTTAGCTCTTTTCTTTGTTCTTCTCCACTTGGCTATGGATGTATATTAGAGTTGATCCTTTTCTTGTGTGTCACACTACCCATATATTATTGTTTAGCTATGCATGGACTGTGATCCATTTAAATGTAGACATTAACTATGAGCATAGTACTCTCTTAACCATCGTCTTCCCTGCGGAAAATATAAATTACGATACCTTGGAATACTCCCGGGTGAAATGCTACAACGGTATTCTCCGTGCGCTTGCGGATTTATCTGTGATCGTTAAGAAATACCAACAAGCATTTCTGGCGCCGTTGCCGGGGAAGACAATTGGTTTAGGAGTTTACAAATGCTCTTAGTTATATCTGCAAATACCTGGTCACAGCCCGTACAGGCTATCACTTGCTTGTTTTCTCTTCATGTGAAAACAGGGTAGTGCATGATGGCTTCGATATGCTGACAGTGCGTTAAAAATCCATATTCAATCTTGAGATAGTCCGACTTCTTGTCGTTTTTCCTCAAGTGTGAGACCCTTGGCAATCGAACTCGTCATAATGTCTTGCTCATCGGACATAAAACGATGACGCCCTTGCCGACAGGAAAATCGGTAGTTATCTCATTTTTGATTTTTCCAATTGCATATTTGGTTTTCATTTGATTTGAATTAAAATGCATTTGCATGTTTGATTTTTCCAAAATCATTTTGCATGTTGGATTTTCTCCAACCTTTTTTTTCAAAAATAAAAAAAAAGAATTTGGGACATTTGTTTTTGGAGAAAATAATTTTTGGGCATAAATTCTAGCTGAGCTTTGGCTAAACCTCCACTATTCAAAAAAAAAAATCGACGGAGGCTTTGAGCCAAGCTTGGGGGGAGAGTCCCCGTCAATGGGTCACCTAACATGACATGGTCATTGTTCGCATTTTGCCTTATTTTCTAACGGCCACTTGTCATTGTTCCTCCCCAAATATGGCCATCGAACTTCAAGTTTTACAAAAAGGCCGAGTGGTGATGTTTTCATACCAAATCCATTTCATTCACCACCCAAATGCCCTCCTCATCTCCTTTACTCTCATTTCTCCAAATTTTCTCAAATTCAACAAAAAGATTTCCCTCTTCTTTGTTTTGCATCTGCAAGTTATGCTCAAGCTGGCAAGATCAACCGACGGGCGTGCTCATTTTGATTACACTAATATAACCCGTTTCGAGTTTGTTCTTGTTGTTTTGCTATTTGCAGCCATGAAGAAAGGAACCAAGCAGTTATTGGTGCACTCAAGCAAGAACTAAGCTTGGGGGGATCACTCCCCCACTGAGGTAACTTGTATCTTTCCTTTGTTTTCTGCATTCAAAAAAAAACAAATAAATAAAATAAAAGTAGTTTTTGTTTTCTATGCGCGATAAGAATGTTTTAATTCTCCATGTTGAAATGATGAATAGTTGCTCTGTTTTATCCCTCTCTTGTTCCTGTTTGCAACGTAGTACTCTCCCGAGTTTTGAGTTTGATGGATGCACTCTTATTCTTGAACCTTAAACTCGTGGGTAGCAAAATGCATGATCCAAGTCTAGGTTGTTGTGAGATTTGATACGATATAATAGAGCTGCTATGATCTCTTTCTAAGTAAGACTTAAATTCCAGAGAATTTTTTTTCAAAATTATAAAACCAAAAGTTCCTCAATGATGAAAATTCCTACCAAAGCCATATGTCGATTTTATTGCAAAACCTTCGTACATGTGTTGCTTGCATTACATTGAGCTTTTTCAAAATTGTTGTGACCCTTGTGAGATGCTTGTCATACTTATATGATCAAGATCACGTACACTCCACCATATACATGTGCTTAACTTCTACACTGGAAGTTAGCATCACATTTTCCATCATTCCACAAAATAAATACTCCATATGTTTTGTACCTCTCTCTCTCCCCAAGTACCCTTGCAAAAGAGGAATGGCTATTAAAAAAAAAATCTTGCTCACTCAAGTAGAGCATGATCAAAAAAAAAAAGAAAAAAAAGAGAGATTGCCATTCCCTCAAAATTAACAAAAAGAGAGAGAAGGTATACAAAAAGGAGTAATCATTTTTTCTTCATCATTCACATTTCCACACACATGCACATCTTGATCAGATTGTATGACTTGTTTTTCTCCCTGGATCCGGTCTTTTGATTTAGCAATATATGTGATACAAGTTTGCCTCACTTTACCCCTACCAAGCCCCACATATATAAACCTATTAGAAGTAGGTGGAAAGGAGGCAACATAATGCCTTGGTAAGGAATCATACACATTGAGCGATTGAGAGAATCATTTGAGGAGCTTTCTTTTTATTTGCAAAATCTTTTGAAAACCTCTGGAATGAAAGTTAACAAAGAATGAGTAAATAGTACTCTACAAACCGTTCTGTCTCTCAACTGCTCAAGACAAAGAGAAGCAATCAGCCCCATGAGGACTAAGGGGAAGAGTAAGTTGTCATGCCAGCTTATTCAATTCAAGGGAGAATATTTTGTTGTATGCATGGTACTTCTGCGGAGTAAGACATGGTAGCAACTCCTGATCAACAGAACCAAGTCTTTAGCTTTGCTCGGGACGAGCAAAGGTTTAAGCTTGGGGGGTTTGTTGACGGTCATTAAGTACCAACTTCGACCGCCAATATTCCTACACATAAAGGAGAATTAGCATTTCTTATACGCATATTTATTTCAACTAATAAATTTCCACGAGTTTTGGATGATTTATGAGTGCAGGAGTATTTCTGGAGAAAATGGGCCTCTGTGAGAGAAATCACAGGCCGGCCGGCCTACATCCCAGGCCGGCCGGCCACACCCAGCGGCCACAGCCTGCAGGCCTCCACCAGTGGGCTACGAGAAGCCCACAAAACCAGAATATTGAAGCCCAACTCGAACTTAATGAAGACTTTCTAGAAGATGGGCTACAATGGGCCTAAACTTGGCTCTTACTCCAGTTCTGCCGACCCCAGGAGAAAACCGACCTCGGGACCGACTTCATCAAGCAATCAGGAGCGTCCAGAGTGAAGACGGTGGCGAACCGACACTGTGGACGGCCGGCCGGCCTCCCTATCTGGCCGGCCGGCCTGACTTGGCGGCCGCGCCACTCCTCCTCGCGCTATAAGAGTCCCCTGGTCCTAAGTAGGCTATAAGTACCCCTGGCCGGCTTCGAAACAACACACACCAAGTAGAGGAATCACTCTTGCATTAGTTTAGTCTCCAAGCTCTAGTGGAGTTAGGCTTAGAGTAGAGCTACTCTAGTTCCCAAGTCCTCTTGGAGATTTTGGTATGGCTCTTGTATCTTTTTCTCTTTTTGTGACTTTATTCTATTTAATAATATTATTCTATCTATATAGTCTTGCCTTGGTTAAGCGTTCTTTGTTTGGTTGTGGACCTTTGGCTTGCTTATGTAATAGAGTAATCATAATCTTCTTATATAGTGCTAGTGTGATATTCATATGCTTGTTATGTGGATATTACCTAGAGGACTAGCGGTAGGAACATAATTGCCTTATTGTCACGTGTCCTAATACATAATATACCATGCCATGTTTATACTTAGGTTTATATGCATTTGCATATCCAAGCATGAGTCCAATGGTCCTTATGATTATGCTCTAGATCCATATCATCGCCGGGGATTTAGAGTAATGTTTTAGCAATGCAAGCATGGTGCTTGGATTGGTAGAATACATTGGATGCCTCGTGCCCCACGGATTGTTTAAGGTAGACGGTAGGTGGTGACAGCCCTGTTCGTCCTTGGTATCCCTCCACGTTCGGGTACGGCGTAGAGCTGTAGACCGGAGTCGCCTGGCAGACCAGGGGTAAGCCGGTGCCCAATTTGCTTGAGTGCATATGCCTAAACCTTAGTTGATATACATGTATGTGTATGTTGTATACTATACCACTGTATAATGAAGTACAATAGGAACTTAGCTCTTTTCTTTGTTCTTCTCCACTTAGCTATAGATGTATATTAGAGTTGATCCTTTTCTTGTGTGTCACACTACCCATATATTATTGTTTAGCTATGCATGGACTGTGATCTATTTAAATGTAGACATTAACTATGAGCATAGTACTCTCTTAACCATCGTCTTCCCTGCGGAAAATATAAATTACGATACCTTGGAATACTCCCGAGTGAAATGCTACAACGGTATTCTCCGTGCGCTTGCGGATTTATCTGTGATCGTTAAGAAATACCAATAATGACTCCTTTAACCTCAGAGCTCCTGCCCCCCATAATCCCTCAAGGTCATATTGATCTTCGTCAACTCTTCAGGTAACTTGCCGATCTTCCTGTAAGTCACCATCGGCAAAACATTGACAGCAGCACCACCATCGACCATCATCTTGCTCATCGGCTTGCCATTGATAAAACCATTGAGGTACAAAGCCCTCAAATGGAGATGGTCGACACCAGACGGCTTCTCAAATACTGCTTGCTGTGGACCCAACAACAACTCGGCAGAAGCTTCTTCTTCTGATTCATTAATACTCAAAGAACTAAATTCTCGTGGCAGCATAAATACCATGTTGACAGAAGCTTCAACTTCATGTACCTCAGATTTGACTTTCGGTCTCCATACCTTCTTGGTCTTAGGCCTCTTGTCATAATCGTCCTTCTGGTTCACCTCCCTGTTTAGCTCTCGGCAATGTGTCCTCTGTACTCTTCTCTTCTGTGTCTTGGTAAAAATACCACTCGGACACCATTGACCTTCTTCTGTAAACTCACCCTGATAATCTTCTTCATAGTCTTCAACTTGATTAACAGGACCAAGTCTCTCTTGCACTGAAACTCTTGATGCCAGCCTCCCTTCAAAGCGATCATGCCCCTCAAAACGATCACGCTGTCTCCTCAGAGGGACCCTTCTTGAGGTGCCGACTTCCCTGTACAACTCTCCAGATTGCCTGCTACAACCTGGGCAACCTTCAATCGGTGGCAATTTCATACCTTGCTCCCAACAATACTGGAAGAAAGGACAATTCCAGTGTGGGTCAAAATCATCATCACTAGACCTCCTGTCTTCCCTCTCTCTTTTCCTCGAGTACTTCCCAATCAATGCAGCAGATTCCCCGATCATGTTGACTGGAAAAGGATGTCCATCAATCTTCATCGGCTTTTGACCAGAAAACCTGATACGATCGCTCTCAATTGCCGATTGGATCTGTTGCCTAAACACTTTGCACTCATTGGTGTGATGAGAGGGAGAATTATGCCACTTGCACCACTTGATTTTCTTCAATTCCTCGGCTGAAGGCAACGTGTGATTAGGTGGGAGTTGAATAAGCTTCTCTTACAACAACAGATCAAATATCTTGTCGGCTTTATTGATATCAAAGTCATATTTCTTCTCCTCTGCTTCTGCTTGACCCACGAACACATAACAGACTTCTTATTCCTGGTCCACTCAGCGAGAGCAACTTCATCTTCATCATCAGAATCAGACGAGTAATCGGCATAAGCCGCTTGATATTGTCTGCC
The DNA here is from genome assembly GCA_012490785.1 of Eragrostis nindensis. NCBI lineage: Eukaryota > Viridiplantae > Streptophyta > Magnoliopsida > Poales > Poaceae > Eragrostis > Eragrostis nindensis. Next base: position 100,484 of record JAAXCT010000048.1, on the reverse strand, counting down.
ACGTGTATTCTGGATGCGTCCTTCCTGGATCGACGCCTTTTGAACGAGCTGTGCTAAACCATCGACCTCCTGAGGCACAAATTTGTCCCTAATCTAAGGCAGTAAACCTTGATAAGCTATCTCAGCCATTTGCCGATCCGTCAAATTCAGGTTATAACACCTGCCATGGATGATTCTGAACCTCTGCACGAAATCGGCAACTGACTTCCCAGCCTTCTGACGAACAGATGTCAAATCTGATATGCTCAACTTCGTCATGCCAGTAAAGAAATAGAAATGGAACTTCTTCTCCAAATCGGCCCAATTCCGCACGGATCCCGCAGGAAGCGAAGTAAACCATGAGAATGCTGATCCAGATAATGACAGAGGAAACAGACGGACTTTCAATGCATCTTGTGCCGATGCCTCTCCCAACTGCGCCAAATATCCGCTGATATGCTCCACTGTAGAGACATTATCTTGCCCTGAAAATTTAGAAAACTCTGGCATCTTGTATTGGTGTGGCAAGGCAACTTGTTCCATCCATTCTGGATATGGACGTCGATACATAAAGCTCTGCTCTCTGGGCTTGAGATCAAACTGCTCTTTCATGAGTTCGGCCAACCTAGCGACTATATCCTCTGACGCATTCTGTCCTTGCCCCCCAGCCAATTGGGATGGTTGCTGTAACTGTGACTGCATCTGAACAGGTTGCTCCCTATTGTAATGCTCACTATATACTGCCACCCTATGGTAACCTTGCGGTATCTCCTGGTTAAACAATGCAGAATTGACATTAGGAGCCACATGATACCTTGTCTGAGAAGTCTGACCAATCCTTAGTTCAGCAGAAGTCCCACCTACTTCCATCCTCTGCATGGACATCGGCGCCGATTCTGCATTTGGATTAGTAGGGTTTGGCGCCGATAGCCGGGCTGTTTCTGCAGCCAAAGCTTGAGCACTTGGAGACCACAACTCTGCCGGCAGACCATATGGTTGCCTTTGCTGACCAGCACTTGATTCTTCTTCAGTTGTAGGTTGACCACCAGGAGGTGCAGGGCGTACTGGCGTGGTAGCTGGTGCAGTAAATGACGGCTCCACAAATCCAGGCTCATGCATGGTCCCATCAGCAATTGCCTTGAGCATGTTGTACAAAGTGATAACAAGCACCCCTGATTGATTAATGAAAGCATTATGAACCGCAACATTCACAACTTCATCCAGCAAAGCTCGATCTGGCAACTTTGCAGCTTTTATTGCAGTCAATTCCTCTGTACTTAATACTACTGGTGGAGCTGACATTGATGTAATTTTTCCACGTGTCATCTTGATCGTGTCAAAGTATTTGATCTGACACCCGAACAGATAACTCTGATACTGCTTTTTCTGATCCAAAGACATCTTCTCCCAAGCGATCAACTCATTGTTGCTAGTTATCTCAGAAGAATCTTTGTCATCTCGAACAACTGGTGCGGGAATCCAGATCTGCTGACCCTTCCCATCAACGAGTAAAGAACCATCATCAGCAATAGCCTGAACGAACGCCATCTGACTCTAAACTTGATCTGTCCCACCGGGCGTGCCAAAAAGTGTGTTGACAGTAAAATGTTACTTTCACTGCTTCACACACGCGGCCTGAGAGATTTGCTTGACTCTGTTCAGGACCAAACTTGGAACGCGGTGAATTCCGGAGCGCGCCAGTCGATTTTCCCTGCAAATCGACAAAGACAAGAAACGCGTGTAAAATTCCTGGGCTATCGGCCCCGGACAGGCCGATGCGTAACCGCAGCCGATATGATTAAATAATAATTAATAAAAGATTATAATAAATGCTCGGCTGTCGGCTAGAAACGAATCGGCATGTTCGTAATAGTAAATACTCGCACGATAACTAAAGCAGAAACTTGCATCGAAATCGGCAATCGGCAAAAACATGTAATCGACAAGTAGCTATCGGCAAGCATCATGGTAAAGTAAATCGGCATCAATAAATAGGGTTCAAACCTTCACTTGAACAGGAACAAAAAGATATTTAAAAGCACACAAGCATAGGTTTGAACGTAGTAACCAATCGGCTAAACACCCCGAAAGAACGGTTAAACCAATAGTAACTAATAATACCCATAATCTAACGATCGCTTCACCGAGGACACGTCAACTAAGTGAAGTAAAACAGGACACGTCAAACTGTTCTACACGATCGGCAGATACAGATATAATCTGCAACAATCTAGTTCTTAGCAACTGTTTCGCCGAGGACACGTCAACTAAGCGAAGTAGATAGGACAAGTCAAACTGACCACCCAGTCGCTACGAGCAGATCTAATCGACTAAGCATCTTAACCGTGACTCGAATAACCAGATCAAACAGGGAAATTGGCATCAGCAATCGGCAACAAGGTCGCGGCTAGGACAAGTCAACTAACCGTAACAAAGAACTGGACTAGGTCTTAATCAATTCCAAGTAGTCGATGCATAATGCTGAACCCTAGATCGATCTAAGTTACCGGATAACTAGCAGCCACATCGATTTCTAATATGGACAAGTCGACATACTAAAGATCGATGCGCTTACCTGACGAAATCCAAGTCGAAACCGGAGCCCCGATGGACGCCGATGTCGACGAAAATCCCGTCGAGAAGTTGTGGCGATGCGCCGAAAAGTGATTGTATTGATTGATATCTTTTTACAATACTCACGGGTCTATATTTATATACCCGAGGCAAGACTCCGACTCGACCACGATTAGGTCAACCTTTCTAAATCTAGAAAAAGGATTAAAAAAGGACACACAAACCCACACGTGCGCGCGTCTTCGCAATTTCTTTGGCTTCATGATCACCTACGGGCCACCACTTTGCACACAACTTTTTTTCACCCGGCACATATTTCATCATTCACTGACAATGGGCCCTAGGCCAAAATCTGGTGTCAACACCATATCAGATTTATCATCCACTCGAGTGCTGCTTAGCCGTAGCTGCCACCAGCAACAATCAAGAGACGCATGCCAATAATCTGAAAATAGTCTGCACAGGGGACATCAGTGTGTTATTGCAGTCTCTTGTTCAATCATAAGAACGAAGTAAGATTCATATCCATTAGACCCCAATGGTTATGAAGAGCTAAGAGTTGTTGCACTGAAACTTTTTGAGACAACAAAGACATCCTTATATCTCTCTGAACCACCACTAGAGAAAATAAGATGCGCTTATATCTTTGAACGTGATAGATAGAAAATTCTCTGAACATCACAAACAACAAGAGGCCACAGAAGCTGCAAACAAATAGAGCCTATCTCCCGCGATAGGCACCAGCGCCAACAAATGGAAAACATAAATTATTGCCTCCAGATTCATAAGCAGTAGTCAAGCACGGGAACAGGGAACAGGGAACACAAATGGCAACATCTCCTACTAGTAGATTAGATGAAGTAATCGAATAAAGTGGCATAAGCAATGACAAATTATCAGTTCACTTGAAATGAGATTGATCTACCGACCAAATCAGTTCACTCGAAATGGAATAGATCTACTGAAAAAAAATTGAGAACACATGGGTGGAGGGGATCGATACAGGGGTGGGGAAAAAGGAAGGTCGATGCACAGATGAAGCACAAGTCAAGCAGGCAAGGGATTCGGTAATACAACAGAAGCAAAGGGAGGAGACAAACTCACCATCTGAAATTCTGAACTCGCCGCCGCGCAAGCTTCTCTGGCCAAATCGAAGCGTCAGCAAGCAACACTCCTTCGGGAAGCAGGATGCAGGAGATGACAAGCTAGCGACAGCGCGAGCCTCGCATGAGAAATGGAATCGCCGCGACAGCGTGAGATGACAAGCTAGCGACAGCGCGAGCCTCACAGTGAAAGCAGTTAGGCTGATCGAATGCACGAACTGAGCGACAGCCGACAGATGATCGAACGGTCCAAACGATGTAGGAATAGAAAGCATCGCCACAAAGTACTTCTATTGGTCCACATCCATTTGTAAAGAAAAAACTTGAAAGGAACGGAACATGGATAGATAGTGTAAAAATACACAACCTAGCAGTTACTAGAGAAGAACCACCAAAATAACATGATATAGGATTAGGACTCCAGTAGTACATCACCATTTAGCAGTAACTGTCAGTAGATACAAGCAATCATGATTGTATATTGGAATCCAATCATATTAGAAAGAAAATATCAAATTCTTGTTTCATGCAGAGCAATTCCCATAATTAATCTCCTACTCGCAAGCCCTAATCCAATGAGCAATGATTGAAGCGTTGTGAACATTATGGCATGCGATAGAACCGGTTCATCATGATGCTCGACTAACACATGTATCTACAGGAGCAAGATCAAAGACAAAGGGATCTTTAATTATCAGAGCAACAGGCGAATTGCAAGCAATAATTCCTACACATGTTGGGAAAACAGAGAAGATAGTTTTTTACCTCAAGTTCATCAAATCAACCAATGTGAGTTCCTTGTTGGAACTGACAACCAGTTCATTTTTTTGACCGAATGCTGATGACCAGTTCATGTCGCGCATGGCTTCAGACCACCTAAATCGGCACAACTATAATCAACTAAATCGAGGATTAGTGAAACACAAATCAACAAAACTAGGAAACCAGTCAAAAGCTGTAATAGAACAACTGAAACAAAAAGCAAGTCCATAGGCCTTAGCAAACAAAACCAACGACCTATTGCAGATTTTTGCACTTCTATGTTTAAGAAATTGCACAAACTAAGCTTTGCAATTTTTTTGTTCCACAAATCTATTATCTTAGTATTTGAAGAGAAAAAGAAGCCACCACGTTCGCTCTCAAAGCCACGAAATTACCACGTTAATTGGAAAAAAGAAAAGCTACGAACCGTTAGATTTTATGAAGATCTAACGGTCTAGATTAACCAAAGAGTCCATGCCGACTACAATCTGTAATAAAATTCAGATTTGGTAAAAGAAGAGCTATACGTATAGGTGGATTTGAGAACAGGAAAATTCGAAATAGGAAATAAAACGTGAAATATGCAAGTCTGAATAAGGAAGTTCCCCTCAAAACCACGATGCCAACGGCGCCGCGCTCTGCACCATCGTCGGCACCCCGTCAACGGCCGCGCTGCTGCGGCCGGCCATCGAGTCCGCACGGTGCTCCGGGCTTCCCGTGAGCCACGCCCAATTCCCCTCGATTACGCCGCGGCCAGCTTGCCGGAAGGCTCAAACAACGGTAGCGCAATTCTGGTGGTGCATATGTGGAGCTACTTCCAAGCCATGGCACTCCGCGCGCCGGTCGAGACCTACCTTCGCGGCGACTCCAGCCATGGCGCTCCTCAACTGGCTCACCACGAGTCGCTGTCCCTGACATACGTCGTGTCGAACTTCTGCCACTCCTGGATGTCGGAGCTCGCGGAGAGCCAGCTAGGCATCCCACAGCTCAGCTTCTTCAGCATGTGCACCTTCTTCCTCCTCTGCCAGCGCAAGATCAAGAGGTTCAGGGCCTGGAACTTCGGTTGCTCGACTGATTTATGTTAACAACAAATTGGCGACGATCCGTGCTACTATCTCACGTGTTTGATGATGGAGCACCCAACCGCATTCGAGTATACATGAAACCAAGATAACCTGATGCAGCTCCAATGTCACGCCCAGGTTCACATGTTCCGACCTTGACCACTATTGTCACTCATGGAGAAGTGTCAACTGCACTAGCCTTGATGAAATTCGTGCATGCGGATCTAATTAACCAGCCTCTGCCATGCGTGATGGGATCTAACACAGGTATTCATCAGTTGGTGCATCTAACACACACTCCGAGAAGCACCTCAACCAACACGACAACCACAGTAGCCTTTGATAGTTTTGATGGTGATCTGGCAATCCTCATTGCGTGAAATATTGGTTGCATTGGGGGGCAGAAGAACTTGGGTTGGAAACATGAATGAGGTAGAGGCAAGAGACATGTTCTTTTAAGCAAAGGCAAAAAAGCAATAGAGTTCAGTTTTTTTACAGCCTCAAAAGACTTGAAGTAAAGATAATATCAGTCAAAAAGGAAATAAAAAATGATTAATTAATCAGAGAAGGGAAAATTCATTAAAAAAATGTTCAATATTGTTCATACTATCCGGGCCTTAGCATAAAGAAATATACCTAAAGCAACTTTTTGTATGATGAAAACTTTCGACATGCCTACTTACATAATATTTTAGTTTTATAAAACAACTAAGTTGGTGGAGCTAGCCGCGCAATATGCGCGGGCCACCTTGCTAGTTTAATTTTAAAACACCACTGTGAAATAATCTGACTTGTAAATCTGACCTCATATTTCTAAGTTCTCTAAATGTGCTCATATTCATTATCTTCATTGCAATGAATAGCTCATATTCAGTAAACAAAACTCCTTACAAAAAAAGGGGCAGGTTTCTAGAATGGTCAATTTTATTTGAACCTATAGATCAGAATTTAAATTAAACAAATAGACATCACTTGTGGCAGCAAAGTTTATGTGCTGGTCGAATCTTGCATGAGTCTACAGAAGCAAGGTGCAGTTAAAACAATGGTTTCTCACTTGTTGCTCTATCACAAAGATAAAGCTCAAACAATATAACATATTAACATGTAAAGCTGGACAGACTGGAACTCTGAGTGCAGAACAAAGCAGGGCAACGGAAACAACTTAGTTATCCATGTGTGCAAGCAAAGAATGAAAAACAAGCCGAGCTCCCTGTCCTAGTATGCGTGCAAATATTGGAAATTAACAAGCCATAATCATTATATCGATGTGCACTAGAGTCAAAATGAAACGCTACCACCTACCAAAGATGTAAAAGATCTTTTTCTTGCTGCAACGGTGAGCTGGGACCAAAGTTCAGGCAAAAGACTTGTCTTTTTACCAGGAGCGCATAGATGAGTGATTAGGACCATTAATGCTAGCAGGCTATAGTGAGAGTGTGTGTTCTTACTGTTATAAGCTTACCCACTAAACAAACCTCTGAATCCTTGTGGCTAAGGATGAGGACCAGACCAAGTCGCACACCTCAAAAACAAAGATGTTCTGCACAAGCAAAGCAGAGCAAGAGTGGTTGCTACTGAAGGTGAATCATGTCCCAAGTGTTACTGCTGCCTAAACAAAATATTTCCTAATAGAACCAAAGTTCTGAGCATAGACAAGCAAACAAATCTAAGTGCTGCTCGACCTGCACACAAATGAGTCCTTTCCTGTTAAGGTTTCCAAGCAACGAACAAGCAAACCTTAATCTTCCTGCTGGTTGACCCAAAGTTCAGAGCTTGTACTCAATCTTCAGAACTGAACACAAACAAGGAATTCAAAACCAAATATTAATAGAATTGACAGCGAACTGGTCCAATCAAAACTCGAGATTGGATGGCTCGCTGGTGCTTCAGACTGCGAACTGTCAGATACGATCAACCTGCACAGAGGAACAGACCAGCGCAAGAACAGAAAGCAAAACACAGTACCTACCTCACACTGGAAATTATGAAACCCTATCGAATCATCTCCATAAATCATGGAAAATGAACTACAGCATCATCACCGGTAAAGTAGGAATTGAAGTCAACAACACAACAAAATTACAGTGAAATGAACGTATATTGGTTAGAAATCGAACAAATCCTAACTACCACACATTTCGGAGGTCAGATTTGGGGAAAAAGAGCCGGGAGACAAAATTAAAGGAGAACTACGATCTAAAATACGAATCCAACAAATTTGCACCGAAATAAACACACGTTTTAAGAAATATGAGCAAAACGTAACTAGGAATGATGGAGATCGCCCTGTTCGGTGCTCATAGATGGGGGCGAAAGCAACACAGAGATAGTACAAGGAGGGAGGTAGGAAGGCCTATATACATTGAGCTTGTGATGATTGTTGGAATACTGGAATCAGATAATCTTAACCGGTAGGAAAGAAAAGCCATCATTTGAGTAGTAACTTTACCAAGGTAGGGATAGTCGAGAGCAGGATGCCGGCCTTATTCTGTTTAGAAGAAATTGATAAGCCCTTCCCTCTCGTGAACACCCTCGTTTAGTAGATCGGTACGGTGCTCGAGAAGATCGACCAACAATGAAATACGGCTACACGGGGCAACTCAAGATTTGCCCCTCTTCCCAATGGCCAGTAGCCATTTGTCCTCTTTCCCAATGTCCTTCAATTTTTACCCTCTTTCCAGATTTTTATCTAAGATTTGCCCTTGCTAGTGCCACATAGGCGCCACGTAGACATCGAATGTCGATTCTGCCCTCATCTTCTTCCTCCCGCCGTTCCTCCCGCCCTCCTGCGCCACCGCGCCATGGCCGCCTCTGGTGCGCCGCCACCGCGCCATGTCCTCGCTGGTGCGCCCCGTCCCGCCCGCGCGCCGCCGCGCCCTGCCTGCGAGCCGTCGCGCCCTGCCGCGCGCCCGAGCTTCGCCACGGCCCGCGCGTGCCCCGCCCGAGCGCCGCCGCATCCGGCCCGTGAGCCGTCCCGCTTCGCCTCTTCGCAGCCTCCTCGTCGCTAATGCTTCGCCAGCCTCGCTTGCGCGTCCTGCCTGCGCACAGCCTGCGCGCCTCGCCTTCCGCTCTACGAGTTCTGCACGCGCACGGCCTGAATTTCCTTCCTCGTCACACGTCCAAGCCGCAAGCAAACAAAATAATCAAAATCAGTGCAAAATTACGAAGAAGCAAAATTCAGCTACCACGGTGCACAGGTGCCCAAGTACATGGTGTGTTCGTGCTCTGGCTCCTCGGTGTCCAAATACTTGCCGACGTTGCTTGGTCTGGCTCTGCACGCGGGAACACTCGGCGCACAGGAGAGGCACGGGCGGCGCCCAGGGAGCACAGCTGCACAGGAGAGGCGCGGGCGGACAGGCAGCTCAGCTAGCCTGCGCCGGTGCTGAGGGAGAAGAAGAGAGGCGCTGAGGCTGAGGGCAGTTCCTCGGCTCGCCGTTTCGGGTGGAGGCCGTCGAACGCAGCAGGAGGCACGCGCAGGCGCCGGCGGAGCTGGAGCTCAGCTGGGTGGTCGTGGACCCCGCCCGCGGCAGCGCTGTGAACGTGTCCAGTCGCCTCCTCCGGCGCCATGGATGCCAGCGACGAGGGGAAGTGGTGGCGCCGGCGATGGCGCGGCTGCGGGCGACTCGGAGTAAGAAGAAGAGAGGTGAGGGTATAATCGTCTCTTTTATGCCTACGTGGCATACAAAGGGCAAATTCTGAATCAAAAATCTGAAAGGAGGATAAAAGTTGAAGGTCATTGGGAAGGAGAGCAAATGGCTACTGGTCATTGGGAAGAGAGGCAAATACTGAATAACCCCACGAAACACACGCATGCTTGAAAGAACAATCAACCTCGTCACCGCTAGATCCCCGCCGCGAGACCTCAAAAATGACAAATCGATGCCGACCAAGCGCGGCGTCAACAGATCGCTACCGCGGTAGCACGGAGGGCACGGTGCCGCGGTAGCATGGAGGGCACGGTGCCGCGGTAGCACTCGCTGGAGCGTCGCGACCCCATCGCCTCCTCCTCTTCTCTCTCTCTCTCTCTCTCTCTCTCTCTCTCTCTCTCTCTCTCTCTTTTGAGACGCTCTCTCCCTCTCACCCTCTCGGTGTCGGTGGCGAAGCGAATGGAGAGAACGAAACGACGTAGATCGCTCAACTTGACGGGTTTGGGTATTTGATCCGTTAGCGACTGCAGGCCCGGTGACAGAGAGAACGCAGTTCGGTGTGGCCGCGTGGGTTCGATCAGACGCACGAACGTTAAAACAGATCGGACGCACCACACGTTGCTTGAACGGAAGCAAAATTTCAAGCACTTGATACGAATTAATTAAATATGAGAAAAAAAAGGTGGTATCCGAATACGAGCTCCGGATGAGCTGGCTTGGGCCCATGCTAGCAATGCTGCACAGGCTTCTTCTCTATATCCTCTTCCTTCTCTAGCTATCGGTGCGGTGTGGGGCTCGAACCCCCGCCGGCTGCCTTGCACCCATGGGAATATGCCACTGGGCCACAGACCCGTCCGCTTGTATTTCCTAGATAATATCTTGAATTGGAGTGGAGTGAATTGCTGAGTGATTATTATCCGACAGTAGAGGCTTGTTACAGGCTAGAACCCAGGAAAATACCACGAACCGATGGTTCAAATAATTTCCTTTCTGTACCATGGGTGTATGGCTAGAACCAATGGTAGAAATTTGATGTAGTACTACTATGTCTATATGATCATCAAACCCAAGCTGACAGGTAGATTGTAGTACTCTATGTCTATAATTTCCTATGTCTGTATGTCGAGGAGGTTTACATAGTTTAACGGTTTAAATTCTGAACGAAGTTCAAATTTAAACTGACACACAATTAAAATCCAAGAAGCTCGATCAAACCAAAAATAAAAAATAAAACCCAAAAGAAACTAAGCACAACTACGAAATTTTTACTATCATATTTTAATTATAAAATATATCGGCACCTAATGTTGTAATTATCTAATAAGATTCACGGTTGACAAGCACTTAAGAAAAAGTTTTAAAAATTTATGATTTTCACTATCGTACAAATCGCGAATACCTGGGCTGTTACATATACGATCATAGTCAACAATAATTCTTGGTTATTACGGGCGGAGTGATGCAGGCAGGCAGCAAGGTCGTCGTCAAGCACGGCCGAGGATGAAGTTCCAGCCGATCCCCCGATTGAGAAGCAGGAACCTGACATGGGTGATGAACTCCCCGCCGGTACTGATATTCTTGGCGTGGAAGCCGGCCTCACACCGCGTGGCGAGGTGGAAGAGCATCTCGACCCAGACCGACGCGATCATCTCCCACGGCGGAGTGCCGCCGCCTGTCTCCGCCGCGCCACGGCCGTGCTGTAGCAGCAGCTGCGCGAGCCTCCACGCGCGGGGCAGCACCGGCCGCATGGTCTCGTACGAGTCGCTCGCGAACTCCATGTCCACCCCCTCCGGCGCCGCGCCCCCCTCGGCGGGGTCCGAGATCCTGCGCACGCCGGCCTCCAGCAACTTCCTCATGGCGTCGGCGTCGCCCGCGTCGAGTACCCTCGCCCCCTCGTGCCGCGCCAGGATCTGCTTCACCTCGTCGCGGGCCTTGCGGTGCGCGACGTGGCCCTCGCTGCTGATCAGCACGCGCCGCTCCATGACGAGGTCCATGAGGTAGCTGGAGACTTCCCGAGCCAGAGCCACGTGCCGGCCACCGTCGTCCTTGCCCGGCGGCTTGCCGCCAAGGAAGAAGCACATGTCGGTGACAAGGTGCCACATGACGACGCTTGTGGAGAAGTCCACCCTGGCGATGCTCTTGTGCAGCTGCGAGCCCTCGCCGTGCCCGCTCAGAAACAGGATCTCCGTCCCCCGGGCGTGGCTGAACTTCTGCAGCCGCCTCCGGTCGTCCAGCTCGTTGCAGATGAGCGCCTTGGTCTCGTCGGAGATGCGGCGGAGCTCAGTGTCCCCGGCCAGGCCGACGCGACGCATCGCCCTCGTGAACACGCCGGCTTGTTTCTCCCTGATGCATCCGGCGAGCAGGTTGTACTGTGCCCACTTGTTCGACCACAACGGCTTGTGGTAGGGCCTAACGGACCTCACCAGCCGGAAGACCGCGGGCGTGAGCCCGCCGCCGGCGCCGAGCTTGTCCCGCAGGAAGCAGTAGGAGCGGAAGGACAGCGTCACGGTCAGTATGGACACCACCTCCAGCGCGACGGCGCCGCCCAGCAGGACGTAGGAGATGACGACGTCGACGGCGCTGTACGACGCGCCGCCGCCCTTCTTCCTCGTCGCCGCCGTGGCGAATAGCACGAGAGCCAACGAGGTGGTGGCGAGCGTGAGGAGCGGTAGGCCGAGGCCGACGACCGGCCAACGCTGGGCGTACCGGAGGCCGACCTTGGTGTAGAGGTGGTCGTACATGAGCGATAGCTGGATCTCGCCCAGCTTGTACGCCCTGCACGGGAACGTGTCCTCCTCCTCCCTGCCGCCTGCACCTGCTGCTCGCGTCGCCGGCCCACGGAGGCGCTGGATCTCTCCGACCATGCCCCATATCTGGGGCAGCAGCCATGGCGCGACGGGGATGTCCATCAGCGCGTTCATGCAGTTGGGGAAGCTGTCGCCGGCCGCTTGCACGAGGTCGGCGTACTCCTCCTGGAGCCACCATTTCTGACGGCCAACAATGTGTTGGTTGTACCTCTGGATCCGGACCGCCGAGGAGGACGACGACGATGAGCTGGCACTGGCGGCAGCAGAAGGTTCGCCCTGTCTCATCTTCATGGTTTCGTACAGGTCGCTCATGCGGCTGTCTTTGATGGTGTCGGAGGTGGCCGTCTTGAGCGCCCATGTCCGCTCGGCGTACTTGACGGTGCCGGAGACGAACATGAGCGCGACTGGGGCGACGAGGAGCCCGCCGTCGCTGCTGCGCCAGGACTTGGCCACCACGTAGACGGCCATCGCCACCTGGGTGAGGAGGCCCAGGAGGTGGCGCTTCCACAGCTCGTTGTCCTCCATGGAGAAGGCCGTGATGGTCTCCTGCCCGCCCAGGTGGAGCAGCAGCACGGGCGCCCACAGCAGCACCAGCTGGTGCCGCGGGTCGTCCATCTTCAGGGTCAGGTGCCCGAGGACGAAGACCGCCACGTAGTCAGCCGACAGGTACGCCAGCCAGAGCAGGATGCGGAGCACGGCGGACTTGTTGCGCTGCCGGATACCGGCGGCGAACAGGAAGAAGGCCTGCAGGCCGAAGCTGACGAGGACCAAGCACTGGAGCTCCCATTTGTCCCACAGTTGCTGTGCGGAGGACACGCTGCACGTACGCGACAGGAATCAATGCAAAGCACCGTGCATTAATGCGAATGTAGAGTCTTACGTATGTATGTGCTTGACCAATGCAAAAGCACACCCACCAGGTAATCATGGTGTGCACATATTCATATGTTTACGAGTTTAATTACTGTGTGTATCCTTATTGGTGCAGAGGACGGGAGTTATACTTCTTACATCTAAAGAAGAACGGTACTCCCTTATTAGCTTCACTGGCTTATTAACAGTATATGTCTATATAGCCTAACAATATTCGTTAAATTGTTGGTTGGGTCCTGAGGATTTTAATTAAACTATGAAAGGCATATGTATTATATTTTCTTTCGAGTTCACATTTTTTTATATTTGCAAACACTGCTGCATATATTTTGACTAAATGAAGAAATGTTAAAGAATGTGCGTATAGCTATGTATGTTTTGAGATATTATTAAAAATGTGTACTTATATATATATACTCTCGCTCTTTGCATGCACGTGTACTTTAGGTTTAGTTTTTCTATATATATTTATAATAGCAAAGGTGGGTAATTTAGATACAGAGCAGGTGTGCTAGGGGCTAATTCTTTACATAATGGATGGTGGATAATTTAAGAAGCAAATTAGATCCAGTGATAACAATATGATTGGGTGTCCTAATTGATAGCCACTTTTTTTCATTCTATGTTTTTTTATTTTTTCTAACGTATGTCACGATGATTCACGTGGAAGCTTGGAAAAGAGACTCAAATGAGTACTCCCTTCGTGTCGACAAATATTTGATTATTCGTCTTATTAAAAATTTTGTGCAAATATGCAAAAATATAAGTTATGCTTAAAGTAAATTTAATGATAAAACAAGTTATGACAAAATAAATGATAATTTTATATTTTTTAATAAGACGAGTGATCAAGCGTCATGTCTAAAATCAATGGCGGCATACATTTAAAAATAAAGGTAGTAGTAAGTAAGTTGCTTCTATATTCAATTTAAAGATTATGCCTTACATCCTAGTACTTGCCTAAAAATCCTGGAGGTTTCAGAGTTTATCTTTTAAGAGAAAAGTAACCCCTCTTTTCTCATTCGCTTTCTGTCGCATGCATAGGTAAAAGAACAAAAGGATCGTGAAAAAAAAAAATTACTGTTGAAACCATTTTTCTATCAATGATGGTAAGAGGTTGCTGGTGCGGGCTTTCTCCGCTGCCAAGTTTAGTGGGGAGACACATGTGGCGCGCGCGGGGTCGTGCGGTGAAACGGTGGGGGCGCTGTCCGTCGCGCTGGTGGCTGCAGGCAATGGGGGTCTGGCTACCGGCTGGGGAGGGGTCAGGGCTTGGGCAACGACGAGGTTGTTGTGGTCAGCAGGCATGGCGGTGGCTGGTGGTAGGGAGGATGTTGGAGAGGGACTAGGAACCTTTTCAGCACGGGAAGAAAGAAATTATTAGGGATGAAAAAGAAGCAACCGAAGATGCATCATCCCTCAATAAACTTGATACATTAGCAAGCTTACTACCATTACCGTACCTGAGCAGTTCTTTCGCTTTCTGGCCTCCATCGACATGGTTGCCGACTGTCATGGCGACTCGTGCCGTCGCGCGCTTGAGAACCTATACGGGTTCGCGAACTATCAGCTTCAGTTCATTGCCAGCTGGTAGCTGAGAAAGAAAACAGAGGTGAAATGGTTAATGTAAAGCATAAATTTGCTACTAAGCAGGAGCTAGGAACCGATGGTTCGCAATCATCCGTTAAGAAACTAAGTATTCTGTCTGAAACGACACTAATAACCTTTTTCCAGGAGATAAACTAGCAGAGTGGCCCGTGCCATTTCCCTTTTAATCTTAATGTTACTAATCCCCAGCAACAATGGTAGCTATTGGATCTATTCTATTTTCTAAAAGAAACTGCTCACCATTGTCATTATAAAAGAGAGTCTAAAACAACCCCATAAATTTATACGTAAAGTACCCACCTACGCCATTATAAAAAATAATTTAAATTAACCCCTAAATCTTCATCTAATAACCCGCATATTCCATTATAAAAGATAATACAAAGTAATTCTCTAATTTTGTCTATAAATAAATTACCTACATTTCTTATTAATAGAATAACCCGAAGTATGCCTATATATGCTTCTAATTTATCTATTTCATTCCGTTGCTGTTAATATAGAAAAAAACAACTAAGGTGTAATGCATGATGTGTATCACCGTTCACCTTACAAACCACATATACATTTATACACGAAGGTACGAGCACATCGATTTCCATTTTGAACGCAGAACTTATGCTATTGTTTCAACTTAACACAGGCAAACTCATATGAAGGTGTAATACACTAGAAACCACCAATTCCCCTACGCTTTAAAAGTTTCCCTAAAAGTGAATTAGCAAATGTTGAGAAAGAAACACATTCCCGCTTTGTATCGGAGGATTTGTGCCCAGAACCCGATAGACGAGTGGATAGGCTTCAGCGTATCATCTTCTCCACACGACCAGACACCTCACCTCAGAGAGAGACGGCGGCGATTGCTATCCACAGGGCGGAGCTCACTCGCGTGCGCCGCCGTTCGCCGACGTCGGAGCGCTCAACAGTAGGTCTTCCTTCCTCTCTCGTCGTACTCTCTGTCCTGCCTGTCCCCATTCCCCTTGTCCCTAAAGAGCAGCACGATACAGGGGTCGTCCATGGCCCGCGCGAGTGCCTTGGCCTCGGCGTGGCATCCACGCAGCACCTCTTCCTGGCCGTCCCGCAGCCGCCGCTTGAGTTGAGCGCCTCCACGCCCACGAGGCACCAGCCGGCTCCTCCGCCAGGGTGACCATCGAGCTCCGCCTTGCCCTGGGCCGGGCGCGCGGCGGCGGTGGAGGGGAGAAGGATGAGAATGTAGGCTGCGGCAGGTGCGGTCGAGAGGGCAGGGACGGCCGGGATTTTTGAGCACCCAATCCCCTAGGTTGTTTCTGCTTCCAGTTCCTCGAAATGTTCTATTAGTGCAAAATCGATAGATTTGTGCTTAAGCTAGTTCGCTTCCTCTTAATATGTATATCCCTCCCCCCGCCCCAAATCTGCCCCATGATAGTTCGATCCCCTCTTATTTGGTTGGGGTTAGGGTTTGTTCTTATACTGACAAACGTGTCTGTTTAACTGTAATTTTGTTGTGGGTATGACTTCAATTTCTAATTTCTCTTTGGTTTGGTGTATTAAGCTATTCCCGAAATGCATCAACATTTCCTGTTCGACCTAGTACTGGAACCCTCATGAGGCATGGAGAAAACTAGTCTCCTATTCTGTATTCTGATTTTTTTTTTGAAGTGTTATTGACTAAAAAATGCTAGTTCTTCTGTGATTTGTATCTCAGTTTTTCTTCCAGCAGCATGAAAAGTTCCGTTTGACCTAATAACTGACCCTCGACGAGGCATGGAAGAAATAGCTTCAAATTTTGAATTCTGATCATTCTGTGTCATTAGCTGGCTCAGCATCACAACTAGATAAAGGGCTCTTGAGTAATGGTGGAAGTAGCTCTTATTTTCAATTGTATAGGTTCAATTACTTCAATGAAAATTGGTCATCTTTTGAATAGTTTTTGTGTAGTGTTGTTCATTCATTTATTTGACATCATGTTTCAAGTCATTTCTATAGGGTCATTAGCTGCTCTACCATCACCTCTGTATAAATCTAAATCTAAATGTTTCAAGTAATTGTGTACACTTATACTTGAATGCTACTTATAAATCTGCATGTTTTATGCGCCGGTAAATTGGTACCTTGTCTTACTTGGATCATTAAGCAACGAGACCTCTCTCGTTCAATGGTCAGAGTTCCCTTTTCTCGCATTGCTGTCTAGTGTCCCTCGAGCTCAGCAACATTTCATTGAAGAATAGGAACTGTGTCAAACAGTGTATCGTCAGGTTGCTGAGGTTTTTCTTTCTGGATGCAAGCAGGAAGTTGCAAACATCCTGGCCAACGGCATCAAACTGCGAGAGTACACAAAAGGCATCGAGAACAACATACGGCAAGTCAAGCTGGATTCTATACAGGTGACTGCTTGCAGATGTTATCTGTGCATGGTTCATGTCAATTATGCATGCACACCATTTTCGTATAATTCCATTGAATCTGAACCAATTGTAGTCAATAATTTGTTGTTTAAACCATGGTAAGGTAATTATTGTCATCAATATTCAATTTCAAAAGATTAGTGAGTTAGGCAGGCAACATGGTGTATGGTGTCTTCAACTCTTCTATGCTTCTGAAAGAAATTGCCAAGTATTGTATAATTTCATTTCCAAATTGCAGAAGTTGCACCACAAAATTTATGCAATTTAAATATAGGAATATTGCATTTTTGAATTTGTATCACCTACTACATTATCCATTGGTTTCTACTTTGTTGGGCTAACCTTACTTCGTAGTGGTGATACCTAGAGGCACCTTCATGTCTTCGTTATAGCGTGAAAAATCATTTTTCTGCTTTGTTCAGTTTGTCCACCTGGATGTACATGGTATTCTTTTAGGATTCGTCCCTGGTAATGTGAAACTATGTTACATCTTACACTTACACCTACTGTTCCTCATATCCGCACAAGTTGTTATTCTTTGCATTAGAGCATTGTAACTTGCTGCTCCTTGTAATAATATAACCAATATCCATCATTAAGAATTCTTTTATGATCTACTTTGTTTTCAATTTGTTCCTTGAACATGGTTATGCAAATTCAAACTATTCCGTTATAGCCAATCTGTCATGTTATTACAAGCAGAACTGATGGACATCGATCATGCTTTACTGCTGCCAAAGTACAGGTTGAGCTTTTGGGGTGGCAGCAGCAGTGCATAGCAGATCGTTGGTTTGGGGGGGGGGGGGGGGGGGGGGGGGGCGATTTATCAAGCTAGATGTGAGGAATCAGAGAGATACAGGTGTAGTTTGCATTTGTAGCTGCAGTCAGTCGACCAGCTGCAGTTCAATAGCTTTTATTCCTTCACATGTGCCCATGCTTGTGTAGGGATACTGAATGAAATAGCATTAGTACTGTGGTTACCCAGCACCTAATCAATTGATTAGTAGCACCTTTTCTACTGGAGTTGATATCTACTACTGGTTCCAGTTTTAGTTTATATATTTCAGAAAACAAAATAGAGCCAGTTCACTAGCTAAGTCATACCATGGGCATGCTTTCAGTTATGCATAGGAAAGCAGAGCACGTTCTGTGCAAAAGCAGAGGAGGGCCACCTAGAGCTGAATAATCTTTTAGACAGTTACATGCCATCAGTTTTGGTTAAGTTCAGACTTGAGCACCATACATATACTTATGCATGTGATCACATAAAAGAATCTCTCTCTTATCAGGGGTTTACTGGTTGATGTTGTGTTTGTACTGACCACAGAAAAGAATCTCTCTCTTATTTTTTTTACTTTTGTAATCTGTTAGGTACAGTACCATTTTTTGTTGCCCTTCATAGACAACTCTATAGCTTCAATGTGGCTTCAAAGTTTCTCCCATTTGAAATTTGTATAGATTGGAGTGCAGGTTTATTAAACATGTCATATTTCATTTGTGGTCTGAAGTCTAGTTGCTGGCGGGTCATGGCCTAGCCTATCTATTTGCACTTTGCAGATACATGCACTTTCAGATTCATGTGTCCTTCAATCCATAAAACATGAGTGCCTAGTTTTCCTCTCAGACATGTTCTAGTACATTGGCAATGTAAATTTTACCTCTGGAAATGTACTTGATGGCATATAGCCATAATTCGACGTTGTATCTCTAATTACACTGTTCAGCCATTTTGGTTCCATTTTATTGACGTACACTGATATGGAATTGCATGTGCATCACCAACTAATTGCATAATAAATTTTCTTGCAATTCTATAATATATTAAGTGCAATTACATATTATAGTAAGTGAAAAACAGGGGGGGTTGTTTAGTGTATATTGCAATTGTTAATGCTGCTCATGGTAACTTGTTATTTGCTTATTGTTGTCTGTTACTAACTCTTAGAGTTATTATTTGTCGCTTGATATAGACTATAGACACGTAGTTTTTCCTTGCCCTTGCTCTGTTTTTGTATCAGCTTCGCCTTTTCCCATGGCTTCGAAGAGGTGGAGGCATTCCTGGATCTGCACCTTTAGATGGCATGTTACAGGCCATAATAAATCTGAAGATAACATATTTAAGATCTTCCTTTCAGGTTATTCATGATGCAATGGCAACATAAGTACTTTCCGCAGGATCACTCAGAGGTACTCCATCACTCAGAGGTATCAGGTTTTTAATTCTAGGCCAGTCACACTCAAGAAGTTAACAAGCTACCCAAGGCTCTGCCTCTCTAATGAGCACCCTGGGAATTTAATGCACCACCAGGATACCAGGTTTCTAAAACTGATCTTATTCTTTGCCAAGGCTAGACTAGCAGGTTTTTAAGACTGGTCTTATTCTTAGCCAAGGAACTTTACCTGAAATTTGGATGTTTATGTGCACTTCCTTTATACAATGCCTGCTGCAAATCAGTTGCTGTTACTTGAATGAGCTTTGCAGCCACAACTGGTCAAGAGCTGTTGGGACTTCAACTTGTACAAGGGCCTAGTGTTTTTATGTCCATTGAGTTTATTTCCTTGTACATTATTTGGCAAGGGGCAATTCTGTTTTCTCTACAGTTTCTTGTATAGATTTATTTGACATTCACCCTTTTAGAATTTAGGTTAATACTGAAAAACACATTTATTCAATCAGAAAATTGCATAATTTGTTTTATGCAATTTTCATAATAGCGTTTTTATTGCTAGAAAATCGTGGTTGAGTTTAGGGATAACTTTTATGATTTAGATGCCAATCATGGCGTTAATGCATTTCTGGAAACTGCTACCCCTCTTCCAGATTATGTAAGCATATGCAGGAAGTCAACCAGGTGCCCTGTTTCCATGCCTAATTTACATCCTCCCATTCATGACTTTATCTGTTGGTTCATTATTCGTAGGTATCTGTTTTTGACATGGTTGGAGCATGAATGATTGAAATCTATGGCATGGCTTTCCCATCAAAGCATCAAGAAAGTTGTTCTTCTCTGGACAATTTTGTAAAGTAAATAGTTTGCTCATACTCTTTTCCTTTCGGCTCTAGGAAGGTTCCTCAGATTGCAGTTTTTTGTCTCCTGATTTCTCCTCTCTTCTTTTGGTAGATTTGTCTTGGGTAAGAATATTGTCTTCCTCTTTTTTGTACATCAGTGTTAGTAAACGTGGATTGTTCTTAGCATTTTATCCAGTTGTTGCGTCAACTAGTGCAAATTGCATTTTATCAGTTCTGTTCTTTTTAGATAAATCAGTCTCTTTTCTGTAAGTCAATTGTTGACCTCTTTTGTATTATGTATGGGTTTGTTATCCTCAGGACAGAAGAGTTCATCTATTGTTGGCCTAATTCTTGGATATATTAGTTTGGGTTAGCAAGTGTCATGCTGAATTCAGATCTTCTTTATTTCATTAGGAGACTCAGAACCAATGCCCGGTAGGAAGTATAACATGAAGCTTTTTAGACATTTGTTTCATCAGAAACTGTCACAAATTTGCTACAAATTTTACTTTTTCTGTGTATTTAAACAAAACAATTCACAGAGCTACTGTTTTTGTCGTCAACAAAGTTACAGAAACAAAATTTGCAGTTTTAGTGTCATCTGTCTGTCTTCCTTTGTTCAGTAAAGCTTGTTTCCTTTTTATCGGGTCTG
Source organism: Eragrostis nindensis (assembly GCA_012490785.1). Lineage (NCBI taxonomy): Eukaryota > Viridiplantae > Streptophyta > Magnoliopsida > Poales > Poaceae > Eragrostis > Eragrostis nindensis. The sequence continues at coordinate 80,024 of JAAXCT010000048.1, read as the reverse complement.
ATATGCTATTTGGCGCGCCTGTTAACAGATTTAAATTTGTTAACGGATCAGTTTTTTTGTGACCCGCTAAATGCAACAGAGACAAACTGGAACAAGGGACATCCACAGCCGTCGGATGTACAATGGACGACCGAGGGAGGTGCTTGAAAGGCCTCCCTGATTTCAAGTACTTGAAACTTAGCAGCGCTCTTTGTATTTCCTAGGGAAACTTTGGTTGCGGCGCCATGTGGAGAAATCATATAGTGGCCTTGGTAATTAAAGTCTATCACAACTGGATAAAGATTGCAAAGTATCTGTGTGACTATTTTGTTAAAATATGAACAAACAAGAGAAAGCAAAATAAACAGTTTTTATTATTAGCCATGGACATAAATTAATCAACAACTTCTAATAATTATTTCTCCTAAAATTACTAGCCTGTGTAGTAGCACGGGTTGATAGATTAGTATAAATAATTCAAGTTGGCATATACCATTGTATCATCATAAGTCTGGACGCGGTTTTGGGCACTGCTAGAAAAGGATCGGAGGATGTGGCGCAATGCAGCTACGGCCGGTCGGCCGGGGCGAGGCGGGGTGGCATCTGGTCCGGCGATACAGGCGGGACACGGCAGGTCTGGAATGAGCTGCGAGATGGGAAGCGTGTGGGAGCAGCCATGGCCGGTCGTGCAGCGCGGCAGAGCGGCATCGAGTCCGGCGGCGCAGCAGGACATGGCTTCTTGTGCACAACCTCGGCAGAAAGGAAAGCGCGGGAAGTGGCCAGGGATTTGGCGCCAGCGGATTGGGGGTGGATTAGACCTCGCTACATTTGGCTACAACATCGTCTTGTATTGTGGTTATCAACTTTTTAGGCGCCGGATGGCAAAGCTGTTGGAGCAGCGTTTTTGACCTTTTTCTCCCACAAAACGTTATTGGGAACCATATACCAAGTCTCTCGGTGATGCTCTAACAACTCTGTAATATTGGCTGCTGGTTGAGTGCAAAACTTTTATAGATGCTATCACAAAAAATATTTATAAAATTTAGCCGATTCCAACTTACGCCGATAGTGCTGCCACCTCCGCCTGGTCCAGCCAAGCTTGTCGTCACGAGTCACCTAGGCCGGACGTCGACGTGAACGGTAGGCTTGGCGCTGCCGCTAACCGGACGGACGCCGGCTTGGTTCCTCGAACTTCAAAGCGAGATGGAGTGGGCACACGGGTATGCGCAAAGGCTATCCATGGAGGAATTTATGGCCACCCTACTATTGTACGTTCGTGCTCGCTCCCAAAGCTTGCGCAAAACAGGTGGTCCTCTTGCATCTATGCTTGCAGTCCTTGCAGCTCCCAGGACATAAATCTGGTGGTCCTCCACTTTATGCTTTGCTTGGAAGATAGGTGAGGTGATGCCTTGACAAAGTTTAAATTCAAGTCCTCACATTTATATATATATATATGTGTGTTTTTAACGGTTAATTTTGTTAACATGTGTTAGAGGCATATTTGTGTTTGTGTGTGTGGTGCGCGCGCATGAGTCACCGTGTAAATGAAAGGAAAAAAAAGGACTTCCCTTTTTAGTACATCCAAATATAAAAAAGACCCAAGTAATAACGTTGGTGGTGCTCCTATATATATATATATATATATATATATATATATATATATATATATAGTGCTCCTATATATATATATATTTCCCCAGTTCCATATTTCCGTGAACCCTTTTTACCTGCAGTATAAGACTTTAATACGGATGTACAAGGACAAGAATGAAGCTTTCATAATTTGTAATCGGGAAAGCTAAATTCTAACAGGTAAATCCAGGTCGACTGTGCTTCATCATATTCCTCACGCCAGCAGGACGCAACACCCTAGTCAAGGCTGCTCTAATTCAAGTCCTTGCAGCTCCCAGGACATAAATCTGGTCCTCCTCCACTTTATGCTTTGCTTGGAAGATAGGTGAGGTGATGCCTTGACAAAGTTTAAATTCAAGTCCTCACATTTTATATATATATATGTGTTTTTTTAACGGTTAATTTTGTTAACATGTGTTAGAGGCATATTTGTGTTTGTGTGTGTGGTGCGCGCGCATGAGTGTAAGCTTCATGACCATTGGAGTGTGGAAACCCCAAATGTATGAATGTTTTGGTGATTGGGTGACCATATTGATGTGACTAACATTTCCATGTAGGATATTCAAATGGTCATATCAATGAAGCGTCGTCTCACATACTCTATCTTTATCGACGACTTGGTAATTGGTTGCCTCGACAATTCGGATTGAGAACTTGATGGAGTCAAGTTTGAAGATGGATCAAGGCTAAGGACATGATAGACGAAGCAAGTGTTGGCTTGGTGTAGATGTTAGCTTGAGTCCATAGGAAGAACCGGACTATCAAGAGGGATCGAATTGGCTCTCTTAGAGCACACTAGGATAGAGATCAAATGGATGCATTGTGAGTCTCTTGAGGGCTAGGGTGGCTGAAGAGAAGAAGAGGAACCAAGTTTGGAGAAGTTGGAAGCAAGGATCAAGAAGTGGATCAAGTTTTCAGCTTTTGCAGTAGAGATCGAACAGTACGGTCCTAGGGACCGTACGGTACGGTCTTCATTGAAGATCTAGACAGAGAAGTGAAGTCTCGGGATGCTGAGAAAATGAAGACCGGACAATTGACCGGACAGTACGGTCATGGGACCGTATGGTATGGTCATCAGAGGATTTCCAGACAGAGAAGCTGAAGTTTCTGGAAGTGGAAGAAATGAAGACCGGACAATCGACCGGACAGTACGGTCCTAGGGACCGGACAGTACAGTCTTCATTTAAGATGAAGAAGAAGATAGAGATGCGCCTAGAAATAGAGACCGGACAGTACGGTCTGATGGAGACCGGACAGTACGGTCCTTTGTACGGTCTCTAGTTTCGCAGGGCACTTTTGGGCAACGGCTAGTTTTGGGTTGGTAGCCTATAAATAGTTGGTTGCCCGCCCCTTGAGGGGTCTCTTAGCCATTGTGAAAGTGCAGGAAACCCAGAGGAAGCCAAGGGCAAGGGAGAGAAGCACTTGTGAAGGATTTGGAGTGATCCTAGTGCTTGAGAGAGTAGCAATTGCATCCACTTGATCTCTAGGCTAGTGTGAGCTTGAGAGAGTCATTTCGGTTTGTTACTCTTAGTCTATGGCGAGGCCTTAGACCGGTTAGGCGTCGGTGTTGAGCTGTCCGAGGAGAGTGTGGAAGCCAACACAAGTTTGTACACGGTCTTGGAGCTTCCCGTGCGAAAGAAGCATCACTAGTGGAGCGTCCTTTGGCACGCATCAAGTGCGGAGCCTTACCTCCGGAAGAGTACCCGGGATCGAGCCCGGCGGGACGTGCCCGCGACTTCACTCGGAGGGTAAAGTGTGCTCTAGGAGGGATCGCCTTCGAGCGGAGCGACGGGGTCGAGACTCCGGCAGGAGTGACCCAACGTGAAGTAGGGGAAGGCGCTATCCTTCCGAGACCACTGGAAAAATCATGAGCATCCTATCTCTATCTCCTTTTTACCCAGTTCCATATTTCCGTGAACCCTTTTTACCTGCAGTATAAGACTTTAATACGGATGTACAAGGACAAGAATGAAGCTTTCATAATTTGTAATCGGGAAAGCTAAATTCTAACAGGTAAATCCAGGTCGACTGTGTTTCAGCATATTCCTCACGCCGGTAGGACGCAACACCCTAGTCGAGGCTGTTCTAACCTCATGGCCGGTGTACTTCCTGTTAGCCCTAAGGCGGGAAGGGCACCTGATAGATAGTGCCATTAATGCCGTCTCCAACAAGGGATTGAAAGAGCTAGCTGATATGGATACGAGAATAAGACACTACTATAGATACCTCATCACAATTGGCTCGGAAACCTCTATCACCACCAGTTTTGGGGTCGGCGATAAAAGGCCTGCAGTGATGAGTTGGTCTTCACCGATGGTTTTGATACTATCACCACCGGTTCATGGCTCAAACCGGCGGTGATAATACGTTAGAAACCATGTAGAAAATGGGCCCTGCTAATTTTCAAGTGGTTGAAATCAGGGGGGTGTTTCAAGCACCACCCACAGCCGTCCGTTGTACATCCAACGGCTGTGGATGGCCCTTTGTTTTTTGTACTAGTTATGTTTGTTACAACTAGCAGGTGCACATGAACCTGACCCTTTTAAGAAATTTGAATTTCTTAACGGGCGCGCCATAATAGCTTAACAGACCCAATAAAGGATGAACAACATCTTACATAACAGAAATAAAGACAAAATGCTACACAGGGGTTGTAAAAAATGAATAGTAGTTTTGTTGATGACAAACAAAACAAAAAAGATCTCTGGAAGAGCATTGTGGTAGAAATTAAAGAACAGAATGATTCAGGATGGAAAAGGATATAAATTTCCAAAATACATTACCTGCCTATGGAATGTGAGGCTTCTTGAGATGAACTGGTGCCTAGCAATATACATACATTTTCTCCCTTTCATGAAATAAGAACAAGCTTCCTATTGATTTCAAAGTGTCAGCGCATAATGTGTGGTGTTTAGAACCTGAAGCAGTGAAGGAAAATATGCATGAAACTGCTTATTTTGGTATCTCAACTAAACATTTGTAAAATCTGTTCACAAAGCATATTAGAATCTGACTACTGTTGTCATGGTGATCGCATATACTATTGTCAGCTCACAGTAAAAACACGTGCATCTTGGCTGCATAAACCACTGTACTTTTGGTCACATAACAATAGACAATTAACAATTATTCCAAAGGCAACACAAGAACAAAATCTTCATTAGTGATGAGCATACGACATATATAATCCTTGACATATTCAAAGCACTCTAGGGTCTGATTACTGATAACAATTAAAATTCTGTATATGCACTTCTGCTTACATAACAGCACAAGGAATACATGCATTTTGGCTGCATAAACAATTGTAATTCTGCTATCGAAATAACAGACAATCAACATTTTTTTTTCTATAGTCATGAAAGGTATAAAATCTTCATTAATTAGGTCGCATAAACATGATTCCTGACAAGTAACAATGGATATAAGCCAAACTTGCAATGTGCATTTACAAGTCCCTATTTGTTTCACTTAATATATGTTAGAACTAAACAGAATATATTATGCAAATAGCCGTTTATTACCATGTGATTCCATATGCAAGCACCTCAATCAACTAAAACAGAAATGATGAACAGAGTAATCTGAGATGCAAAATAGGGACATATGCCTTCAAGTATATTCGTAGAATATCAATAAAAATAAATTCAAAACTAAGTGTATCAGTATTACAAATTCATGTCAGTATTAGAATCTGACCTCTATGTAGGCCATTATGCGTGTTGGTTAAGTTCAGGGTTCAGCAAGATAATAGAAGCTGACCGTTTATCCTGAGTCTGATCCATTCAAGGTTCAGTTCATAAATGCAGATAAATGTCAATGTGCTCACTTTGAAGGTATCCAGGCAGGCTATAGCAAGAGTACAGTTCATGATTTAAATGTATGTACATTTACTTTGTCACTACTTCATTATTTGCACTTACTATGATTTATAATTGCACAAACTATTTTATGCAATTCACCATTTATGAACCTGCAACTGTAATGAAGTATGTAGGCACCTCAAGCAAATAATACCAAAATGCATGTACAACAGAGTAATCATATATCCAACTATAGATGCTTTCCAAGTAATTTTACATAGTAATGTTTACATCCCCAAGTTGTACAAACTAGAAATTAAAGCTTACAAACATTATGATGAATTAAATAAGTTGTACTTATCATATTAATTAAAATGCAAAAAGGGTCATGTCCAGTGTCAAGCTCTGAATGTAGGACGCTTAATTTTTGAAAGGTACAAATATTTGCCCAAATTATCAAGGTCCAATATTACTTCAGAGTTCACAAATATGTTTGGGCACAAACAATCCAAAATGGAATTCAAGAAGTAGTGAGTCAACAATAGGCCTCTAAAAGAATCAGCACAAAAGGTATTTAACATGGTGATTGGTGATGCACCCTATTGCAATAACTGACATCAACTTAGGTGAAGCAGACAACAAAGATTTATGCACTGAAATCGAAATTAGACAATCTGGATATTTCAATTGCTAGTATATAGATGTATCGTCATTGAAAAATAAAAGATTCAGTTACCAACACAAATACTTCAAATATTTATATAACACTGGTTCATTCTGGAATACGGTTATTCTAAAGATTAATGGATATGCCACTATAGATGAATATGAGAGTTTGCGCTGATTCTTGTAAACCCTAGACCTAGAACACAAAAAAGCGAAATAAGGAGATCAATCAGCTTCAAATTGAATGCAATCTGTCATTGGCTCATCGCGGATTCATTTGAGAGCAATCCATACACAAATAAGGAACAAATCAAGCAAGTAGACCGTAGGGGATGAAGATGTGCAGTTAAAATGAGCCGCTGCTAAAGTAATCGAGTGAGAAAACATAAGATGAAGGCATTACGCAACTAACCGCAGAAGAAGATTGGCACGAAAGCTTTGGAGCCGGGAATCGCCAATGAGCGAGCTCTGCTGACAAGATCCCGACGACCCCACCATTCGATTACCACTAAATGATCCTGCAAAAAAGGTACTTATGTTGTCATTGTATCATGAACAAGCAGAAAGAAGATTTTAAATATGTTAACCAGAAGTACCGACTTTTGCACTTCTGAATGGAATATGCATATACCTGTAAGTTCTCCTCTTGAGATTATTATTAGTAAAATTGTCGTCATCTTTCAGCCATGGCTAACAACCTAAAGCAACAATCAAATAAAAGTTGAACCTTATTACACTTAACAAAAGAAGAGAGTGAGCGACAAAGATAACAAACAAAATTATTTCAACATCTGAAAGAGCCAATACACAATAATATGTCAATATACTGATCCATGGGATTACACACAAACTGCTGATCGTTCCCATTTAAAATTGAAATTTAAAAAGTGTGCCATTTTTATATGATGCACATGCAATTGAAATAGCAGAGCTCTAATGCAGTTTTTCCATGATGGCTTATAATGATTCTATCACAAATATATTTCCTCCACACAAATAGGGGGTAATGTGCGCCTTTGTTTTGCTTGCCACGTTGGACAGCCCACGAGGCATCATTAGCGAGCAAAACTGCCATCAATCGTTGCCACGTCATCGAAACCAGATTTGTTTAGTGGTAAAGGTGAATAGTAATCCAGTTTAGCAAATTGAGGGGGTTAAGTAAACCAACAATAGGTTAGAGGGTTATTTGGACTCGAGCCATAGGTGGAGGGAGTAAATTTGGACTTTTTCCTTAAAAAAATGAAAGAAAGACTTCAAACTTGAGAATTATTTGACTGTTGGCCGAAGTGACGATGTTCCAAAGGAAGTTCAATGTGTAGATATCAACATACACAGATTGGTTTTTACAAGAATGTCCCAGAAGTAATGGCATCTCAGGCACTAGTTAATACCTTACACACACAACATTCTGAAGATTAGGTGCAAGAAATCTAGTAAGAAAATATATAGAATTTGCACATATTTATATTAAAAATTTTGCACTCCAGGTATGAAATTGCTACATCTCTAAAATGAAATTGGAGATTGAATTCTGATCTAATTCAGGTGTCAACCATAAAGTGGTAAAGATGTGGAAACAAAGACAACTAAAATGTATTGCACAGCTCAGGAAATGTAAGGCTCATTTTTTTGGCAGATGCAAACTAAAATTTTCTGAGTTGCAATTAACAAGTGCACTAATTGCAATACTTACTGATTGCAATTTAAATTAAAGGAGTAAGCAATTATAGCAATTTCAGTTTATACTATTTAAACAGGACACAAGAACATGGAAAAGCCAGAATTTGGCAGTTGGGTATTCCTAGTTCAAGGAACAAAACAATTCTTTGAAGTATTGGTTTCTCTTCCAGTCTTCCTATTTCTTGAATTGGTTTCTCTTCCGGTCTTCCTATTTCTTGACTTATTCTTCGCAGCTCTTTCCCGCGAAGATTTCAAATTTAAACCAATACTTCATCTTCATTATCCAATGCTTTAATTATGATTCAATTTTAAAACATGCACAGAGTTACATTTCTTTAGGATCTAAGCATCAAATTTATTGTAAACCGAGTTCCACTAATGCATCTCCACATTCCATTGTAAACAATCAAAAGGGGAAGAGAGCCATCTAGTCGATGGCAGCAATATACAGCAGTATGTACCTCTACCGTTGCACCGGCCATCATCTGCCATTTATCCCCCATATGAAGTGTGCCCCTCCCAAAACCGACTCACCATATGTGGCAGTAAAATGTTACTTTCACTGCTTCACACACGCGGCCTGAGAGATTTGCTTGACTCTGTTCAGGACCAAACTTGGAACGCGGTGAATTCCGGAGCGTGCCAGTCGATTTTCCCTGCAAATCGACAAAGACAAGAAACGCGTGTAAAATTCCTGGGCTATCGGCCCCGGACAGGCCAATGCGTAACCGCAGCTGATATGATTAAATAATAATTAATAAAAGATTATAATAAATGCTTGGCTGTCGGCTAGAAACAAATCGGCATGTTCGTAATAGTAAATACTCGCACGATAACTAAAGCAGAAACATGCATCAAAATCGGCAATCGGCAAAAACATGTAATCGACAAGTAGCTATCGGCAAGCATCATGGTAAAGTAAGTCGGCATCAATAAATAGGGTTCAAACCTTCACTTGAACAGGAACAAAAAGATATTTAAAAGCACACAAGCATAGGTTTGAACGTGGTAACCAATCGGCTAAACACCCCGAAAGAACGGTTAAACCAATAGCAACTAATCATACCCATAATCTAACGATCGCTTCACCGAGGACGCGTCAACTAAGTGAAGTAAAACAGGGCACGTCAAACTGTTCTACACGATCGGCAGATACAGGTATAATCGGCAACTACCAATCCCAGATACTTAGTAAATTAAATCTAGTTCTTAGCAACTGTTTCGCCGAGGACACGTCAACTAAGCAAAGTAGACAGGACAAGTCAAACTGACCACCCAGTCGCTACGAGCAGATCTAATCGACTAAGCATCTTAACCGTGACTCGAATAACCAGATCAAACAGGGAAATCGGCATCAGCAATCGGCAACAAGGTCGCGGCTAGGACAAGTCAACTAATCGTAACAAAGAACTGGACTAGGTCTTAAACAATTCCAAGTAGTCGATGCATAATGCTGAACCCTAGATCGATCTAAGTTACCGGATAACTAGCAGCCACATCGATTTCTAATATGGACAAGTCGGCATACTAAAGATCGATGCGCTTACCTGACGAAATCCAAGTCGAAACCGGAGCCTGATGGACGCCGATGTCGACGAAAATCCCGTCCAGAAGTTGTGGCGATGCGCCGAAAAGTGATTGTATTGATTGATATCTTTTTACAATACTCACGGGTCTATATTTATATACCCGAGGCAAGACTCCGACTCGACCACGATTAGGTCAACCTGTCTAAATCTAGAAAAAGAATTAAAAAAAGACACACAAACCCACACGTGCACGCGTCTTCGCGATTTCTTTGGCTTCATGATCACCTGCAGGCCACCACTTTGCACACAACCTTTTTTCACCCGGCACATATTTCATCATTCACTGACAATGGGCCCTAGGCCAAAATCTGGTGTCAACACATGCCCCCCCCCCCCCCCAAGCCGGGGTATGGAATCTCCATGCGCCGGATTGTTTCCTCATTTGTCGCGCCTCCTCATTTCCTGCGCCGCATTCAACGCACCTGCAACGCCTCTTCGCATTTCGCGCCGCCTGCAACACGTCTTGTCTTATAAATAGATGCCATCTACCATATCCCTCTTCTACCTTCCGTCGGCGCGTCTCTTCATCTTCCCACTCTCTCTCCTCATCTCATCGCCGGCGATAAATCTCTCCGGAAGATCAAGAAACCTTCAAGATCACACTCAAGCTTCCCTCTTCGTCATGGCGCAAGTCACCGCTTCCTCTACCACCGTTCCCCAGGTAACGATCCCCTGTTCCCATTCTTGTTCTAGGATAGGATTGTCTGTTCTTGCGGTAGACTGTAGATTTCCTCATTTTCTTCATACCTTTCTCTGCTCTTCTTCCTCGCATTTTCTTACCATTCAACTTTGGCACAATTGCATAACTGTCCTCGTTTTCAACCTTAACTGTATGTTTGCCCTCTTTTTTTAGACTTTGCAAAATGGGACCTGCTTTCACCCAAGTTGTTGCACGATTGCCCCTATTTTAATGGCAAAACTGTAATTTTTCCGATCAAAATAGGGGCAATCGTGCAACAACTTGGGTGAAAGCAGGTCCAATTTTGCAAAGTCTAAAAAAAGAGGGCAAACATACAATTGAGGTTGAAAACGAGGGCAGTTTTGCAAATGACCCTTCAACTTTTGCTTCGAAGTACTAACTTCAATATTTACTAGATGCGCTTAATCTTGATGAACCAGCATTGCTTTCATCCTTACTAGATTTATCTTTCCATTATTTTTAGGAATTGCAAAACCAGATCTTGATCCCCACAGAACTTGCCACACACCGTTTCTTGGGACCTATGGGCGATCCAGATCCAATAACCTTCATTTGTAGCGAAACTCTTAGGATGCCCTTCAAGAGATCACCAGTAGCATTAGAGACATGGGTAGGCAGCTTCAGATCATGGCCCACTGCCATTCCAGGCTGGCGTGAATGGTTTCTCATAATCAAAGATGCCAAATCGGCAATATGGGATAGAGCACTGTTTAGAACTATCCCTTGCCGATATGAAGAAAAATGAGCCAATGCTATCGGCATCCTGTTATTTCTGGTCTGATGCACTGAATGCCTTCCTTTTTGGCCATGGACCAATGACTCCTACCCTGATGGACGTCAAGATGCTTGCCGATTTGGAAATAACATCCAAGTGAGCCTTCAGAGTCTGAAAGTCAAACCTCAACATCAGTTTGACGTCAAAAGTATCGGTGGATGGAAAAAATACATCTCCACCTTCCGAGGCACAGGGCCAGTGACAGATAGGGAGCATGCAGCTTTCTTGATGATGTGGCTTGAGCATTTCTTCTTCTGCGGAGCCCAACTTAACCCTGTATCCAATCTGCAAAACTTAGCAGAACGATTGGCAGCTGGCACTCAAATGCCCATCGGCAAATACCTGCTCGGTGCCCTCTACTCTTCACTTCATCAGGTTGCCGAAAAGCTCTGGCACAATACTCCAATCGGCAACATCGGCGGCCCATGGTGGTTCCTTCAGATGTGGCTCACTATGCACTCTTACAAGGCCATGGAGCTTCAAGACCTGCACTTGTTTAAATTTCCAACCCCCAATCAAGTCGGACGCCGATGCACTTCACTGGGAGAAGCTCTGGTGTCGATAGATGGACTCGGAATGGATGCCGATCACTTGGCTTCATACTTCAAGGCCTTCTATAAAGGCATCAACAATGATCATCTCGATTGGTTCCCCTATGGAAATTCTGAGATTATGGAACACTTCGAGATCCCCTTCACCTTCCGGGCTGACGACCCCCTCCAAAACGCAACATCGGCAACCATCTTCATAACTTGTGTCAAACCCTGCATTTTGCTGACAGGATTGAATGCATCAGGCCGATTGAACCCATCATATGAATTCTACAATCCTTCATTCGCTGCAAGACAAATGGGTCTCGGCCAGCTTCCTCCCAGTCTCTTTTATGCCGATAAGGTCAAAGCCCGTGCAACCATCACATCAGCTCTGGAGTACCCTTGGTTATTCGGCCTGACCGATAACCTGCACATTGGTCACATCGACAACCTGATCTTGACTCCTTCCTGCACAAGACTTTTCAGACAATGGCGGGCAGAATGGTCAAGACACCTTCAATGCACCAACACAGCATCCCTTGTCTCCAATCTTCAACTTATCACAGACAAATTATCTTTTCTCACAGACAAATTATCAACTATAATTCTCTCTTATGTCGCAGTCTGACGTCGAAGATGCACCTACGCTGAGCAACAACGGAATCGGCATTGTGTACGTCGCTCCACATCCAGAACCTGTTCTTGGCTCTGACGCACCAACACCGGCCCAAGTCCTCAAAGGCCAATCTTCTGGGACAAAACAGAAGGGTCCTCGTACCAAAGTTGCAGCCAAGCGTCATAGAGCCCTCTTGAAACAACCAAGCTCTGCGCCAACTCCTCCCAGCAGCCCAGTAATCATTCTTACCCATAAAATCATTTCATGATTTAATCAATATCGACATCTAACATTTGTCTCATTTTCAGGGCAACTCTGAGGAAAATCTTGAAGAAGCCGAAGCCCATGCCGATACCGAAACTGAGACTGACAATCCTCAACAAGCACCGGTTCATACCGTTTCAGAAGAAATCGGCATCGGCACTCAACAAGCACCAATTGACATTGCTTCAGAAGAAATCGGCATCGACATTCAGCCTCAGGTTTGTTCCCAAAACTTGTTCATCGGCATTCATACCTTTATTACCCTCTCCATGTTAAACAGCCACAAGAACAAAGAGAAGAAGAATCGGCACACCCTTCTACCAATGAACCTGAGACTACGGCAACACCAGCACAGAATATCCCAGAGAGCCGCTCTTCAGATCCTGGAGCATCTTCTTCCCAAGCCGTTGTTGGCGGTCGTTAAACCATGTTTGACCGCCACCCTACCGGTAAATAAATACATAACACCAAGATTTTGTGCATAGTAGATAGGAATAATGCTACTCCACAAGTTTTGGTGGATATTTGGATGCAGGAGTGAATAATGGAGAAAAGTGGGCCCAGTCAGGGAAATTCCCTGGCCGGCCGGCCCCACCCTAGGCCGGCCGGCCCCACCTGGTGGCCACAGGCCCCAGGCTTTCTCCAGTGGGCTGGAAAATAATCCTCAACGTGCAATTCAAGCCCAGCTCGGCAGGATTCCACCGACGTTCTAGAAGGTGGGCTATTTGGGCCTTTACTTGGCCCTCAATCCAATTCTGCCGACCCCACGAAGTAGCCGACCTTCAGACCGCCTTCAGGGAGTGATCTGGAGCGTCCAGGAGCAAGTCGGTGGCAAACCGCCACAGGGGACGGCCGGCCGGCCACCCCCCTAGGCCGGCCGGCCGACTTTGGCGCCACCGCCTCTCCAGCTTCGGCCAGGGTGCTTCCACCGCCTTCACAAGCTATAAAAGGGACCCCTCGGCCTCCGAATCAATTCGCACCATCACACTTCATCCAAGTGTTCATTAGTTTAGTTGAGTAGTAGCTTTGGGAGTTAGAGTAGAGTAGAGTAGAGTGAGAGCTCTCTCGGGCTTCCGGAGTATTCTCGGAGTTCGGTATAGTTCTTTGTATCTTACTCTTGAGATATTATTTTATTTATTATATAATAGTTTTATCTTTATTTATTTCTTTTAGTAATTCTTTTCTATTTAGTTTATTTATTCGTTAAGTAAGTGCTCGTAGAAGTCTTGTTGTGGGATTCGTGATTGTTGGAATAGCGAGTACGAGAGAGTGCCGTCGTCGGAGATGACGTCGTGTGAAATCTGTGATTGTTCATTCTTAGATAGGACTGCTCCGTTGATCAAGAGTAGCTCCTCTAGGCGGGTTGTAAGCGTGGCGCTTAGATCTTGGCCTATGCACGTTTGGCACCCAACCCCACGGAGGATGGTAGCCGCGAGTGTATGTGACAGCTGCACCGGTCTCTGTAATCCACCACGTCCGGGTTGGACTCAGCAGGGTCTTAATTATAGCGGATGGATCCCCAGAGTGAACTAGCAGCATCGGTTGCCCTGGCACTTCCGTGCCCCGAAACGACATGACTTGTATGTGTATGAGCTTAACTAGAGTAAATAACCTTTGTAGAATTGACTGCTAGAAAAGTAAATAATAGATAAACATACAGGTAGCCTTAACTCTATCTCGTTGCTCTCCCAAATGTATACTATGATTTATTTTATTACCTTGGATTTGAGGATGTGTGTGCCACCCATATATATCATGCCTATCTTACCCCCGTCTCAAGTATAGTTGATACATTATTTCTTTCTCCAAATTATCCAATGCATAGCTATTATTCAGCTTCCTTTTGCTCTACTTCCCTGCGGAAATATAAATACGATAACCCTGGAATACTCCAAGGTGAAATGCTACAATGGTGATCCGTGCGCTTGCGGAATTAATGAATTTAATTTTATCGCATAAGAACCGCCAACAAGCATTTCTGGCGCCGTTGCCGGGGAAGTAGCAGCTAGGAACTGAATAAATGCATTGAAGTTTGTGAGAAGAATAATTATCACTTACTTTTGCGGGCTTACCCTTGTCCTGGTTTCTCTTCTTGTGAACATTTGAAACAGGACTGTGCATGACTGGTTTCGACCTACCAGAAAACTTCCACTCAGATCCAGAACAGTTCTTGAGGAAAGTTCGAGCCAAACTCACCAAACAGATCCGCAAGAACGCTCTGGCTCTCGAATCGTCTCCTCCACCGGTTGTCAGGGCCTCCTCAACGAACAGTACCATGGCCGACCCCGTTGTTGAGACGATCAATGACTTCCCGCGCCAACTACGGAGAACATCCGCGTGGGACCCAACCCGCGCGTCACCAACAAGGACTACGAGCTCAAGCCAGCCTTGATCAACATGATCTTGGCCAGTCCTTTCTGTGTGAAGCCGTCGGAGGATGCAAATGCTCACCTCCAAAGGTTCCTGATGACGTGCAACACTTTACGTCATAAAGGATGCACCTCAGGACGCTATCCGACTACAGCTATTCCCTTTCTCTCTGTTGGGGAAGGCTCTCCAGTGGTTCTACGCGAACCAAGAGTCCCTCGACACGTGGACGGCATGCTCCAATGCCTTCCTCGCCAAGTTCTTCCCGCCGGGCAAGACGACTGCCCTGCGGAACAAGATATCGGGCTTCCAACAGCTCGCAGATGAGTCGACCGCGGAAGCCTGGGACAGGATGCAGGAGTACGTTCTCTCATGCCCACCACCATGGCATGGAGGAATGGCTCCTCATACAGAGTTTCTACCACGTTTGAGGCCGTCCGCTCGAGAGCACCTCGACGCAGCAGCAGGCGGCTCCTTCTTCTCCCTTAGCGTGAAGAACGCTAAGAAGTTGATTGAGAAGGTGGCGGCCAACCAGACTCATGGTGAACGCCAAGCGGCGAACACCAAAACCCGTGGAGTGCACCAAGTGGAGACGATGGACATGCTCGCCATCAAGCTCGATCAGCTACTCCGCAAGGTGGAGTCCCCGCAGGACCTGCAAGTTGCGGATTCCCGCATGACATGTGAGGAATGCGGCAGCGTTGGGCATATGGGCATCAATTGCCCAAATACGAGAGAGGAATGCAATTTCCTCAACAATGGCAATGGGTTCCGCTCCCAGAACAACTACGGCTGGAATTCCAGGCCCGACCTCTCCTTCAACAAGAATCAGGGAGGTAACAATGGTAATCTTTCCCGTTATGAGCCCTCTATCAAGGATCTAGTTCTCGGCCAGGTCAAGATTAATGACAGCATTAGTAAGAAATTTCTTACTACGGACAAGGCTTTAGAGAGCATAGATTCCAAGTTAGAGTCGTTCAGCACTGCTCTGGAATCAGCTAAGCCATAACAAGATGCTAGAAACGCAAATAGCGCAAATAGCTTCAGCTGTGCAAGCTCCTCATACAAAGGAGAGTGTTAGTGCTATCACCACCAGGGGAGGAAGAGGTACTGTGGACCCACCATACCCCAAGGGTGCAGAGAGAAAGACACCAAATGCAGCCCCCAAGGAGAAGGCCGGTAAAAGAGTTCCAGAAAAGAAGGTCCCTGAAGAGGAAGACGCCGAGAAGGAGAGCTCCGAGGAGGAACCAACGACAGATCCTCCCGTTGAGCAAGCTCCACCTAAGGCAGCACCTCATGAGTATTTTGACACTACAGGCTTGCCTTACCCCGACCGCAGGAAGAAGCTTACTGTGGACGAGCGCTTTGATAAATTTGTTGAGGCTATCCGACATATATATGTGCATATTCGCTGCTTGATGCCATGCAGGTACCTACTTACACTAGGTATTTTCGGGACATCCTCAACAACAAGCGCCCCATTCCAGCAATGGAGGTAGTGAAGCTTACAGAAGAGTGCAGCGCAGCCATTCTGAAACACTCTTCCGGAAAAGAAGAAGGATCCAGATGCCCTACTATCCCGTGTTCGATTGGCAGCCAGCATTTCTCTCAAGCGCTTTGTGACTTGGGTGCAAGCGTGAGCGTTATGCCCAAGGCGGTATATGACAGGCTAAATTGTCCATTATCGCCTACGGCTATGTGCTTGCAGCTCGCAGATCAGTCCGTTCGTCATCCTGCTGGTATTGCCGAAGACGTCCCCGTACAGATCAGAAAACTTCTTCGTCCCCGTCGACTTTGTTGTGCTTGACATGGAAGTGGATGTCAAGACCCCTCTCATCCTTGGGAGGCCGTTCTTGAGCACCACCAACGCCAACATCGACGTGGGGGCAGGAGAGATCCACTTGGACTTCAACGGCAGGAAGAAACGTTCAGCTTCAAGCCTAAGGTTGAGCAATGCAAGCAAGTACGGGTCATATATGGAAAGGACCCAAGGAGAGTGGAGAAGATTGAGATTACTCCACCCATGCCACAGCCAGATAAGCTCATTGCATATATGAGAGACTATCTGGAAAGAGAGAATGCAAGAAGGCTAGCAAATATTGGAGGACTCCAAGGAGGATGCCTCACCGCCTAACACATCTCAAGCCCCCTTACTCCTCCGCAAGAAGGAGTAGGCGAGTCACAATCGCCAAGAGAGAGAGCGAGGCGCTCAAGAAAGAAGAAGGCAGCTACGGCATCAACCGATGAGAGTACAACAAAGGCGCCTATTGAAGAAAAGGTCGCCGCCACAAACACAAAGAAGACAACAAAGGTGTGGCGGAAGAAAGAAGGACCCTCTACCTCGCAAGATTCTCCAGCGAGCGAGGTCCAAACAAGTTGAAAAGACATGGAGAACGTCTAGCTCAAAGACGTAAAAATGAGAGCCCTCCGATTGGGAGGCATCCCAATCGTTATCCTAGCTAGGCCTAGCACTTGTTTTTCTTTTCATAAATCATAAAAACAAAATAAAAATTTGAAAAATTTAAAAACAACAAAAATAATAGGATTCCCGGTGATGCCCATTAGGGGCTAGCCACTTGTATCATCCTCACTCTTTTTTGCAGATCAAGAAGGAGGAGGAAGAGCCTGAATCAAGCTTAAGTCTTACAAAGACTCAAGCTTGGGGAGGGCACCCCCAGGTAAGAAGGAGTTCAATACAAGCTCGAGTCTTGCAAAGACTCAAACTTGGGGAGGACCCCCAGGTAAGTATTCCTAACTTTCTTAATAAATAAATGAACTCCCTGTTTCGAATAAATGCTAGAATCTTGGTGTTATGCTACGCTTAAGGGAAATGATGATCGAGTTACAAATTAGCTTCCCATGTGTCGCATAGATGCAACCTCTACTCCTGACATATGTGGTATTTTTACTTGAGCATGATCACATCATGAGTCTTGCTTATTTCCGTGGGTTGCATTTGTTACACCAAGTCTGAGCATTGTGGATTGTGATATGGCATGATTAGGACTTGTTGCAATTTCTTAGTATGGTTTCATCCAGAGATGTTTTCTTGAATTGCTGCAAGTACCTAAAACCCTTCTGTTATGGCACACTTCTCTTAGTGTGAGGATTTATTTACCTACCAGAGCCATATCATAATATTCGAAACAGCCCCACTCATAGCCATTTGTTTATGCATTGAGTTTTGTTAAGGTTTGATGTACTCTTGAAACTAAGCACTCCTATTTTGGTCATAATTCCTTCGCGTGTGTTTTCGAAAATTTCTCTCCACCAAATAAAAAGGGAATGTTTGGATAAATCAACCAAACATTTTTCAGAGTTTGCAAAACTTTTGGTCCATCCAAAATGCTCAAGAATATTTCAAAATGTTTCATTGAACCATTCAAAATTTATGGCCCCTTGCACCATGGAGTAGTCAAAAAAAAAAAACTCCATGGTTCATGACAAAGTCAATGGCTATATGGTTCTTATCATAAACATCTTGAGCAAAATAAAGGACCAATGTTTTTTCAAAACCCCCTTCCATAAGCGTGAGTTCATTTTCTCCCCCTCCATCACATCATTTCCTATGACCAAAATAAATGGAGTTGCTATGTTGATTGAGACTCATTCCTTAGCTTTACAATATATGCATGACATTTGTGCATTTCTTACCAAGCTCCACATACAAAGCCTCATTTGATAGAAGGTAGGATGAGTGAAGCTTGTAGGAATAGAACTCACATAGGTGTGGTAAGAGAAGTGCCACCCAAAACGAAGGAGAATTTTTGCACCTTGCAGCACATAAAAACTCTGAATGCATACCTGCTAGAATTGTGTACTTGTCCGAAAATGCCGTTCTAGTCTTCAATGCTGCATGACAAGGTGTGACATATAAGCCCCACGATTTTTACAACACTCATGAATATTTTGTGCTCTCGTAAATTTACCACTGTTTAGGGAGTATGTTGTTGCATCTTTATTACCCATGGGGCGCTTCTTTGTAACTCCTGATCCGCCGGTACCCTGAGTTGAGTTTGCTCGGGACGAGCAAAGTTTAAGCTTGGGGAGGTTGTTGGCGGTCGTTAAACCATGTTTTGACCGCCACCCTACCAGTAAATAAATACATAACACCAAGATTTTGTGCATAGTAGATAGGAATAATGCTACTCCACAAGTTTTGGTGGATATTTGGATGCAGGAGTGAATAATGGAGAAAAGTGGGCCCAGTCAGGGAAATTCCCTGGCCGGCCGGCCCCACCCTAGGCCGGCCAGCCCCATCTGGTGGCCACAGGCCCCAGGCTTTCTCCAGTGGGCTGGAAAATAATCCTCAACGTGCAATTCAAGCCCAGCTCGGCAGGATTCCACCGACGTTCTAGAAGGTGGGCTATTTGGGCCTTTACTTGGCCCTCAATCCAATTCTGCCGACCCCACGAAGTAGCCGACCTTCAGACCGCCTTCAGGGAGTGATCTGGAGCGTCCAGGAGCAAGTCGGTGGCAAACCGCCACAGGGGACGGCCGGCCGGCCACCCCCCTAGGCCGGCCGGCCGACTTTGGCGTCACGCCTCTCCAGCTTCGGCCAGGGTGCTTCCACCGCCTTCATAAGCTATAAAAGGGACCCCTCGGCCTCCGAATCAATTCGCACCATCACACTTCATCCAAGTGTTCATTAGTTTAGTTGAGTAGTAGCTTTGGGAGTTAGAGTAGAGTAGAGTAGAGTGAGAGCTCTCTCGGGCTTCCGGAGTATTCTCGGAGTTCGGTATAGTTCTTTGTATCTTACTCTTGAGATATTATTTTATTTATTATATAATTAGTTTTATCTTTATTTATTTCTTTTAGTAATTCTTTTCTATTTAGTTTATTTATTCGTTAAGTAAGTGCTCGTAGAAGTCTTGTTGTGGGATTCGTGATTGTTGGAATAGCGAGTACGAGAGAGTGCCGTCGTCGGAGATGACGTCGTGTGAAATCTGTGCTTGTTCATTCTTAGATAGGACTGCTCCGTTGATCAAGTAGCTCCTCTAGGCGGGTTGTAAGCGTGGCGCTTAGATCTTGGCCTATGCACGTTTGGCACCCAACCCCACGGAGGATGGTAGCCGCGAGTGTATGTGACAGCTGCACCGGTCTCTGTAATCCACCACGTCCGGGTTGGACTCAGCAGGGTCTTAATTATAGCGGATGGATCCCCAGGGTGAACTAGCAGCATCGGTTGCCCTGGCACTTCCGTGCCCCGAAACGACATGACTTGTATGTGTATGAGCTTAGCTAGAGTAAATAACCTTTGTAGAATTGACTGCTAGAAAAGTAAATAATAGATAAACATACAGGTAGCCTTAACTCTATCTCGTTGCTCTCCCAAATGTATACTACGATTTATTTTATTACCTTGGATTTGAGGATGTGTGTGCCACCCATATATCATGCCTATCTTACCCCCGTCTCAAGTATAGTTGATACATTATTTCTTTCTCCAAATTATCCAATGCATAGCTATTATTCAGCTTTCTTTTGCTCTACTTCCCTGCGGAAATATAAATACGATAACCCTGGAATACTCCAAGGTGAAATGCTACAATGGTGATCCGTGCGCTTGCGGAATTAATGAATTTAATTTTATCGCATAAGAACCGCCAACAAGCATTTCTGGCGCCGTTGCCGGGAAGTAGCAGCTAGGAACTGAATAATGCATTGAAGTTTGTGAGAAGAATAATTATCACTTACTTTTGCGGGCTTACCCTTGTCCTGGTTTCTCTTCTTGTGGAAATTTGAAACAGGACTGTGCATGACTGGTTTCGACCTACCAGAAAACTTCCACTCAGATCCAGAACAGTTCTTGAGGAAAGTTCGAGCCAAGCTCACCAAACAGATCCGCAAGAACGCTCTGGCTCTCGAATCGTCTCCTCCACCGGTTGTCAGGGCCTCCTCAACGAACAGTACCATGGCCGACCCCGTTGTTGAGAAGACGATCAATGACTTCTCCGCGCCAACTACGGAGAACATCCGCGTGGGACCCAACCCGCGCGTCACCAACAAGGACTACGAGCTCAAGCCAGCCTTGATCAACATGATCTTGGCCAGTCCTTTCTGTGGGAAGCCATCGGAGGATGCAAATGCTCACCTCCAAAGGTTCCTGATGACGTGCAACACTTTCGTCATAAAGGATGCACCTCAGGACGCTATCCGACTACAGCTATTCCCTTTCTCTCTGTTGGGGAAGGCTCTTCAGTGGTTCTACGCGAACCAAGAGTCCCTCGACACGTGGACGGCATGCTCCAATGCCTTCCTCGCCAAGTTCTTCCCGCCGGGCAAGACGACTGCCCTGCGGAACAAGATATCGGGCTTCCAACAGCTCGCAGATGAGTCGACCGCGGAAGCCTGGGACAGGATGCAGGAGTACGTTCTCTCATGCCCACACCATGGCATGGAGGAATGGCTCCTCATACAGAGTTTCTACCACGGTTTGAGGCCGTCCGCTCGAGAGCACCTCGACGCCGCAGCAGGCGGCTCCTTCTTCTCCCTTAGCGTGAAGAACGCTAAGAAGTTGATTGAGAAGGTGGCGGCCAACCAGACTCATGGTGATCCGTGCGCTTGCGGAATTAATGAATTTAATTTTATCGCATAAGAACCGCCAACAATATACGTGGATGATATCATCTTGGTGGTTCATCTCATGCTCTTGTGTCTAAGTTTCAGGCAATGAAGGAAAATGAGTTCATGATGTCCATGATGGGCGAGCTGACCTACTTCCTTGGTCTTCAAATCAAGCAATGCAAGCAGGGTACCTTCATTCATCAAGCCAAGTACACGAAGGACTTGATGAAGAAGTTCGACATGTCGGATGCCAAGCCCATGTCGACCCCGATGGCCACTTCCACCGTGCTCGATTCGGATCTTGATGGTGAAGCGGTGGACCAGCGGGAGACCGGAGCATGATCGGCTCCCTCTTGTACCTCACGGCGACAAGGCCCGACATACACTTCGCGGTGTGTCTTTGTGCTCGCTTCCAATCTTCACCAAGGGAGTCTCATCGTCAAGCGGTGAAGCGCATCTTCAGGTATCTCAAGTACACCCTTGAATTCGGCATTTGGTACTCTGCATCATCTACACTTTCTCTTTGTGGTTATTCAGATGCGGATTTTGCTGGGTGTCGAGTTGATCGGAAGAGCACTTCGGGTACTTACCATTTTCTTGGGTCTTCTCTTGTTTGTTGGTCTTCTCGCAAGCAATCTGGCGTAGCCCAATCCACAACCGAAGCTGAGTATTTGCTGCTGCTAGTTGCTTATCCCAAATCCTATGGATGACTTTCACTTTGAGGGACTATGGATTAACCTACAGAGTGTTCCACTTTTTTGTGACAACACTAGTGCCATATGCTTATCCAAAGACCCAATCCTACATGGGAGAGTCAAACACATAGAGGTGAGATACCACTTCTTGAGAGATCATGTTGCCAATGGGGACATCGAGCTTACATACATTGATATCCACAACCAATTAGCCGATATCCTCACCAAGCCCCTAGACGCCGAGCGCTTTGCATTTCTTCGGGGGGAACTTGGTGTTTGCTATCCTTATGGCATTGTTTGAGGGGGAGTTGGCTTCTTTGTAAATATGTATCTTACTTTTCTCGCATTTGCATTGCATTGTAAGATAAGCATCATGTATAATATGCATCTTTAGAAGAAGCTTCAACCTTTATGTCTCCTTGTATTTATTGTTGCGATGATTGAGATTGAGCTAAATTGTGTGATTGCTAGTAGCATGCTTTTTAAACTTAGGCTCTTTTAGATAGTATGGCATAGTTTCATTTGAGCAAGCTAGCTAAACCTTGAGATGAAAATTGGCTTTTTGAGGCTTATGATCTATGCATGCCTATGTTTTGTTCACCATGTGTATGCTTGTTTTTATCCTGTCAAGACTTGTTTAAGGCTAGAATTAGAAAATGTCTTGACTTCGGCAACTTATGTTTGGGGGATGGACTTTGGCAAATGTTTAGCTCATGATGGGACTTTGGGGGACAAATGTCATTTGCTAAAAGGCATACTCATTGCTCTTGTGCTTAATTTCTATAAAATCAATTTGATCTCTTGTGCAAAATGCTAAAATCCAATACGGTGCCTTGAAGCCTCGGGGTGTTTGCCGTAACCAGTCGTGCGACCCTCCGCTTGGATAAAAGGTTACTTGAGGATGAAAAATAAAAGACAAGCAAATGCTTGCAACCTTCACTTGATCAAAGTGAGTCTTTGTTGCATATGTGAGCGTTTGTCAAAGCACATCTTTCCGAATGTTTGTTGCTTGAGTTGAGATTGACACTTGCTATTTTCATGGATTCACTTAATGCTTGTTTTGCCTTGGATAGGGATTATCATACATGAGGTGACCATGCTTTTCATGATATAGCAAATTTGAATCTATCTTGCTCAATTTAATCTTCATGCTTAGCTTGTCTAGCTCTTTGCGTTTGTGCTATGCTCTCTATTATGGCTTTCGTGCAATTGTGAGCTCATGCTTTTACACTTCAAGGTTCTATGCTTGTTCATAGCAATGATAAATGCTTGTTGACATGATTTTTGAAGCTTGGTAGGATTCCCACCTCATGCATTGCATTTTTAGCTCTCTTGTATCTTGATGAGTTCATTGCCAAAGGGGGAGAAATATCGATAAGTTTGCATCTCAGATAGATATCAAGGGAGAAAATACCTTTGAAATGCTTTTGGGGGAGTTTTGGGCGAAAATACATCATTTCTTGTTTTCAGGACAGAAACCCTCCCACCGGACTATCCGGTATCCTACCGGACTGTCCGGCCGCCGGAGTATCCGGCATAGTACCGGATTATCCGGGCATTTCGCATTGCATGAGAAGTTGCACCACTTCAGGGGGAGTTTTCTGTAAACTCTTTTGTTCTGACTTTTTCCTGAGTCTTTGTGGATCTTTGCGACTTTGTGTCGCTTTCTTTGCCAACTCTTGGTTTTTGTGATCCTTGCTATTTGATGGTCATTTGCTTCCATTTTTCTTGGTTTTGGACCATGAGTTAGCTTTCTTGGTTTCGCATTTCAAACTATGGATTCTTGAGATGGGTGTTGTTGTCAATGTACTCATCAAGGGGGAGATTGAGGAACCATGTTGAGATGTGCCATGGTTCATGATGTGATGAGTAATTGACAACGAATGAGTTTGAGTTGAACTTGAGGTTCGGGTTTGAATTGCGGGATTTTGAGGGTTGCATGAGCATGTATATTGATTATGTTTATGGCTAACCGGAGTTGGTGAAGGTGATGGGAAGTATGGAGGAGATGGAGAAATGTGTTTGCTTGTCTAATGATGTGTAGGTCAATGGAGTCAACTTGATGGTCAACGGCGAGAGGATCGGGAGGAACAAGCGGGAGGCTTGGGTCCGGGCGATCGAGAGGCCGGGTGAGGTCAAGGGTGATCCACACCGTACACGTGGCGGACAAGAAGCACGGAGGGTTTCGCGGTTTGGCCTCAAAACCGTGGAGGTGATGAAGACGGCGGGTTGACCAAATCAAGAGGCGAACGGGAGGCCGAGTCAAGTGAAGGGTCCCGACGGGCTGGGACGAAAAGACTTGACGGCAAGGTTCGCGGACGAGGTGACACGCGTCGACATCGAGGTGGTTTCCCGGTTTATGCCTCAAACCGGCGGGCGGACGGTTTCCCGGTTTGGGCCTCAAAACCGGCGACGGCGCATGGTGGTGTACATGGCACCATCGCGAAGGTTGCATCGAGGCGAAGCGAAGTCGTGAAGGGCCGATGGCGTTTCGGGCGAAGGAAAAAAGAGTTGGACGATTTTGCCCCTAGTGGTAGGTGGGAGTATGTAATACCTTAGGGTAAGTTGGAAAAGAGAAAATGCCTATATAGGGAGGTGGAGTTGGCTGGCCACCTTGAGCCTTGAGGGACCAAGTCATTTGCATCTAGGGATAGGACTAGCTAGGGGAGAGCTAGAGAGAGATGAGAGAAGAGGGAACAAGGTGAGAGCTTGTATCTTCAACTTTCTACAAGAGAGGAAGGAAGAGGGCGGCGCCCTAGCTTGTACCTATGGATTTCGTGATTGAATCAATGGAATGAAGTTTGTTTGAATCAATCTCGTGCTCTTGTTCTTCCTCCCCATCTAATTCCTGAATTTATCTTTTTCCTCATTTTCGGAGCTATTTTGGGTGATTTTTCGATCTCCTTTTTTGGCTACGATTTGGGATGGTTTTCTTGATGGATTCGGTGCTAGGATGTGTGGGAACATGCCTTGAGTGATCTCGTTCAAGATCTCCCCACGAGTACCTCGAATTTGTGGATTTCGTCCAAGTTTGACCAAACCCTTGTTCTTGCACATGATCTGAAGTTCGATGGGTTTTGGTTGGGTTTTTGGTATGGATCCACTTTGATGAGGTTCCGAATCTTGTCACGCACCTAGGGTTCAAGTTTTTGGTGATTTTTGGAGGTCGTTTGATTGGGTTTCGGATTTTGGAGCACCGGCCGCGCGTTTATTCTTGCTGTTCATCGTCTACCGGAGTATCCGACCGAGTACTGGAGTATCCGGACCTGGTACCCGACCGGACTATCCGACACATTACCGGAGTATCCGGGCCTGATACTCACCGGATTATCCGACAGCTTACCGGAGTATCCGGTCCTGTATCCGATCGGAGTACTCGACCGGAGTATCCGACACATTACCGGACTATCCGATGGGGGGTTTCTGTACCCGGTACGGTATCCGACCGGAGTATCCGACAGTCTACCAGAGTATCCGGCGCCGGAGTATCCGACTTGATACCGGACTGTCCGATAGGGGGTTTCTGGACTTGAAATTTCCAATCGTCTCATCGAGTTCGATTCAGCTTGATTTGCTTCCGCAAGAGTTCCTACACCATCCTTGATCATTCCTAAGGTCAACACAACACTCCTCATGTGTGTGTGTGATCTAGGTGATCAATCTTGAGGCGGGTCGGGACATAGGCCGAATTCTTTGCAAGAATTTTTATCGGCTCCCATTCACCCCCCCTCTGGTCGCCTTCTCGGTCCTTCACAAGAGAACTCTGATGCCGGTCTCCTTGCCGCACGTATACATATACGTATTTGGAAGAAGGGATAAATCAGTGAGCACATGTACTTGCATGCACATTAGCTTGGCACTTGTACGTGCGATTGCTCACGCTATAGCCCAGATACTTTTGCATTATTTTCTCCTTGAACAGAGGTATGAGAATATGAGAACGAAGACCAAAATCCCATGCGTATAATTCAAATAGGGACAAAATATCGTCAAACAAATGCCCCCCACCAAGTTGAGTTTAAATGCGAAGCAAATTTAAATTCAACTTGGTGACATATAACTTTTTACCGATATGGCGCATTAAGGAACTGCAGCCTTTCGTGGGATTGTGAGAATGCTCGGCCTTGAAGACTCATCATGTTCATATATACTTGATTCTGATTTCTGAATGTTCCTTCTGCTGGCAATTTGCTTGTGACAACCGAGTCCACAACAGACCCCGTGAGACGGTGCCAGCAAGAACTCCTGGATTACTGTTGGTGCAAAGTCAATGTTGATGGTCTGATTGGAATAATTCTCAGGTTGAGGACGCCAAGTCACTGCTGCAATTACTGAGATCTTTGGCTCGGCGTTGCAAAATACAGATGCCGCCTGCCTTTTGTCTTAGCGCGCTCTAAGGTCGCCAAGCTGCGTCATGATCGTGAGATCACCATGACATATCGCAGACCATGATAGGCCGGGATCCGCGGTATGCGTCATGACACTGACTGAAGTAGCTATCTTCATGGATGTCCGACCCCATATAGATGTTACAGCACCGTGGCCGTCATGAGTAATCTGCAAGCTGCAGTACAGACTAAAGATGTCTATTCATGATAATATAAATGCTCAATCTTTTAGATGCAGAGGTAGCCTCAAAGCACGCATATAAATCACGATGGTGCTGTTGAACTGCTGCTGCAGTACATGTCGAGGCCACAGGGCATCCATAGCTAGGCGCGACAGGACCATGATATTGTCGTTGTTGCAGCACCCATTACCTAGCCACCACTGCAACACTCGCCGAGGTTTGCAAATGTCGCGACTCAGCTCATTGAAGTGTCGAGATGGCCAAGGTGACCTAGTGATGCACTGCGAGAAGACTGTTCTCCTACTACAGAAGTTCGCTGCAGAAGCTATAAAAATATGAAGGAGGCCCAAGGCGAGAGGAAGACGCCGGCTCCCAGGACCTTGAAATGTTTGACAAGGATAACTGCAGCTAGGGAAGGAGATCGGGGCACTAACTGTGCACCCTTCTGACAGAATCTGCACGGAAACGTAGTACGAGTGCTCATGATTAATAAATTCTTTCATTTGATCGTACTTCTTTCCTTCTCCATTTGCTAAATGCATATGTGTGCCTTTAAGTATTCATTGTCCTTCGTGAGGCCAACGAGAGCACTCTCCACTGCGGCCTTATTTTATTCTTGCCAATGCTAAACAGCCGCTCAGCATACGGGGCTGACCGTATATACGTACATAACATACGTTCCGGCGTCAAGCTCCGGCACAGCGCGCAGAGGACAACGGAGTCGCCCCCAGCGCTGCCACCCACCAATGGTTTCCAAACCTCTACTTCTGTCACCCTGCTGCTTCCGCCGCGCTGCCGAAGCGACGATCGCGGTCAGGGGAGCCATACCTTCAGTGCGCCGTCATAGTGCGCATGAGCGTCGTCAAGCCGCCATGACATCCCGCTCCGCTTACTGGCTCGTAATCGCAACACGCTGCGGTAGTTGAGCAGCCTGCATCGACTCCGCAGCCATCTTCAGCTACTCTCGGCTTGACGAGCCTGCTAATAAAACTGGTAGGCCGTAGGCGCAGCTACTCTGTTCATCTACTGCCCGGCCATCATGAGAGTGTTTCCAAAGCCAACTCATAGTGAGATTATTTAAACCTGCCACTCCGTGCATCGCCTGTAGGTATCACCAAAATGGAGAAAAGGAAATAGCAATAGGGGAGGGGAGGCGAAAATTCATGCCGATGACTATCAAACTTGGGAACATTGTAAACGTCCCAATTAATTGGTCTTTAGCTTCTATCGGGCCGCGTACTGGATACGGCATTAGCCAACAGAGCATCTGAAGTGTTTTCGACCAGCAGCGAAGAATCATACCGCTTGACGAAGAAATCTACCTTCAACTCATGGCGAAAGATCATACCACTCGATGAAGGATTTTATTTCCACTTCGTGGCGAATATCGTACCACTTGGTGAAGAAATGTGCCTCTGATTCGTGGCGAAGATCATACCACTTGACAGGGAAATTTTATCAATCCAGACATGACCACTATAGCTGTTGTGGTGCCGGCCGTCCGGAGTGAAGGGTTTCACAGCTTGGCGCTAGCCGCGTTGGAGCGTTACGCTGCTCCCGTATACGTGAAGCGAAGATCATGCAACACGTCAAAGAGAGAAAAAACCGGCCCGACGGAGACTGCATCGCTGCTGCAGTACCAACCCGCTCGGGCTGAGGCTTCCATGGGCTCAATGCTAGCCACGATAGCACACTCCGCGAAGCGCAATTCCTGCAACACTAGCTAGAGAGTGGAAAAACATGCATACGTTATACAAAACAAATAGTTTGTTGATTTTTTTTTAAAAAAATGTTGGCTTTCCCTTTGAGCTCTGGCTATAGAAGCGGCTTGGGGATTAGACTGCCAAGGGACTTTGCTGTCAGGAAACGCCGAATGGTCATAGCGGTTGACAACTTTTATTATGATGTATATGTGAACGTGTGTACAAGACGCCATGCTTCCACGATCCCACCGAACGCTGATGGAAATTTTTACTCGAGCCTTCCTTGCATTGAGTGCATCACAGCCCACTCACGCCTCCTGACATGATCTCAACTCGATGAGGTGAGAGACATAGGCATGGCTTCGTTGATACGGGTTTTGGATAAACGGCTATGGAATTTTGCCATTACTTTTGCTGATGGTGGCGAACGGCTATATATCCCCTCCCAGTTGCTTGAAACTTGCTAGAGTCATCTTCATTGGAGACTCATTTTGATAGCTTGACGTTTTCTCCATATAATTATTGGAGATGCTTGAGACTTGAATTGGAGCCATCTTCTTTGGAGGCTCACACTTGGTATCTTGAATTTGACTTCGTTGGGCTTGCGCCATCTTCAAAGGGATGTGGAGAATAGCCGTCCGCCTTTGTGTGACTAAATAAGCCCTCACTGGCATTTCTTTTTTTTTTCGTCCCTTGTTGTTACCTCACAGGGATGGCAAGTGGCTGCACACAAAGCAGCAACTTGTGTCGCGCTAGGTAGCCCTTTCTTGCTCTTCTTCCTAAGGTCTTCCCTGGGGTGTAATGTCCCACATTAGAAAGCATGAGGAGCATGACGACCTCGCCGCCCAGGCATAACCCAAGTACATCTTCCCACAGCCCCCGGCGGTGGCGCTTGGCATGTGTCATGTGTGATGAATGTTCAAGTTGGATGTTGACGACCTCATTGAACGCATTCGCGGCCTTCCAAGCGAAATTCCGAAACAGCCAAATCTTGCACCGCAAGCTCATTGCTTTGTAGGGAAAGCCATTTTAGTTTTTTTTTTGTGTGTGTGGACTTTTGAAGTCCATTTTTTTTAGAAAACAAAAACAAGGGCCAAGTTATGCAATTGTGTGATGCACACTGGCCCTTACCCGTGGGACAAAAGATTTTATGCAAAATATTTTTTTAGGAACCGCCCATTGATTGGAGGCATCGGCCGGGATCCTTGTTGGTCAACCAGTTGATAAGCCCCTCCGTCGTAAGCTTGCTCAATGACATACGGCCCTTCCCATTTAGGCTCGAATTTGCCCTTCGTCTTGTGTGTGACGACAATGGGGCGCCGAAGGACAAGAACAAGCTCCCCTTTCTTGAAAACTCGTTGCTTGACGAGTTTGTTGTATGCTCTCACCATGTTCTGGCGGTATAACTCCAAATCTTGGAGGGCGTGGAGGCGCTCCTCTTCTAATGCATCAAGCTCCTGGAAACGGAGTAGAATCTGTTCGTCATGAGTAAGTCCTTCATGTATAGCCACCCGTAGAGATGGTAGCTGACCTCGAGGGGTAAAACTGCTTCACACCCATAAACAAGAGAGTACGGGGTAGCTTGCGTTGGGGTACGAACCGTGACGCGATACGCCCAAAGTGCTTCGTAGAGACGGTCATGCCAATCCCTTCGATACGTGTGCACCGTCTTCTTGAGTATCTTGCCGAGCGTCTTGTTGAACGCTTCAGCCATCCCATTCGCCTGGGGATAGTAGCCAGTGGAGTAATTCCACTTGATCTTGTACTTCTCCATGAATTTGTACATCTTGTTGGACTTGAAAGCTTTCCCGTTATCAGAGGTGATGCGATGTGGGATTCTGAAGCGATGAATGATGTGACGCTCCAGAAAGTTGATGACGTTGTTGCTCTTCACCTCACGTAGTGGCACGGCTTCTGCCCACTTCGAGAAGTAGTCCGTTGCTGCAAGGATAAAACGATGGCCGCCGGAAGTAGGAGGGTCAATTTGCTCAATAACATCTATTCCCCAAGCATCGAAGGGCCATGAGGGAACACTGGGGTGGAGAGGAACCGGTGGCACGTGCTTAAAGTCGCCGTGGACTTGACACTTATGGCAAGACCTCGCAACTTCCAAGCAATCTTTCATGATTCCTGGCCAATAGTACCCAGCAAGTCGTATGCTATGGTACATCTTTGGCCCGCTTTGATGTCCACCGCAAACTCCATGGTGCACTTCTTGGAGGATTTGGTTAGCTTCATCTCGGTTCACACACCGAAGGAAAACTTCTTGGCCAAACGACCTTTTATAAAGGACACCAGCTTTGTAGACGTACGAAGGTA
The DNA here is from genome assembly GCA_012490785.1 of Eragrostis nindensis. Classification (NCBI taxonomy): domain Eukaryota; kingdom Viridiplantae; phylum Streptophyta; class Magnoliopsida; order Poales; family Poaceae; genus Eragrostis; species Eragrostis nindensis. The sequence goes on along the minus strand of JAAXCT010000048.1, from coordinate 49,566 downwards.
GCCGCCGTTGTAATTGGTGCCTTTTGACGGGATCGTCAGGGAGGCAGCCATGCTTGAAGTAATCAAGGAAAGGCCTAAGCCAATCACCTTCTTCAATGGCATTCGTCGTTATGGTGTTGACTTGATATTCTTGAGGAATGAGCTCCAAAACAGCAGGGAGGAGCCATCTTTCTGCAATCGCCACATGCATTGGCTCACCTTGAGGGAGCACAAGTGCTGCAGCCAGCTTCGCCAAAGCATCCGCTGGAGCATTCCTACTCCGTGGTACGTGGAGAACTTCAATATGCCTGAACTTCTCCATAAGCTTCCGGGCCGCATTGTAGTAGGGCACCAGCTCTAGCTTACGGACTTCATAGATACCATTGATCTGTCGGACGACGAGTTGTGAATCACCGTAAGCTCGGAGAGAACCTACATCCATAGAGAGTGCTAGAAGGTGGCCAAAGATGAGCGCCTCATACTCCGCTTCGTTATTGGAACACTCCTCTTTAAAGAGGGAGAACGAATGATACATCACTCCTCCTTGGGAAGTCTTGAACACGAGCCCCGCTCCAGCCCTCCGCCTTGGGGTGCCATCGGGATCGGCCTCCGTGCGTGAGGCTCCGTCGAAATAAAGCTCCCACGGGGCTTCAACCTCTGTAGCAAAAACTTCTTCATCCGGCAAGTCGGTGATGAGAGGGGAGTCATCAGGCACGGGGTGTGCAGCGAGGAAGTCCGCCAAGGCTTGCCCTTTGATAGCTCTCTTATGGGGTCCGCTCTTGCGACGAGCTGGACTTCATGCGCCAACATGTAGTGCCTTAGCTTCTTCAAGAAAATGATCAGGGCTAAACACAACTTCTCAATGGGGGAAGAGTTGAGTTCAGCTCCCACCATGGTGCGGCTCTAGTAGGGGCACACTGTCTCCTTGCCATCATCATTGTTTTGGGCGGTGCCTGTATATCAAAGTTATTTGTACCCTTCTTTATGTTGCTGATGACCTGATGAATAAGCTCTAGTGCTACTCGGATGTCATTAGTGGTGTAGCCAAATGAGGCAAAATGGATGCCCCCAATACAGATAAAACTGAGGAGTATGTTGCCACCGTAGTTTTTGATGTAGGTGATGCCGGAAAACCATCAGCAAGCGTAGAAGACTGAGGAGGACGTTGCTCTCAGTGTTGTTGATGTATTAGAAGGTGTTGCCGAAAGACCATCAGCAACAAGAAGACCAGGTAGAATGGTGCCCCCAGTGTTGGTGTTATAGTAGACGTTGCCGGAAGACCATCAGCAACAAAGAAGACCGAGAAGGATGATGCCCCCAGTGTTGATGTCGTAGTAGAAGGTGTTGCCAAAGACCATCAGCAACAATGAAGACCGGGGAGGATGGTGCCCCTAGTGCTGGTGTCGTAGTAGAAGGCGTTGCCGGAAGACCATCAGCAACAAAGAAGACCGGGGAGGATGGTGCCCCCAGTGTTGGTGTCGTAGTTGAAGGTGTTGCCGGAAGACCATCAGCAACAAAGAAGACCGGGGAGGATGGTGCCCCCTGTGTTGGTGTCGTAGTAGAAGGCGTTGCCGGAAGACCATCAGCAACAAAGAAGACCGGGGAGGATTGTGCCCCAGTGTTGGTGTCGTAGTAGAAGGCGTTGCCGGAAGACCATCACAGCAAAGAAGACCGGGGAGGATGGTGCCCCCAGTGTTGGTGTCGTAGTAGAAGGCGTTGCCGGAATACCATCAGCACCAAAGAAGACCGGGGAGGACGGTGCCCCCTGTGTTGGTGTCGTAGTAGAAGGCGTTGCCAGAAGACCATCAGCAATAATGAAGACGGGGAGGATGGTGCCCCCAGTGTTGGTGTCGTAGTTGAAGGAGTTGCCGGAAGACCATCAGCAACGAAGAAGACCGGGGAGAATGGTGCCCCCAGTGTTGTAGTAGTAGTAGAAGGAGATGCCGGAAGACCATCAGCAACGAAGAAGACCGGGGAGGATGGTGCCCCCAGTGTTGTAGTAGAAGGCGTTGCTTAATATTGAGGCTAAACCTTTGCAAAAGGTAGCTACTTTTTTTTACACCAGTGGCACCGGGCTGTTGTTGCAAAAGGATCTTCTTGCTCGATGTGGATCCTTAAAATCAGCACCAGGCCAAAGATTGTCTTGCACCATCTTGCTTGTTGGAGATGTTTGACGAAGACGAACTCGACGACCATTGATGCGCAGCAAAGATGGGAGGAGAACCAGGTCCCACCGGGCGTGCCAATTTGTTTGGGGAGAAAAATCACGCGGAGGGATTTCTCTACACGGCCCTAAGTGAGAGTGAAAAGAGAGTGCGGGCGTGCCAGTGTACCAAGTACACAAAGTAAAGAACAAAAGAACAAAGACAGGGAACACATATATTATTCATATTTATCGAATTACAAATACAAGGTTCCCATGTGCGCTCCATAGCCTGCCACGCCGTTGGGCGGATTTGACTTGGGCGATGTGGTCTCTTGGTTCCTAGGGTCTCGGAAGACTCCTAGTTAATTACCCCGGCGAGTCGAGCTCGCTCAGGAACCTCCGATTAAGCTGCTAGTGGTCGTCGTCTACAATCTTCGCGTCGCGTTCTCCATGTATGAAGTGATGATGATGTAGATAGGACGTTGGCATGTCCATGGCCTCGTCGGTCCATGTGCCGGGGATAGCGTAGCCTTCGCGTAGGCTGCGCCCACCCCGTCGTCCGGCCTCGTCGGTCACGGGCGACATGTACATGGTTGTAGTAGAACTGGCGTATACATGGTTGTGCTCGGCGTAGATGAGTCCGACGTCACAGCAACATAGTCGTAGATCAGTAACAAGTTAGTGTAACAAGAGAAATAGTGAGCGCGGCCTTGATGACATGAGGCCTCGCGCTGAACAAGCGTTGCAGGTACATATGCATATACAAATAAGTAGATGCTCGAATGCTCTTGAACATCAATACAATATTTGAATACGGCCGGGCCTCCAAGGCGCCGTGCACTTAAGAGTCGACGTCGCGGGCAGTACGGCTACGGCGACGTCGCAGACAGCTCATGGCTGATCTTGAATACGTCGGAGCCGACTGCTCCGTATGCTTTATCTCGCCGCGGGTCGCACGCTCGCCGTCGAGGCCGTAGGGTCGAACACCGCGACCGCGAGAACACCTTCACCACCGCCGGGTCGCGCGCTCGCCGTCGAGGCCGTAAAGCCGGGCGCCGCAACCACGGGATCACCTTCATCTCCGGCCGGACGCCCGCAGGGCATGCGTGATGTCGCACGCGCCGCCGAGGTCACTCCGTTCATCAGCAGGTTCATCTCGATGTAGTGGATGAGTACATATCCGTACATGTACACGGACTCGCAGCCATGGCGTTGATGCATGTGTGTGTAAGAGGACCTGCATCCTAAACATGCAAAAGATTTTATTTATATAAACAATACTAGAATACCTCATCTTGTGCCCAGGAGGCCATGACATCGATGCAGTCTTGGAGCGATGGCGCGGATGATCGACGAGGCTGCCGGCCGGCCGCGGAAGTGCTCCGGACTGGACCCGACAAGAGGTTCGTGTGGAACCGCGGCAGGGTTTCCCGGTCTCTCTGTTTGTGAACCCAGCATCAGGCCGGACATCGATGCTTTGATACGGCGCAGCGAAACTCTGCCGCCCCTTGAGATCGATTGATCAACGGCGTCACATCTTCACCTCCGGGCTGCGAGCAGAGGGGAAGGGCGTCCATTCTCCATGGCAGCCGGGACGGAGTTCGGGACAGAAGGCGGCGCCACTGCGTCATGGCCGCCGGAGCGTCGTGGCCGTCGAGGAGAAGGGCATCTTCTTGCATGCTTGATTGTAAGGGCCGACAACGTGACGTCGTGCGACGATATCTCCTCCGTCGGAATACCTAGCAAGGCACCGGTGTGTGAACATGTAACTTGATCTGGTTGTAGCTGAGGGAACACGACGCGTAGCTGTCGGTCGTCGTCCTTGCCAGTAGGATCACAAAGGGCCAGCAGCAGTACGTTGGCTCCTCGCAGTCTCGCACCAATCTGCCTTCAAGAGAACCGCCGGTGCACGAATGGCGCAGCGAGTGCTGCCGCCCTCGAGCTTGGGGTCAGCGACGCCTCCGCCATGAATGGTGATCTCTGGGCTGCGAGCAGATGAGGATGGCGCCTGTTCTCCATGGCCGCCGAGATGACCTTCGAGCGGCGCCAATGCGTCGTGGCCGCCACTGGATTGGTCTCGTCTTGGCAGCCTGACGGCGTGGTCTCCTCCTTGCCAACCCCTTTTCCGTGAGGAGGAGCTGACCTTTTATAGACAATAGCTAGGTCTGGAAAGTCGGGGGGCGCGTCGTGTGCGCCGCCACCAGTGGGTTGGACGGCTCCGAGCTTGCCGCGCGCGCCGCGCGGGAGCCGTTCGGGCGTTGCGTCGCGCCGCTTCCGCCGGAGCGATAAGTACGCCGCGCTTCACTCGTACGTCTGCATTCACCGTGCTGTGGGGCTAGCTGTCGAAGTGCAGGCCCGCTCATCAGTGAGTTTTGTGAAAGAATAATGACAAAGTTTGCCGACCTCATTGCTTGATCAATTGAAAAGCTCAAAAGCTTCTAGACGCTTATCCTAATCTCAGTCCTCCACTGCTGGCTGATTTGTGGACCAAGAGAACTCTGATGCCGGTCTTCCTTGCCGCACGTATACATATATGTATTTGGAAGAAGGGATAAATCAGTGAGCACATGTACTTGCATGCACATTAGCTTGGCACTTGTACGTGCGATTGCTCACGCTATAGCCCAGATACTTTTGCATTATTTTCTCCTTGAACAGAGGTATGAGAATATGAGAACGAAGACCAAAATCCCATGCGTATAATTCAAATAGGGACAAAATATCGTCAAACAATATTACAAGGGTGAGACTAGATTGATTATTACACATAGAAATATATATATTACAAGGAAACTACAATGACTCAGTAATCATCGTTTTCGTGTTTTGGCAGGTCGCTTTCGTGCTTTCGTCGCCTTCACCTTTTCTTTGTGGTCATTGCGTAGGTATGGAGTTTGATCTTTTAATCCTGGTAGTCTTGGCTTCATGGAAGTAGCAAATGGAGGAATTTCATCGAATTGATTGAACTCTTCCTCATCAATTGCATTGTCAACCCCGGCGATTCGCCTTTTCCCATCCATGAGAAGTTTGAGTCTTCTGTTTCTTGTGTCAGGAACATAAAAAACTTGGGCAACATGTTTGGCGAGTACAAATGGTTTGGACTTGTATCCCACACATTTGAGGTCCACGGTTGTGAACCCGTATTGGTCTTTTGTGACACCCTTGTCATTTATCCAACGGCACCGAAATAGGGTTTCTTTCAGACTAAAATAGTCCAGCTCCCAAATCTCCTCTATTTGACCATAGTACGGGCATCGGTTTTCGCCGTTCTCATCATAAGCATCAACACAGACCCCGCTGTTCTGAAATGGGCTTTTCTCATCTTGTTGAACGGTGTAAAATGTGTATCCATTTATAACATATCCTTGATATGTCGCAATGGTTACTTTAGGACCAGCTGCAAGTAGTTTGAGGACCCGGCTTTTTGGGGTACTTGATTTGGAGATTCGATCACGGAACCATCTGCTGAACGTTTGCATATGCTCATTCGCTAACCAATACTGGTTACGATCTGGATTCTCACGGAGCAATGTCTTCTTATGCTCCTCGACATACTCAGACACTTCTTGTGATTGCTGCAGCAAAAGGAAGTGTGCTTTTGCAAAAGAATCGTGATCAGGAGTTATTTGCTTCCTCCCCAATGTACCTTTACCAAGGAGTCTCCCATCATGGCGAGACTTTGGCACCCCAATAGGATTATCTGGGTCAACATAATGCATGGCCCACTCCACTACTTCCTCTGTACAATAGGTTTCTACCATGCAACCCTCGGGGTGCGCTCGATTTCTTACAGAGGACTTGAGATTACCATTGAGTCTTTCGTATGCATACATCTGATGCAGGAACATCGGACCAAGCAATTTTATCTCCTTGAGATGGAGAGACATATCAAAAAAGCTTGGTGGGAAATACATCTCCAAGAGGCACAAGGTTTCATAATGTCTTTTCTCGAGAAACTCTAGTGAATCAGGATCAAGCACTTTCTGAGAAATTGCGTTGAAAAAGAAGCATAAGCTCATGATAGCCTTTCGCACGGGGATGGAAGGATGTTCCTTATTGCAGGTGCAATCATCTGTGTCAACAATACATCGCAATCATGGGACTTCACTCGAGGAGATAGCTTTAGTTCTGTCGAGGAAACAAGCCTACTGACATTGGATGAGTAGCCGGAGGGCACTTTCACACTTTGCAAGAACTCACAGAACTCCTTCTTCTCCTCCTTTGAAAGGGTGATGCAAGCTGTAGGTAAATCTGCATTTGTATCATCTACATGAAGCTCAGGTCTTAGCCCCATCTCTTTAAGGTCTTCTCGTGCATTTCTATGGTCCCTGGTTTTCCTGGCACATTGAACAATGTATTAACAAGGCTTTCACAAACGTTCTTCGTGACGTGCATAGGATCGATAGAGTGGCGGATGTCCAATTTCTTCCAGTAATTTAGCTCCCATAGAATCGACTGCTTATTCCATGGCCCTTCAGCATCAGACCTTTTTCGTTTTCTGAGAGCAATGTTGAGATCTTTACTTGATCATATACATCATCTCCTTTGATGTGCCTTGGAGGCGTTGCCTTCTCAACGGTGCCATCAAACTGATCCTTCATTTTCCGGAAATGGTGCTTTACGGGGAGAAATCGCCGATGGCGCATGTACACTATTTTCCTGGAGTGATTTAAATAGATGCACTCAGTTCCATCCAAGCAGTGAGGGCAGCCTGAACCTAACCTTTTACTTTGCCCTGACAAGTTGCGTTGTCCTGGCAGATCAGTGATCGTGACGAACAAAATGGCGCGTAAGCTGAAGTACTCACGCATGTGCTCATCCCAAACCTCGACACCTGGGGACCATAGGTTCTTTAGATCATCAATCAAAGGCCTCAAATATGTGTCGATGTTATTCCCTGGTTCATGTGGCCCTGGTATCAAAATTGACAACATGATGTATTTTCGTTTGTTGCATAGCCAAGGTGGAAGGTTGTATATAGTCAAGAATACAGGCCATGTGCTATGCGAGATGTTGTTTTCAAATGGATTCATGCCATCAGTGCTCATTGCAAGCCTGATATTTCTTGGATCACTAGCAAATAGTTCATCCATGAAATCAATGTTTTGCCATTGAGATCAATCCGCAGCGTGACGTATCAATCCATCATTATCATTGTGCCCCTCTTTATGCCAGCGAAGCAATTTAGACTCCTTCTTGTTTGCGAACCAACGCTTCAACCGAGGAATTATAGGAAGGTACCAGAACACCTTCCTAGGAGGCCCATTCCTCCTAGTGTTGTTCACATCACCATCATCCTTCTTACGCTTGTACCGGTCAGTCCCACAAACGGGACACTTATCTAGATCTTCGTATTCTTTGCCACGATAGGCGATACAATCATTCTTGCATGCGTGGATTTTCTCAATCTCTAATCCAAGAGGATATATTATCTGCTTTGCCTCATAAACTGTCTCGGGCACCAAGTTTCCCTCTGGCAACATTTCCTTAGCAGATCCAATAATGCTAAAAAGCTCCTGTCGGTCCAACCATGGCTTCCTTCAGCTGTAGAAGCTTAAGAATTGCATACAGTCGGCTGTATGGGCCTTGCAACCAGGAAAGAAAGACCTCTTGGACTCTGCAATCAATTTCTGAAACTTCGCAAGCTCACCATCATTATACTCATCATGTCGTTCGGCATCGCGCAACATCTCACTAACATTTTCAACATAATCCACCATGTCTTCATCGCTCAAAGCTAGTGCATCTGCCTCAGAGTTGTCACGATCTATGTCACCAAATTGGAGTTCTTCATCCATGTCAGCAGAAGGGACTCTTGACTTGAACAATTGGTGGGAGTGGGCACCTTCACCTCCTCTTCATTTTGGCCTTCCTCACCATGCATATTCCAGCATGTATAATTTTTCTTGAATCCGCGTGTAATTAGGTGTATTTCAAGCACATCCGGTTCACAAAACTTCTTTTGGTTGTTGCAATCACGACACGGATAGTTCATTGCCTTTTTCTTCTGTCTTTCATATCCTTTATAGCAACTCTAAACGAATGACTTCACCCCCTTCAGGTAGTCCTCGCACATCTTGCCGGGATACATCCAACTTCGATCCATCTACACAAGCATTGCATCTATAATCAATAATGGCTATATATGTAATGAAAAACAAAGTGATTAAGTATCAATAAAAAGCCATTGAATCATTGGTGGCACGACGAAGATCAATCAACATAATATCTAATCTTATAGAACTTCAACTCACATGCATCTTATTTTAACATATGCATTCCATTTGACATAGAGATCTAGAAAATAAGGAAAAAAAAAGAAAGAGACAAGAGACACACCTTATCCACAAGAGACAACACAAAAGCCGAGTCAGCCTGTCACCTAGTTTCAGTCACCAACCTTCTTCGGATACGACCAACTTGATACATCTACATACATAATTGCATTTATAATCAAGGATTGGTCTATATAATGAAAATCTTGTAATTAAGAGTATCATGTAAAATTCCATCAAATCAATGGTGGCATGAGGAAGCTTGAAGAACACAACATCAAATCTAACACAATTTCAGAACATATGCATCCAATTTTCATATAGGCTGGAAAAATCCCGAAATTGAAGAACACACATAGAGATCTAGCAAAAAGAAGGGAACGGAAGAGGAAAGAGTACAAAACACACCTTAAGAGGGCCAAGAGACAATAGAAAACGTAAATCAGACAGGATTTAGTTGAATTTCCAAAACATGGCGAAAAAATCGCCTAGGAACCAACAGGGCGGAGCTTTGGGAGAGAAAAATGGGGAAAGTGGTGGTTGCCCGATCAGAATTATTGCCCAGACTAATAGGTGACGGGCAACATCACAGCTGTCACCTATATATTCTCATAAAGGTGACGGGCTCCGATGTAGCCCGTCACCTATTAGACTGTGGTCTAATAGGTGACGGGCCACATAGGAGCCCGTCACCCCTATGTCCAGTCAAAGGTGACAGGCGGTAATGTCGCCCGTCACCTAGTTTTCGGCCGCCAGATAGGTGACGGGCTCTAATGTTGCCCGTCACCTATTACCCTCCCCCACCTGTACAGTCATGGTGTCTGGTGACGGGCGTCGATGTGGCCCGACACTCTTCCGTTTTAGGTGACGGGTTAAGAAAGCCCGTCACCTATGCTTCTGTCACCTTTAGCCAGTTCTTACGTAGTGTCCGCGCGACCGGACGCGCTATATACTTTCCGATAATTAAACTTGGGATTATTGTGTTTCTACCCCGAGTTTGCCTCTCAATTGCGATTTTACCCCTCTTTTTCTAACTTTATGATTTTACCCTTGCTTTTTCAAATTGAAGCTTGACTTTGCCCTTATCAGAGGGGTAAACTTTGTCCTCATTTGAAATTCTAGGGATAAAATCACAAACCCTAAATTTCAAGAGTAAAATCAGAACTGAAAGGCAAAGTAGGAACAAAAACGCAATAGCCCCATTAAACTTTCGGCAATAGCCCCCATGATTAATTTCTTTTGTGTATGTGCAATGTTGCTGTCCTTTACCAGTTTACAAAGTTTTGTTTGGAAGGTTTGGTTGTGGCATCGATCGATTGAAGGCGCTTAGCCAGCCCTTCGTCGGTCGCACTCTGCTCAAAATATCTTCTTTTTTTTTTGTTGTTGTTGAAACCTATTTTATTTTTTCTTTGTAGCATATCATCAAGTAGATGGGGTGTTTCTGCTCACATTTGAATGATTGTTTTGCCTCCCATACGTTATTCAAGTACCAAGTGCTTTGTGGGCCGTTGTTCCAATGTAACATGGCTTCTTTTGCTTAATGCTGTGTGCGCAGGTTTGCAACCTCGGGACGTACAATGAGTGCGGTTTTCAGTGTGCATAGCTTGGCTCAGAAGCTTGCAAGGATTGATGGCTCAAAAAAGAGTATAGAGAGATCCTTACTGATAGTTAATTTCAAAGCATGATTGTCATAGCTCATACCTTATGTGAAATGCTGATGTTTAAATAAGTCCAGATAAATGATAAATCTTACGGTGAAAGTTATATAGTCATTCAGGCCTCGTTTGGAACGCAGGAATTTCACAGGAATTTTACAGGAATTTCACAGGAATCAGTTCAATTCCCGCAGGAATGGGGAAGAAATCCTCCATTCCAAACGGGGCCTCAGTAGATGATTGTTCGGGCAGCATTATGCTAGTTACTCGTTCAACCTTGTTCCAGTACATGGCTTCTGATTTGCGCACAAACAAACTTGCATTGGGCGCTTTTGTTGTGTGATTATTTCTCTCATATGCTACATTGTTATACTCATTATTTCACCATTGTAATGCTTAACAAAAGAAAAGCTTTGTCACATGGTGTGTCTTTTCATCGTTGTCACTGCCAACAAGTGTTGAAACATGGGAGCTTGTGAGTTTCGCACAGCTCCTTGCGAGAGGAAGACATCGTTGCTGTACCTTGCAAATGACATCGGTGTGCGCGCGGGTGTGTGTTTATTGTTAAATTAACTTGGGTTTAACGTATATATGTGTGTGTTGTGTGTGTGTGTGGTGTGGTGTGTGTGTGTGTGTGTGTGTGGGTGTGTGTGTGTGTGTGTGTGTGTGTGTGAAACTATTTTTATTAATGCAACTATATGTACCCTCTCATGCATGTACAGGTTGGTATATGGGAAGATCCTAAAATATCCGATAGCCAGGAACAAAGTGTGAAGGATGGTTACTTAAGAAAGCTCAAGGACATCAAAAACAAATTGGTAAGCTAACATATATTGATTTATTATTTTTTGAAATTATCCTTTATTGAGGTTGATATTGTCATTCATATACACTCGTGGTATTGTGGTTTATAATATTTTGTGGACTCTCATATATAGAAAAAACCTGAAGAGCTGCTGAAGAAGGTTATCTCCAACTACAAGCATGTGCCGAATGCTACTATAGGTGAAGATATCTTCTGCAAAAAATGCAAAGCTTCTGTTGGCAGTTTGAAAAATCTCAACGATGCATATGAAAATAACCCTAATTTAGGTAAAATATATATATTGGCAACATATTATTTCCTCTAGAACCATGATTGTGTTCTTTATGTTGAGCTAATGTTCTTTGCAAAATAGTAGCAGCTGATTGGATCTACATTTGTGGAGGAGCTACAGGAACAACGTAGCATTATAAGGAACTCTATTGAGAAACTCAAAGTGTCAGAGACGCCGAGGACCACTCTAATTTCTCACTTGAAGAAAGCAATTTACCATCAGGTGTGCAAAGTAAAATTTGTATGTTTTAACATGTATTGGATGTACCTTTGAATGCTTATTATTCTCATTTATTTTCAGGAGCTCGAAGTGACACAAGTCATATGTCAGCTTCAGGTATTTTCCTATGTTCAGCATTTCCTTTATCACGACAAAAAAAATGTTTGTAACTTTCAAATAATAATGTGTGCAAAAAAAATGTATGGAACGCGATATCACCTTATACGTCTTAAGAAAATGTATTCCAGCTAAATACTTAAACCATCTATTCTCCTAATGTGTTCGTGATCTTGGGGATGTAGAGCAATAGAGTCCCTATAATAAGATGACATATTTGATTGTAAACTTTTTGGGCAGGACAGTCTGATATATGTTATATTTGCATCTAAACATTAAAGCTTGTTATGCTAGGGAAAGCAAGGGTCTCATATATATTACTATTGTCTATTCAAATTTTTTTTTGCGATAATATTGTCTATTCAATTATGAATCAGGCAGCTCAAGCATGATACAAGAAGGCCAATGAGATCTGCCACGAACTTGGAATTGATTCAGAAGGGCGTCAATCATCTAATCAAGGGCTTAAGAGGTCCACATTTTTTGAATCGTCTCTCGAGTGTTCCACACATTCATATGTTGGTAATAGGCAGAAGGTAGAGGATGCCACAAACATTTCCCAGCCTCATTCACAACCACCATCAGCACCTCCTCCTCCACCCCCTTTTCCACATCCAGATACATTTCCACCTCTGCCGCCACCTGAGTATCCTTATTCTCCAGAGCCTCATCTACTAGCACCAGCTCCAACTACAGCAACACCCAATATCATCTCACCACTACCACCGCCACTAGCTTCAATGCCACACCAAACAATCTCTCACATACACCTATTACAGGTTCATTTGTACCCTATCCTGTTGGACCACCTGGCCTAGTCAGTGGGATGTCATATATATGTCACTTTTCCGCCACCATACCCTCCTGTGGGTTAATTTTTCCATGACCAACACTACACTCCTCGTTCCTTGGTGCTCCAAACCCACCTTCGGCTTTTCAGGGATCGCTGGGAATGTTCTATGGCCCTCCTTCATTCCCCAGAGCACCCAGCGACATACAGGAACTAGGAGGAGAGTAGTTGTGCTACCTACATATCAGTTGAGCCAGGCAGCCTAGGGAGATTGTACAACATGAAGCGAACAAGGTTCGTTGAAGAACATGGTAATGGTGATGCATCATGAAGTGTGTTGTGGAGATAAGACCATTATGTGTGTTATTCACATTTTGTCAGTCAATTGGATATTGGTGTGCTATAGTTGATTTTATTTACGTATCTAATTTGTAGCCGATCTTGGTTGTTGTGGAGTTGAACCTGTCGATTCAACTCCTAGAGATAATTTGAATTTTAGGAGCTTACAAAAATTCCTTTGGATGGTTAAAATCGCTGATCTAGATGTTTCTCTCCTCTGGGTAGCAGTGTTAAAACTGCCGATCTTGATAGCTATAGAAAATATGGAACAGAGCATCCCATCACAAATATTATAGCTTGATACAGGTGTGTTATTTAATAGGTCATCCAGGAATATATTGCCTTGCAATGTTTTTTTTAGATAATGGGAAAGGCATTCGTGTGACATCCTGATCTAGGGCTTAATTGGATTGATAGAATACTCATATCAACAAGTTGCAACTTCTTTTCTGGAAGCTCATCTCGAAAGAACTTCGAGGGTAAGCGTTTGGCCCGGAGCAATTTCAGGATGGGTGACCGACTGGGAAGTTCTTCCGGGTGCGCACGAGTGGGGACAAAGTGCGCAGAAAAGACTTGTGTTGGTCTGTAAGGGAAGTCTTGAGATCCTAGAGAGCTGCCGGGTGTAAGCAGGCCTGGCTCGGGGAGCAGGACGTTACAGTGGTATCAGAGCTGATTCTCGCGGTTTCACGGGCGCGTGTGGGTGCAGTTGCGCAGGCATAGGGCGCATGGTGGTGTGGGTCCAGAGTGTCACACAGCATGGCACATGCGCTAGCACTGGACACACGGACGTGGCCAAGGGGGACATTCGTGGACTGGGGTTGACCGACGAGGATGTCGGTCTTCTAAGGAGGTGAGTATGTGACATCCTGACCCAGGACTTAATTGGATTGATAGAATACTCATATCAACAAGTTGCAACTTCTTTTCCGGAAGCTCATCTCGAAAAAACTCAGAGGTAAGCGTGCTTGGCCCGGAGCATAGCAATTTTAGGATAGGTGACAGACCGAGAAATTCTTTCCAGGTGCGCACGGGTGAGCGGGGATGCCATGCAGGGGCTCGCGAGGCTGTACCAGTGTGGCAAGATGAGGATGCTCCTAGAGACACTTGCCGGGATGAGGGAGCTGGAGAAGGTGGTGCGCTGTACAACATGCTCCACATGGTGAGCAAGATATTTAAAGGAGGGCGGAATACACTATCAACACAAGGTCAAGCACATCCCCACTACATCCAAACCATCTGGTATCTTTGTTCACATATACACCTAGTCAGTTATACGTGCACGTACACATGATAGAGCACTTATCAAGTGAGGGAGATACAACATTATGTATAACTTGTGTGTTAGTGTCATGTTGGTATCTTAGTGGTATGCTACGTGTTCATTCACTGTATTGTGATCTCCGAAATCAAATTTGTATATGTACAATGGTCACGATGCTCCTTGTTGGTTGTTGTAACATAGAAAACACAAGCGAGGGCAAATGGCACTTTGGCCGGGCTCGTAGTGACCAGTAAGGCTAATGATACGCAGCTCTTCTAATTGATATGTTGCATCCCCCATATGTCGAGTAAGTTTCCATGACTGCTGCGCACAATTTATAGTTATACAAATTAGTCACTAATTTTGATAATATGGTAATTTAGATATGAAGATTTATTTTGTGGTAATGTAGATTGGAATGCAATGAAAAAAATGCAATTTATTAGATAAATATTATGATATTAGATGTAGATGCATCAAAAATAGCTACAGTAATACATTTTTTGTTTGACTACTTTTCCTAATTTGCTGGTGTACTTCAACTTGGCCACTGGAGCGAGGAGCTGAAGGCGGATGGAGCTGTGCACGTGCTGCCGCGCCATGATCTACCAGGATCCCAATGCCGTCATCTTCACCCATGCGAGGTACCGAGCACCGGACTGGCGCACACTCCAGTACACCTGAAAACCAGTTCCTTGCTGCCTGCAAAGTAGCTACAGGCAAGGAGAGGAGCAGCAGCCAACCGGCGAGGCCGACTATGCTTTCTCAAAGATCGAGGTCATCTCCCCCGACGCCACCTTGGTGGCTCTCCGACGTAAGACGACGTTGAACCGTCCAACTCGAGGGCGTCTTAATTGGGTCGTCCAGGACGGCGGCGATTATGAGCGGCCGTTGGTGCCGAGCAGGTCAACACCCTGCCTAGGAACGGAAAATATATTGGAGCAGAGCAGCTGCCAGGGTACGTACCGGAGTTTCGTCGTCCTTGCCGATTGTGCCGTGTCGATCAGAACCGGCTCAAGCAGCAAACGGAAGTGGAAATCCGCACCGGTTCGCCGGCCGCTGCATCGATCGATCAGCAGCCGAGTTGTGGATATCCAGCCGTCGTTGCGGAGGGCCATGCGATCGATGCGGACAACGGAACTGATTCGGAGTCCCACGTGCCGGCGCCAGGCGTAGTGGCGCAGAGCAGCCGACGCGCGGGCGCACCGCTGCAAACTGGTGCTGTGCTGGGCAGCACCCCGTTCGTGTTCTGCGACTTCTGGCCGCACTAGCGGCACGACCCGTCCGGGGCCAAACTGCCTGGTGTCCTTTTACTTACCTCGCCCGGCGGGTTTTCGACGTGGCCTCGCGTGCCGTGGAACGCCGTGCTCTCGGCGCACGCTCCGAACGGCGCCCTGAGCTCTCTACCACCCGAGACAGGGTGGAACCGGATGCCTCGTCGGCGTGGTCTCCTGCATGCGCGCACCTCGGACAGCGGTAAGTGCGCGGGAGGGCTTCCGCACCATCGTGCGGCTGTAGTGCAACGCGCTCATCAACCTCCAAGAACTTAGAAGAGTATCGTACGTCTGGTGGACGGCCGGCGCTGATCACCGGTCTCATCTCGGGCTCACGTCTGTTAGTTTTCCTTTATGTTGACCTGCGGGACAACAATTCTGTTATTAGAGAGATAGATATAGAAGAAATAAAAACAGAATAAGAAAATAAAAGGGAAGCAAATATTCAGTTCGTTTTCTGCCTTGATCGGGAGGCAAACCGATATGTTTCCATATGGGACTCGGCCCCGGGCCTACAGTGCGACCCTATAAATAGAGAGGTACCCCCAGGGTCCCTTACGCCATCTAATTCACCATACCGATCATTAAGCGCACTGGAAGGCCTGAAAGTCCGACGACCAACAGGGCAGTGTCGATACAGACCTGAAGGTCGTCGATACCCTCTGAAAAGCCTGAAGGAGCGCCTCCGGTACATCCCCAAGCAAGCCCTCATTGTCACCTCTGCACCGACCGCCATGGACACCACAGCAGCCGGTAACAGAGACTAAACTCTAAGTTTTCCGCATTAGTTTCATGTTTCTAGTGTGATCTGATATTTGACTAGATGATCCTGTTAGTCCTAAGTCGTTTTTTTTGATCTAAGATTAATTAGATCTAACAATTGGTACCAGTTAGCCTAATCTAGTCGATTAGATCCCCTAATCATGTTTAAGGTCTCTGTTATTACTAGATCTCATTAAGTTGTTAGTCAAATTAGTTGATCTAGTTGCGCAGACGTGATATTCATCTGCTAGTCATGTTTTAGGTAAGATTATATTAGAACCGATAAGTTTGCATGACTAGATGATATCAGGTTAAGATCTGTTTATGAGTAAGTTATGTTTTAATGATCGCAGAAAGTAAGTCATGATTAACTAATTAGATTAATGCACTGTTATGCTAAGTTACTGTTATGCTAGTTAGTCATGTTTTAATGGTTAATTAAGTAATTTAATGTTAATTAAGTAAGCTAGGGTTTCGGTTAATTAAGATTAACTTGCTGCCATGTCAACTTAGCTAAGTAATTAAGGGTTAAGGTTAATTGCTTTCTCTCTGTTCTTGCCGTATCACACACGCTCACACACCTAACCCTAACCCTAATCTGCATTAAGATTAAGTGGCCGAGGAATCACCTCGCCGTCGCCGGTCACCGTGCACTGCGCGTGCGCCGACGACACCTCTTCTTTCCCGGTCGCCGTCGAGCTCCTCGCGAGCTCGCCGCGCATCAGATCCGGGCCGCGCGGCCTCAGATCCGCCGCGCGGGCTCCCCGTCGCGCGCACGGCCTTCGGGTCGTAACCGTCGTCGCCTTCTCTCCTCGCCGCCGTGTGCCTCCGGGTGCCGGCGTGCCCCTGCCTCAGATCCGCACCACCGACGCCGTAAGGGCGCAAGGTGGAGGGACTCGACGGTGCCGCGCGCGTTGACTCGCACGCGTGCGCCGGCGAGCCTCTCCCCGAGGCGCCATGGCGGCCGGCCGCGCGGGGCGGCGTGCTCACGCGCCCGCGCGCGCGGGGAGCGAGCGAGGGAAGGGGGGGAGCGAGTGAGACGAGTGAGCGAGAGAGGAGAAAGTGAGAGTGAGCGGCGCGGCTAGGGTTTTCGGCCCGTTTTATTCCGCGCCGGCTTAATCTCCGCCGTCCCCGGCCTCCTCCTTGATCCGACGGCTTGCCGCGGCCCGCCGTAAACTGGGCCGGGCCGGCCACTTTCGCGCCGCGCGGGACACGCGCTGGGCCGCTTCGGCAGCCCGCCCGCTCGCGCTTTAATATTCGTGCGTGGCGCGCGTGCTATTCAGTTCTGGGCCGCGCGCTATTTTGAATTTGGGCTGGAATTTTGGTTTCGGCCCACGCGCGCGCATTAAGTTTTCTTTTAATTCCCATTAAGTTTTTAAGCATCATGATTAAGTATTTTGCCTGTTAACTGTTGTTTAAGCTAAGTTCTCAGTAAGTTAATTTTAAATGTTGGTGTTTTACGTTAAATTAAGGTTTAAATCCACCAATATACTTTGAGATGCCTCTATTTAAATGGATCCACCGTGAAGTTTATTTAGAGTAAACTTGTGATTATTTCTGACCACCGTTGATTGATCATGAGTATTTTAAGATAAATTTCGTTTGTTTTCCCCACCGGTGATGCAAATTGAAATTTATATGTGTGATTTTAATCAGACCACCGTAGGGTTATTATCATGCACTTAATTTGCATTTAATTGTATATTTTACTAAGCTAAGTTTTCTCTTATTTTCAGTGACGAACGTCAATGCTGCTGCTTCCTACCTTAGCAACATTGAGAACCTCAATGGAGCAAACTTCCCGGACTGGAAGGGAAAGGTCACCACATGCTTGGCATGGAATGATCTGGATGTGGCACTAAGGGAGGAGAGGCCTGCTGCTCCTGCCGCTGATCAGGCTGCTTCTCCTGCTTTTGAGAAGTGGGAAAAGTCCAACCGCATAGCTCTCATGGTTATGAGTGGCACTATCAGCCCCGGCATCAAGGGTGCCATCCCTACTAAAAATTCAGAGGGGGTTGACTACACTGCTAAGGAATTCCTCGCTAAGATTGAGGAGAACTTTAAGAGCTCCTCTAAGACCTATGCTAGTACACTCATCATGAAATTAGTGTCCTCTCAGTACACTGGACAGACTGGCATAAGGGAGCACATCCTTGGTATGTGTGACATGGCTCACAGGCTTAAGGAGATGAAGATGGAGATCTCTGACGGTTTTCTTGTTCATTTCATCATGACGTCCTTGCCATCTACATTTAACGCCTTCAAAATCAACTACAACACCAACAAGACCGTGTGGTCCATCAGTGAATTAATCAGCTATTGTGTTGAAGAAGAAGAGCGCATCAAGACTGAGAGATGAAAGATGTTGTGAACATGGTTGGCAACCTTAGTCTAACTCCACTCCTAAGAATCAGAATGAGGCTAGCAGCAGCAAGCAAGGTCAGAAGAAGCATAAGAACAAAGGGAACAAGAACTTTGCTCTCAAGAAGAACAACAACAAGTTCAAGAGCCACCAGTCTCAGTCTAAGGGTGGCAAGTCTGCTCCTTCTGCGCCTCGCCTAACCACCTTCAGAAAGCTTGTCCAGGCTTTAAGGAATGGTTGAAGCAACAAGGTAATATTAAGTTTGATGTTGTTTCTTTCATTGATGAGTTATTCTTAGCAGATTTTTCCCCTAATACTTGGTGGATTGACTCAGGTGCCACCGTGCACATTTCTAATTCATTACAGGTATTCCGTTCGATCCGAACTATAAGAAGGGGGGAGCGAAACCTAAGAGTGGCTAATGGGACGGCCGTTGAAGTTGAAGGCGTTGGAAGCTTCGACTTAGAGTTGCCAGGAGGCTTCCAGCTTCGTTTAGATGATGTCCTTTATGTCCCTAGTTTAAAGAGAAATTTAATTTCAGTTTCAGCATTAGATGATTCAGGACATGTGTGTGAGTTTGGCAACAAACAATGTGTGATCAAGTTTAATGAGATTAATGTCGGTCTTGCTACTCGGCAAGGCATGCTTTATATGCTCTCTCTTAATGATTCTGTGATGAATGTTACTTCACTTAAGCGTAAGACCTCTTCGAATTTGTGGCATTGTCGCCTTGGCCACATTTCGAGGGGGAGAATTGAGCGTCTCATTAAGGACGAAATAATTGAGAAATTAGACTTCTCCAATTTAGAGCAGTGCATCGACTGCATTAAGGGAAAATATGCTAAGACAATTAAGAAAGGAGCTACCAGGAGTACGGGCGTGTTAGAAATAATTCACACAGACATCTGTGGCCCTCTCTCGGTGACTTCGGTTGATGGCTGTGATTCTTTTATCACCTTCACCGATGATTATTCCCGCTATGGACATATATACCCCATAAGAAAGCGTTCCGATGCGCTAGATATATTTAAGATATATAGACAGGAAGTTGAGAAACAGCACAACACCTCCATTAAGATTGTGCGATCAGACAGGGGTGGAGAATACTACGGGAAACATGCTCAATATGGTCAAATTAAGGGACCGTTTGCTAAGTATTAGAAGAAAAATGGCATTAGAGCGCAATACTCCATGCCAGGGGAACCACAGCAAAATGGAGTGGCTGAGCGGCGTAATCGCACATTAATGGATATGGTAAGAGAAGCATGCTCAGTCATTCTAGTTTACCTGTTGAGCTGTGGATGGAAGCATTAAAGACAGCTGCCCACATACTTAATCGGGTTCCATCTAAGTCAGTTCCCAAGACACCTTTCGAGCTGTGGAATGGGAGGAAACCGTCACTTAATTATTTAAGAGTATGGGGCTGTCCGCTGAGGCTAAGCTTTTTGATCCTCAGCAAAAGAAATTAGATTCTAAGACAGTGAGTTGTCACTTTATTGGATATCCTGATAAGTCAAAAGGATACCGTTTCTACTGTCCCGGTCGCTACGCTAAGTTCGTTGAGACCAGACAGGCGGGTTTTCTTGAAAACTCAAATATTGGTGGTAATTTCCCGAAAAGGGACATAAGTTTAGAAGAACTGCGGGTTGAGCTTCCCGATCCGGATTTTCAATCACCCACGCCGGTGTTTCAGTTCGTACCGCCAGTTACTCCCCAGATAAGCAACACAGTGGCACCCACTGTAACTCAGGCGCCAACAGTTCAGGCGCCAGAGATGCAGGCGCCAGAAGTTGAGGCCCCAGCGCCAGACGTTGGGCATCAGGCGCCAGCAGCAGAGGTACAGGCGCAAGAGGCGCCATTAGTACAACCTCAACCCGTCCCTGAACCTGCTGTGAATGAACCAGAAGTAAGAAGGTCAAGCAGGCAAAGGAGACCGGCTATTCCTGACATTTATGAGACATACTTGAGTGAAGACTGTATGATGTCGGAAAGATTAATGACCCTGCCAACTTTAATGAGGCAGTTCAGAATGAGAATTCCACTAAATGGATCGAAGCCATGGAAGAAGAGCTTAGTCTATGAGTTCTAATCAAGTATGGGACTTAGTAGAAATTCCTGATGGAGTCAAACCAGTAGGCTGTAAGTGGGTCTACAAGACGAAACGTGACTCTAAAGGGAAGGTCGAAAGGTTCAAAGCAAGGCTCGTTGCTAAAGGGTTTACACAGAAGGAAGGGGTCGATTATAATGAAACCTTCTCTCCTGTGTCTACTAAAGATTCTCTCAGAATAATCATGGCAATTGTGGCTTATTTTGATATGGAGCTGCACCAGATGGATGTTAAGACTGCGTTCCTCAATGGAAATTTAGATGAGACTATTTACATGGTTCAGCCGGAAGGCTTTACCATAATGGTAAGGAACATATGGGATGCAGATTAAGGAAATCCATTTATGGCCTTAAGCAAGCGGCCAGGATGTGGAACTTTAAGTTTGATGAAGTAATTAAGAGATTTGGATTTAAGAGCAATGATGTGGATCCTTGTATCTATATCAAATCCAAGGGTGGAAAATTAATAATCCTAGTGTTGTATGTTGATGACATACTATTAGCCTGCAACGATAAGAACATGTTGCATGAGACTAAGAACTTCTTGCCATCTCATTTTGACATGAAGGATCTAGGTGAAGCCTCGTATGTACTTGGCATTGAGATACACCGAGATAGAACCAAAGGAATACTAGGGTTATCTCAGAAAGCATATATTGAGAAAATGCTTAAGAGATATAAGATGGATAAGTGTAATACATCTCCTGTCCCATTCAAAAGGGCGATAAGCTTCATAAAGGTCAGTGCCCTAAGAATGATTTAGAAAGGAAAAGAATGGAGAACGTTCCCTATGCATCAGCTATTGGTAGCTTGATGTATGCTCAGGTCTGTACGCGTCCAGACTTGGCATTTGCAACCGGAGTGTTTAGTAGATATCAGTCTAACCCAGGATGGGCTCACTGGGTGGCTGTTAAGAAGGCATTAAGATATTGCCAAGGCACTAAGGATTACATGCTCACATACAAGAGGACAGACGACCTTCAGGTCGAATGTTACACGGATGCCGACTTCGCTGGTGATAAAGATGAGTTAAGATCCACTTCTGGATATGTTTATATGCTAGCGGGGGGAGCTATCTCATGGAAGAGTGCTAAGCAAACTGTAACTGCTGCATCCACGATGCAAGCTGAATTCGTGTCATGTTATGATGCCTCGGGACAGGCAAATTGGCTTAAGAATTTTATTCCGGGATTAAAGATTGTTGATAGTATCTCGAGACCTATCACAATGCACTGCGACAATCAAGCCGCAGTTTCTTTTGCGCTAACGAGAAATTAAGTAGTGCTTCTAAGCACATCGACCTCAAATATCTTATCGTGGAAAGAAAGAAACCGGGACCGCGTAATTGAATTAAGCATATAAGTACTGAGTTAAATATTGCGGATCCGCTTACGAAAGGTTTACCACCACACCTCTTTGAGAGACATGTCCTTTATATGGGTCTGGTGGACAGCCTTGATAAGGTCCTGGTTAAGGGCCGTTAATCTTCCCCAAATAAGAGTAAGAGTCCTGACAAGGTTTTCTAGTGGAGGCTATGGGTAATGCTGTCCCAGTGCGCCGTGGGCTGCTGTCGACGCATTGGTCTAGTACTTGCGGGTTTACTAAGGAGGGATTTAAGTTTAAGTTAAGAGTAAGTTTTAAGTTTAGTTGTTGACCCTTTGGTCAAGGGGGAGAATGTTAGTTTTCCTTTTATGTTGACCTGCGGGACAACAATTCTGTTATTAGAGAGATAGATCTAGAAAGAAATAAAACAGAATAAGAAATAAAAGGGAAGCAAATATTCAGTTCGTTTTCTGCCTTGATCGGGAGGCAAACCGATATGTTTCCATATGGGACTCGGCCTCGGGCCTACAGTGCGACCCTATAAATAGAGAGGTACCCCCCAGGGTCCCTTACGCCATCTAATTCACCACTAACCGATCATTAAGCGCACTGGAAGGCCTGGAAGTCCGACGACCAACAGGCAGTGTCGATACAGACCTGAAGGTCGTCGATACCCTCTGAAAAGCCTGAAGGAGCGCCTCCGGTACATCCCCTAGCAAGTCCTCATTGTCACCTCTGCACCGACCGCCATGGACACAACAGCAGCCGGTAACAGAGACTAAACTCTAAGTATTCCGCATTAGTTTCATGTTTCTAGGTGTGATCTGATATTTGACTAGATGATCCTGTTAGTCCTAAGTCGTTTTGTTTTGTTTTGATCTAAGATTAATTAGATCTAACAACGTCATGCACAGGCCAGGCACGGCGCCGTCGCCATCAGCCTCTTGGAAAATCAGTCACGATGTGGCTCCTCTCGACGGGAGCTGTGACGCGCGGCTGGCTCCAGGTTCCCGTGACATGCTCCACGGTGTATCTCGCGGACACTGTATGCGCCGCGCCCATGTTCTCTTTGGTGCTCCTGAATGACGGCGCCCGTGTGTGATGTGAACTCAACACCTTACGCACGTTCCCGCTGACAGACTAGAACGAAAGCGAAGAGCTGGGAACCACTGTTTGTGTCCAAGATGACATTGGTTTGCTGACTGTACGTGTACACGTGTTGCCGTCACATGGATGATTTGGTTCAGGGATCGATCTGTACATATACAAATTAAACCAGAGACAACGAGTAGTCCTAGCGCCTCGATGACACATCTATGATCATCCTGTTGTTTTTTTTTTTTTTTCAAAACCGCCTGAAAAATTGTTACATTTTCACATGCCGATGGAAGAATACATGATACTATCTTCTGTTCAATGAATAACTCATGCTGAATCGACTTTTGTGTAAATGTCCTATAACCTTTTGTGTAAACACCCCTGTGCTACTTTGAGGACAACTAAGCACAGCTGTTTTCTGAATTTTGTTCGGACAACTGTTGCACCTTCTGGTGTGGATACACACCACAAATGATCAAATATGCACTGCCAAGACATAACATCATATTTACACTCGCACATAAATACAGCCCGTACGTAGGCTAAGCTGAGTGAAAATGGAACAGAAAAGGAAGAAACAAAGTTTTGCAAAAGAACAGAGAACAAGGCACTCGAACTCTCAACTGTGGTCACCACTGTTGTAACTTGAAAGTGGACAGGCCATCAGGCGCAGCAATAGAACTCAACATGTCATCAAACTCACTTACCTAGCATCAGATGATCCACAGCATGAACCTAGAACCATATTTCAACTCTTACCACAATCAGAACAGAGTAGCCACAGTAAATGAAGGAACTTCAGCCCATGTTACTTCAGATAAGTAAATCTATATGGTACCGAACAGTGGAATATTTCAGTTATTTTGTTTTCTTCCCCCACGTTCTAATATGTTACACTTTTAAGGATAACTGCAAGCATTGTACTACCTCCATTTTCTTGAGGTTTAGTAAAATATGTTACACTTTTAAGGATAACTGCAAAATATTGAACTTACCACATCGAAAGGTAAATGGAGGTAGTAGTAGACAAAATTTAGTTGAGAAATCATGCAATCAAAACCCATCCATGCAAATATACCAAACGAAGTGTCCGTCTGCCAGCTAAGTAACACCAAATCACCTATTTCCTGAGAAAGCATTAACGAGCCAAAATTGTGTGGATATTGTTGTAAGAAAGAGTAAAGTACATTCCATGCTCTCTTGAAGGACATGGTACAACAGAAAGACATGTCACATTCAAGCACGACAGCACATAAAATTCAAACGCAAACTAAGAAGCAGACAGACTAATAATTCTTAAACAGTTGTAAAAATGTGAAGTGACAAGTGCAAGCAGATAACCAGAATGTATAGAACTATAGATAAACATCCAATTTTGGAGGAAAGATATTAATATCTCAGCTAGACTGGATTCTTCAGTTTGATGAAGCTTCAAAAGAAATTGGTTTCCAGTGTCACCTATGCATTTCGATTTACTCAAGAACAAGGGATTAGTTTGCGAGATTCTGCTCTTTTTCTTTCTCACAAGTTCCTGATGCCCGGGGAGTACCGCATTTCAATGGAGCATCTCCCCATGCAAACTTCTTACTGTTACCAAGTAAAGAAGGAGGCCATTTCATGAAGTACAGATGCATATTCCTGTCAAACTTCCTGCGAAACAGCTTCTCCAGTTTCATCGTTTCCAAGCATAGAGACAGGAACCAACAGGGCTTTCGGGTACGGTGGTCCATACCCGATGTTGTCAAATATGCATAACCATCCCAAACTGACAAAAAATGAAGCTCAATGCCATCATGGAATTGGCCTGATAGGACCCGTTTAAGCTCGTGTCCATGGGGATCACCCTGTCCTCCACCCATCTCTCAACACCATCATCGTCCCTCGTGTGCATCAAGATACCAACATTAGATCCATCAATATAAACAATGCACGCTGTGCATCGTTAGTTTGACCTCTCTTTCAATCAGCTCCTCCCGCTCCGCGATGACACAGGTACGGGCATTGCATCGCTGGAGCTTTGCCATGGAGAACTCCATTGTGGCGGTGTCAAGCGAAATCATGTATCCCAGGTCCGCATAAATCCAGTACAAGAACCCATTCTCATGCACACAAAACTATTCAGAAGCTCACGGTCAGGGTCATCTTCTGGCTTCATCGGAAAGTCCACCGATGGGGTTACTGACCAAACCCCGGTGTCTGACGAGAAGACAGTAGCCTGTATCCTCGAGCCATCGAAGGAAAGAAAGGACACACGGAACGACATGGGGTCGTCATCCGAGCAGAATATGCCAATGTCTTCGAAGCCTTGTTCACTTTCAAAGATGCCCGTGGGAACATGATCAATGACACGTTCCCTCTGCCGCGTCAAGGGGTTCAGCACGGTCAGCAATTTGGCATCCCAATTCACAAGTAGGACGTTGCCGCCGCAGCAATCCGCGATCTGCCAGCAGGGGGCTTCCTCCTCGGGGAGGTCCTGGAGGGAAGTGAGGAAGAAGTCGCCGCCCCGGACGGCGGCGGCCAGGTCTCGGTCGTGGGTACGCGCGGGACGAAGGCGGGGAATCTGGGGTGGTCCGAGGAGTCGTAGAAGAGGCCGAGCAGGGGCGGCGGGTGGAGGGCGCGGAAACGGCGGCGGAAGGCCGGCGAGGAGGCCACCGCGCGGAGCCACGGCCGGCAGGTGTAGGCGGCGCGGACGAGCGTGGCGAGAGATGGGACGCGGAGGAAGATCTCCAGCAGGAGGTCGTCGCCGAGGGAGGATATGTGCCTCCCCACCGCCGCCGCCGCCGCCGCGTCAGATGCAGCAGCATCCCTCCGCTTCTTTCGCGGCATCGCCTGCGTGACGGCGCGTCTCTCGTCCGTCCCTGCTTCGGAGTCGTCGTCCGCCGCCTTCGTCTTCTGGATCTCGGCGTCGGAGATCTTCACTTGCCTCTGCAACTCCCTGACCGGCGCCTCCTCAGCGACCGCGGCGGCCGGCGGCCTCGGCGTTGCCAACATCTTCTCCGCCGAGATCCGCGCACAAAATTATCAGAGTGAGTTCGCTAGGGTGGATTTCTTGATGGACCCTGGTTTTGCATCTTGACTTCTTGAGCCGCCAGAGAGAGAAACGAATTGTGCGACCCGCCTTTTTCTTTTTAGCACACTCTCGATCGGCAAAAAAAAAAAAAAAAAACACATTCTCAAACCAGGCCCGACCTTCCAACGTGGCCCATGAAACGAATTGTGCGGCCCATTAGCACAACCGACGACCCAGGAAGCAAAAAAAGTGGTGTTAATTTTAACTATTGATGAACGCAGCAAGGTCCCGATCTCCATAACCAATCTTTTCAAGCACGATGAATTTGGTAAGACATATCCCCCGTTTGCAAATCAAATGTGCACTACAACATTGTCGTCATATTTATTAAATAAATAAAAAAGAAAATCCTCGGCCGGTGAGGGAAAGACCACCCCACACTATTCCATTAAGAAGAGCTCAACCGGAAGTCGGACGAGAATGGTCATGAAACTAAGTTTGCAATATGTTGAATTGAGCAAGAGAATTCTAAATTAAGCATTATGCAACAAGAGGCTTTTAGATTTGGAGCCTCATTGAAGGTTTACGATCAGCTTGTTTGTGCCTTGATTCAGGCAGCTTCGTTCAAGAAAGCTACTGCAAATTAAAAAAAAAATGCAGCTTCGTTCAGGCAGCTTGTGCCGGTTAAGTATCTTCATTTGTATATGCACAAATGCGTGCACGAACTTGTTCTGCTAATTATTTTATTTCACATGATCTGGAAGCAGTTTTTGCTGCCCTGTTTTGCGCATCTTCGAACAGCCCGCTTGTGCCCCTGATGAACACAGCTATTATCAATTTTCAAAATCAAACTTACCAAGCACGATTCTGTTTGCTGAATTCGGTCAGAAAACTATTCGCTCTGTGGATGGTAATTCCAAATCAAATGTGCACTAGAACAACGTCGAATCATATTTTACACCAATTACCCATGAGAATAATTACCAATTCAGTACAAATTTATGTATCAGCAAAGCCAAAATGGAGAAGAAAGGAGAAGGAATGCACAAACAGAGAAGGGAGATCGATGGAGGAGAATCTGATGAGGGAGTCACAAGGCGGCGAGGCCGAGGAAATCGACGGCGGACTTGGCCATGATGGCGGTGAACTCCTGGAAGCTGATGACGCCGTCGCCGTCGGTGTCGGCCTCGCGCATCATGTCGGTGAGCTCGGCGTAGCAGATGGGGTGGCCATCCGCGCCATGGAGCGCGCGAGCTCGGCTGCGGAGATGAACCCGTTCCCGTCGCGGTCGAAGGCGCGGAACGCCTCGGCGAGCTGCGCCTGGTCGACGGCGACGGCGGGGCGGCACGGCCCGAGGAGCAGCGGCGCCAGGGAGGACGCCAGCTCGTCGAACTCGACGGTGCCGTTGCCGTCGGCGTCCATGGCGGCGATGAGCGTGTGGATCTCGTCGCCCGCGGCGGGGCGGAGGCCGAGCGACCGGAGCAGGGCCGCGATCTCCAGCTTGGTGAGGCTGCCGTCGCCGTCGAGGTCGAAGCGGAGGAAGAGCTCCCGGAGCTGGCGCAGCTGCTCGTCGCGGAGCCGCGCGCGCCCGCTGGCCGCCGGGGTCGGGGCGAGGTCCTTGCCGACGCCGGCGCCGGGGAGGGGCATGGACGCGGACCGCTTCGGCGGCGCGGCGGTGGCGGACATGGCGGGCGACGGGTGGGCGCGTGCGCTCGCGCTGCCTTTTCGGACGCGGTCTTCGGGGCGGGTGCTCTCCATCTGCGTGCCGTCGCGGATGGGCTGGAGGCGTGGCGTGGCGGCAAGATATCATTGCCGTTCCGTTTGCGTTCCGCTGGGGTGCCGTTTTGAGGATGTGGTCGTCGCCTACGCCTGCGTAACTTGTACAGTTGTTACATAGTTTTGCTGCATTTAGCCGTGAGAAACTAGATATTGTTGCATTAGCAACCGGTTGGCGCTAAGCGTCAACTTTGGCTTTACTGTTTATCATTTAATTGTTTTTCTTTTGTAATATTTTTACTAACATATAAAAATTGCAAACATGCTTAAAGTACCTCTGATGCCAAATCTAGCAATACCTTTGTTGATTTATTCAACTATGTTTAGTAAATTAACGTTCGCCAATGTTTGTAAAAGTCAAAGTTAACAATTATTGTGAATGGATGTTAGTGGAATTTCAATAATAAAGTCAATATGAACATTTAATTGGAAACTGAGTGTTCTTCCAAGTGATGAATATAAATAATATAAGATGCAGTGCGCTGAGAAATGTCAAAAACCACTTGTTGTTGTTTTCATTCAACTGGTTCTGAGAACTGAGATTCTCACCTAATAGAGCATGAGTTTGAGGGTAAGAAACCGGTTGCTTATACAAGTGAGAAAACTGCATCATTACCATCCCGTGAGCTTAGGCACAAGGAATGGGTCCGTGTACCTATCAGAAAGGTTTTTCAGTAGACATTTCCCCCATATAAAAAGAACAGCAGAGAGACTCACTAACATAATTATGCAGAGACAGCAAGTGCCATCGATCACAACGGAATCTGTATCAAGCAAAATAGACAGCGAGAGCAATATATATACTCTTCATCGCAATATATATACTCATGTTTCATTTTTTTTTACGACAATTCTTGATCGCAACAAGCAAACACAAGAATTCTGAGCTATCACATTTAACTGTATATATCCAATCACATTGTGGACAGTTCTCTCATGAGCTACTGCATGTACAAAGAAATTTATCTGATGCTTCAGTGAGACATGAAACAGGAATACAATGGTTGCATATTCTTTTCAAAAATAGAATGCTATGCAAGTGAAGTATTAAGAATCTTCTGAAAAAAATTGAGGGCGAATCTGAGTGCAGAGACTTCTTCTCTGTAGGAACGGATACCCTGGATCCATGCTTTTCTACCTCAGCCACCATCTTTGAACTGCCGAAATGGGTGTGTTCAGGAATGGTGCATAGCGATAAATGTATGGATTTACTGCCCGGCCTATTCTTGCCCACACGCTCTGGTGGTAGCCGGAAGTCACAGGAGCATGGTACATCAGCTTCAGTAGCTGTTCAATGAAATGACGAAACAGTTAGCTAAGTAATAAAGGTATGATTCAGTAGTTGAACATCTAATAGGTTCTGTTAGATAGAATCCCAAGCAATCAAACAACTCAGGTTCGACATTTAGTATGATTTCAGCTATTGTTCGAACAATCACCTGATCAGAATTAAAATTTCCAGTATGCTAACAGGGAAACAGAACTGGTAGAAATGAACAACTCGTTCTCAGAGCTTGGATTTAATGCGGTCAATGAGATGAGAAGAAAGACATGGTGCTCTCATATTCTTCTTAACGACTTAAAGGAGACCAACAAAAAAACAGAGAAATATGGATAAAAACACCAAATCTTTGGAACGGGATGACTTACATGAAAATACATAAATGTCTGGATTATGTTGCGCCTCGACCTGCACAGGCAACGGCACAGAACATCTGGTGTAAGTTCACAAACAAAAACCTTATCTAGATAATTCTTTGAGAAGAGAATGGACGCACGAGAAAAGTGAGATGATCATAAGAAAGCCCAGTGTAACTTCAGCATTTGAACAAAGCAGGCTGAGTGTGGTGCTGTTCGTCTCTACCCACAGGCAGGGGTCTTCCAGGTACTTCCTGAAACAAGCAAACAGCAGATGCCCATAATGCAAAACTGAAATATAGAATTTAAAGCAACGAGCACTTGAGTATAATAAAAAACAGAAAAACAATCTTAATTACTTACCTGTACAAAGAAGAACGTGTAAAATTACGCCTAAGGAACCGGGCAACATGATCAAGTGCCCAGCAAAGCACAGGAAGTAATGCAACTACAACAAAAAGAAAAAGGGACATGTTAGGATGGAACAGACAACAGATTGGACTCACAAATTGAATAAAGTGGTTAACTAAAAGAAGCTTACTCTTAAAATGCACATTAGAAGTGAACATCATAAGCGAGAACATCAAATGAACAAAGTCCTTGGCTACAATTATAGACTGCAACCAAGGCTGAATTGCAGGCATGTTCCACGCTCTTGGTTTCTAGAAGCAGAACAAAAATCATATTGACATAAAAAGTGAGTGCATTAGCATAACCAAAACTACAGAAGAGAGGTGCTTTATTCCTTCATTTAGATTAACAGACGCTTACCCCATAAGTGCAGTATAAAGAGTAAGTGGACGAACATATTGTCCCTAATAATGAAAGTCTGTATGCTTTACTTGAGATATGGTTGGGTAGAATAGGAAGTATTCCAAGACAAGCAACAACCAGTACCTGTGAAATAATAATTCACAAAAACCTTTCGTCAATCACTGAGTCCAACACTTTGACAGTATCTACTAAGCACTAGTGGCAATGAGAACAAGATAAACAGCAATATATTATCATAAGCCAATGATAAAATCATCATCTTATAATCAAACTATCATCCAGAGCATATCACAAATCAGTGGAACAAAATGCCATGACGAGTGATGCCAGCTCTTAAGGTAAAAAATTGTGAAAGGTGAAAGCAGTGAAACTGAAGTTTGGCAGCACTCATACATAAGAAATAGCAGCTATAAGATAGATCATACAGAAGTTCTACATCAAGGGGGCTGTGATCACTCCATACCCAGGCATTGATAGAGAAGTGTATCGTACGCCCGTCTAGCCGTAAAGAATTTCCACTCCTCTCAGATTGTGATGGTTGGGAAGATGCAGTTGATCTTGAACTAGCTTCACAAGATAAAAGTTGAATCTTAGACAGATATGCTATGAGAGGATGCTGAGGGCCCGTTCTGTTAATTTTTTTTCTCGAACACCCGTTCTGTTAGTTCATAACTGTGATTCCAAAAGTAAGGTTTTAAGCACCACGATTTGATCATACCTGAGTCACGAGCTCTGATATTCTCACCGGATGGTGTAGATGAAGATCGAGCTGCTGGTCTAGTGGGCTGAGTTGAAGTCAAGGAGGACATTGGCTCAACAATCAAACCAGGATCCTGACATGTAAAGAAGACAAATCTTTAATATTTTACCAATACTTCTTTGATCAATGTTCTTGGATGTCAGATTAGTATAAGCATCGAAATAATATGAAAGCATAACTGATCAAAATATTCAGAAGCTATTATGTGCAACAACAACAACAACAAAGCCTTTTTATCCCAAGCAAGTTGGGGTAGGCTATTATGTGCAGCAAAGATTATATAAATTAGACCGCTGCATAACCTATAAGGAGAACCAATGACATAATAAGAAAGCATAACTGGGTTGTTAACATAAACATATACTCCCTCCGTATTTGAAATGATGACATTCGGACAGTACAGTTCAATTCTCCTGTCCTAAGCAACATGAATTCACTAACGGAGGGAGTATGGTATATTGCAGTGACCAATGCAAGCAGTTTAGGCCTGCTTGAAGCAGGAAATTTGCAACCATAAATGGAAAAAATACTAGCATCTATCCAAGCTAAACATGACTACAAGAACCCAAAAAGGGCTTAATGTTCATAAAATCCAAGCAACACCTCTGTGGTTTCTCTTACAGAAGTGAAATAATATTACGAGCACCCTGATGTGGACCAAGTGAACTACCCTCCAATTTCTCACGAAAAACTACATATGTGAATAGTCAATAATATTGGCAGAAACGTAGTGAAAATGTGAAACCTCACAAGGACGATATTGTTGCATCTGATAAACTAATTCGACCTTATGAAACTAAGGTACACTACAATAATACAACCTTGTACATTTTCCCCGTTTGACAAGACAACCTGCTTGTGCCATAAAGAGACCTTTTCAATACATTGTTTGGGAAATTCTTAAGAGGTACTAGGATCGCGAACCCTTTCACGACATTAATTCTTCACGCCACAAGCAGACGGCTAAGCCAATCAGATCGAACTCACTAGTCCGCACACTCCGCACAGCACGAGCGGCGCATCCAACCAATCCAATTAGCATGATACGCGTCCAATCCGGCACGGCAATAACAAGTGGCGGAGGGTCACGAGACTCACGATGTACCGCTGGTAGAACTTGCGCTTGAAGTGGTCGACGACGTCGGGCCGGGAGGCGAGGTGGGGCGGCACGAGGACGTTGGACCCAGTACCCGCCCACCGCGCGTCGTTCTCGTAGTCGTACGCCGCCGCCGCGATCCGCTTCAGCCTCTGCGGATCTCCCGCGGCGCCGCCGGTGCTCGCATCCGCATCGCCTCCCATCGCCGTCGCACGCTCCGGGGTTTGGATGTCCGGCTCCGCCTGAGAGACGACTCAACTGCAGCAGAAATTTCAGCAGATTTTTTTTTTCTTTTCGAGGACCTTTTTTTTGCTTGCAGTGCAGTGTGGGCCCTCCAGAGCCTGGAGGTTGTTGGCAGTTGGAAAATTCCAGATGCCTGGACTGGAATGGTGGGCTCCTCTGCTCAACGCCTCCACCCACCCACACAAAAGGGAGAGGAGAATACCCAATTTTCAGGCTCCCAAAAGCAAAAAAGCTTTCTCCAATGAGCTTTAAGGAAATTGAAATACCCAAACTTCTCTCGCTTTGTGATCTGGATTTATGGAGCATAATGTGAGCCTAAGAATAGGAAGAGATACTTTTATACATGAATCACTTAATTCATTTTACATATGCGTATCTATATGTTCATGCCTTCATTTTATTTTTGCAAATTAAAAGAATTATAATAAATATGAATCATAGTACATCCCCGAACTACATCAAATTATATTGACGCTTTAAAATCCTTCCCAGTTACCTAATCTTTGGTATGTCTTTCATGCTGCCTCTAATGAACCGAACACCATTGAGGATAATAATTTAGAATAAAAGCCCTAAAAACCAGATCAATAATCATGAGGACAATGATTTAGCATAAAAGCTCTATAAAAGAGTAGGCCCAGTACCACAGGCGAGGGTTGGCCGTGAGGACATGACTTAGAATAAAAAAATCTGAAAATAAAATTGGCAAAATACTACCTACTCCCTCTAGTGTCAAAAAAGCTGTCGTTTTGGACATCGACACGGTTTTCAAAACATAGCTTTGACTAATACTTTTTACTATAAAAATTAATAAAATATAGTTGAAGTGTAATTTTATGAAATAATATTTTAATATAAATCTACTCATGTCATTCGCACATTTCAAAATTTAACATATAAAAAATATTTAAAAGGTTTGACTTAAGATAACCTCAAAATGACAACTATTTTAAAACTGGAGGGAGTATGCTAAAAGCAAGATTCCGTTGCGCTCACATAATATAAGAAGAAGAATAATCCTCTCACGTATGAGGAGAATTTACTCGAACTCACGAAAGTACACTTAAAATAAGCGCGCATCCATGCAGTGAAAGAGGAAACCCACGACGAATCGATCTTGAAAAACTACCTAGTACAACTACAAAGCTCTCGTGCTAATCTTTGGGGCTGTTTGGGCACACTGGGATGAGGTTCAATTTTCTACAGAAGAGGCCCTATATCTAGATGAATGGCGTGTCGTGTGCTCTATGAAGTTACATCGGGGCCATTCAAAGAAAAGGGTGCAAAGCACTTCCGGCCCTCCCTGTCACCATCGGAGATGACCAATAACTTATGAATTCAAAGCCAGATTCTCTCTCTCACACACACACCTGTAGAGGTTTGACCCAAATGTTTTACAAGAAAAAAGGTGGAAATCCAAAAATTCAAATCATTACGGGAGAAATTTTGATCACACAATACATTAATATTGCATGCAACCCTAGCGTCAAAGACAACGATGGATGTGTTTGTTTTATTGTAGAAATAATTTCCTACATGCCATTGTATTTTACGGGATCCCTTATTTGCCACTGTCGATAAAGTTAGGTATTTTACGCAATACCTTACTTGTCACTTAAAACCGTCGTAAATAAAGGATTTTTTTCTTTAGGCTGGGATTTTGGCTTGACCATCTTAGAGGTGCTTGAAGGAATGCTTGAGTAGAGAGTAGAGACACATCATGAAGTTTCGCATCTCCATCTAAAGCGCCCCTCATCCATGCAATTACTTAGAGCAACTCCAAGAGTTTTGGTAAAATGTATTCTAATTCTTTGATTTAGCTAATCTTTCAAATTTACAACTAAAATAAAACACACCTAAAATGTTAGGGTAACCAACAGACTCTCTAAACGAGTCCGCGGGAAGAAGGAATAGAGAGTGAAGGTCCTAGCTAAGTATAGCTAACTAGAAAACTAGAATGAATAATAGTTAGCTATTTTGGAGAGACTGTTGGAGACCCATTTTCAATAGTACAAGCCATATTTTTTTAAAAAAATGCTTTATCTAGCATGTTGGAAATTGGAATTGCTCTTATATGCGCAAAACCCTTTTCAAAAATTGATTCTTGACGAAACGCTCCGGTGCTACGAAATAAGCATCCTACTTATTCCCACTGAAGGTAGCCTATCTAGCTAGCGCACCTCAAAGTGGCATACCGTGTCGTTCGCTCCGTGTCTAAGAGAAAAAGGTATGAAGTTACATTGGGGCCATTCAAAGAAAAGGGTGCAAAGCACTTCCGGCCCTCCCTGTCACCATCTGCGAAAAGACGATCGGAGATGACCAATAACTTATGAATTCAAAGCCAGATTCTCTCTCTCACACACACCACCTGTAGAGGTTTGACCCAAATGTTACAAGAAAAAAAGGTGGAAATCCAAAAATTCAAATCATTAGGGGAGAAATTTTGATCACACATACATTAATACTGCATGCGACCCTAGCGTCAAGGACGACGATGGATGTGTTTGTTTTATTGTAGAAATGATTTCCTACATGCCATTGTATTTTACGCGATCCCTTATTTGCCACCGTCGATAAAGTTAGGTATTTTACGCAATACCTTACTTGTCACTTAAACACCGTCGATAAATAAAGGATTTTTTTCTTTAGGCTGGGATTTTTGGCTTGACCATCTTAGAGGTGCTTGAAGGAATGCTTGAGTAGAGAGTACAGACACATCATGAAGTTTCGCATCTCCATCTAAAGCGCCCCTCATCCATGCAATTACTTAGAGCAACTCCAAGAGTTTTGGTAAAATGTATTCCTAATTCTTTGATTTTAGCTATTCTTTAAAATTTACAAAAAAAAAAACTAATCTCTAAAATAAAACACACCTAAAAAAGTTAGGGTAACCAACAGACTCTCTAAACGAGTCCGCGGGAAGAAGGAATAGAGAGTGAAGGTCCTAGCTAAGTATAGCTAACTAGAAAACTAGAATGAATAATAGTTAGCTATTTTGGAGAGACTGTTGGAGACCCATTTTCAACAGTACAAGCCATTTTTTTTTAAAAAAATGCTATTCTAGCATGTTGGAAATTGGAATTGCTCTTATATGTGCAAAACCCTTTTCAAAAATTGATTCTTGACGAAACGCTCCGGTGCTACGAAATAAGCATCCTACTTATTCCCACTGAAGGTAGCCTATCTAGCTAGCGCACCTCAAAGTGGCATCCCGTGTCGTTCGCTCCGTGTCTTAAGAGAAAAAGGACGACAGTAGCTTTTATTTATCCATGCACTACACTCCTTTTGTCGATCATGAGTCATGACTGGTGCAGGTCAACATCCAGAGATCCAGCCAACGTCTTAAAGTGTGTTGTCCAGCAGGGCCGCCTCTCTCTCGTTCTGTTCTAGTAAAGTTTTACTCCGTAATTCCCAACCAACTACAGAGCAGTTCCTGGTGTTTTGTTCTGCACTGCCAACTAAGGAACCGTACCCGTGCCCATTGAAGTTACTAAAACTCACAAAGTACTCTGATGCCAATTTTCTAATCTGGCCGCAACCTCTGCTCTTGACAACGCATTAGGCTAACCATATTTTTTTGTATTTTAACTTGACCGACTCAATCATCACAACTCACTCCCAACCCACAACAGGGACACTTCCCACTAGGCTTAATCCAACAACCAGCAACAACACACGGCTGGCCCTGCCAAACATTCCGAGCAAGAGAAAGTTCAGACAGAGCGCGCGATCGTCCAGAGCTCGCCGGCCATGGCGACCTACGACAAGGCCGTCGAGTCCTACAAGAAGGCGGTCACCGCGGCGGCGTCCCTGGCGGCGTCGGCCATGCTGGTGCGCGGCGTCGTGAACGAGCTGATGCGTACGAGGTGCGCGACTTCCTCTCTCCGGCCTGGGCTACCTGCGCTCGCGCATGTCGTCGCAGCAGACGGTGGTCATCGAGGAGACCGAGGGCTGGGCCACCAACCAGCTCTACGACGCCGCGCGGACGTACCTCGCCACGCGGATCAACACCGACATGCAGCGCCTCCGCGTCAGCCGCGTCGACGAGGGCAAGAGCCTCATGTTCAGCATGGAGGAGGGCGAGGAGATGGCCGACGTCCACGACGGTGCCGAGTTCAAGTGGCGGCTCGTCTGCCGCGACAACACCAGCGCCGGAGGCGGCAACGGGAACGGCCGCGGCGGCAACGGCAACTTCCGGGCCGAGGTCCGGTCCTTCGAGATGACCTTCCACAGGAAGCACAAGGAGAAGGCTCTCCAATCCTACCTCCCTCACATCCTGGCCATAGCAACGAAAATCAAGGAGCAGGACAAGACGCTCAAGATCTACATGAACGAAGGTGAGTCCTGGTTCGCCATCGATCTCCACCCCCATCGACCTTCAGCACACTTGCCATGGATCACAAGATGAAGAAGTCGGTCATGGATGATCTCGAGAGGTTTGTCAAGAGGAGGAGGAGTACTACAAGAGGATTGGCAAGGCGTGGAAGCGGGGTTACCTGCTCTATGGCCCTCCTGGGACTGGCAAGTCCAGCCTGATTGCAGCAATGGCCAATTACCTCAAGTTTGATGTGTATGACCTCGAGTTGACTGAAGTCAACTGGAACTCAACACTTCGGCGCCTGCTCATTGGGATGACCAATCGGTCAATCCTTGTCATTGAAGACATCGACTGCACCATTGATCTGCAACAACGGGAGGAAGGCCAGGATGGCACCAAACCCAATCCATCAGAGGACAAGGTTAGAAAGTTGGAATGATAGTCCTTTTCTTGGTTCTTTAGCTTTCTTTTACAATGCTTAGCTTTAATCTGGGCATTGTGTTGAACAGGTGACGCTATCTGGGCTACTCAACTTCGTAGATGGACTTTGGTCAACAAGCGGGGAGGAGAGAATTATTATCTTCACAACAAACTACAAGGAGAGGCTGGATCCAGCGCTTCTTCGGCCTGGCAGGATGGACATGCACATCCACATGGGGTACTGCTGCCCAGAGTCATTTAGAATCCTGGCCTCCAACTACCACTCTATCGACAACCATGCTACATACCCTGAGATAGAAGAGTTGATCAAGGAGGTAATGGTGACTCCAGCAGAGGTTGCGGAAGTGCTTATGAGGAACGATGACACTGATAATGCTCTTGAGGGCCTTATTCAATTCCTCAGAGGAAAGAAGGGTGATACCAAGGAGCGCAAAGGTGGAAATGTGGAGCATGTGACCAACAAGGATGAGAAAGAGACCACGACAAAAAAGGATGTCTCCGACAATCAAAATCTGAGTGATGCCGGCAAACAATGATGCACAAATAGTGGGCATCTCTTATATAGTACCATATAAATAGTACCAGGAAAGTCTGCCAAAAAAAAGTTTTTGTTTGATAGTTCATAAGAGATCATTTTTGAAACTACAGAGTACTCTGGTATCATGATACTATATTTCCTTTATCACAAGATACTACATTGTACAGTACATAAATAAGTCCAGGTGGACTCACATGAGTATATGCCGCAGTTACCAAGTACATCTTATCTTATGATAATAGTCTAAAGTATCCAAGTAATCATGTTCTCAAAACCTACAAACTATAGGAAATTTTGCATACAGGCATGGCTTCTCATAACAGATCAGTCCTCAGAGGCGGTGTTCACTACATTGTCTTCTTGTTCACCATTTTCTTCTCGTAGATCGTACTCAACAACAAGACCAAGATTATCAACAAACTTGTGGTACACCTGGCACCCTGCACACTGCATGTGCCGTGAATGTTATGTTAGGATCATAAATTTCGAGGTACGTGGATGAGCATATAATGTGGGCTTGTCTCATATAGCAATTCCAAAAAGACAAGCTGGAGTTTGCATTAATATGAGCAAAGCTCAAAATAGCAATACTACCATACAAAATTTACCTGAAGAAAAAACAGTCCCTCTTTCATAGGCAACTCTGTTAATCAAACGCTGGGTCCTTTCACCACATTTATTACATGTAAACTGAACAAGCAAGCTCCTTCTTGGAAGCTTTATATCAACAGTGGCTTCCTGAAATATCACACACAGAAAAGTTACATTACATCACATACATTCTGGCCTACTAATTACCCTGCACTTCTACAGCATTAGTAAACCAGACAACAATTAAAGCTATAACTGTTCAATACTGAACCTAGTTTAACAAGACCTCATTCATTTCCGAATATTCACATCAGTAAGTTCTCAACCTACCAAATATGAAAAATACAGATGTGTTGTCTTTTGAATGCCATATCTGCTCTATAAGATACAAAGAAAGAAAAAAAAAAAGGCTGAAGAAATGGGCGGTGTATGTACAATATCTGAAAGTACTAGCAGTTTGATATGGACAAGTTGCTGTCTTTGCATATTGTTTACTTTGGCCAGTGAACAAAAAGACATGATGCTGTAAAACCACACCTTAGAATTTGACGAATGAAAAGCTACAGACCCAAATGCTAATGATAACTACAAAGAAGAGGTCATAATGATATGAAGCAACTAATCAACATTTCAGGTTGAGTTTCCTTTGCTATCCTATATCAAAGTCTCATGTTTGCATAGTACTAGATAATGGTTCTCTCTTGTAACTCAACAACTGACCAAAGCAATGTGTTTATGTATGTATGATTATATCTATGCTTTTATACCAAAACCAATATGTTTATATGTTTGAGAGGAAAATGGAACACATAGATTATTCAGTTCAGATACCAGAAAAACAGTGCTCCAAGTTACAATATCCCCTCATTCCTGGCAGCTGCTTAATCCAACCGAAACCATGAATATATTCTAATCTCCCCACATAATTCCAACATCAGTCATCCAAAATCAAGACCAATTCACTCCTGACAACTTAGAAACATCATAGAGCAAAAAGTAGTGAGGATTTACCGTCGGTAACGCCGCCGCATCGGAACTGATCTCACCAGAGGAGCAAGCGGAGATGGCCCGCCTCCTTCGATGACACGAGACCCTCAACCTGCGCGAAGAGATAGAGCACAATCTCAGACCGGCGAGCCGGGACACAAAGAGGATGAAGCTAGAACGAAGCCGAAACCTGGCGCCGTCGCCCTAAGCTTCAAGGAGCCAACAAGAGAGACGCGGGTAGGGCGAGGAGGCGCCCAGCGAGCGGAGATGCTCCCGGGGAACGCCGCAAAGGGCTGCAGCGCCGCCGAGCAGCGCCCGTACGCCGCTGCCGTCGTCGCCATCGCCGCCTGCTACTGGATTCGCTGGCTAACAAAATCGCTGGACAAGGAAGGAAGGAAGCCAGGCTCAAATCCATTGGGCCGTTTCGTCGAACAATAAAAGCCCATCAAGAAAATAGTCATTTCTGACCCATGAGCCCAACGCAGAGCCCCGCACTGTCGCATATTCCGTGTTCCCGCGGCCGCAGCTTTCGTTCCCGCCGCCCCCACCGAAATCTCCATTCCAAACGAGAGGCGGGAGCGGAAGCTGAGCTCGCGATCTCCACGGGGAGCGAGGAGAACGAGGCGCGCCGGGGCTGGTCGCCGTCGACGCCATAGGTAAAGACCCCGTGCCTTGTCTCGCTATCTAATCCACGGCTATCCCTCGTGTGGTCGCCGGCTGTTCGACGTTATTCCTCACCGGCCGGCGTGGAGAGGGCTAAGAGGGTGGCCGACCGTCTGCTGGCCTGCGCTGTGAGAATAGTCGCGGACCGTCACCTCTGGGGGCAATGAGGGTGGGCTCTAGAGGGCCCTTTTTTCCCATAATTTGGGACAGGGGGAATCGATGATTTTATGATTTGATGGTTTCCTGCTTTCTGTGTGAAAGCATGGAGCTCAATCCATTGTACTTGGCTATCTGTTATTGTGCGCAGTAGTCCTTTTAGGTTTCATTTAGGGGTGGGGTGGAGTCTTCTATGAGTTGGGGATCCTTGGGTACCCATCCCCACTCCTACAGTTTCATCTCCACGAGAGTGGCTAATCATAATCCTTTACCAGGCTCGGGACTAGCTATTTTTGAGACAACCAGAGAAGTTCGTGCAGTAACTTGACCAAACAAAAAAAAAACAATTATGGCCTGGTTCAGCTATAAACAAGTCATCTGGGCTTAGTAAGGGAATCCTACAAAGATAGTTATGATATTAATGCTTGATATGAGTCATATGACCACTGAAAACATTTTTGTTATTCTTTGCAAGGCTGTATCATGCTCTCACGTTTCAGTTACACACTTGGCGTGTGAGACTCACTTATAAATATGAAGTGACCTACGAGTTTCTTGCACCAGAGGAAAAATGGGCTGTGATTTATCTTCTGTGTTAAGCTAAACAATGTTGAAAGTTAAATATGTTCTGTACAGGGCAGAGTTTCTTGCAAACCACAAAATGGCTCAGGCCGCGAGGCTGAACCTGAGGATGCAGAAAGAGATTCAGCTTCTACTGAAGGATCCACCACATGGGGTCTCACTTAGTCTTTCTGGAGATGAAAGTGCTTTATCTTCTCTGTCAAGCATTGAAGCGAGTATGATCTTCTATCTTTTATTACTTGCTGCATTTTTAAGCAAAAGCAAAATTCAGCATTGCGATTTTCTTTTTCCTCACTTTGCATGTGGATTTCCTGCTAACTAAATCAAGGAATTGAGGGGCCTGAGGGACGGTTTACTCGAAGGGGGTTTTTATTCTGAAGATCCAAATCCCTGAAAGGTAAATTGTATGATAGAAATCAAAATCCAGTCTCTCAAAAAATAGAGAAAAAAAAAGTGTCTCCCCCTCACCTGTCACATGATGAAGTGATGATTGATGGTCATTCCTTTGCTGAGATGCAGGTATCCTTT
Organism: Eragrostis nindensis; assembly: GCA_012490785.1. Classification (NCBI taxonomy): domain Eukaryota; kingdom Viridiplantae; phylum Streptophyta; class Magnoliopsida; order Poales; family Poaceae; genus Eragrostis; species Eragrostis nindensis. The sequence continues at coordinate 8,662 of JAAXCT010000048.1, read as the reverse complement.
TCAACCACTAATGTGACCTTTGTTACTCCCATTTATCACCCAATATCGACAACGGAGGACGCATCTGCCTTGATATTCTAAAACTTACCCCAAAGGTAATTGATAGGAATTAACTTATGGGTAGATGACAGTATTGAAATCTCAGAAATTCATACTTTCAGAGTCATCGGCTTTTGTCATACTGATAATAAATAGTACTGCACAGGGAGCCTGGCAGCCATCAATCAACATTGCTACTGTTTTGACAAGTATCGGCTTGCTGCTAAGTGAGCCAAACCCTGACGATGGGCTAATGGCTGAAATTGTAAGCACGCTTTAATAGAAGTTGCAGGATCATCAATGATGCACTGGTCCATAATGCACTTTGTTTCAGCATCCAACCATGTAATTTATTTATATTTTCCTTGGACAGAGTCGAGAATACAAATACAACAGACAGGTTTTTGACGCAAATGCTCGGTTATGGACTGAGAAGTATGCTAGTCCTGCAGCTGTTGGTGCTAGTGGTTGGGGTTCTGTAGATGTTGCTGTCCGGTAGATAAAAACATCCGATTTCCATTTTGCTAGTTTCATGTTCCAACAGTATAATAAACTTATCTTGACATTTGCTTGATCCTTCATTGTGTTCTGAATTTAGGCAAAGAACACACAAATGGAGGACATGGAAAGCCTAGCACCACTGCCAAATGCTTTTGATAAAGATCATAAAGGGAATCAAAGAAAGAGGCCATTACTGGGACTTAAATTATACGCTTCGTCGAAGATCTGAAAAGAAATGCCACAGCTGAGAACACAGCAGGTCCTGTGACTAGCCACTTAAAGCCACAGCCCCACCTATCGTACTGCATGTTTTTCTGATGCTTCAGGCGAACAGAATGGCATCTCAGAAGACATGTCTACCAACGCTGCTAGTGGAGGGTTTCAAATAAGGAATGTGAGGGCATAGAAAGAATTTGCAGTTAACTGGGCAGAGGCTTTCTGTTGATGTATGTGTGAAGGAAGAGAAAGAATTTGCAGGTACCTGGGCAGAGTCTTTCTGTTACATCAGTAGCACCTAGCAAAAGGAGCAATGACAATAATATGTTGCCTAATCATCCTCCAACATCTGTATCCAGTGCTAAAGATTGCGCAATGCAGTCTTCTGATGACGTTGTGGAGAATAGTTTGGCTAGGAGCACCGGTGGAACATCAGACAGTTTGAATAAACCATTGGAAGGAAATAGAAGGAATATCAGGACACTTGGTCTGAAGTTGTCACTGAAATCAGTAAAGCCTGAAAAGAAGAACGATGATCAGAAGGAAAATATGGTTTCAAACCACATGCCTTCACATTCAAGCTTCAACAATCTGCAGAAAAGGCCCCTAGAAGATGTTTCAAGCAAGAATTGTAATGAAGCTACTACTCTCACTTCACATAATTCTAGTACGGAGCATCAACGCCAAATTCTCAGTTACCAAATGACAAATGCAATCAAGGTCGTAAGAAGCTGTGCTTACTAAGCAAGAGGTTGTCCTTGAAATCGAAGCTTCCTGAAACAGAGAGGACCTGTGACAAGGAATCTAGACTACCTGCTTATTCACATGGTGATGACAGGAAACTGGCCAATGAACCGCCATTGTCGGCACCAGTCCTGAAAACTGAAACCATGGCACCAAATGAAACTCCCGTTGTCTGCTCCAGTCTTCAAAAGTCAAACCATAGCTGTTGGTTCACAGAAAGAAAGCAGCCCAAGCAATGTCTCCATCAAGCAAAGCTCAGCTGCTATCCAGAACTTGGTCGTTTCAGATAGCGAAGATAGCGCAGACGAATGTGAGAGACCTCCAAGATCAAGGCTGTCCTTGATGAGGAGGAGATTGGCTCTGAGGAAGTAATTTCACCCGCAGAAGTCTACTCCCTCCGTCTTTTATTTGTTGACGTTTCAGACAAGGTACTTGAACTAAAAATGAACTAGTGATCTTGTCCTAACGACTACAAAAGAAAAACGGAGGGAGTAGTTCTTTTTATGATGCGCTGTAAAGTCTTGATGATCGGTGGGGTACCTAATTTCCCCGTAAATTCCATGTCTGGTTTTGAGTAGTAGATCATGTTCGTGTATGTTTTAGGTAATACCATGGCATGCTACCTGCAATGGGCACGCTGTTGTCGCACATAACTTATTGGAAGCGAAATAAAAGTTCTGCCTGTGCAATTCAGTTTTGGCAGTCGCACGAACCTGTATCATGAATAACAACAGCCTATGCACTATTACCCGTGAATCATAAGGATATGCTTTCTTTTCCGAAATACGCTACTCATCTCATCATCTGCGGCATTGTGGACCCTTAAACATGCAGAGGATAAACGGCAGAGCCTAACAGCAACAAGTATCAAGATTATATACCAACCAATTACGGCATTCCACAGTCGCATTGTGAGTGCCTGAACATTTCTCACGTCGACTCCGTTGTTTCAGCATTATTAGCGACTGCCGACTGGTGTCAGTTTCTCAAGACATCACGTGCCCTCCAACCCATGAAGCCCACGAGCGCGCAGCCGATTCAGCGGCGGCCGTGCGGCCGGCGTCGAGCAGCATCCTTGCGTCACCTGCTCGTTGTTCTCTTTTTCTGTTAGTTGCGCCGAGCGATACTTGATTTCTTCGCCCGAAATCAGTTGACGAGAGTTCAAAAGAAAAAAAAAAGAAACACAAAAGAAATCAGTTGACGATCGAGCATGCATAGCATAACAGGGTTGAGATGATGCTGCTTCGTTTGTTTTCAGTTGGCTTTGCGAGGCTCTTGAATTTAGAAGGTTGAGATCGATGAACTGATGCAAAGCTTCTACGGCGGAGTTGAGCGTAAGAAACTCGATCTAATATTCTCAGGTCTCAAGATAAGGAAAGAAATCAGAATTGATTTAACCATCGTGGACTCGTCATTAGCAGCAACGCCGCACTAGACAAACCGTGAATATCTAACGAACAAACTGAAGAATTCTGATAGTCTGCTCGACTCTGGCGCGACCCGCGCGAGAATTCAGCATTTGATCTGCCTGCATAGTAGCTTCGTACGTTAGCACTTGATCGATAACAACCCCCGTGATCTAACCTGACCCGTGAAACCCATGAAATCCACCCAATCCAACCCACCTAACTAACCCTTTGACGGGTGGGTTACAAACCCAACTTAATCCGCGTTAACCCACCCATGCTCAGGCCTCCACCGCGACGCAGGAACGCAATTTTAAGTTAACAACCGCCGGTCGGATCGGACACGCCGCGTCATCGAGCCTGAGACATTTATGTTCGCCAATCACCCACTCGCGACGGTTCGCTCTCAGGACCCTGCCTTCTCCGCGTGCGGTTGCCTTGCCTTCTTCAAGCAACCGCCCGTTCGTTTGTTCCTTCCATTGCATTCCATTACACAGGGCGCACAGCCTCTCTCTCTCTTTGCTCTCTGAAACAGGCAAACAGCATCTCCAACCCAATGGCCGCGCCAACACTTACATGGCGCCTATGCTTGCTCGCGTGCTTCCTAATGGTCGACGCCGCGCGCTCGGCGTCGCCTCCGCCGCCGGCAGCGGCCGCTGCCGAGAAAGGTAAAGCGTGCAGATTGTAGTGTTTTCCTCTTGCATTTTCACCGTGCAAGATTCTGACATCGACGGTTTCCCCGGCCGCTTGTTGCAGGCCAGACGCCGCCGGGGTTCGGCGGACGCCGTTCCCTCCCGGCCCCGCTCATCGGACACGACGGCCGCCTCATCGCCTGCTCCGGAAAGGACCTCCTCGCGTTCGAACCGAACGGGTCCGCCGCGTGGACGGTTCCTCTGGGCCACTGGTGCAACCAAGGCATCCCAGTCACGGAGCAAACGAAGGTATACTACTCATCGATCCTGTTGCTGTCTGAAACCATTCATCAACTGCATGCATCTGTATTTGGTAACCGGTAAGCAAGGTCGGATAATGGTTCTGTAATCTGTTGATTGTGCAGGTGTATTTGGTGGCAGATGACAAGATCATATGGTGACATTGGATACGTGGGCAGCGAACGCCCAGCATCTGAGATGTTCTTCAGTTACAACGCCACGCAAGGGAGGTCCGAGGAGATCATTGCTTTTCGATCAGCGGTGCTCATTCGTCTCTGTTCGTGACCATCAGAAACAGAGGACTCTTCGTGTTGTCGTTGCGCTCGGAGCCTCTATGGAGCATTGGCCTGTGTTTGATCGATTTGGTTACCGTCTGGGCTGCAAGGGAAACATCTCCGCCTGCTATTTGATTCAGCTCCTGTTGTTCATCCCTGCGATGAGGCTCTTTATGTGAGTTTGCATCATCCATTGTATATGTTTTTTTTTCTTCTTTGTAGTTTTGATGTCCACTTACCGTACATGTTCTTGCAGATATCAAACACTGAAGGGCAGCTCTACTCTTTACATTCAGCACCGTCAGTTCAGATGGATCCAGGACTTGAGCTCACTTGACAAACTGATGACAGTCGCACCGGGAAATAGCGATCGCCTGTACGTCCTCTTTCCAACCAAGTCCATTGTTGTGGGGCTTGATGTTTTCCGCAGGAAACATTTCATGGCAGCGGAATATCGGCCCACTGCGTCTCATAACCTTGCCAGCTGTGGATTCCAATGGTAAAGAATGATCTTACTCACTATGACTTCAAACACATATTTCATCATGGATTTCAGCAAATGCACTGTAGTATAATGGGCTTGCCTGTAAGGGTGGTTATGTTGTTTAGCTGATCTTTTGTTTACTTTTGTTCACCAAAAGATGCAGTATACATTGATGCTACCTTGTTCAATTGACGTAACAGGTTGGATGTCAGTTGGCTCGCTAGATGGGAACCTGTACTCAATTTCTCCTGACGGTGACATCAGAAACTTTCTTCAGAAAGCAGCTCAAGACTCGTGATCCGTCCAAGCCCGGTCCTTGACTGTTCAGGGGTTTCCATGTATGTGCTCAGACCATAGTGGAAGGAAAATCAAGCCACAAAAATGGAGATTATACCCTTGTGTCGGTGATGAAGAAAAGTCCTAAAAGACTTTTGTTCACTTTGTTAACTCCGGCAACAGAAACAATCAACTGGACTGGAGAGTATCCTGGTTTGTTCCCTTTTCTATTTCTCCTCAAAAGCCTGCTTTGTTCCTTTATATGTTTAAAATCAATCTTGCGACGTCATCTTTTTCATAAATTACAGTTAAATTAGATATCGAATGAGATAACAATGATCTTGTCAGGGGAACTATCAAATTTACTGTCAAGTCGTGACCTGGACGATTTTGTGGTGGATGAGATAATCCTTCTTAGTGCTCTATCAGCATCAAGTAAGTCTTCCTATATCTCTGGAATTGTTATCAACAAAGTTTCTCTAATTAACAGATAGCGTATCAAAATAAGTACTTCAAATCAACTAATTGCAATGCCTTTCCCTTCTTAATTTTCCTGGCACAGGGATTGCCAACACCACCATGCAGTGCTATACGAGAAGTATGAGGCTTCTCTAAAGAAGTATATGTTTTTTTCTTCATTCGATAGTCGTCCTGACTTCTTTGTTTCGCTAGGGGAAAAGATCGCTTGGCTTGTGCGCACTCAAAAGCCAAGTTTGCTGAACCAATCAAGGTGAAGTCAAAATGATTTCTCTTTAGACTTTGTGTTAAAAATGAGCCATCACTGACTGAAAGTTCCAAAACAAAAGGCTATTACCGACTGAAAGTTCCAAAACAAAAGAAGCCATAACTGCCTGAATAACTTCTGCCCATTAGGTGACTATGACAATTTGGTGGGGTGGCGATCGCCCAATTCATCGCAATAATAATAGAAGCAGTAGTTTTTTGCTCTTGCTGCATCTTTTGGCGGAAGAAAAAAGGTCCAAGGAAAAGGCTTGCGTAAATTCCTGGAAAAGAGGGTATGTACACTGAAACCTGCGCTTACATGTTGCTTTTCATATTGTTCAGAGCTTACAACTTCTACCAGGTTTCTAGATCTCACATCCATATTCTGAAATGCAGTGTTCTCTTGACAAAAAGAGGAGAGTCTTAGGCAAGATGATCTCACATTAGAGAAGACGGCGGGCCGAAGACACCTCTTCAAATGAAACTTTGGTACAACTGGGTGAAATGGTGTGTGAAAGCTAAGGAAGGTGTAGAGAATAAATTGTACTCATCATACAGCCTGGGCAGGAGGGACCGGTTTGGCTTGAAGAAAGATTCCTCTGTATTGCCACAATACAATGGCAAGTATAGAAGCCACTCATTTCACAGCTCACAGAAAGAGAGCATTACGATCTTTAACACGTCCAGCGACACCTCTGCTTCTGAGGATGGAACCAGTAGCTATTCAGATGACAGTGGGAGTTGCAGTTGCTGTACTACTAGCTCTGAGGATATGGAATCAACACAATATATAGGTCAGTAGAAGAGGCTGGACCTTCCAACACTGCAAATGTTGCAGATGATGTTTGTTGGAGGCCAAAGCACAGAAAGCTGTGGCGATCTGTTGTCACAAAGGGATGGAATGATAGTTACATTAAAGGATTATACACCTATCAAGAGAATGCTAAAGAGGAGGCGAACATTCAACTAACTGAGACAAATCAGATCATTACATTTGCAAGTTGAAGTCTGAAAGTGGCCTTTTGACAATTTGTATTGACTTATGTTCACTACAATTAGTTTATTCATACTCTCTACCTCTGCGAGTGGCCTTTTGACAATTTGTTTTGACCTTATTATGCATCACAATTCAGTCTATTCATATCTAGGATATTCATTTCACTAAAGTAGGTTGTTCAGTTGTACTAGATATTGAATTGCTAAAGACCTTTAAAGCACCAATGGCAATATGACCCCACTCGCCAATTCAGAATCAATTAATCATAATCATTCGAGACAAACAAATCCAAGATGCATGGCTCATTTGGAAACACTAGTCCATCAGCCGTGCCTGCACGTGTAGTAATAGTTGAAGATGCATGTATAACAATTTCACAGAAAAATTTAGATGTACCCATATATGTTCAACATTTAGAGAGACAACATGTAGTTTTTTATAGTTACTTTTATTATTTTTGGAGTTTATTCAAACTTTGTTCTTAAACATTAGAAATATTTTTTTCCGATGGATCCATACGTTACTATTCCTGTGAAGTGGTATATCTCTAAAAAAATGCTATATATTTCTCACAGCTAAGTTCAACATATGAATTTACAACATTTCTCATATAGTACCTGCATCCCTTTCATGCTTTATTCTGAACCTTGGAACATATACAAATGGTTTGATCTCCCTTCCACTTGTTACCTTGTCTGTCGTTAGGGATGCTCTAATTTACCATCTAACTATAGTATACTTCCATTCTACCTGTTGTCTAATGAAGATGATTGGGGTTACCCTGAGCTCTCGGTGCAAGTGGTCAACCCTTCTCTCCAAAAAAAAAAAAAAATCCAATAATCTAGATGTTTATGCAATTTAATGATTGTACTTATTATACCGGTGTTATAATAGTCATCTGGTATCACGTTACACATTACATGAACTATTAAAATATGATCCATCTATTTATCTACTAATAATGAGCCTTTCGTTTTTCAAATTTACAGAAATATTTTAATTGACTCGAGACCTTTAAAGATATGTGCATTTTTTTTAAAAAAAATGGCAAAAAAAAGGAGTTCACTCATATCCATGTATTGGCGCCATTGTGGGGAGAGGAAAATTTTGTAGGTACCATATACACAATGGGCCCCTCACTCATACCAACAAAATTACTTTTGGATCCGACTATTTCTAAGGCAGTTTTTTTATCTCCTTTGATATGCATTGCGTTGCCAGAAAGAAATTTGAAATATTTATGCTTAGCTTTCTATGCATTGACAAAAGCCTATTTTTCATTTTTGAAAGTTGTCTGGTCAAGATCCAATGAGCTACATACCATCTTTAACCTCTAACTCAGTTTGCTACTACTCCGCCGCCCAGAATCCGACAACATTCGAGGTGTGGACCTATTGCCTACAAGACTTCAAACTTTTTCCCACAGTTTAATACCAAATGGCCACAGTTTGTAGTAATTTGGGTCACAAGTACTGTAACTGTGGGTGATGAGTTTGTAGGGAATAAGGTTGTTGGCAATGAGTTAAAACTGTAGGGAAATCTATCAACTTGTACTATAAATACTGTTGGCCACTCAAGAAGAAAGCTAAAGAATGGAAAAAACTGTTGCCCACTCATGTATCACTGTCGGAAAGATAATGAATCTTGTAGCTAGTCATGTCTCTAATGAGGTGGGAGCAACACAACAGGGCACCAAAATTCGTACCACTAACACTCCAGAGAAAAGAGTTGACTGAAATTCAAGGAAAAAAAAGAACATCACCTCTGAAGAATATAGATGGTACAGTTGAAATGTTTGTCCATGCAAATCTTGGTCCAATGCTAGCTTACACGCTACCGTGCATATATATGGCTATTGTTCCCTTCGCATTATGTGTCATGCATCATCCTACACAGCTCATGTCACTCAGATTTGTATACATCTATTGCTGAAATAAACATTGAAATCAAAATAATTCTTAGGTGTCATTATTTTACTGACTGCAATAAGGAATGGAATACTTGCCTTGCTTAGTCATCCAATATCTATGCATGTCCGCATAACTTCTTGATCACCTAGATTGGCCTAC